>JAWDJE010000005.1:125342500-125942500 GCA_035047345.1 Bradypodion ventrale
TAACACCATTAATCTTATTCTTAATCTTCTGGCATATCTGAATCTGAATATTGGCAATCCTCATGGCAATCAGCCAGTGGTGGGCTCCAAAAAAATTACTACCATACTGTGGGCGTGGTATGGTGGGTGTGGCCAGCGGGAAAGCCCTGTGTTGCACTAGAATTAGGACTACTTTATTTCAAAACTTGGATGGGTGGGGCCAGCCAGAATTTCTGCTACCGGTTCTGGCAAACTGGTGCAAACCTACTGATGCCCACCACTGTAATCAGCCATGAAGACTGTCTTCTGAATATAATGCAATGGCCTTCCATTTGCCTTCTGCATCGTAGCATGACACCCATACCACTGATCCAGTTCTGTGAGTCACCTTCTGGTCCTAAGCCTTTTTGGCATGCAAAATCCTAATCAGCCCCAGGCCAGTATTGATGAAGCTGCTGCCCTCCATCAAGACAGATTCAAGTGGGATTTAATCCACTTGGTGACCACTACCCATCCCTGTGGGCTTCAGCATCCAAGGCCCAAGGCAGTTAGTCCTCAGGGTGGTCAGGTTAGTTAACCGCCACCTGACACTTGACATTGAGTTGCTGGCAGTATGGTCTCCTATATTACCATAACAGGATAACCTGGCCAGACTTAAATCATTAGTTTTATACTGTATAAATTATGCCAACAGGATTTTAGCCATTAAGATATATCAATTTATTTTTGACAACAGTGCAAAATAATTGGCTCTTTCTGTTATAGATACTTTGAGCTTGAGATTGGCAACAGTAGTCTTACATAGTCTGACTCCTGCTTATTGTTTGGTCTTGTATCTTTGGGGGGCGGGGTTAAGAATTATAAATAGTTATGCTTTCTAAATTGTACTGCCCATTGTATCTTTGGGTTAGCCAAGCCAACTGCAGTTTCCATTTCAGAGTGGACAGCAGTAGAGCAAGATATTGTTTGTGAGAACATTGGCATTGCCTGCAATCATCTGCATTAACTGTGCACTGCTGTGCATCAATCTCCCTCTCCTCATCAATGGTACATTGTACCCAGGGTGCAATCTGACAACCATGACTGAGAGAGGTGCATATGTCTGCATGTTCTTTATAGATCTCCCTTGCTCAAAAGCCAGTTGTGTCCAACTCTAAGGGGCAGTGCTCAACTCTGTTTACAGCCAAAGAGCCAGCATGAGTCATGTTCATGTGGCAGGCATGACTAAATGCTAGTGTACACGAAATGCTGTTACCTTTCCTGCTGAAGGATACCCATTTATCTGTTTGCAATTTCTTGTTTTCAGATTGCTATGTTGACAGTAGCTGGGACAAATGACAGAAGCTCACTCTGTCATGCAGCACTTGGGTCTCAAGCTGTTGACCTTCTGGTTGTCAAGCTCAGCATCTTAACCACCAAGCCACTGTGGCCCAATGTTGTTTTTTATATAAATTCATGCAAATTGTTTGGTCCTGTCACCTGCTAATGGCTTGCATTCTTGAAGTTTAGATGCTACTTACATTTTAGATGGCTGGTTGACATCTTCTTCCTTGAGCTTATAACTTGCCACTTACCTGCCTTCTTGCAGTAATTAGCAAGTTCCATGGGCAAGCAATGAAATGGGAAATACATAGGATGTGAAGTGGTGGGTATCAGCAGGTTTGCCCCAGTTTGCCAGAACTGGTAGCAGAAATTCTGGCTGGCCCTGCCCATCCAAGTTTTGAAATAAAGTAGTTCTAATTCTGGTGTAGCTCAATTCTGCAGTGGCTCAAGTGGTTAATTTGGTGTATGAAGACCAAGACACAGGACACAGCCTCGGGCTGGGTTAACTCAGGTTTATTGCATCGTGGACAGAGGGAACATCAGGTAATGGCGGATCGATAGCTCTTTTTATACAGCAGTAATACATTTGAACGTGGTGCCATGGTAGCCCATTGGCTACTGCCTGCGTGACGTCATTGCGAGTCACGCCCTTCTTGTCCAGGTGTAGGTAGTGGCGGGAAAGCTTCCCGCGCTGTTGCCTTTGATGAGTTCGGACCAATAGAGCTTGGACGCTCGCTGCTGCCAGCTGGTGGTCATTAGCTCGCGTCCTATTACAGGGTTTATATGATACAGCTGAAGGTTACATTGTTGCTATAGGCAAGGTTACATTGGCCCCGATACATTGTAATCCATGTGGAAGGAAAACCATTAGAACACAACACCCCTCCCCCCTAGGATGAGACAAAGTCTCGAGCCCCCACTCAAACACGCTCCCCCCCTAGGAGACAAAGTCTCTCAGCCAAGATGGCTTATTTCGAACACGCTGGGGTCTCGATGCGGGCTGCCTTTGCCCGGGTTTGCTACCTTCTCTTTGTCCCCTGGTTTCCTGCCCTGTAATTGGAGAGGGAGACTCGTTAGTGACTTGCCGCGGCTCCGCGGCGTTGTTGGGAGGTGTGCTCTCTCTTAGGGAAGAACCGGGGGCACTGGGGACTAACGAAAAACCCCTCTTCTCGCTTGGATGGGTGGGGGAACACTCCTGAAAACCCCCCCGGCTCGCAAAACCAAAACCAAAACTACATTCGGGGGCAGCGGTCGCGAATTCCTCTCCCCCTTCCCCGGCCTCTGATGGAACTGGTTTATCAAAAGGATATGAGTCGGGGCCGCTGCTTCTTCCTTCCCCCCTTGCTTGGGACTGTTGTCCGCTGATGTCTCCCCCTTGGGCTAAGCGGGTGGGGGAGAACCCTAACGCTGAATCCTGTTGATGAGCCCCACTGTCTGGTACGCTCACTCGGTGCCTCAGCTGGTCCGCGTGCCTCCTCCAGAGGAGACCTGTGCTGGTCTCGACCCGGTACGACACTGGCCCCGTCTGTTCTACTACCGTCCCCGGCACCCAGGCTGGCCCTGCGCTGGCATAGTTTCTACAGTGAACAGGGTCGCCGGCGGCGAATCCTTTCGAGACTGCCAGCCCTATGTTTTTTCCCTTCTCCTCGACTCTCGTCGGGTCTAGCCTGGACAGAATCGTGGTCAGTTTTCGCCGCATCAAGAGCTCTGCCGGCGAGTAACCTGACGCTAAGGGGGTCACCCTATACGCTAATAAGAACTGACATACTTGGTGATTTAGGTCCCCCGGGCCCATGCGCCGAAGCGCATCCTTTGTTGTACGCACCAACCGTTCCACTTGGCCATTCGTGGCCGGGTGAAACGGTGCGGATGTGACATGCCGAATTGCGTTCGCCGCCATGAATGCTCCGAACTCCGAGGAGGTGAAGCAACTCGCGTTATCGCTGACTAACGTGTCGGGTAAACCGAACGTGGAAAAGACTCTCCGTAGCTGGCTGATTGTCGTGGCGGAGGACGTGCTCTTTACTGGGATAACCTCCAGCCACTTGGAGAACGCATCCACCACCAGGAGAAACATGGTTCCTCGGAATGGGCCAGCGAAATCTATGTGTACTCTGGACCACGGCCCCCTTGCTGCGTCCCATTCCCTATGCGGGAGGCGAGCCTCCTCTGGACGGGATCCCTGACATGCCTCACAAGTGCCGACCATGTGCTCAATGTCCGCGTCCAGTTGTGGCCACCAAAAATAACTGCGGGCCAGCGCCTTCGAACGAACGATCCCCGGGTGGCTGACGTGCAGCAGTTTGAGCACCCTCGGCCGCATGGATGTAGGGACCACCACCCGTTGGCCCCACAACAGGCACCCCCTTTCTAGGGACAGCTCTAGCTTTTTTCGAAAGAATGTGTCGAATTCCGTGCTCGGGGACGATGCCGGCCACCCCTTCTGTACCCATGAGCTAACTTTTTCCAGCGTTTTGTCCTTGCCTGTCGCCCTAGCAATATCGGCTGGTACTAGTGGGGGTGCGTCTAAGACCTCGATTAGCAACACCTGGCGGTCTCTTTCTACTCTAGCCTTTTGGTCATCCGACAGGGGCAAAGGGGATCTCGAAAGTGCATCAGCATGGCTGATCTCCTTTCCGGGCCGGTACTCCAACTCGTGTTGGTATGCGTTGAGAAAGATAGCCCAACGCAGCATTCTCGGGGATAGGATCTGCGGCGTGGGCTTGCTTGCCGTGAAAATCCCTAACAGGGGCTTGTGATCCGTTACAATTTTAAACGGGCGGCCGTACAGAAAATCGTGGAACTTTTTGGTCCCCGCTACTATGGCTAATGCCTCCCTGTCGGTTTGTGCGTAATTTCGCTCTGCTTGGGACAGGGACCTTGAATAAAACGCAACCGGGGCCTCCCTTCCGTCATCCAATACGTGGCAAAGCACCGCCCCCACCCCCACCGGTGATGCATCGCAGACTAATACCACCGGCCGTTTGGGGTCGAAATGCGTTAGAATTGCGTCAGAAGTCAAGAGTTGCTTTAGCTCTTTGAATGCCCTCTCGTGCTCGTCACCCCACATCCATGTCTCCTCCTTTTTAAGCAACCGATGAAGCGGTTCGGCTACGGACGCTTTCCGCGGAAGGAATGTATGGTAAAAATTGAGGAGCCCCAGGAATGACTGTAGCTCGGTTTTGGATGTGGGGCGAGGGGCCTTCTTGATGGCTGCCACTTTGGATTTGGATGGCCTAATACCCTCGGGTGTGATTCGGAACCCTAAAAACTCGACCTCGGTTTCGAAAAAGACACATTTGTCCTTCCTCAGTCTCAGCCCCGCTTTCTCGAACACAGTTAGTACTTTGTCCAATCTTTTTGCCAGTTCGGCCTCACTCCCCCCTGTTATCAACACGTCATCAAAATAAGGCAACACCCCCTCCAGCCCCTTCAGGAGGCGTTCCACAAGCGACTGAAAAAGGCCGGGTGCCGAGTTCACGCCGAACTGTAAACGCGACACCTGGAACGCTCCTTTATGTGTGACTATCGTTTGGGCCGCGGCCGTGGCGGGAGTTACGGGGAGTTGCTGATAGGCTTGTGCTAGATCGAGCTTAGCGAAACACTTTCCCCCATTTAGCCTGGCCAAAAGGTGGCTGACCACCGGCACCGGGTATGCATTAGGGCGGATCGCCTTGTTAATTGTACACTTATAATCAGCGCAAATGCGCACCTCCCCGTTAGCCTTCAGAGCTGTTACAATTGGAGTTTCCCACTCCGTGGAATCAACAGGAATAAGAATCCCCTGGCCCACCAATTTGTCCAGTTCCGCCTCTATTTTGTCCTTTAGTGCGAAGGGCACCCTGCGCGGTTTGAGTCTTATCGGGCGGACCTCCGGGTCTAAGTCGAAGGCTACAGGGGGTCCCTTGAATTTTCCCAGTCCTTTTTTAAAAACGTCGGGATGCGCGTCGCACACCGCTTGTATTGGATCCCCCCCCCACCGAATGTACTCCCCCTATGAACAGGCCTAAAGGCTGAAACCACTGTGTCCCAAGGAGGCTACAACTTCCCCCCTTGAGGACAACTAGGGGCAGTTCCGCAGAATGTCTCTTGAAATTAACCCGAAATTTCCCGACCCCCAATACCGGAATGCTGTTTCCCTGTACATCTCGTAGCGTGGACCTCAATGTTTTAAGTTTGGGCCGCACGTGGGGGTCGATTTTCAAGAACTCTTTCTGGGGGATTATGGAATAGGAGGACCCTGAGTCAATTTCCATCCTGATAGGGGCCCCTTGTATTAGTACCTCAACGAAGTAATGGGACTGTCCCGTGGACACGCTGAACACCGGGGCGTCATCTTCGCTGCCGTCCGAGACGCGGCCCACGCCGTCCTTCTTCCTCGTGGTCTGGGCGCCATCTTTGGGCCTCGCGGGACGGTCCGGTCTGGTCGAACGGTCTGGTGACTGCCTCCGGCCCTCCTTTCTTTTTCTGCATGCCTTGGCAATGTGCCCCCGACGGCCGCAGGTGTAACATTCAGCTTTTCTAAATGGGCATCTCGCGCGTTCGTGGGCCGCCCCGCAACCATCGCAGCGGCGCCCCCCTTTTCGGACCTTCTGGACCTCCTCGCCGTCGCTGCCTTCCGAGGACGATTTTGAGGCCCGCCGAGTTGCGTGCACCGATTGTCCGGACTTCCCGTGCACCGAATTTTCTGCTTTGCCGGCCCTGGGACGCCACTCACGCCACTGGTGCATCTCGTCTACTCCAGCATTCGTGGACTCCGCGGCTTCGGCGGCCTCGACGACCTCTGCCAGCGTGGGTGGCGGCTCCTTGTTCATCAAGCTGCGCTGCACCTCCTTGTCTTTCAGGCCACACAGCACGCCATCCCTGAGGGCCATGTCTAGGATGTCGCCCCATTTGCAGGGGACGGCGGCTACCCTCATGGCGGCCACGAATGCCTCAACCGACTCGTCCGGCGCTTGGACTCGCCTCCAAAACGCGCTCCGAGCGGGAAACATCGCCCTCGAGGGTTGGAAGCGCTCCCGTAGCAGCTTCATGATGTCGTCCGCCTTAAATTGGCTCACCTTCTTCGGAGCGATGATGCCCACCAGCGTCCGCTTGGTTTCCACCCCGAGCATTCTGGTGAGGATGGCCCTCTTCCGCTCCTCATCGTCTTCCTTGACTTTGAGTTCCACCAGCGCCGCCTGGAAGTCCATCTCCAACAACTCCCAGTCTTGCGGTTTGGTGATGTTGAACCCGCTCTGTGCCCTGGCTGCTCCTTGGGGATCCATTATCCCACCTTCGTCGCCAATTTGGTGTATGAAGACCAAGACACAGGACACAGCCTCGGGCTGGGTTAACTCAGGTTTATTGCATCGTGGACAGAGGGAACATCAGGTAATGGCGGATCGATAGCTCTTTTTATACAGCAGTAATACATTTGAACGTGGTGCCATGGTAGCCCATTGGCTACTGCCTGCGTGACGTCATTGCGAGTCACGCCCTTCTTGTCCAGGTGTAGGTAGTGGCGGGAAAGCTTCCCGCGCTGTTGCCTTTGATGAGTTCGGACCAATAGAGCTTGGACGCTCGCTGCTGCCAGCTGGTGGTCATTAGCTCGCGTCCTATTACAGGGTTTATATGATACAGCTGAAGGTTACATTGTTGCTATAGGCAAGGTTACATTGGCCCCGATACATTGTAATCCATGTGGAAGGAAAACCATTAGAACACAACAGTTAAGATGGTGACTGGGAGGCAGGAGGTCAACAGTTCGATTCCTGAGTACTGCAGGATGGAATGAGCTCCCGTCTTTGTCCCACCTCCTACCAACCTAGCAGCATGAAAGCAAGAAATTGCAAGTAGATAAACAGGGACCACTTTGTTGGGAAGGTAACAGCGTTCCGTGCACTCCGGTGTCTAGCCATGCCTGCCACATGACCACAGAAACTTCTGCAGAAGCAGACAGCGCTGGCTCTTCGGCTTTGAAACAAAGATGAACATTGAACCCCAGAGTTGGATACGACTGGCTTTTGAGCAAGGGAAACCTTTACCTTTACTTAATTCTGGTGCAACGCATGGCTTTCCCCTTGGCCATGCCCACCATACCATGCCCACAGAGTGGGTAGTAAAAAAATTGGAATCCCACCACAGTGTGCATCCTATAGTGATATTCACCTTCTTTGGAGTTGTAGAAGCCTGGCAGAGTTCTGTCATATGGCCGGGGGGGGGGGGGGGGAGACGTAGCAACCAGGGAGTCATTGAGTGCCTTTTCTGATATTCACACCGAAGGGAGAGTGAGGAGGCAGAATGGGTGGGTTCTTTGCTCTCCGTTTAGGGCAGGCAGCGATAGAAAGGCATCTGTTGCATATCAAAATAAAAGCATTAGCTTAGCCAGGTTCCCAGGCAATTGTGTGGGGAGTGTAACAATTCTAAAATGGAGAGCCTCACAGATTTCCTTGTGTCTGTGGTTAGGTTAAGTTTATACTGTTTCTGATAAAGGATTTAGATGTGACTTGCAACGGCAAACAGAAGCTTTCCCATGTAAATCACTCTCATATTTGTGGTTTATCTTGCCCTTTCGCAACTTATTGAATGTTTACTTTGTTCCCAATGTTAGTAGCAGTGGAATTGCTTAGCTCTAGGAAGGTATTAATGTCAGTGGTGAAAAGATATGACTGAAGGCCATCATTAATGAGACTAGCAGGTAAATAGATTTAAGCCTACATGACAGATATATAAATAGCATTAAAATGCATTCTTTGCTGCAGTCGTAGCATTCCTGGACTTTCATTAAATATTGTAGGAAAGCCCTGTGTGTATTTATTACAATTGTTGGCTAAATATACCCAAGGGTTCTCTTCACAGAAAGACTAGAATTCTAGTGTCAAATGCTACAGTTCTTCACCCAGTTATTCATGCATATGTTTCGTTAAAATCAATGGGCTCACCCATGCAGAATTAATTGGTGGATCACACCTTAAGAGAAGAAAAATGGAAAACAAAAATTAGATAATCATAGGTCTGGAAAGAATCATGTAGTAATTTTACCCAACCCTTAGGCCCTAGAGTGCATCTCCCACCCACCAGCTCCACCCCTGCATTCATGCTACAGTTGACTTTACACTGTACACTACAGAGAGAACAAAATGTTACATTTTGAGGCACCTGAAAAACAGGTAGCTATGCAGCTAGCATAGGTGGTCCATGGTCTTCTCTGATGCTTCAAACAGCAATACTGTAGGATCTTAAGGCATGAGTGTTTGATACCTTTGTTAGACCTTTAAAAATAATAAACATGTTAGCTTTCAACTCTGAACAACTTCATCAGGCAGAGCAGCACAGTACTGTGGGTGTTACAGAAAAGATGTTTAAGTTCAAAAAGTCACAGCCAGATGTACAGGCCAGGGTCCTTTTTTAATGATTAGCTTCAAAATGGAGGAAACAGACTTCACTTCTGACAGCGAGGATTCAATGTTTCTACCCATCTTGTTGTAGACAATATTGCCAGTAAAGGTAAAGGTAAAGGTTTCTCTTGCTCAAAAGCCAGTTGTATCTGACTCTAGGGTTCAGTGCTCATCTCTGTTTCAAAGCCAAAGAGCCAGTGCTGTCTGCTTCTGCAGACGTTTCTGTGGTCATGTGGCAGGCATGACTAGACACCGGAGCGCATGGAATGCTGTTTACCTTCCCACCAAAGTGGTCCCTGTTTATCTACTTGCAATTTCTTGCTTTCAAATATTGCCAGTAGAAATGTGATTTTTAAAATTTCTTGCACTACAAATCCCATAATTCTCTATTTTGAGATTTCTACCCAGCAGACATTTAAATGTGCTTCTTTTGAGAGAATGGCCTCAATTGGAAGAATTTGAGGCCAAGACAGGACTAGCTGTCCTCAGCCTTATGTTCAGAAAGAAATTTCCCAGTTAGCACTGGGGCAAAAACAGGAAACTTGCGGGGAGAGTGGTCTAGCCTAGTCTCAAAGCCCTCTACTCGAAGCTTTTCCCCTAGGTAGATCAAATGTGAAAATT
This sequence comes from Bradypodion ventrale, assembly GCA_035047345.1. NCBI lineage: Eukaryota > Metazoa > Chordata > Lepidosauria > Squamata > Chamaeleonidae > Bradypodion > Bradypodion ventrale. The sequence continues at coordinate 125,351,803 of JAWDJE010000005.1, forward strand.
AAATTAAATGTAATTAAATATTGATATGTCTGTAAGTAGTACTTCCAAAATGGAGAATTGTGGGATTCATAGTCCAAGAAATCTGAAAAACCCATCTCTAGTTGTCAGTCATTTGTTGCCTCTGAGACACCAGTTGCCATGAATTTCACTGGAAGCTTTAAATAGGCACTCCTCATGAACAACAAATAGTCCTGAGGCAATTTGAATATTAATTATTTTACTATGGCACCCTTTTATAGACTACAGAGCAATTCTTCAATGAAATAAATGTTGTCATGATTTTCAAGTGTACTCTCCCTCCCTCTCTTCTCTCTCTTTCCACATGAGTGTGAGGAGTCCAGCTATGGCATACATTTGGTGAGGTCGATCACATGAGGATATATGGAATAAATAGCCCTGAGTTACTTATCCTGTGCCCATTTCTGTTGGGAAGACATGGTTTCTTGCCTGCTGTATGGAATTAGTTAGCAGGCTATCCATCAGGTCACAGAACCAGGGTCACAGTGGGATATGATATCGGATGTGATATTGTTGTTAGCCGCCCTGAGTCGCATCTGCGAGTGGGTGGCATATAAGTCCAAATAATAATAATAATAATAATAATAATAATAATAATAATAATAATAAGGAGTGGGCAACCAAATGTTCATAGCCTGCATATGTTCATTCCCTGGACTCGTAGAGCTGTCATTTCCAGCTTTTAAAAAAAACTTTCTATGCTGAAAGCAGTTGAGGAGGTGTTGTGTCTGGAGCTTGCACTGAAGAGACCAACAAGCGGTGAATCAAACAGCAAAGCAACAGTTTATTCACTACGCTTGGAAGAACAAAAATACAGTTTAACCAGACATGAGTTGGCTGCACCCGTTCCCACAATTCTGCTACCCCAGGATCAGTTCCACACCTACACCATTCTGGAAGTAGCCCACATGTGTGCGTGTTGTGCATGCGAACCAAGAGCCAACGCCCTTTTGCAAATGGCGCTTTATATAGCATTTGGACGGCAGTTACCCAATGATACAAACTAGTAACTTTTTTGGATAACCTTAACTAACCAATTAGAAATGCAATATTCAAGTATTGACAAATCCCCGAAAGGATCCAAAATAGGAACCAATCCATACCTGTCAACCCACGGCTCCGGAAAAATGGGACCTGCGCACATCGCTTGTGCGCAGGTCGCGTTCCACGCATGCGTGGAAAGGTTTTACCCCTTCCATGCATGCGCGGAAGCGCTACACCGCTTGTGCAGCCCTTACGCAAGCGACGTAGCACTTCCGTGCATGCGTGGAAGGGGTAAAACCCTTCCTCGCATGCGTGGAAAGCGTTTTCCCCGCTGCCAAATTACGGGGTTTTGGCAGCGGGGGCCGGGTTATGACATCAATCGACGTCAATTTACGGGGTAATCCTGGCCAAATCGGGAAGGTTGACAGGTATGAACCAATCAGATATTACACATTTACATAAAGAGTGCGCCTTGAAACCAAGGAAGTGCGTGCTAAATTTACCCTTAACCCAAATGGCGTGGATTGCCATTTTAACTTGCAATGTTAAGCCATAATAATAATACTAGATATTATTCAAATACACAACAGGAGGCAATGGCAAAATTGCCTCTAAGAGAGTCTGAGATTGCTTTTGGAGTGTTTATTTATTAAACTTGGTACACTTGGTTCTTCAGGGGCCATATGTGGCCAGCAGCCCTAGCACTCTTGAGCTCACCCAATCATTGATACACTTTACTTCCTTACATTTGTTTTAGTGTGTTAGATAAAGGAGAAAAGACTGTTCCTAGTCTCTATACCTTGCCGCTGGTCATATTCATCTTGGTCAATGTGGGCTTATATACATTCAAATGCCTTGAAAAGGAAGCCAGTAAAATGCAAGTGTGATTCACCCATTTCAACTAGGCCGCATTTAGTGAGCACAACAGAGAAGATGCTGCAACATTAGAGTCCACAGGAATGACACTAGTGAGCTTAGATGGTGCTTATTTTCTCTCCTTCATTATGCTGATGATTGAGACTGAGCTCTTTTAAAGACCACTGGGACATGGGGAGAGAAGGCTTCATTAAGATGCACAATCTGCAATCACTATGAAAGTGTGCAAAATATTGAAATGAAATTGCACGTTTGTTAAGTTGATCTGCTGCTGGTCGACGAGAGAGTACCAGGCATGCATCCCAGTCTCACCTGGAAGTCCTTACACACAGAGAGAGAGAGAGAGAGAGAAAGAGAGAGAGAGAGAGAGAGATGGAGGACACTCACCTGGAAGCCCTTCTCTACACACTCACATGTCTCTGTGTGTGCACATTTACCTTGCAATGTAGTGGTCCCTTTTCTTCCCACCCCTACCCCCCAATATCAAGGAAACTGTTGCTAAACCAACCAATGCCAGGCCAAAGCTCTTGCAGGGGAGCGAGACCCAATGGCGGCGAGTATTTACCTCAGGCTGGTGGGCTCCACAGGGCCAGTAGCGGGGTCCCTCGGCAACCCAGAGGCACCTGACATTGCGGGTGGTGGTGGTTTGGGTTGCGCCCGCTACACTGCCTTGTGGTGAGGGGCAGCTTGAGGCCTTTGAGGGCAACAGCGCCCCTCTTCCAGTATCTTGTTCTCAGCCTACACAGGCCACTCCACAGCCACCAAGCCAATGGACACACCCCCAGGCCTTTGGGAAGCAGAGGTGTGCCTCAAAAGAGCCACTCCGAGGCTGAGGTGAAGGAGACATGAAGAAGCGGAGGTGTAAAGTCGAGTCTGATCAGGCCGACTGGTGGTCGCCACCCAATGAGGGAATGAAAGGCAAGTGGCAGAAAATGCAGCGGCCGGTGTGGGAGGCCGCCAGAGGCCGCAAAGCCTTGGGAGGCACTGAGGCGGCAGATGTGGAGGCCACCGGCGGAGCGCTGAGCCCAGATCCGGCAGCTGAAGGGACTCTGCCACCTCTGACCTTGTCCAGAGGCCTGCCCAGCTCCTTCAGCTCCGCGGCCGGCTGTGGTGGCAGTGTTACCTGCATGTGCACGGTAGCGCTGGTTCATCCCATGTTTTCCTGTTAGAGAACCTGCATGCGAACCCCCACCCCCCGAACTGGACGCATGCGCAATTCGTTTTCCCAATTTTGAGGGGCTTACACCCCAAATTTGGATCCAGGACCCCCCCCCCCCCGTGTTGATCTCGCAACAACAAGGTAGGTGTGTGCCCAATTTCAGCCCAGTAGGTCCAGCAGTGCGGGAGCCTTTCCACCGGTTACAAATAGACATATCTGCTTTATATATATATATCTATACCTATAAATCCAAGCGTTAACCGTTGGAATGTGACAAAGGCTCCCGCACCCGGCCACACTAGCCTGTACCGAGCCTCCTGCACTCGTCCGAACCGGGTCCTTACATCAACAAATGTTTGAGAAGTGTGCCAGTGGGGCAGGAGCCCCACAAATGCAAACAAAGAAAAAGGACTTCAATTCCCAACATTCTTTGCACATGCCACACCAGAGCCAATCAGGCTGAGAGGCACGAGGAAAAAGAACGTTGGGAAATGCATCGCGCCAAATTGAAATCGAGCCGCATAAAAAAACTGGCGCACAAATGCAAACCTCATACTCAAAACTACAAGTCCCAGCTTCCTGCGTGCCATGAGCGCGCAGAACGCTGAGAAAGCCGGTGCGCAAAAAATAAAAGCAACGGGAGCACAATGGGAACCATACCGCCCCCACCCCGCTCCCATGCCCCCCCAGTCCCTGTACCCCACCCCACTTACCTTGCCCCCCACCCCCTGCTGAAAGTGAACCAATTCCCAGGGAAGCAAAGGCAGCGAACAAGGCTCCGGTCACTGCCTTTACTTCCCAAGGAAGTGTTTCACTTTCAGGGGGGGAGAGAAAGGTACTGGTGCACCAGTACCTCCCCCTCTTTGAAAGTGAACCAATTCCCAGGGAAGCAAAGGCAGCAAACGGGGCTCCAGTCGCTGCCTTCGCCTCCTGGAGGTACTCACCCGGGTGCAGCCTCCAACCTAAACTGCTGCCTCCTCTCTCTCTCTCTCTCACTCACACACACATACACACACACCTACTGGCCTGCACATTTCAAACCTGCCCAGTGTGTGTGTGCATGCACACCAAAACTACCCCTAACCACCAACATACACAATAAACAAGGCAAAGTAACCAACAAAAACAAACACCAAAACTATTAAAAATAATAAAACAAAAATAAATCAATAATAAAAAAAACATTAATAAACAAAAAGAAATAAACCACAAAATACACAAACAAAAAGATCCACAATTACACAAAACCACATACAAAACACCTAACTACAATACGAAAAATCCCACAAATTACACAAAGAAACAACTAATTACAAAAATAAACAACAAATTAAACAAATTAAACACAACCAGAAATAATCAAACCAATTAAACCAACCTAAAACCAAACCAAAACAAAAAAGAACAGACAGAAACACCTCTCAGCCCACCACCACAAAAGCAAAACAAAGAAAAACCCCAGAAGAAAGAAAACCAGACAACTCACCAGCATGTCCTCCCTCCACGACGACCAGAACAGAAATGAAGAAACAAAGAGACTACTTACCAGAAGAAGCCCCACCCAGAGGTTAGGAGAGAAAAAACAGTGAAAGTAAAACAGAACCCCTAGCATCCCCACCTGCAGGGCAGAATAGTAAAAACAACTCAAAAAGACTCAACAGCCCCACCTAGAGGCCACAAGAGTAAAAACAAGTCAAAAACATAACAATAAATCACAATTTTACACAAATCACAAACATATGTCAAAAAAATAAAATAAAAAGATTTCTAAAATCCTGTGCTGAGTTTTAACTCAAATAAAAACCCAAAACATCTAAACACAGTTTAAAAACATTGAATGTAAAAAACATGTGCTTTCACATTTTAAAAATTATTACCTACGGTACAACCATTTAAAAAACTCCCCACAAAATAAAACATTATTTGGTTAAATAAAACAATTTGAAAAAATTATATCATCCTTTGTTCTTTTTTTTAATCCACAAAAACCCCCCAAAAAAGTTGATCATAGTTTATAACAGCCAAAAAAATTGTGCATAAATAAAAAAATATATTTTTTAAAAAATTACAGAATAACCTCTTTTTTACATACATTACCAAAAAAACCCCCAACAACAACAATCTTACAACACAATTTAAAACAGCCCTTTATATATACCTGTATATACATTTCAAAGTATCCGTGCATTCTTATTTGCGAAGCTAGCTGATTACTGGTCAGGCCCCATTTATGCTGACCTGTGGTTAATTATGGCATTGCATTCAGGACAGGCATCCTATTCTTAAACAAAACAGTCATTGCACATTGCTCAAACAACTAACTAGTTTACCTGTTAGGATTGTGCTAAAGGTTTTTAGGAAATGTCCAGCTTGCTGTTACAGGGGTCAAGAGGGTAGAACTCTGTTTTGATTTATAGATTTCATAAAAGGGCTCATATCCTTCTCACAACACTATATATAGGAGATTGTAAACAAGTCCAAACCTCATTCATGTCCAAACCGGATCTTTTTGCCCAGTGGCAGGGTTACACTTTTTGAGGTCCATCTGGAGCAAATCCAACATGGATAGAAGAATCACTTTAAGGGAAATCACTCCCAGCAAAGACACTCTGGGGTGATCAGTCAGGATTCTTTCTTACTGTTTAACTGCATCCTAAGTCAGAATCCATCACACTGTTTTCTAGTTTTCTGTGTTTGTGCATTTAGATTTCTTGGTACAGAGAAGCTTTGACTATGAAAAAACTCCTACCATTTAAAATGGTATAAATGGGACACAGGTGTTTTTCTATTTCCATGGTTGTGAAACATGGCTTTGTCACTTTGAAACACTCTTTCTTTCAAGTATTTTAATCACATTCTTCACATTTTCTGAGAGCAACGTAGATATGATCAAGAGGCAAAGTAGCTCTTATCTACAAGCTTGCAATCTAGATGACACAACATAAACAGAAAAAGGATGACAGGAAGGAGGAATTCAAGGAAACTCAAGCATCAAGGTCATAACGTTATAAAGTCCTTCTATATAATACCCAAGCTAAAAAGTTTCAGAGAGAGGAAATGGTAAATGGAGCAGATAATCTAGTGAAAGAACAGCTGTTGATTTGAGGTTGATATTTTGATGGGATGTTTGTTTAAACTGCTAATGGTCTATGCTTTGGAGAAGGAAGAGTCATTAACTGTTCACTCAATCTGTTTTAGATTTTGATTTGTTTTATGTTTTAATTATACCTTGGAATTGTAGAACTGATCTTGCTGGGTGATATATAATTATAATTTCCGACACTGCCATCATACAATATTATACTGATTTTCAGTTCTGTTAAATTTGTTAGTAGAGCGGCACATTATATATTTTTAAAAACTGAATAATTTCTCCCACTGCCACCAGATTTTATAATGTATGGATATGGTGCATTTATAAAAAATTATGTAGTGACACAACTTCTTGAAGAATTTATGTGGCTATATAAAGATCCCTTCCAACCCCCCTGAGAAAGCCCAGATTTCAAATTTACCTGAATAATCCAAATGCACCATATTTACAAATGGAGGGAAACAGATGGTGATCCTTTCTGAATAATTTTATTAGGATCTTTTCCATTTGATTTGCAAATGATAGAAGCCCTAGTCCAGGGATTCTCAACCTGTGGCCCATGGGCCAGATGTGGCCCTCGGCAGCATTTCATGTGGCCCACCACCACCTCTACCTCACCAGGAATTGCCATGTGATGGAGGGAAGGGCAAAATGGCTGTCCGGCCCCCGAAGCTGTATTTTGATTATTGAAACTTACTAGCAGCTGCTGCATTTTCCACCCTCGCCTTATACTCGGGTAAATCCATTTCCCTGGGTTTTCAGGACAAAATTAGAAACGGCTTATATTTGGTTTGGCTTATACTTGAGTATATACGGTAAATTATTTGCAATACAGTATTTATATACCATCTGTCTGGTGGATATCACTACTCCAGGTGGTTTACAAAGGGTCATAAACAACTTAATACAACCATTAAAATCTTAAAAGCAGAAATACAAACAATGCTCATATTGTGCACTTTCTTTAAAAAGAAAAGAAAGATAAATAATAATTTTAGAAAGAGCCCATATAGACAATTGTGATGGACAGAAGCCTCTTGCATAACTAAAATGGGCATGAAGGAAATGACATCACTGGCAGTGACAGATACAGCTAATGAAAGAGTTGCTGTTTGATTCTTCATTCCTTCACCTTCACCTTAATGTGAGCAGTTCTTGTGAAACAGGGGATTGAAGCAAGGACTCTTTTATTAGCAGCCATATGTTGCTATGTCAATGATGCCATTTCCCTCATGCCAATGTAAGTTATGCAAAAGACTTTTGATTATTATTTGTATGAACGCAGGAAATATCTATATTGTATGTCTCCAAAGAACTTGATTATTTTGGCTCTTGAAATCTATTAGTATATTTGAAATTGCCTTATATTGCCAAACTAAGTAGAGGAAGCTGGATATGATTGAACTGCAGCAGTGGAATTAACTGTCAATAGATTTGCTTCTCTAACTCTCCTGCCAATTATCTCAGAATACACTGAATGTCCTCATGATACTCCTAATTGTGTGTAACTGAATTGAACACATTTCTTTCTTATTGTCCTCATTCCCCTAGTGTAAAATTTTACACTGTACACTTGCCAGAGGAGAGACCGACATTTTAAAAAATACCATACATTTCAAGGCTGGGGTTTCCTGCCTCGGAGAGGAGACAGGATACAGAACAACTCCCCTCTGAAACTGTTGTCTCTGGAGAACAAGGGGACTTCCCTTTGGAAGCCTCCTCTATGTATCACAGGAAAGTCTATCTACACTACCTTTATTTCTTCTTATTTTTTCCCTGTTTGAAATACAAAGATAAAAGAGCAGGATGTGTTCTGGTGTCAGATTTTTGTAGGGTCTCAATCTGCCAGATCCAAAATTCTTGAAGGCTGGTGGTGGTAAGAAATGTGCCCTCTGATATGTTCTGAAGGATACCAGTCCAGGAAAGGCTGTTGTATAATAGCTGGCTTGCTACTGTTAGAAATGATATTGGAACATATGGACATGTAGGGCGAGCCAGGAATTCTGTTCTGAGAAGCCATGCTGCCAGGGCAAATCCAGAGGCAACCTGTGAGGTCCATGGCTGATGTTTTCATTTTTACTTAAAAGATTCCACTGGCACCTCTATATGTAATTGTAACAACTGGCCGAAGAGATAAAATTTAAACCTAGACTCAATTTATTTCCCAGACCAAATTATTCTTTCAAAGCTACTATTATGCCTAAAAATATAAATGTGTGGGGTTTTCTGCTGGGCTGTGGAGACAAATTTAAACCACAACAACAGGGTGGAGGAGGGATTACCTTTAGCACTAGCGCAAGCATTCTAATCAAAGCAATACATCACGCTCTTTCATTTAGGTAAAAATTGTAAGAAAAACTTGAGGTACCTGGCTTCATCTCTTCTATTTTATTTGATGTTTTTAAAGTTTAGAACAGTTGCAAAAGAGAAATTTCCCAAAACTTGACAGGTATGTTTCTTTCCCAATAAAGTTTTGAGTAGATGCATTGCTGTCTTATTTCCACAAGGATCAAGGTGGAGAATATCCTAAACATTATCTTGATGCGAGAGCTGGCAAATCCCATTTCTTTCAACGTCTCTTTTATGTTTTATGCTTTAACTTGTGAAAAGCCAGAGTAGTGCTTGCACAAATATATACATTCATTCAATCAATCTCTGGCAATAAAAAAAAATTACAACCATTTTCATATTTCCATGATGTCTGAAATCAGCAGATGCAGGCCCCCTGGGAGACAGGTTTGAAAATTCTCTTGGCTTACCATGCATACTACAATATATAAACATGTAAACATGTGCAGAGAAGTGTACCGAGGGAACATATTTCTACCCTTCCCAACTATTAAACTATCTCAAATTAACAGTCCCTCCCCACCATAGCAAAATAAATATTCAAGTGCCTAAACAGTCTGAAAGCAAAAACAGAAGCCTGTGATCTTTAGTAGGCAAGACGTGGCTAGCTACAGTCATGCTGCGCTTGGATGAAAGAATATGCCTAGTTACTGAATTTGATCTCCCCAAATATTTCTAAATCTAATGCTCAAATGATGCTTAGTTAAAGCTAAATGGATTTTTATGTAGTTTTAAACTGCAGAGCCTATTGAAAACTCATTATCTTCAAATAGGATTTCACTCTGTTAATATGAGAGCATGCACATTATAATATCTCATAAAATCAAAAGCTCCAATTTGCTCACCATATGTAAATCCAATTCAAAATATTTCCAGAACATACATCCAGTAGATGTTAGACTATTTGTATGTCACTCTAGAATGGATTAATGCCATGACAGTCTACTCTACGTTTTCCTGCATTTGGTGTTTTTAAACAGTTTATATTTGTTATCATATCAAAGACAGGCTTGCAGTTTTCAAAAGGAAGAAGAGAACACAGTGCCCAAGGCTCTTCCAGCATTACATTTCTTATTCCATTTTATCTTTCTTGGTTTTGACTAATGTCAGTAACAGCTACTGGTAATAAACTGCTTGTTACAGCTTGCTCTTGCCTTCAAGCACTGGCTTTGATACATTGTCAGCCAATTGGAAGCATTTCCTGATTACATTTCCAAATTGCTTGTTTATTGATCAAAAGTTAATAAAGCAAAAGACAACTTTATGGGCTTAAATTAAATGAAAGTTTCCTTTGATGTTCAAATTATCCAATCAACCAATGTGTAGTGAAATGTAAGCATTTGAAAGTTTTATCTGGAAAGGAGGAAATGTGCTAGATAAAGGGATTCTAGCAAAGGCTAATGGAAAAATAGACTTTACTTATGTAGATATTTCATTTATTTTCCAGTTTAAAAGCAAATTGTACAAGAATTCTCTTTTCAAAAAACAGAACAGGGGAAAATACAAATATGCAAAATGTGAGTGCTATTTGACAAATTATAACCATAGTAGCTTCAGTTAGCAGCCATATGTGGGGGAAAAACCCTCTTCACTGTCATCCTATGAAATGGATGTGCAACTGTTTAAAAGAAAAACAAAAGGGATCATTGATGAATTAGGAATAGTAACTAAGAGAAGTGTGACTTCTGGTCTATGTAACTGAAGGTCATCTGTACATGCTTGCTCATTGGCAAGAAGATTCTTACCATCTCTTCTGCACGATTAGCAGGACAATACAAATGGTCACTCTATTTCAGTCAGTGGTGGGCTCAATTTTTTTTTACTACCACACTTTTGGGCGTGGTATGGTGGGTGTGGCCAGGGGGAAAGCCCTGCGTTGCACCCGAATTAGGACTACTTTATTTCAAAACTTGTATGGGACTGGTACTGGCAAACTGGTGTGAACCTGCTGATGCCCGATTCCAGGGATGGCAAACATTATGCGAGGCATCACATGTGCATAAAAACCGTGACGTATGTAATGGCTGAGCAGGGCCCCATTCATTGCAAGTACAGTAATGCCTCATACAAAGTCCGCTTCATACAACATCGGATTCATATAACATCGCCTAATTCCTTGAAAAAAGTTGCCTTATACAAAGTCGTGCAACTTTGTATGAGGCATTGGGGTTTTCCCAGTATAAAAAACAGGACACATGCGTGCATTGTTCTTGTGGGTTTTGCATGAGGCGAAGAGTGTTTGAGCACAATTTTGGATTTTTTTGAATTTTTTCGTCAGAATTTTTAGAAGCATTCCAGGGATTTTTGCAGCATTCTTCAGGTTCTTGAACAATCAGGATTGTTTGACATGTTTTTGTAATTTTTTTAGCCTTTAGACAATGATTTCTTAAAGTTCTGTCAGTTTCCTGCCTGTTTCCTTGACTTTGCCCTGACGTCTGTGCTGTATTTCTATGGAAATGATGTTGTATGAGGCATCACAGCAAGGATTTGGATGTTGTATGAGGCATCGCGGCTAGGATTTTGCAAACCTCATACAAAGTCCAAATCCGTATAAAGTCCAAACTTGTGGAACCAAGTTTGGACGTTGTATGAGGTATCACTGTATCCTATTAAGTCCCATAAAATATGCACCTAGTCAACTCAGCCTGGCAAGATAGTTGTGAAAGTTGCTAAAACATGTATACAAATAGTTTACCAAGCAACACTAATTTTGTCATTTGAGAGCTGAGTTCAGAACTACAATCATTTTGATGGGAATGTGTCAGAGTTCACAAAACACATACACAGTGGTCCCACCTTTTCTGGTCCCACACTTCACAGAAGAATTTGAAAGTGACTTAAGCTATGTCGAGTTTTTATGACAGCTCAAGATGATCACTCACAACAAGTGGAGCATGTTAGCCCCAACCACTCCATAGTAATCATAGCTACAGTATATGAAAGCGGTGGCCTGAAGTATGGTAGGTGATAGGCTCTTCACAGGAGCCAGAAACCTGTTTTTCTTTTGTATCCCAGCTCATATGGATAATGGATAGAACAGAATCTTTGTCTTCAGCATGTCACTTTCATGTGATTAAAGCAATAACAGTGGGAGTGCTTTCAAAGCAACTGAATGGAGATTTGATTAATGTAAAAGCAACAACAGCAGCTTGGACTTGTTTGACAAGAAAGAGATGGAAACAAAGGGAACAATTCAAATAAATGTGCAATTTAAGGTAAGTCTCTAATGGAGATGATTTCATGTACATATGTGCACACACCCATGCTGCCTTGGTTACCTTGAGAGTTTCATGCATCAATGAGGTGTTGTCTGTAGTGTTCCTAGATTTCTATGGAAGTGGGATACCAAATCTCACCTGAGGTTCTGCCAAATCACTTGCCTCCATGACATGAGTAATGAAGAGAAGGGAATAGGGTGACTTAAGAACTTGTATCATACTTTATACTGATACTATGATATTAGCTTATATCATGGCATTAGCTGGGCCACTGAATAGTAAGGTTCAGTTGTGCATGAAGCAAATAATCAAAGACAAACAAGTCTAGAATTGCCCTTCCAAAAACATACTTCTTCAAAGGCCGCTATTTTCTGTATCATCAAAATGTTTTACAATAGTGTCCTGCATATTCATATACATACTATGTACATTTCAGGAACAAAATTACAGTAGGTTATATTTTACTGAAAACTGGACAAACGAGAGTGACAGATTGAATGTTGCATCCATTCTACAGCTTCGTCTAAAAGCAAAATATTAGCAGCTTAATGCTGTGATTTAAATGCATATGACTAGGGTAATCTTGGAATGTACACTTTCTCGGAAAGTGTATAATTATACCAAAGCTGAATACATTATGTGTTTTCTCGGCTTTATCCTCCACAGGAGCACACAGTTCAGACAAAAGGGGCAAGACTGACCAGAGAATAAAAGCATACAGCTTCAGGTAATTTTCCTAAATTCACTACTAATGGAACATTTAGAATATATGCCAAAATCATAAAAGCAAAATCTGTTGGATGACATACTAGCAAAAGCACATTTTTGCTCTGTTCTAATTGTTTTTTATGGGTGCGGAAAAGCACATTTATTATATGCAACTCTTCCTTCCAACACACCATGTTTATATATGTGTGAATCACCTTACACATGCACATAAGAGAACAACATTGTTTATAAAGGAACATTAGGTGTCTCTTCCATGTTTCCAGGGAATCAGTTACTACAGTTTCATTTGTAGCAAAAATCATTACGCATAATCTTAATACCATGGAATGACAACTGAGGCCTGGACATAGTTACTCACTGCCTATTTATGTGGGGTAATAACTGGAATTTTCACAGCTTTCTAAGGTACACAGAGATGTTCATGCATGTGCTTGAATGTCTGCTTTTATCACAGCTTAGCATAAGCAACCTGAAGCAGCTTGAATTGAAGCAATCACTTTGGTGGTTCAGTGGTTTAAAAATCTGGGATTTTTTTAAAGCACTCATTGTGAAAATGAAAGAGATACTGTAATTAAACCAGGAAACTGATAGCTTGAACAATAATGGAAAACCCAAGCTTTTCTAGAAGCCCTACTAACAGAGTTTTTGGCAGAAACTCCTCTACCTGTGCAGTCATTTAGTGAGGGCAGCATGTTAGACAACAGACAGAAACTGCAATTTGGCTCACTTTAGTTTTTCGGAGGAAGGGAGAATAAGATGGTTTCTTCTTCTTTTTGTAGACTGCAACAGATCTTAGGCCTGTGTGACAGAAATTTCTGCTATTGTGTGGGGTTGGAATGTGGTAGGTTGCAGAAGCATTAGCAATAGGACTTAAACCATTTAAATTGCACTAGCCAGTTGGGAGAGGAAGAACAAGAAGAAAATGTAGGAAGATTTGTGTATACAGTATATTGGAAGTCACAGGCGAGAGCCCTTTATTTCCATGTTGACGCAGTGGTTTAGGTGCCTCCTTGATGGAGGCTGGATATGATGATCCACAGGATCCCTTCCAGTCCTGTGGCTCTAAGATTATTATTATTTGTTTACTATTTGGACTTATACACATATACACATGTACACATACACTTCAGAATGCAAATTGAAAAGGGCAGTTACAAATTGGGGTGTGTGGATGCATGCGAAGGGTGCAGACACACATGGGAGGCAGGGACGTAGTCAGAGTGGGGCCAGAGTGGGCTTAGCCCACCCTGAGTTAGCAGTTTGCCCACCCTGGCAAAATGTGGTTCCCCATAGAAATGCATTGAAAAGAAGCTTTGTTGCCCATCCTGTAAAAATATTCGCCAACCCACATCTAGAATCCTGACTATGGCCCTGGTGGGGTGAGGTGCAGACACACAGAGTAGGTGTGGACACACAGAGGGTTGGCATGCAGACCTGCGAGGGGGTGGCGTGCAGATGCACAGTGGTGTTCAGAAGTGTGTGGGGTGGACCTGTGGGGAGTGTGCAGACCCACGGGGGATGTGGACATGTGTGGGGGGTGCAGATGCACAGGAAGGTGGACATGCAGAGGTGTGTCTGGATGCATGGGGTGTGTGGACACACACAGGAGTTGTGGCAGCACAGAGGGGTGTGTGGATGCATTGAGGGTGTGTGTGGACGTGTGGAGGGGTTGCAGACACATGTGTGTGGGAGGTGCAGATGTGCTGGGGTTGTGGATTCATGGGGGTGCAGGCCCTCAGGGGTGCGGATGCTTTGGGGGACAGCATACAGTCATGCGGGGTGTGTGGGTGGATGCATGGAGTGTCTGCACGCATCCACATGACATCACCAGAGGCATGCTGGCAACATCACATGTTTGTATGTGCATGCACTGTGCCTGCCCACATGTCTCCTCCTCCTCCTCCTTGGGCCCTCAGTCTCTAAAAGTTTTGCCATCACTGCCCTACACCTAATAAGTGAACTAAATGATCATTTGAACCTAACTTTACTGTACTTTAACCACTGTTATCAACTGCAACTCGTATCTAAAAATGCATTTTTTTCTGGAACAGGAAAACTGTCACTGCCGTGAATTCGTTTAAGGTGGATCCCATCTTGCCATGAAGTGACCCACACACTATGATCTCGGAGCCATCACCCACAGCACACACAAAACGTGACATGCAGGATTTAACACCAGGATTGCAATGGACCACCACAGCCTTGAGGATATGGACAAGGTGCGCCTTCACAGCCAGTCCATCTGGCATGGCCTCTTCTGCCTCCATGACCATTGGGAATCAGATTTTAACCACAGTTAAACTGTTAACCACTGTTTAACCAAAGATTTAACCACTATACTGTCAATCAAAACACTGAACCATATATGTGAAAGCACATCCTGCTTTTTTTTACACAAGGTATCTTGGGAATGAAAGTTGGTTCTGTGATTCAAAGTTGGTGAGCTTGGTTAAAATGGAAGGTATGGTGAGTTGGAAGGAGGCAATTATGCTTCTCAGAGACTCTTCTATCCCAGGCAATTCTCACTACTTTAACCCCTTGCACTGCAAAGGGTAACTCATCCTGCCCAACTTCCTGTCTTTTTCCCCCTGCAGAGTTCAGAATGATCATTTAATGGTTTTGACAGCAACCCATGCATGCGTAAGTGCTACAAGGCTATTAGGCAGTCATGCATGCTATCCTTACCTGTCAGGTGTATAACCTGCCAGTTCTCATAAATGAAAGTAATTCTTTAAATAATTTTGTGAATTTAGGCTCAGCCCATCCAGTGTTCCATATTAAATCCCTTCTCCACTTGACACAAGTTTATACAATGTCTGCCAATACCCTGGAGTAAAATGTAGTTAACAAATGTAGCTTGGACTGCTGAAGCTACAGGGGGGGGGGGGGGGGGATGTGACAACTTTTTGAGTATGAGCATAACATTTGTCAAGGAACAACATATACAAGTTAAGCACTTCGTGTGTTTGTACAGTGGTGCCATCAGGGCTGCAACTGGCCTGGGTCCCTCCGTAGAACAGCAAAGTGAGAAAGTCCCCAAAGTCAATAAGGCTAGTTTACCACATTGCTGTCTCATGGAGGAGGGGAGAAATCCTGTGATTTCTTATATGTATCAAGGCTACCCACACTACTTGGTCATAGCAGTTTGATAAGCTGTTGTAGCTCCATCCTGTGAAACCCTGGGATCAGGTGCTTAGAATTTTCTGTGACAAAACTCTAGTGCACAGAATTCTCAGTCACTTGCTAAATAACAAATTTCAAGATTCTGTGGGATGGAACCATGACAGTCCATGGGCAATCAAAGCGCTATAATATGCCATATACAGATCTAAATTTACTGAAGTATTTGTTTCTGCCCAAGGAACAGGAATAAATGTTTACTCTCCTAATAGAGGAATGTAGATGGTGTCTATCAAGGATTTGTGCTATGAGGGTCAGGTATTATTTAGCCTGCTCATAACTTATCTGGAGATAGGAATCAATAGTGACATGGCTATACTCGCAGTGTGTGTATTCGTGTCAGAGATTATTCTGGGTTGAAAGGATTTTTTAGGGGATGCCCAAATAAGACTCCTTACATGTTCCCAAGTGTATCAAACCCCGTCCTTCCAGTCTCCAGCTCAGCGCCCAAACCACTAAGCCACTGGGGGAGCTGCACTATACTTGCTGTTGATACCAGATGATTCTGGACAAGAGAAACAAGAGGACCCACCTTATACCAACTAAAGGGTGGTGGTTTTCTCCCCCTCCCCTCCCCCTCCTCTTCTTCTTCTCCTTCTTCTGTGAAGGGAGAAAGAAGGTTCTTGCTCTGCCACTTCTACTAGCCTCCACTGGCATTATTTGGTGTTCTTGTAATGTTTCTTTGATGTTATCTCTCCACCTTCCTCTGAATCTGCCTTGTGCTCTTTGTCCTTCTTCTCTTTTCACATATGCCCTGTATGGTATGGAATTCCAAGACATTCTCTCCAAATAGGCAAACAACTTTATTTGTTGTCTCTATATGTAGTTTAAAATTTATTCTATTCCAATTATTTCCATTATAATTTCATTCTTGATTTTATCCCTTCTAGTCACTCCAGCAGCCTTCCTCAGAAATCTTATTTCCTTGGCAACCAACTTTCATTTATGATTTATTGTGAGTGTCCTTTTTTGGCCTTGGTAACATAAGGTGGAAATGAATATGCTTTGTATGAAGTGTTTCCTTGTACTGGCCAATCTTGTCTTATGTTGTAAGAACGGAGCTAACTGTCCTAATACTTGGTTTGCCTTACTGCACCATATTGATAATCTCTTTGTCCATTTTGCCATCTTCAGTAAATGTTGTTCCTAGGTATTTGAACTCTGCCACTTCTTTTATACTTGTTCCTTCTGAAGGGTCAATAAAGTAAAAACATAATCCACCTTGTACCTATGATGGATTCTGAGGTGCTGGCATTGACCAGGAAAGGTTTAAATTGGAGCTTAATGAAGATGTTGATGCTTTGTAATTTTGTTTAGCTTGTAATTTTATACCTCAAATGTGGCATAAGACAATTTTGGAACAATATTTCAAATTCTGGCCAGCATGTCTCAAAAAGGATAGTTTAACAATATAAGAAGCAGAAAAAGGAAATCAAAATGCTTTGGGGTTCTGGAAAAAGGTTATATCTTTCTCTAAAACAATGTCTCAGGGTTTCTAATGGTATGAACAGTGTCTGTTAATAGAGTTTCTTCCCCAAATAATTGCTAATCAGCTTCATGAGAAGTATGATGATGGAGTGGTAGTGCTAGTGCCATCCACCACATACATTTCCTTCTTCTAAGATCCTATGAAACTCAAACTGCAGTCTCAATCTGTGTACATTGCAGGAACAAGTATATAATCAGCCAACAATCCAAAAATGTGATAATGTGCATTTCTTTTGGGGTTGGAGAGAGGGTTTGGGAACCTTAGCTGAAAGGGAACCAAATGGGTGGAACACAGGTGACATAATAAACAATTCTTTTAAGGACATATGGCATAGTAAGACTGATTTATTGTGCTTTTTTCAAAAGTCATACATTGCCACAAACTCATGATGATCTTCCAATGGACAGGTTTTTTTTTTAAAAAAAGATACTGTTTTTGTTGTTCATTCTCCCACCCATTATTTTTCAGACAGGAGATTAAAGCATTCAGTCTAGAAGCAATTTTGCATGTCAAAATCTCTGTTAATTGACATACTGAATATGGCTATGAGGCACAAGCCATTTTTACTTAATTGAGCCCTAAGCATCCATTTTTTAAAATAAAAAGTAAATATCTCCTGTGACTGTTTAGCTACCAAATTGCATTATTGTTAATAATTTCATAGTGGCAGTCCTGCAATTAAAGAAGACACATCAGTCTTTCTTCATGAAAATGTAGGTATGTTTTGCATCCTATTAGCCTTGCTAAATTGCTACCGCCTTGCTATTACCTTGTGCAGCTTTTGAAATAATAATTTGCCATCCTTGAAACAAAATTTGATCACCTGTTTTCTACCATCTTTCTTAGTCATTTTAAGCAGGCAAAGACCTTAAATAGGAACATTAACACTGTAATGTCGAGACTTTCCTTGTTAATAAGTACCCAGTTTGGAGGTTCATTCAGCTATAGGTAAAGGTAAAGGTAAAGGTTTCCCTTGCTCGAAAGCCAGTCGTATCTGACTCTAGGGTGCAGTGCTCATCTCTGTTTCTAAGCCGAAGAGCCAGCGCTGTCTGCTTCTGCAGACGTTTCCGTGGTCATGTGGCAGGCATGACTAGACACCGGAGCGCACGGAACGCTGAAAATGGCTGTCTGGCCCCCAAAGCTGTCTGAGGGAGCATGACACGGCCCATGGCTTAAAAAGGTTGAGGACTCCTGCTCTTGAGATATTCTAGAATACTTGGATAATTCTTGCATCCAAGCAGATCTTATACATCTACTGCAGTTCAAACTCTTGGCTTTAGGAGATGAAAATGGGGCTTAAAGCAAACCACTGCAATCTGCTCTATACCTGTTCAGGTATCAAGTCATTTAACCAGTGGGGGGGCTCCATTTTTTTTACTACCTACTCTGTGGGAGTGGCATGGTGGACGTGGCCAGGCAGGGGGAAAGCCCTGTGTTGCACCTGAATTAGGAGGACTGCTGTACTTTATTTCAAAGCATGGATGGGCGGGGCCAGCCAGAATTTCTGCTACCGGTTCTGGCGAACTGGTGCAAACCTGTTGATGCCCACCACTGCATTTAACCATGTCTTCTCTTCTATTCCATTCTCTTTCTCTTTCTCTCTCTCTTTCTTACACACATGGTAAATAAGCAAAGTCCAGCCATGTGACCCGTCAGAAATTCAAACAAATACAGGAAGGAAACAATGTCTTTTCAGGTAACTTTAAAAATCAAAACATAGCAAGCTTTCATAGTTTCCAACTACTTCTTCAGGCTAACATGGCGTGGTGTGTGTTAGTCCAGACAGGCATATTCTTAGGTGTTAAATGGGAGATCAGCAGAATAAATAGCAGTTTATATTTCTTTTGCAATTTAGAAAAAGGAAACCAGGCTTTTCATTTCACCCTCCCCCAAGATGGTCCTACCCAAAGCTGTTAGCCTCTCCATGTGGCCGAGTGGGAAAGTACAATTCAAAACCAGTCCTTCATGATTTTGCAATAAATTTACCCACTAGGCAATGTCAAATTAGCCCAGATAAGTCCAAAAACAAAAATCAATTATGAATTTTACCCAGTGAGAGGTGCTCTCCTTGCTTTGTTGGTCTTCAAACTCCCTCTTGCATGTAGTGGCTACTTTTGGCATCTCAAAATGTTGAATAAACAAAGTCCAGCTGTGTGACCCATCAGAAATTCAAACAAATGCAGGAAGAAAATTATGCCTGAGAAACAACAGCAAAGAAGAAGAAGATCCATCATCAATGAGAGTCAGAAGGAAAAAATATTTGTTTGCTGGAGGAAGGACACTAGGGAGAGGATCATTTTAGTGACCCTCAAAGGAAGTTCCTTAGACCTTTTCTTTCTCCACTACTCTCCCTTTTAGCATCCTCTGCCTACAGACACTCAGCTTACTATGGCTTCTGTGTAGTTTTTGAGGTTACTTGCCCTAGCTTGCCTGTTCAATTTTATAGATCTGTAAATCTGAGGGGTTCCTCCGAAAGTTTTATGATGGTTCGAGTAGTGTTGCATTTGTTGCACAAAGATGAGCATTCATTCCTGAACTGGCAATTTATTTTTCTTTATTTATTACATTTTTATATTGCCCATTTGGGAAATTTCCCACTCTAGGCGGTGTGCATACAAATATCAAAATAACATTAAAAACACAAACAACAAATTAAAAATAAACCAACCAAATAAATACAGTAATCCTAAAATAAAATAACTGGGGACTGTGGGCACAGAGGATCAACTGACTGGTTAATTTATTGCTAAGGGGATAACATTCTGAAAGTCTTCCTCGAATAGGAAAGTTTTTAATTGTTTTTTGAAGCTATCCAGGGATGGGGCGTGGTGCAACTCCACCGGTAGTGTGTTCCACAGCATTGGTGCCACCACCGATAAGGCTCTATTTCTAGTTATAGACTTTTGAGCCATCCTCACGGTCTGCACCTTGAGCTGCATGTATTGTGATGAATGGGTGATGCAGGGAGTTGTTCTGAGGGAGAGACGCTCTGACAGATAACAAGGTCCCAAACTGTATAGGGCCTTATATGATAACACTAACACCTTGTATCTGACATGGTAGGCAACAGGTAACCAGTGCAGGCCTGCCAAGGCTGGGGAAATATAATCAAATTTCTTTATGCCTGTCATCAGCCTAGCTGCTGCATTCTGGGCCCATTGTAATCTCCATATCAGACACAAGGGCAGCCCCACATAGAGAGCATTACAGTAGTCAATCCACAAGATTAACTATGAATGGCTCAGGGTTATGAGAGACTGTCTGTCCAAGTAGGAGCGTAACTGTGCAATCTGCCAGATTGTTAGAACATGTGATGTTTATCCTCTTGGATGTACATTTTCCAACCTTTTCTCGACTATGCAAGGAAACAAAGACACTTTTAATGGTAGAACAATAGTGTCAGCAAGCATTCTAAGGCCATACAGTTAAATAGTCTGTTTTATGGGGAGGAAGCAAATTTAAGGGAGAAAATGGCTCCTCCCAGGGAATTTAGAATGATCTTGAGACAGTTGGAAAGTGACAGGAATAAGAAAAGTGCGAAGAATTGATCTGAAAAGATTTTTATAGGGGGACAAATATGAAAGAGTGATTTGATTTGGAATGAGGAAAGTTTTCATAAAAAGAGTTTCCAACATTTAAAATTTTAAAATAAGGATAGAGATAATAGCTGGATTTGGATGAGGAAAGACATACCGTATTTTTCAGACCATAAGACATACCTGACCATAAGACACACCCAGTTTTTAAAGCAGGAAAATAAGAAAAAAATATTGCGAACCAAATAGTACCGTATTTGCACCACCAAACACTGGTGGTGCTGCAGGGGAAGTGGGTGGGCAAGCCAATTGCACTGAGTCAGTAAGTGATGCTCTAGCCTAGCCTCTTGCTCTACTTGCAACCAGGAAGCATGGCTTCCCCCTCCATTTTGACAACATGGAGCAGGGACAAAGGCAAGGAAGGTAAATGAAACCCTTTCTCTTATGCACAGGTTTGGTTTCCCACTAAAATGCATTGGGAACATACAAACAGAAAAGCTTTAGAATACTGTACAAGAAATTGATTTCCAATGCATTTAAATGGGAAATTGCAATTTACACCCTCTTGTGGCCACCTGTGGTAATGGCCCACTGAACATAAGTTTTTCTTTCCCCGGCCCTGGAACAGCTGTGGCAGCGGAGGTCTTCAGCCAGCCGCGGCTGTTGTAAAGTATCCTTTTACAACAGCCGTGGCTGGCCGAAGACCTCCACCACTGCCACCACAGCTATTTCAGGGCTGGGAAAAGAAGGGCCAGGGAAAGAAAAAATATGTTCGGCAGGACATTACCGCAGGTGTTGTAAAATATCATTTTACAACAGCCTTTCTAGACAGCATTCAGACTATAAGACACATCCTCATTTCCCCCCTCCCACTTTTTTGGGGAAAGTGTGTCTTATGGTCCAAATAATACGGTAATTCAGGTGGGGAAAGTCGGGAGTTAGGCCTGGATTAGGGAAAAGGTGATTGGATAAATAAACATAAGAGTAATATCACCTGTGAGAAGGTCTCACTGTGAGCAGGTCTCCACAGTCTCTCGACCAGGTGGAGATGTCCTCCATCTGAGTGTGGGTCTAACAGATTGTTGCAATTGTGCTGGTATACTAGACTCCCCATGTCCTAACCCTCTTCCTCCCAAGACTGACAGACTTCATCCCTCCTGCAGGGTTGACATTACCTAAGCTGCTTCTCCTGGGGAATTTCAATATTTTATTGCATGTATATGTCCTATTGTGACCAGTACAGAAATTGAATGAATGAATGAATGAATGAATGACTCTTTGTAGAATATATCACTCTGTACAACCGATACAATGAGCAACAGATGAGATTTTAAAACTGTTTCCTCCTCCCCACTCCACCTTGGTTAGCATCCAATGTTGGAGGGCTTATTCTTCTTCCTATATTCCTCCATGACACCTGACAATTGCTCCAGAGGAGTCTCCAGGTTTCTGGAAGAGGTTTTATGAATAAGTGGGTGGGTGCATGTGTCTTTGCCAGGTCCTCTTCCCCATCTGCTTTTGCTGACAGAATTACTTCTGTTGATACATAATATCACTGGATCCTGGCCATTCCTGTGTATATTCCCTTGCTAAACTGCTGTTAAATTTTCATTGTTTATGTGCATTATTCAGTAATATACTGTAGAATAGGTAAATATTCAACTTTAAAGAACATTTCTATTTAAATAAAAATGAATGCTTGAACTAGTAAATTATATGTATAATATCATTTGTTTGTCTATCTATAGAGATATCACTGTAAGATTTCTTACTGGAAGATGAGTATAATCCTCCTGTTAACAGCAAAACAAATGTGCATCATACAAGACTGATTCTAATTTTAAGAGTAAAGTAAAGTACCAGAGGCAATGTGAAATTCAGACCATTAATTGGAGTCCAATTTTGTTTAATTTTAGTGACAGTAAACTGGTGACGGAAGCTATTGCATGCAAAATTAACCTTTCCCCTCCTACATAACAAACTCGCCTGAAGTCACCACTTGATGGTATTTCCAATTACAGCATTGCCAATAAAACTTTCCCAGTCTGAGGCATGCACAGTACAGTATGTTGTGTTTATATGAAGATAGAGGGAATATTTTTATGGTTTGTCCATACAGGCTGAAAGTCTGCATTGTTTTCCTAAACCAGCCTTAAGTATTAGTCTGATGTAACTGTTCAACAGAGTCATGAAGCTTAAACTTGTCATGTGGAGCCATTTGAGGTATAATGATGGAGATGCCCTAGGATTCAAGGCCCCTGAAATAAAACAAAGTTTATGTAATTCAGTATAAGTCACTGTAAGTCAACAGTGTGTAAACAAATATCATTTAAAAAAATTATTGATATGTTGATTTATAACTATACCTTTCTTTCAAATATAAAACCTTTTCTTCCACCATGGATCCCATTCCCTCCAAAGTAATCTGTCAGGAGGCATATGCTGAAAATAGGCTGGGCAGAAGGCAGTAGTGGGTAGGTTCAGAGCCAATGTTGGGTTTGGCTTTGCCCACCTATCCATTTTCTCCTCCTCCTGTATGCCATGCACATTCTCTCTTCTTTACTTTCTCCTCCAAATATGCTGTGATTCTGGTAATCATCATTGCAGGCGCACCCCCCAATAAAGGACTCAGACACTGATGAAAGTGGATAACGGCATTGGGCCACATTTATTGATTCATGCCCTAGTCCGAATTATAAATTTCTATTGGTATTCAACCAATTATAATTCTTAAGGCAAGCAGGCCGAAGTAACACTGGTAAGGTACCACCCAAAATTGCAAACGGCAATTGGTTACAATGTATCCATTTGTATCAATTTGTTTGTTGACAACAAACAAATTGTTGACCGTAGTCAATATCTAACTACTGACCCCACCCTCTGACGCGTATCCGTAAAATAACGGGGTGATGCATGCTGCCTAGCTCTTGCCATCACCCCATCGCCTGGTTCGTCGTTGACTGGACAACGCTAATCAACTTGTGCCTGTCTAGTGTTGTCCAGTCAATTGCGAACCTGCCGGATACCTGTGGGTCATAAATGTTTACCTTACCAGTGCTACCCGCCCATGTGACCAAAGTCAAAAAGAAACCCCTATATCAAACCATAGCAACAGTGTGGGATGGGCAAAAAAGCCAGGACCTGAGAGCCAATTGCAAGCGCGGCGCCAAAATGGCCGCCGCGCTCTTTGCGGGCCCCCCCCACAGGACAGAGAATCCGGGTAGTTAGGGGCGTGGCCAGCTCCCTTATAAAAGGGGTGGCCACGAGGCAGCCGAGCTGCCATTTTACCTCAGCGACGGAGCGGAGAAGTCTTTTCCCCTGTGTCTCCGTCGCTCTTTAGCTTATCGGGAAGCCTTTTGGTAGCGATTCTTCCTTTTCGGCTTCCCTTTGCTTCGGTGGAGATGCCTTCGAAGAAGAAGGCAGTTTCGAGTGCGGCTCGAGCTGTTAGGAGGCGCAACCCAGGTCGGAGGACCGCGGTGCCGCCTCCTCAGCAGCCGCCTTTGCAGGCGCCTGCCGGGACCGGCGGAATGGGGTCTATTGCCCCTTGGCCCGGAGCGGGCGACCAGAGTGCGGGCGCGGAAGGGGCTCCGGCCCGCGGCCCGCGAGCGGTGGACACCGCTCCTGCACCTGCCCACCCTGTTGGGCCTGCTGCTCTTGGGTCACAGCCTCCCCCCGGGCCCTCTAGCCTTGGGGGGTGGTGCGGCCCCCTGCCTTGGCAGGTTTCTCCACCGACCCTGCCGGGCTTCGGTGCTGGCCAATGGCCATATTCGGGTCCTGGGGTACAGGGACCTGTACCCACGCCTGGACCGGGCGGGCCGGCCGGCCCTTGGCCCCAGGTCAACGTGGAAGCCTTACTGGCCCGCATTGCGGCCCTTGAAGCATCGTTGGCTCGGGCCAGTCAGGCGGGGGCCCCCTTTGGGGTCCCTTTTGAGGCGCTGTCGGTAGGAGGACAACAGCCGACAGGGAGGGTTGAGCTGCTGCAGGCGCGTGGCGCGGTTTCGGCCACTGCCTCGCAGCTCCCCAGCCAGCAGCCAGGTGCGTGTCAGGCCCCGGTGATGAGCTCTACGTCGGTCGTGAGCTCCGACGCCCCCAGTGGGCCGGAACCCCCGGTGGGGGCGGCCCGCGGGGGTGCAGCATGTGAGTATACGGTGCAAGCGAGTACATCCACACACATTCCCAATATGGGGGGGGGCTTTTCAATGGCCTTGGCCTCGCGCGGGTGGTGCGGGGGCCACGCTGTCGGCACCCCACCCGGCGACGACGACTGCCACCCTGGGCACTGGGGTGGGTACTTGTTCTTACACTGCGGGGAATGTTCTGGGGGTGGCTGGGCTATCTCGGGCCCCTTTTCCTATGGCTGCGGTGCCTTTTTCGGCTTTGCCGACGGCGGGGTATTCCTTGCCACTGGGTGATCACTTGGCACAGACTACCAGAGAGAAGATATGGCGGGGGGAGTATGTAGATATCTTCTCACTCCTGAACAGAGAGCCCACCAAGGAGGAAAGGGAGGGACAGGATGAGAAGGACAAGGAGCAGGCACGTCGCCGTAAGCCGCCACGTACCTGGGCCAACTGGCTCCCGGCTTATTTAATATACATGGCGGTGTACTTGAGGGCGCGGCCGGATTTGGCTATTCCCATGGTCCAATATTTGGACAACATATATAGGGCGATGGTTGATTTCCCGGGCCCCTCGTGGTTAGCCTATGACGAGGAATTCCGTATGAGGATTCCCCTCCACCCCGAGATGAGATGGGATGAGCCGTGCCAGAGGCTTTGGCTTTTGTACATGACGCCCACGCGCCCTGCCCCGGGAGACAGATACCATTGTGGACATGCGGTCCAGCGAGCGGCTCCAGCGCAGGTTACCCGCCAGGCGGCGGGGCAGGGGGTTCCAGCCCGCCTGCTGTGCTGGACCTTCTCGTCCAATGGTTCCTGCAATAGGAAGAATTGCAAGTATAGGCATGAGTGTCCCACATGTTCGGGCCCCCACGCAGCCTCCGCCTGTCCCAGGCCTGGAGGGACACGGGGCAGAGGGAGGGGCGGACAGTGGGCTGGCAAGACTGCCACGGATGGAGCTGGTTCTCCAAAAGGCCCCCTCCCCAATTAATGTGGACATGCTGGAGCGTTGGCTCGCATCGTACCCGAAGGGGGAGGATGGGGAGTATCTCCTTCAGGGTTTTAAGCAGGGATTCCGTATCCCTTTCATGGGTGATAGGTCCCCTCAGGATGCCCCCAACCTTTTATCCCTCAGAGGGAGGGAGGAGGTGGCTGCGGCCAGCATTAAAAAGGAGTTAGATGCGGGCAGGGTCGCTGGACCCTTCCCTGCACCCCCGTTTCCCAATCTTAAGGTGTCGCCACTGGGCTTGGTCCCCAAAAAGTCTATAGGCGAGTTTCGCCTTATTCATCATTTGTCCTACCCAGCCGGCCGATCGGTCAATGATGCTATCCCTGATGACCTTTGTTCAGTCAGGTATACATCGTTTGACCATGCGCTGCGCATGGTGCGCTCGTGTGGCCCGGGTGCCCTGCTGGCCAAGTGCGACATTAAGTCGGCTTTTCGCCTCTTGCCGGTGCATCCGGGCGACTTTGAGTTGCTGGGTTTCAAATTTAAGGGTGAATATTATTTTGATAAGGCCATGCCTTTTGGCTGCTCCATATCATGCTCGGCCTTCGAGCGTTTTAGTACCTTCCTAGAGTGGGCTTTCGTCCGCAGGTCAGGGTCCCGGTCTGTAGCCCATTACCTGGATGACTTTTTATTCAGGGGTGAACGGGGCTGGGACACGTGCACACGTCTCCTCAACACATTTCAGACGCTAATGGAGGAACTCGGTGTCCCTTTAGCGCCCGAAAAGACCGAGGGCCCATCTACCAAGCTAGTATTCCTGGGGGTGGAGATTGACACAGTAACGCAGGCTTCTAGGTTACCAGGCGATAAGGTGTCCAGGATAGTGACCCTTATCTCGGATTTGCTGGCCAAGCGCAAGGCATCACTGAGGGAACTGCAGGTGCTACATGGTCACCTCAAATTCGCTTGCAGGGTGGTCGCACCGGGCAGGGCTTTTGCCCGGCGCTTATGCGACGCCATGGCAGGGTTATCCAGGCCCCACCATAGAGTTAGGCTTACCCGGGGTATCAGGGCAGACATGTTTGTCTGGTTGCAATTCCTGAGGGAGTTCAATGGGGTCTCATTTTGGAGGTCTGACCTCCTGGCATCCCCCAATTTTCAGATCCAGTCTGATGCCTCAGGATCCCTGGGTTATGGGATGTACTTCAATGGGAAGTGGGCCTATGGTGGGTGGCCACCGGCCTGGGCAGGCACGGGTCGCCTGCGGGATCTCACATACCTGGAATTTTTCCCTATTCTGGGGGCTTTGATGCTATGGGGCGAGCAGTGGGCTAATTCGGTTGTGCATTTCTGGTGTGACAATGCTGCTGTTGTCCACATTGTCAATGCACAGACTTCCAAATCGCCCAGGGTCATGGAACTAGTGCGCCATTTTGTGTTGCGCTGCCTGCGCCTCAACGTCTTGTTCAGGGCCAGGCATGTTCCAGGGATTAATAATGATATCGCTGACGCTTTGTCCCGCCTGCAGATCTCCCGGTTCCGCGCCTTGGCCCCGGATGCGGAGGAATTTCCCTCGCCACTCCCGGACGAGATGTGGACTATTGGCAAGGAGAGGTGAACCGGGCGATTGGCCTGTCACTAGCGCCACGCACGCGTAAGGCGTATCAACAAGCATTCAATTCCTACAGAGCATTTTCTGCTCAATTTCACCTGCCAGAGACCTGGCCTATCCCGGTGGACCATGTTCTGCGGTTCATGGTTCACCTGCATGCACAGGGCCTCGCACCTCGCACCATAGCATCCAAGCTCTCGGCGTTGGCTTTTATGGCCAAAGTGGGAGGTCATGTGGACACCACCTCTGACTTCCGTGTGAGACATGTTTTGGAGGGGTGGGTGCGCGAGCGCGGGCGTTGCCCAGACGACCGGCACCCTATTTCCCCAGGGGTTCTTACCCAGTTGGCCCGGGGCTGGCCAGGCCTCTGTTTTGATCATTATGAGGCAGCCCTTTTCCATGCAGCCACAACGGTGGCATTTTTTGGAGCGCTCCGCATCAGCGAACTTGTGATGCTGTCTAAGGCGGATGCAAGTTGTAGGGCACTGGAACTCGAAGATGTCTATGTTGCCAAAGACTGGGCCCAGTTGAGGATACGCTCCTCTAAGACAGATCAGCATGGCGTAGGCAGTGGTGTAAGACTGCTACGGTGTTCTTTGGCAGACATCTGTCCGGTTGGTGCCCTACAGGAGTTCCTGGCACTGCGTGGCATGCACCACGGCCCGTTTTTCTGTCACCAAGATGGGTCTCCCCTTACTAAATTTCAGTTTTGGAAGGTGACAGGCAGAGCCCTCACCAGGGTGGGCCTACCAGGTGCCCGTTATGGCACACATTCATTCCGTATTGGTGCAGCCTCTACAGCAGCTGCTTTTGGGTACTCTGGGGCTGACATACGTAGCATGGGGAGGTGGAGCTCGCAATGTTTTCAGTTTTATGTGCGCCCATTCCCGCCATGAGTACCAATCCAGTCACCTTACCGCCTTTTTTCTCAATTTTCTTGCAGACCCTGGGTGTCGTATTACACCGGTGACAGTATGGCTGGTGGGCCACAGCTATGTGCACAGGGCAGCGCGTTACGCTGCGGCGACAGAGTGGGGACCCCGACTGGGACTGGGTGAACACGCCAGTCTCACATGGCATGGTAAGCCTGGGATGTTATGGCGGGAGCTGCGGCCTTTCCTTTTTTCTGGCCTGGGTGCTGACCCGCCTGACATTCTCATCATCCACCTGGGGGGCAATGATTTGGGCCAGGTCACCGGCTTATCGCTTAAGCATGCGATTTGCGAGGACCTCGCCTACTTGCATTATGTCTGGCCTGCCACAACCCTGGTTTGGTCGGACATTGTCCCGCGCCATTCTTATAGAGGGGGCGTTAACCTCCTGGCCCTTGACCGCGCTAGGCGCACGGTCAATAGGGCGGTGGCGCGGTTTCTTGCTGACAGGGCTTGGGGACGGGTCAGTCATCACCCCGCTATTAGCCTACAAAATTATGACTTGTACGCAGGGGATGGGGTCCATCTGTCGCGAGGAGGTATGGACCTCCTGTTGGGTGATTGGCGAGCAGGCCTGTTGACCGAGCTGACGGTCTGGGGGGGGGGGCCATCAGGCCTTCTTTGAAGCCCCTCCGTGTGGCGGGTAGCACTGGTAAGGTAAACAGTATGACCCACAGGTATCCGGCAGGTTCGCAATTGACTGGACAACACTAGACAGGAATAAATTAGTTAAACGTTGTCCGGTCAACGACGAACCAGGCGACGGGGTGATGACGATAGCTAACCAGCATGCATCACCCCGTGATTTCACGGATACGCGTCAGAGGGTGGGGTCATGAGTTAGATATTGACTACGGTCAACAATTTGTTTGTCGTCAACAAACAAATTGATACAAATTGATACATTGTAACCAATTGCCGTTGGCAATTTTGGGGTGGTACCTTACCAGTGTTACTTCGGCCTGCTTGCCTTAAGAATTATGATTGGTCGTTTTACCAATACAAATTTATAATTCGGACTAGGGCATTGAATCAATAAATGTGGCCCGATGCTGTTATCCACTTTCAATGTTGTCTGTGTCCGTTATTGGGGGGTGCGCCTGCAATGCAAGCGCGGCGCCAAAATGGCCGCCGCGCTCTTTGCGGCCCCCCCCCCACAGGACAGAGAATCCGGGTAGTTAGGGGCGTGGCCAGCTCCCTTATAAAAGGGGTGGCCACGAGGCAGCCGAGCTGCCATTTTACCTCAGCGACGGAGCGGAGAAGTCTTTTCCCCTCCACCCCTTCCCTAGTTAACAGTGTGATATTTTGGTCACTTCGGGGCCGGGTGGGAATTTTTGGCTGGGACCCACATTGGCTTCCGGGTCCTGGCTTTTTTGCCCATCCCACACTGTTGCTATGGTTTGATATAGGGGTCTTTCTTATGTTCCTAATGTTGACTTTGGTCACATTGGCGGGTAGCACTGGTAAGGTAAACAGTATGACCCACAGGTATCCGGCAGGTTCGCAATTGACTGGACAACACTAGACAGGAATAAATTAGTTAAACGTTGTCCGGTCAACGACGAACCAGGCGACGGGGTGATGACGATAGCTAACCAGCATGCATCACCCCGTGATTTCACGGATACGCGTCAGAGGGTGGGGTCATGAGTTAGATATTGACTACGGTCAACAATTTGTTTGTCGTCAACAAACAAATTGATACAAATTGATACATTGTAACCAATTGCCGTTGGCAATTTTGGGGTGGTACCTTACCAGTGTTACTTCGGCCTGCTTGCCTTAAGAATTATGATTGGTCGTTTTACCAATACAAATTTATAATTCGGACTAGGGCATTGAATCAATAAATGTGGCCCGATGCTGTTATCCACTTTCAATGTTGTCTGTGTCCGTTATTGGGGGGGGGTGCGCCTGCAATGTAGGTCCCAGCCAAAAATTCCCACCCGGCCCCAAAGCGACCAAAATATCACACTGTTAACTAGGGAGGGGGTGGAGGGGAAAAACTTCTCCTCTCCGTCGCTTCGCAAAATGGCAGCTCGGCTGCCTCGTGGCCGCCCCTTTTATAAGGGTGCTGGCCACGCCCCCTGACTACCCGGATGTCTTCGTCCGGTGGGGGGGGGCCCGCAAAGAGCGCGGCAGCCATTTTGGCGCCGCGCTTGCATTGCATGCACACCCCCCAATAAAGGACTCAGACACTGATGAAAGTGGATAACGGCATTGGGCCACATTTATTGATTCATGCCCTAGTCCGAATTATAAATTTCTATTGGTATTCAACCAATTATAATTCTTAAGGCAAGCAGGCCGAAGTAACACTGGTAAGGTACCACCCAAAATTGCAAACGGCAATTGGTTACAATGTATCCATTTGTATCAATTTGTTTGTTGACAACAAACAAATTGTTGACCGTAGTCAATATCTAACTACTGACCCCACCCTCTGACGCGTATCCGTAAAATAACGGGGTGATGCATGCTGCCTAGCTCTTGCCATCACCCCATCGCCTGGTTCGTCATTGACCGGACAACGTTAATCAACTTGTGCCTGTCTAATGTTGTCCAGTCAATTGCGAACCTGCCGGATACCTGTGGGTCATAAATGTTTACCTTACCAGTGCTACCCGCCACACGGAGAGGCTCAATAAAGGCTCGGCGCCCCCTCCCAGACCGTCAGCTCGGCCAACAGGCCTGCTCGCCAATCACCTAACAGGAGGTCCATACCTCCCTGCGACAGATGGACCCCATCCCCTGAATAAAGCTCATAATTTTGTAGGCTGATGGCGGGGTGTCGAATGACACGCCCCCAACCCTTGTCGAGAAGGAACCGGGCAATAGCCCTGTTCACCGAGCGACGAGCTCGGTCAAGGGCCTGGAGGTCGAACCCTCCCCTGTAAGCATGCCGCGGTACCATGTCTGACCAAATGAGGGTTGTGGCAGGCCACACATAATGTAAGTAAGCCAGGTCACCGCAAATCGCATGCTTCAGCGATAGGCCAGTGACCTGCCCCACATCATTGCCCCCAAGGTGTATGATCAGAACATCTGGCGGGTCAGCATTCCTGCTGGATAAAAGGAATGGCAACAGTTCCAGCCATAACATGCCGCGCTTACCATACCATCTGAGACTTGCGGATGCACCCAGTCCCAGTCGGGGTCCCCACTCTGTCGCCGCAGCGTACGACGCTGCCCTATGCACGTAGCTGTGGCCCACCAGCCATACTGCCACCGGTGTAATATGACACCCAGGGTCTGTCAAGGAAAAAAGGGGGGGAGACACAGTGCAGTGACTAAACTGGTACTTACGGTTGAAGAGGGCGAACATAAAACTGAAAACATTGTGATCCCCACCTTCCCATGCGGCGTATTTCCGCCCCGGAGTACCCAAAAGCAGCTGCAGTAGAAGCCGCCCCTATCCTGAATGAATGGGTGCCGTAACGAACCCCAGGGAGGCCAACACTGGCTAGTGCCTTACCGGTCACCCTCCAAAATTGAAATTTAGTGAGGGGAGACCCATCTTGGTGACAGAAAAACGGGCCATGGTGTGTGCCACGCAGTGCAAGGAACTCCTGTAGGGCACCAACCGGACAGATGTCTGCCAATGAACATCGTAGCAGTCTTACACCACTGCCTACGCCGTGCTGATCAACTTTAGAGGAGCGTATCCTCAACTGAGCCCAATCATTGCAAACATAGACATCGTCGAGTTCCAGTGCCCTACGACTTGCATCCGCCTTAGACAGCATCACCAGCTCGCTGATGCGGAGCGCTCCAAAAAAAGGCCACCGTAGTAGCCGCATGAAACAGGGCTGCCTCATACCTGTCAAAACAGAGGTCATGCCAGCCCCGTGCTAGATGGGTAAGTACCCCCGGGGAAATTGGGTGGCGGTCATCCGGGCTACGCCCACGCTCCCGCACCCACCCCTCCAAAACATGTCGTATACGGAAATCAGTGGTGCTGTCAGCATAACCCCCCACTTTGGCCACGAATGCCAACGCTGACAGCCTGGATGCTATGGTGCGGGGGGCTAGGCCCTGGGCATGTAGGTAAACCATGAATTGAAGAATGTGGGCGACTGGGATAGGCCAAGCCTCGAGTAGTCGAAACTGTGCACAAAAGGCCTGGAAAGTGATGAATGCATGGTGATACGCCTTACGCGTGCGGGGCGCCAGCGACATGCCGATCGCCCGGTTCACCTCTCCTTGCCAAGTGTCCATATCTCGTCCGGGAGCGGCGAGGGAAATTCCTCTGCGTCCGGGGCCAAGGCATGGAACTGGGAGATCTGCTGGCGGGACAAAGCGTCAGCGATATCGTTATTAATACCAGGCACATGCCTAGCCCTGAATAGCACATTGAGGCGCAGGCTGCGCAACACAAACTGGTGCACCAGCTCCATGACCCTGGGAGATTTGGACGTCTGTGAGTTGACAATGTGGACCACTGCTGCATTGTCACACCAGAAATGTACTACCGAACTGGCTCACTCCTCACCCCATAGCATCAAGGCTCCCAGAATGGGAAAAAATTCCAGATACGTGAGATCGCGCAAGCGACCTGTGCCCGACCAGGCTGGCGGCCACCTGCCGTAGGCCCACCTCCCTTTGAAGTACATCCCGTAACCCAGTGACCCCGATGCATCGGACTGGACCTGAAAACGAGGGGAAGCCAGAAGGTCGGACCTCCAAAATGACACCCCATTGAACTCCCTCAGGA
Source organism: Bradypodion ventrale (assembly GCA_035047345.1). NCBI lineage: Eukaryota > Metazoa > Chordata > Lepidosauria > Squamata > Chamaeleonidae > Bradypodion > Bradypodion ventrale. The sequence goes on from JAWDJE010000005.1 coordinate 125,384,760, forward strand.
ACTGGAGCCAAATGAGCATATCCGCCTTAAGGCCCCTACTAAGACGTACCCTGTGGTGGGGCTTGGTTAAGCCTGTCATGGCGTCGCACAAGCGCCGAGCAAAGGCTCTGCCAGGTGCGATCACCCTGCAAGCAAAATTGAGGTGACCATGCAGCACCTGTAGCTCACGAAGGGACGCCCTGCGTTTAGCCAGCAAGTCGGATATGAGTGCAACGATCCGTGACACCTTATCTGCCGGTAACCTGGATGCTTGCACTACCATGTCAATTTCCACCCCCAGGAATGTGAACTTGGTAGATGGGCCCTCGGTCTTTTCGGGCGCTAAAGGGACATCAAGTTCCTTCATTAGCGTCTGAAATGTGTTGAGGAGACGCAAGCACGTGTCCCAGCCCCGTTCACCCCCGAATAAGAAATCATCCAGGTAATGGGCTACAGACCGAGAGCCTGACCTGCGAACGAAAGCCCACTGTAGGAAGGTGCTGAAACGCTCGAATGCCGAGCATGAAATGGAACAACCAAAAGGCATGGCCTTGTCGAAATAATATTCACCCCGGAACTTGAAACCCAGCAACTCAAAGTCGCCCGCGTGCACCGGTAAGAGACGGAAGGCCGACTTGATGTCGCACTTAGCCAACAGTGCACCCGGGCCACATGAGCGCACCATGCGCAGTGCCTGGTCAAAAGATGTATACCTGACCGAACAAAGGTCATCAGGGATAGCATCATTGACCGATCGGCCGGCTGGGTAAGACAAGTGATGTATTAAGCGGAACTCACCCAGTGACTTTTTGGGCACTAACCCCAAGGGGGAAACTTTGAGATTAGGAAACAGGGGTGCAGGGAAAGGGCCGGCGACCCTGCCGGCATCAACCTCCTTAGTAATGCTCAAGGCAGCCACCTCCTCCCTTCCCCTGAGTGACAAGAGGTTGGGTGCATCTTGGGGAGCCCTGTCCCCCGTGAAAGGAATGCGAAACCCTTGCTGGAAACCCTCAAGCAGGTAAGCTGCGTCTGCCCTCCTCGGGTACATCGTGAGCCAACGCTCCAACATGTCCAAGTTAATTGGTGAGGGGGCCTTTCGCCTGACCAGCTCCCTCTGCAGCAGTCTTGCCCGCCCCCTGTCCACCTCTACCCCTGCCCCGCGCTCCTCCTGGCCTGGGACAGGCGGAGGCAGCATGGGGGCCAGCACAAGAGGGACACTCATGCCTATATCGGCAATTTCTCCTACTACAGGTACCATTGGCCGAGAAGGTCCAACACAGCAGGCGGGCTGGAACAGCCTGCCCCGCCACCTGGCGGGGTGCCTGCGCCGGAGCAGCTCGCTGGACCGCATGTCCACAATGGTACCTCTCCCCAGGCGCAGGGCGCGTGGGGGTCATGTACAGAAGCCACAGCTTCTGGCAGGGCTCATCCCACCTCATCTCCGGGTGTGGGGCACTCTAATGCGGAATTCTTCGTCGTAAGCCAACCACAACGGGCCGGGGAAGTCAACCATCGCCCGGTATATGTTATCCAAATACTGGACCATCGGAATGGCCAGATCCGGCCGGGCCCTGAGGTACACAGCCATGTATATGAGGTACGCTGGCAGCCAGTTGGCCCACGTGCGTGGCGGCTTACGACGACGCGCTTGCTCCTTATCCTTCTCATCCTGCCCCTCCCTCTCCTCCTTGGTGGGTTCTCTATTCAGAAGGGAGAAAATGTCCACGTACTCCCCCCGCCAGATTTTTTCTTTGGTAGCCTCGGCCAGATGATCCCCAAGGGGTAAAGAATACCCCGCCGTAGGCAACGCCGATACCGGCACAGTGGCAGCAGTGGGGGCGGTGAAAGGAGCCTGGACCAAACCCGCCACCCCGAGTAAATTCCCAACGGGATAGGGGGCGCCCCCCCAAGTGGGGCCCTGGGTCGAAGGTGCCGTCCCCGGCTGGGCAGGCGGTGGCTGGAACACCGCGCCAAGCATACGAGGCCACGGCCACTGGAAGCCTCCCCCAATGTAGGCAGTGGTGTGGGTGCACTAGTTTGAACCGTATACTCACACGCTGCACCCCCATGGGCCACCCCCACCGGGGGTTCCGGCCCACTGCGGGCGTCGGAGCTCGCGACCGCAACCGAGCTCGTGGACGGGGCCTGGTCAGTACCTGATGGCAGCATCTGTTGCATGGGGAGCTGCGAGGCAGCGGCTGACGCCGACCCACGGGCCTCGAGCAGCTCGACCCGTCCGGCCGCCTGGCGATGACCGGGAGCCGATGCGTCGACCTGCGATCCCAAAGCCGCCCCGGGTGGGTTAACCATCCCCAAGGACGCCTCGAGGGCCGCCACGCGGGCCAGAAGGGCATCGACGTTAACATAGCCCCCAACGCTAATGGGGGCATAGGGCCGGCCGGCCCACCGGTAGCAGGTGCCGGGCCAGGTCTCTGGACCCCGGGGCCCGAATATGGCCATGAACCCAGTACGGCCCCTGAGGGGCCGGAGGCATGCCCTGCCAGGGAAGGGAACCCAACCCCCCTGGTGAAAACCCACCGCAGGAAGCTGCGGGCCAAGGGCAGAAGGCCCCGAAGAGTGAACCGGGCCAGGGCCGGGGGCCGCCAATCGCGGGCCGGAGGCCGCGGCCCCCGCCGGGCCAGTCTGAGGATGCCCGGTCTTGGGCCATGGGGCAACCGACCCCATCCCACCGGTCCCGGTGGGTGCCCCCAGCAAGGGAGGCTGTTGGGGGGGCGCAGTCGCGGTCCTCCGACCCGGCTGGCGCCTCCGCGCAGTGCGAACCGCGTTCGCCATCGCCTTCTTTTTGGAAGGCATCTGTAGAAGTGCTGGGAAGCCGAAGAAAAGGAGCAAAAAGGACCGCTGCCCAAGGTACACTTCCCGGCTAAGGTAAGAGCGACGGAGCAATTGGGGAAAAATTTCTCCTCTCCGTCGCTTCGCAAAATGGCAGCTCGGCTGCCTCGTGGCCGCCCCTTTTATAAGGGTGCTGGCCACGCCCCCTGACTACCCGGATGTCTTCGTCCGGTGGGGGGCCCCCGCAAAGAGCGCGGCAGCCATTTTGGCGCCACGCTTGCAATATAATCTGCAAACTGAGACCATTGTTTAACATATGCTAAATATAAAGTAATTTATATCATCATTTTCAGCCCAAAGACTGCGTCAGGGTTGGCTTTCCCTGGATGGAAGATGATAATGAGCAATGGAACTATATCTAGAAGAAGCTACATGGCAAGTCCTCACTCAATACTTGCTTTACTGATCTGCTTATCTAATGATTGAAGAGAAGTTTGCATTATTACTGAAGAAACTATTGTGAACTAGCTATTTTGCCCGACCTTGCCGGGCAGGTATGGATTGTGTGTTGGTGGCAGGGATCCATCAGGGAAGGTGCTCTCCCCCACACACAATACACACACACACACACACACACACACACACACACACACATCACACAACACACATGACACCCTCACACAATACACACACTCCCACACGTAACACATGCTGGACACACAACCCACACCCACCACACCCAGACACATCGCACATGACACAGCAAACCCACACAGCACACACTGTTACAACACCCACCCACACAACACACCCACACCCACACCCACCCACACCCACCCACCCACCCACACACACACACACACACACACACACACACACATACACACCACCCGATAAAACACACTCACACAACAATCCCCCCACTTGGGGTTTCTCTGGTGGCCCTAAAAAGCCACCTTGCCATTGCCGTTCCCGCCGGCGGCGGCCCAGCAGAATCCACCTGGTAGGTCAGCTAGGGGAGAAGGAGGTGGGGAGGCTGTTTTTTAGGGCTGCCAGAGAGACCCTTCATGTTGTGGGTCTCTCCTCCCCACCTTCTTCTCTCTCAGCCGACCTGCCGGGTGAACTCCGCTGGGGCGGCGGTGGCGGCGAGGCAGCTTTTTAGGGATGCCAGAGAGACCCTTTGTGTTGCAGGTTGGCCAGGGGAGAAGGAGGCGGGGAGGAGAGATGGCTGCAACACGAAGGGTCTCTCCGGCGGCCCTATAAAGCTGCCTTCCCACCTCCTTCTCCCCCGGCCAACCTACCAGGTGAACTCTGCTGGGCTGGCAGTGGTGGTGAGGCAGCTTTTTAGGGATGCAGGAGAGACCCTTCATGTTGTGGTGGTATCTCCTCCCTGCCTCCTTCTCTCCCTACCTACCTGCAACACAAAGGGTCTCTCCAGCAGGCCCTAAAAAGCTGCCTCACAAACGCCACTGTCCCAGCGGAATTTGCCTGGCAAGTCAGCCAGGGGAGAAGGAGGTGGGGAGAAGAGATGGCCGCAACATGAAGGGTCTCTCCAGCAGCCCTAAAATGAAAGCGCAGTGCCAAAATGGCCGCCGCGCTCTTTGCGGGCCATGCCCCACCCGGACTCAGACATCCAGGTAGTTAGGGGGCATGGCCACTCCTCTATAAAAGGGGTGGCCACGAGGCAGCCGAGCTGCCATTTTAGAATGCGACGGAGCGGAGAAGTTTTCTCCGCTGCGTTTTTCTCTGCGCTTCGCTTACCTTTAGCTTTCAATCGGAGTTCCTTTGCTCTTTGCTACTGCGGTACTCAGGGCACAGGATCGCGATTCGGATCCCTGACCAGGGATCGATTTGGGGCAGCTTATTTTTGGCTTGGGTGACATGGCTCCCAAGCGCAAGGCTCCAGCTGCCAAGCCGCGCCTGCGGGGTAGGGCTTTGCCTACCCCCTCTTCCTCCGGGGGGCAGCCATCAGGTCGGAGGGCTCGGGCGGCACCCCCACAGCAGGGCAGTGGGATGGCTTTGCCCACTGCCACCAATATCGCTGACCAGGCTTCCGCCTGTCAGCCTGGCACAGGCTTCCAGGCCGGGCTGGCACAGGCTGGCCCCTCGGGGATCCCTGCCCCTGGAGGGCCTTTTCATGGCCTGGGACAGGGTGGCCCATGTGGGCCTGGTGTGGGTTTCCACCCCACCATTCCTCCGGCCCCCCACGGGCCGGAATTTTGGGCATGGCCCTATTCGGGCCCAGGATCCCCATTTGGGTTTCCCCTTCAGCAACTGCCCACTGGGCCGTCCGGCCCGTCTGGCCCACTTATACAGGGGTCTCAGACACCATTGATGCGCTTCTCGCACGCATTGCAGTGCTAGAGGCATCAATGGGCATTGCCCCACCGCCTTCTGATGGGGGCTTAGCCACCGCTTCAATTATGGCCCTTTCGTCGATCCTGGCCAACACGTCGGCCGTGCCTCTCCAGCGGGCCGTCAACAGGGTCGAGCTGATCGAGGCCATCAGGCCAGCTCAAGCTGGCACCTCGCAGCTCCCCACATGATCGGATTTGCCGGTGGGGACCAGTCAGGTGTGGCCCCAGAGCTCGAGGCCTGTTGCGAGCTCCGACGCCCGCTGTGGGATGGAACCCCCAGTGGGGGCGACTCACGGGGGTGCGACTAGTGAGTATCCAGTTCAATTGAGTGCACCAGCGACACTGTCCAGTCACACTGGGGGGTGGGGGTGCAGTGGCCATGGCTGAGGCAGGTTACTGTGGGTGGGCAGTTGTATCTGCACTCATGGTTGACAAATGGCCCCCCAGTTAGGGCAGGGGTGTCCGCCCTTGTGGGTATGCCAGGTGTTGCAGGGGCTATTCAGGGCCCACTGCGCATACCCTCCATCCAGAACTTGCCGATGACGGCTCTGCCGACGGCTGGTTATTCCTTGCCCTTGGGTGATCATCTATCACAGGCCACAAGGGAAAAGATTTGGCAAGGGGAGTATGTCAATATTTTCTCCCTCTTGAATCGTGAGCCCACCAAGGAAGAGAGGGAGGGACAGGATGACAGGGACAAGGAGTTGTCCCATCGTCGTAAGCCACCGTGCACCTGGGCCAACTGGTTGCCGGCATACCTCATATATATGGTATATACCTGAGGGCCCGGCCTGATTTGGCCATTCCAATGGTGCAATACCTCGACAATATTTATATGGCGATGGTTGATTTTCCTGGCCCATCGTGGTTGGCTTACGACGAAGAATTCAGGATGAGAGTGGCCCTACATCCTGAGATGAGGTGGGATGAGCCCTGCCAGCAATTGTGGCTCTTGTATATGACTCCCACGCAGCCAGCGCCTGGTGATAGGTACCATTGTGGCCATGCCGTGCAGCGGGCTGCTGCGATGCAGGTTCCCCACCAGCCGGCGGGGCAGGGGGTTCCAGTCCGCCTGCTGTGTTGGAGCTTCTCAGCTAGCGGCGTGTGCACCAAGCGTCAGTGTTGTTTCTGACACGACTGTCCCTCTTGCTCTGGCCCTCACGCTGCCTCTGCGTGCCCGCAGGCTGGTGGGTCACAAGGCAGAGGTAGGGGTGGGCAGGGGCTGGGCAGAGCTCCATCTGACGGTGCTGGCCACGCAAAAGGCCCCCTCCCCAATTGATATCCCTATGCTGGATCGATGGCTTTCTGCTTATCCTAGACGGGATGATGTGAGGTACCTGTTAGAAGGTTTCCAGTTTGGTTTTCGTATACCATTTGCCAACCTAGCAGTTCGAAAGCAAGAAATTGCAAGTAGATAAATAGGGACCACTTCGGTGGGAAGGTAACAGCATTCCGTGCGCTCCGGTGTCTAGTCATGCCTGCCACATGACCACGGAAACGTCTGCAGAAGCAGACAGCGCTGGCTCTTCGGCTTAGAAACAGAGATGAGCACTGCACCCTAGAGTCGGATACGACTGGCTTTCGAGCAAGGGAAACCTTTACCTTTACCTTAGGGGTGTTCGGGGACCGCAGGATGCCCCGAACTTACTTTCTCTGAAGGGTAATGAGGAGGTCGCTAAGGAAGTGAATGCTATGAGAGTTGCTGGGCCCTTTACTGAACCACCATTCCCTAACTTGAAGGTCTCTCCTCTGGAGCTAGTCCCGAAAAAGACCCCAGTTGAATTTCGTTTAATTCACCATCTATCTTACCCTGCGGGTTCCTCGGTCAATGATGCGATTCCTGATGACCTTTGCTCGGTCAGGTATACGTCATTTGACCAGGCCTTACAGATGGTACGCTCCTGTGGTCTCGGGGCGCTCCTGGCTAAGTGCAATATCAAATCGGCATTCCGATTACTGCCAGTGTACCCCGCTGACTTTGAGCTGTTGGGTTTTCGTTTCCGAGGAAGGTTCTACGTAGAGAAGGCCATGCCTTTTGGCTGTTCTATTTCATGTTCGGCATTCGAACGCTTTAGCACTTTCCTTCAATGGGCCTTTGTTCGCAGGTCAGGGTCCCGGTCTGTAGCCCACTACCTCGATGACTTTTTGTTCGGGGGTGAACAGGGCTCGGACACGTGTACGTGTCTCCTTAATACATTTCAGGCACTTATGAGGGAACTGAGTGTCCCCTTAGCGCCTGAAAAGACTGAGGGCCCAGCCACCACGCTCACCTTTTTAGGTATCGAAATTGACACTGTCGCACAGGCATCCAGGTTACCCATGGATAAGGTGACTCGGATCTCCGTGGTGATTCTGGCACTGATTGCCAAGCATAAAGTGTCTCTTTGTGAGCTACAGGTCCTTCACGGCCACCTCAATTTTGCCTGCAGGGTGGTGACCCCGGGCAGAGCTTTTGCCAGGCGTCTGTGTGACGCCATGGCTGGCCTATTAAAACGTCACCTCAGGGTCCGGCTGACCAGGGGCATACGGGCAGACCTTTCGGTTTGGCTCACATTCCTCCAGGATTTCAACGGGGTCTCTATTTGGAGATCAGACCTTATGGTCTGCCCTAAATTTCAAGTACAGTCGGATGCCTCCGGCTCTCTGGGTTATGGGATTTATTTTGAGGGGGGGTGGGCATATGGCCAATGGCCTCACGCATGGCAGGGCACCGATCGCCTACACGATCTTACTTTCCTGGAATTTTCCCCCATTTTGGGGGCACTAATGCTATGGGGTGATAAGTGGGCCAATTCAGTGGTCCATTTTTGGTGTGACAATGCGGCAGTGGTGCACATTGTTAACGCCCAGACGTCCAAATCCCCTAGGGTCATGACATTGGTTTGTCAATTTGTTTTGAGAACCCTACGCCTCAATGTGCTGTTCAGGGCCAGACATGTGCCAGGCATTAATAATGATATTGCCGATGCTTTATCCCGCCTGCAGATCTCCCGGTTCCGAGCCTTGGCTCCAGAAGCAGAGGCATTTCCCTCTCCACTCCCGGCCGAGATTTGGACATTTGGCGAGGAGAGGTGAACCGGGCGATCGGCATGTCCTTGGCACCTCGCACGCGTAAGGCGTACCAACATGCTTTCATACAATTTAGAGCCTTTTGTGGGCGACTACAGTTACCTGAAGCGTGGCCAATACCAGTAGACCAGATTTTACAATACATGGTTTATCTTCACGGTCAGGGGTTGGCTCCCCGTACTATAGCCTCTAGGCTTTCGGCACTGGCATTTATGGCCAAGGCACGGGGCTTCGCTGACTGCGTGAATGACTTCCGCATACGTCATGTTTTGGAAGGGTGGACATGTGAATGTGGCCACCGCCCGGACACACGTCACCCGATTGCACCAGATGTTCTTACCCACCTTGCACGAGGCTGGCTTAACTTATGTTATGATCGGTACGAGGTGGCTCTTTTTCATGCAGCTACCACTGTAGCCTTCTTTGGAGCTCTCCGCATCAGTGAGTTGGTACCATTGTCTAAGGCGGATGCGTCTCGTAGGGCACTGGAACTCGCCGATGTTTATGTTACACACGAGTGGGCTCTGTTGAGGATACGGTCCTCAAAGGTTGATCAGCACAGCATAGGCAGACTGCTACGATGTTCCATTGAAGACATCTGTCCGGTTGGTGCCCTACATGAGTTTTTGGCAGTGCATGGTACGCACCCTGGCCCATTTTTTTGCCACCAGGATGGGTATCCCCTTACTAAATTCCAGTTTTGGACGGTAACCGGTACGGCACTTCACAGTGTTGGCCTCCCTGGGGCTCGTTACGGCACCCATTCATTTAGGATAGGCGCTGCGTCCACTGCGGCTGCGTTTGGGTACTCTGAGGCTGATATACGCCGGATGGGCAGATGGGGATCCATGCGCTTTGCATTATATGTACGCCCCCTCCATGCATGAGTACCAGTTATGTCATTGTTCCTTTTTTCTTCTTTTGCAGATCCTGTGTGTCCATACACATCGGTGGCAGTATGGCTGGTGGGCCACAGTTACGTGCACTGGGCAGTGCAGTATGCTGCGGCGACAGATTGGGGACCCCATCTCGGGCTACGTGCAGCCGCACATATGCGATGGTACGGTAAGCGCGGCATGAGATGGCGGGAACTGTTGCCATTCCTGTTTTCCATCAGGGATGCTGGACCGCCTGATGTCCTTGTCCTGCACCTCGGTGGCAATGATCTTGCACAGGTCACTGGCCTCTCTTTAAAATTCACGATTTGCAGTGACCTAGCCTATCTACATTATGTATGGCCGTCCATGCGGCTGCTATGCCTTTATCCATATACCGGTGTCTGAGTCTTTCTTTGGGGGGTGCGCCTGCAAAGCTGCCTCGCCGCTGCCACCGGCCCAGTGGAGTTCGCCCAGTAGATCGGCCGGGGGAGAAGGAGGCAGGGAGGCAGCTTCTTAGGGCTGCTGGAGAGACCCTTTGTGTTGTGGGTCTCTCTTTTCCACCTCCTTCTCCCCTGGCCGACCTGCTAGGCAAACTCTGCTGGGATGGCAGCGGTTTTTTGTGTCGCTGAAGAGCTGCTGCTGAGGGGGAAAGGCACACACGAGTCAGCCATTTTTTCCTCTCTTGCACGCCGGCTGTCCAACCTCCTCTGTGTTTGCATCCTCATGCCTGATTGGCTGAGGCATGCCACGGTGCAGAGGACGCTGGGTAGTATAGTTTTTTTATTTTTTCCCATTTGGTCCCCGGACCCTCACGGCGAGGTAAGGTAAGTGTGGTCGGCTGATTACAGGATGGGCTGGATGTGTGCGGGCACACATTCCGGGCATGCACTGCCCAACCCATTCTTATAGGTATAGATTCTATTTCTATATGACGTCTGTATACCATTCCAGTTTCCGAGAGGAGGGTGCTGGCAATAGACTTTGTATTTTGACATTTACATTCATGAAAAAGAGTGGAGTGTCATAGTATCATCCTAACACAAATAAAAAGTAAATGGGAATCCTTAGATTTTTCTGGTGAACTTCTGTTAATAGAGAGATCCATCAGCATTTGAATCAATGTCAGTTACAAGGGAAACTACCACATTGTTTTATGAGTTGTAGCTCTCCTTCTGTTACACATTCACCCCTGCTCACCACAATGGGAAGTAAATCATTAAGATTATCTTCACCGCCAGTCAGTTATGTTAGGTGGCTTCTATTTAGAGAAGAATCCAGAACGTCAAAGGATCAATTGGTGCCACTCTTGATACTGTAATGGCTGAGGTGAGTGTGACATCACAGGCAGCCCAATTCTAGAGTTGGAAAATGAAACAGGGACTTCTTTTGGCCGAAGAGGCTGCACCAAAGCTGTAACATATTGGCCAAAATTCACCTCAGGTAGCTATCCAGATGGTGTAACTTATGGAGGGAAACTGCCTCAAGAAGTCTTCACAGAGATTTTCAGTTAGATGTCAAGTCATGCAACTCAGTATGCAACTCAGTATGCAAATGAGAGTGTCCATAGTGATTTCTTCACTTCATATGCAAAAGATACACTGTGCTAGTAAAGGTAAAGGTAAAGGTCACCCTTGCTCAAAAGCCAGTCATATCTGACTCTAGGGTTCAGTGCTCATCTCTGTTTCATAGCCGAAGAGCCAGTGCTGTCTGCTTCTGCAGATGCTACCGTGGTCATGTGGCAGGCATGACGAGACACCAGAGTGCCTGGAACGCTGCTTACCTTCCCACCAAAGTGGTCCCTATTTACCTACTTGCAATTTCTTGCTTTCAAACTGCTAGGTTGGCAGGAGCTGGGACAAAGACGGGAGCTCATTCTGTCATGCAGTATTCGGGTATCGAACTGCTGACATGCCACCGTCCAGTCAGCACCTTAGCCACTTGAGCCACTATGGCCTAATTATATTAGTGTAAACATGGCCTAATTACATTAGTGTAATTAGGCAAGGCAATTTTAGTTGCTACTCCACTACTTCAAAGCCATTACAATTGGCTTAACAATAAATCTGAGTAAAATAAAATGGCCATATATATACAAGACACTACAGTAAGTTATACATTGAAATTTTGTTTCATGTCTGAATTTTTAGGTAGTCAGCCATAAATATGGAAAATACATCTTTTATATATTAACACTCTGGCATAAAGTATTCAAAAAAAATTAAAAACAGGGAAAGGGTATTACGTTCCTTGTAGCATGGAGATGCAAGCTAATTAATGCCCATAAATTGTGATCGCTTTGCTTTAAATTTGCAAGAGACATTCTGTTTTACAAATAATGTTAGGAAAGGAATTGTTGTGCTTTATGCATTCTTTTCAGTTAGACTTTATGATTTGGAGATCTCAAGTTATCCAAGGTTAGAAATAGATGTTGTCTCTGGCCTTTAACATTATTCCTACCTCACTATCACACCAGGTTCTTTCATGATAATCCTGATTTTGAACTTGGTTTAAAGACAAGCAAGGCTATTTGCTGCAGCTCAATATATTTGCAATATCAGTTTGTTAAATGTAACTGCATGAACTTGCTCCATACTGGTAAAAACAGAGGTTTATGAAAGGGGCTAATTGGCACTATTGTTGTGACACATCAACCTAACAGCAAACAAACATGGTATAAGTTCTGGCGTTTCTACACTTTGATAGCATATGTACTCAGACACTGACTAGATTATGATGGATGTTCCCAACAGGGATAAATTACCTCTCTCCCAGCATGACTGTGCCTTCAAGAGAGATGCTTTGCCTTGTGTACTTTTATCTCTGCCTATGTAGTCTAGCATCCTTTCAGAACAAACATTCCAATAGCCATGACGACATGCCATATATGAAGGAACATATTCCATTTGAGACCTGGCCATTGGATAGAAGACTAAATGTTTTGGCAAGCATGTAGCTGATTTCAGTCAAACTTTCATTAAAAAAATTTCCTATAGAAAATCAAAACACATAGTCTGTCTAGTTCAGTGGTTCTCAACCTTACAACTCCCCCTCAGACCATGCCACAGACCGAATGCAATGGCAGCGGGCATGTTTGCTCATGTGCAGGTGCATCTGCTTCCACTTCCAGGGTTGTTGCTGTGGGCTAGATGGAACGGCATTGGGAGCTGGGGCCGGCCCATGGGCCATAGGTCTAATCACTGGTCTAGTTCAAGATGACCTGTACTGACTCACAGAAGCTCTGTAAGCTTTGGAGAGGTTATTCTCTAGTTCAATCATGAGCTGCCACAGGTCCAGTTTAGAATGTTACACATGTGATGTATTGCTCTTCCACAGTTTAGAGAAGGGGTTCCCAACCTTTTCAAGCTATATCATGGCAAGTCCTCACCCAGTGCTTGGTTTACTGATCTGTTTATCTAATGATTGAAGATAAGCTATCATTATGGCTTAAGAAACTATTATTAATTCTATTTTTATATGTCTGTCTACCATTCCAGTTTCCAGGGGTTGGGTCACACTCTCTAAATCAGCTTTGAGGGCCAGATGGCAATTTCGCCCTGCCTGCATGATGGGGTGGTCATTTTGTCCCTCCACCTTCAAAGGTGTGGCCATTATGTTTCTTGAATGCCCTTTGAGGGGGTGGGGGCCACATGAAATGGCACCACAGGCTGGATGTGGCCTGCGGGCCTTAGGTTGGGAACCCCTGGTTTAGCGCTTTGAGAGTAAGTATGCTGTGGGGCAAGCAGAATATTCAAGTTGTGTGTGAAACAGGCCATCACTTCAGTTCATATTCACCAAAGGATGCTAGAGTTGGACAAAGCGGGAGGCCATGCCATCCTGCTGTTTCACACCATCCTAACTGTAAACATATGCAAAACTGAAGTGAGGTTTGCACAAAGGCCTATGTCATTATTGCAGCATTTCGTGTATTCTTTTCTTTCTCATATACTACTCTGAACAGGGGATTCATATATATTTGTAAAAAATACATATGTAAATGAAGAAATATATAAATGAATATTTATTTATTTGTTTGTCAGATTTATATAACTGCCTATTTCGCTGAAGCAACCCAAGGCGGCTCACAACATTAATTAAAACCCATACCCGATACCAGTTAAAACCAAATACTATAAAACTCTAAAACATCCATAAACCTCCCCAATCCACTTTAAAAAAAGGACACCCAGACAGGAGTAAATAAAAATTAAAAACCTAGGCAGGGCTAAATAAGCCAGCAGGGATGGTACCAGCTGTACCCCACACCTGCTGGCATAGCCATGTTTTAAGGCCTTGATTCCATAGGGCCGGAGCAGATACCGAGAAGGCTCTTTTCCTGGTCCCAGTGAGATGTGCCTCCCTGGCTGATGGGACCACTAGGGAGCCCCTTGAGGCAATGTGGTCTCTTAAGTATCCTGACCCACTACCATGAAGGGCTTTAAAGGTCAAAACCAGCACCTTAAATTGCACCCGGAAGCACACTGGCAACCAATGCAGCTCCCGTAGCAGTGGCGAGGCATGGGCATAACACTCACACCCTGTCACCACCCGGGCAGCTGTGTTCTGAACCAGCTGTAGCTTCTGGATAGTCATCAAGGGCAGCCCCATGTAGAGCGCATTACAATAATCCAGTATAAATGAATGAGGGAACAAAATACTCAAACAAGAGTTTATTTATTGTTCTTGTATGCTATACAGATCTTTGCTTATGTGGTATTCAAAGCTGCACAACAGGAAATCCTTTTATTTACCACATTTTGGAACCCCTCTTTATTTAAACTGCACAGGGAGGTTATGAGAAGAACATTATACAGGTACAGGTATGTCTACTTTAGCTTATCTTCCTCTACAGTTGTTCAGTTGTAAGAACAATTCAGTGGTGACACCTAGTGATGGAAAAGCACCCACTCGCCCATCCAAAGCTATGCACTCCATATTGAAATAATGTAGTAAAGGTAAAGGTTTCCCTTGCTCGAAAGCCAGTCGTATCTGACTCTAGGGTGCAGTGCTCATCTCTGTTTCTAAGCCGAAGAGCCAGAGCTGTCTGCTTCTGCAGACATTTCTGTGGTCATGTGGCAGGCATGACTAGACACCGGAGTGCACGGAACGCTGTTACCTTCCCACCGAAGTGGTCCCTATTTATCTACTTGCAATTTCTTGCTTTCGAACTGCTAGGTTGGCAGGAGCTGGGACAAAGACGGGAGCTCATTCCGTCCTGCAGTACTCGGGAATCGAACTGCTGACCTTCCACTTCCCAGTCAGCGTCTTAGCTACTTGAGCCACTGCAGTACTTAAAAGCAAAAGCCTACTTCCTAATGAATGACAGAAGTCACAGATGAAAGTTTTTGCATGCTGATCATGTATAGGTCTAGGATGCAAGCTGGGAGAATAAACAGCGACTTTCATCCAGTTGCTTTACATGACCATGGTACATTTCCAGAACACTTTTCCTTCTCCATATTGTTTTAGTTAGAGTATGAGAAAAGTACATCTTGCCTGCTTCATGTACCCCTATAGTACAATGCCTAGCAACCCCCATTCCTTCCAATCAATTTCCCCACCTAACAACTAATCCTGAAATGGACATTCATGGCCTCTAGGTGGGAAACATGGTATCCCCCCAATTTTGGAACTCTTATTTAAGGGTTCAAGCATATTAGAGAGTAAACAAAGCAAAAAGACAAAAATTTTGTGGCACTTTAAAGACTAACTGCTGTATTTTAATGTTAGCTATAGATCAAGTCCACTTCATCAGAAATGGGAGTGAGACTTCATCAGCACTAGTCTGAAAAACAGGTATTCAGTTGCAGAAAAACCCCACATATCTATCTGTTATGTTATCCATTCAGAACCTCTGTACCTGATGTGTACAAATTTATGGGGAATGATTTCAGGTGGACCCTTTTCAGTCAGGATTCAGGCCTGGATATGGCACCTAGACTGCATTGATTCCACTGTTGGATGATCTCTGATGTGAGTAGGATGGAGGCAACTTGTTCGTCCTTGCTCTTCTTGACCTCTCAGTATTTGCCTTCAAAACTGCCAACCACGGTATCCTTCTGGAACGGCTCCGAGGATTGGGGATCCAGGGCACTGTGTGGTCCTGGTTTTCCTCATTTCTGAGGGGCCAGACCCAGTTGGTGTGGTTGGAGGGTGAGAGGTTTCTCTAATATGGGGTGCTGCAGGGCTCGGTGTTCTCACCTCTCGTATTTAACATTTACATGAAGCCTCTGGGGGAGATCCATTCCCATGGGGTGAAGTACCATCAATATGCAGATGATACTCAACTGTACATCTCAGCCCATGGTGATCCAAGCAATGCAGTTGAAGTCCTATCCAGGGGTCTGGAGGCTGTAAGGGTCTGGATGGGGGACAATGGGTTACAAGGCTGAGTGTCTGTGGGTCAGGGGTCCTGTGTTATACTGGGAGCTACTATCTTTGGTGCTGGATGGGGCTTTTTTGCCTCAGACAGACCCAGTGTGTAATTTTGGGGTCCTCCTGGACTCATGACTCCTGCTCAATGAGCAGGTAGAAGTCATGACCATGAGGTCTTTTGCACAACTTCGCATTGTCTGCCAATTACGCCCGCTCCCTGACTGGGACTCCTTACTTATGGTCACACATGCTCTGGTCACCTCTAGACTGGACTATTGCAATGTTCTCTACATGGGGCTGCACTTGATGACCATTCGGAAGCTGCAACTGGTGCAAAATGCGGCTGCCTGCGTGGTGATAGGGTATGGGCATTATGCCCATGCCTCACTCCTGCTGCAGGAGCTGCATTGGTTGCCGGTGTGCCTCTGGGTGCAATTCAAAGTGCTGGTGATGACCTTTAAAGCCCTACATGATAGTGGACCAGGATACCTAAGAGATCACATGTCCCCAAGAACATCTGTCCGTCCCACCAGAGCAGACCGAAGGGGCTCCTTAAAGGTGTCATCAGCTAGAGAGGCTCACCTCTCTAGCACCAGAAGAAGGGTCTTTTCAGTATCTGCTCCAGCCCTGTGGAACCTCCTGCTGACCGAGCTGCATCTCCAGACAGAGCGAGTGCCCTTCCGGAAAGAACTGAAAACCTGGCTGGCAAAACAGGTGTGGGACATTGGGGATGTGATAGCCCCACCTCACTGGCTCATACATTGAAGGCCGTTTGCTCTTTTAGTTATAATTTTAATTAGCGGGGTTGGGAGGGTATTTTTTTAAATAGTTCCTAATGATTTTTAAGTTTTTAAGGTTAGTAATTTTTATGTGGGTTATGTGGGTGATGTCTGATTTCTGTGAGCCGCCCAGAGTTGCTTGCCAAGTGGGCAGCAATACAAATGTGAATAAATGAATAAATACCTCCAAGGATGGTGAAGAAAGTGGCAACAAGGAATAGATCCTTCTCAGTGGTGGTGCCCACACTCTGGAATGTTCTACTGGTGGAGTTATGCCAGGCCCTATTGTTGGACATTTTAAAGAAACATCTGAAAATTTTATTTTATTATTTTATTATTTATTTATTTATTACATTTATACCCCTCTCATCTGGGATATCGCCCCCCCCCCTTTGGGCGGCTTAAAACACAATACCCACACATTAAAAAAATGCCAGAAACAAAAAACCCAAGGTGGCTCTCATCAATTAAAGCCATCACATACAATTAAAAACCAACTACTAAAAACAGTAAACACAGTAAACTGATTAAAATGTCCATAAAAATGCTGTAGCCCCTGGTTTAAACCCCAAACAGGGCTAGATGAACAAGCCAGGCTGGGTTGTGTTGCCAGATGCACCCCATGCCTGCTGGCAGAGCCAGGTTTTTAGAGCCTTTCTGAAGGGGTACAGTTGATATAGTGGACTTTTCTTTCTTTCTTTCCCTTTCATTAATTAGTTCAACTTTTACTTTGATACTATGTGATAAACTGTGATATTGTGCATGATAATACTTTGTTTAAAAACTGTTTAAACTGTTTTAAACTGTGATAACATGTGTGATGGGAAGAGACTGGCGTAGAGACCGGCAAGGCATGCCACAAAGTTTGCCAAGAGAACCCTATGGACCAAAACAAAAGACAAAATAAGGGGATGCTCAGCACAGCAGATCTGAAAAGGGGGAGGGACATGAAAGGAGGAGGAGAAATACAGTGTTGCAGGGAACAATACTGCATAGGGACATGGAATGTGAGATCTATGAATCAAGGAAAACTGGAAGTGGTTAAAAACGAGATGGAAAAAATAAGCATTGACATCCTGGGCATCAGTGAGTTAAAATGGACAGGAATGGGTGAATTCAGCTCTGGAAACCACCATCTCTACTACTGTGGGCAAGAAAACCTCAGAAAAAAACGGAGTAGCCATAATTGTCAACAAAAGAGTGAAGAAAGCAGTAATGGGATGCAACATCAAAAATGATAGAATGATGTCAGTCAGAATCCAAGGCAAACCTTTCAATATCACTGTAATCCAAGTCAATGCACCAACCACTAGTGCAGATGAAGGCACAGTTGACCAGTTCTATGAGGATCTACAACACCTCATAGAACAGACACCAAGAAATGATGTCCACATTATCTTAGGATATTGGAATGCCAAAGTAGGAAATCAAAAAGTAAATGGAATAACAGGCAAGTTTGGTCTTGGAACACAGAATGAAGCAGGGCAAAGATTGATAGAGTTCTGCCAAGAGAACGCACTAGTCATAGCAAACACCCTCTTCCAGCAACACAAAAGGCGACTTTACACATGGACATCACCAGATGGCCAGCATCGAAACCAGATTGATTACATACTCTGTAGTCAAAGATGGAGAACCTCCATTCAGTCAGCAAAAACAAGACCTGGAGCAGACTGTGGCTCAGATCACAATGTATTGATCGCAAAATTCAGGCTTAGACTAAAGAAAATGGGGAAAACAATTAGACCAGACAGATATGACCTACACAACATCCCTAAAGAATACATGGTGGAGGTCATGAACAGATTTAATGTCCTGTACCTGATAGACAGAGTACCAGAAGAATTATGGACAGAGACGCAGGACATCATGCAGGAGGCAGCAAGAGAAACCATACCAAACGAAAAGAAGCATAAGAAAGCAAAGTGGTTGTCTGATGAGGCCCTTAAAATAGCAGAGGAAAGAAGGAATGCAAAAGTCCAAGGAGAAAGAAAAAAATACAATCACCTGAATACAGAATTTCAAAGAAAAGCAAGGAGAGACAAGGAAAACTACCTGAACGAACAGTGCAAAGAAATGGAGGAAAACAACAAAAGAGGCAGGACTAGAGATCTTTTTTAAAACAATTGGGGAAATCAAGGGAACATTTAAAGCAAAAATGACCATGATAAGGGACAAAGATGGAAAGGAGTTAGCTGAAGCAGAAGAGATCAAAAAAAGATGGCAAGAGTACACAAAGGAACTCTACAAAAAGGACCTCAACACTCCTGATAATAACAATAATGAGAAATTTGAACTTGAACTAGACATTCTGGAGAGTGAAGTCAGAAAGGCCCTAAAAAGCACTGCAAACAATAAAGCTAGTGGAAATGATGGTATCTCAGTTGATTTTTTCAAAGCCCTAAAAGATGATGGAATCAAACTACTACATTCAATATGCCAGCAAATTTGGAAAACAAAACAGTGGCCACAGGACTGGAAAAGATCAGTGTACGTTCCAATCCCAAAGAAGGCAATGCCAAAGAATGCTCAAATTACCAAGCAAGGTGATGCTCAAGATAATACAGGATAGACTTCAGCAACATGTGGAGAGAGAACTACCAGAGGTGCAGGCTGGTTTCAGAAGAGGTAGGGGGACAAGAGACCACATTGCCAACATATGTTGGATCATAGAGAAAACAAAGGAATACCAGAGACAAGTCTACTTTTGTTTTATTGACTACACCAAGGCTTTTGACTGTGTGGACCACAACAAAATGTGGCAAGTAATTAAAGAAATGGGAATACCAGAACACCTTATATGCCTCATGAGAAATCTGTACACGAACCAAGAAGCAACAGTTAGGACAGAACATGGAATGACAGAGTGGTTTGGAATAGGAAAAGGAGTAAGACAAGGCTGCATTTTATCACCCTGCTTATTCAATCTATACACAGAGCACATAATGCGCAATGCAGGGATGGAGGAATCACAATATGGGATCAAAATTGCTGGGAGAAACATCAACAATTTGAGATTTGCAGACGATACCACCTAATGGCAGAAAGTGAGGAAGACCTAAAGAACCTCTTGATTGGATTGAAGGAGGAGAGTGCAAAAGCTTGCTTGAGACTTAATATCAAGAAAACCAAGATAATGGCAACAGGTCTGATCAATCCCTGGAAAATTGATGGGGAAGAAGTAGAAGCAGTGACAGATTTTACTTTTCTAGGATCTAAGATCACTGCAGATGGCGACTGTAGCCATGAAATAAAAAGACGACTGATTATGGGGAGACAAGCTAAGAGAGACCTGGGGAATAGAGTGAAAAGCAGAGACACACCTTGAAAACAAAAAATTCACATAGTCAAATCAATGGCATTCCCAGTGGTAATGTATGGATGTGAGAGCTGGACCATTAGAAAGGCTGAGCGAAGAACAGATGCCTTTGAAATGTGGTGTTGGAGGAGAGACAGGAGAGTCCC
Organism: Bradypodion ventrale; assembly: GCA_035047345.1. Lineage (NCBI taxonomy): Eukaryota > Metazoa > Chordata > Lepidosauria > Squamata > Chamaeleonidae > Bradypodion > Bradypodion ventrale. The sequence continues at coordinate 125,404,449 of JAWDJE010000005.1, forward strand.
TTGGACAGCAAAGAGAACAAATAGGTCAATACTGGAAGAAATCAACTCTGACTGTTCATTGTATGGACAAATAGTGAAGATGAAGCTAAAGTACTTTGGAGAAGGGAGGACTCACTTGAGAAGGCCTTGATGCTGGGAAAGGTGGAGGGCAAGAGAAGATGGGGGCGTCCAAAGATGAGATGGATAGATGGGATTGTGGACACAATGGGCACAGAGCTTGGTGGGCTGAGGAGAATGGTGGAGGACAGAGATGCCTGGAGGAAAATGGTCCATGGGGTCACAAAGGGTCGGAATCGACTGTGCAACAACAACATGGCCAGTTGGTACATTTGGACTCTGCCACTCTCGGATGCCATCCATTGTTATTAATTGCACATTTCTGTTTTTTCAATTGCTGTATACCGTGCAGAATGGGGAAATATGAATAGGAAAAGAATACCACTGAATATTTGGGAAAAGCCTTCTATTCCTTCTGCTGCAAGACATTAGACTATGGATTTTTATTAGTTATGCAATGTCTGAATAGAAGTGGAAATCTCAAAGACCATGTAGATACATTAATGGATGGCTTAGGTAATCAATCACTTCCTATCTTAAGGGACTGCAGTGGCTCAAGTGGCTAAGACACTGACTGGGAGGCAGAAGGTCAGCAGTTCGATTCCCAAGTACTGCAGGATGGAATGAGCCCCCGTCTTTGTCCCAGCTCCTGCCAACCTAGCAGTACAAAAGCAAGAAATTGCAAGTAGATAAATAGGGACCATTTTAGTGGGAAGCTAACAGCGTTCCGTGCACTCCGGTGTCTAGTCATGCCTGCCACATGACCACAGAAACGTCTGCAGAAGCAGACAACGTTGGCTCTTTGGCTTTGAAGCAGAGACGAGCACTGAACCCTAGAGTCAGATACGACTGGCTTTCGAGCAAGGGAAACCTTTACCTTTACCGTTACCACTTCCTATCTTAGTATATGGAGACATATGTCTTCACACCCTGCCTCCCAACCCCATATTGATGGCTAGGGCTCCAAGTACATAAAACTGGAACCAGCAGTGAGATACTTACAGGCTTTCTGATCAGAGGAACCAAGCACATATAAAGTATCCATTTCTTTTGTTTTCAAGAGAAACTGGTTAATATTGGAATCTGAACCCTGGAAATTATCCCAGTTGCTGCCCAGCCATGGAGAACAACATGATCCTCTTTAATTCTATGTGACAGAGTGAAGTTCCATGCACTCTTGAATTAAGAACATGTGCTCAGTTGTTTATTAGCAACAGGTGCTTTGTGCTCATGTTTTTCCAGGCTCTGTTGTTCAAAGATGATGATGATTTCATTATTGGGTAGCAGTTTAATTCAATTTGGAGGAGTTGAGCAGGTCAATCAGGGCACACATGGTTTTTCAATAAGTCCTTTGTATCAGTTACACTGTGTCCAATGCTGCTGCTGATGGGGGCAATGATGAGACGAGCATTCACATTTCATCTGCAGTTTCAAGAAGTTTCTACAAGGATTTCCATTTGAGATGTCCCGGGTTCTCATGCAATATAGTGAACTAAAGTGTTGGGCTAGGATTATTAGGACCAGCCATGAGGGTCACTGGATGACCGTGATACATCTAATATATCTCAGGCTCAAGATAATCTTAAAGGTAATGGTTGCCCTTGCTCGAGAGCCAGTTGTATCCAACTCTAGGGTTCAGTGCTCATCTCTGTTTATAGTCAAAGAGCCAGCATAGATGTTTCAAGATAAACAGTACCTTTAACGTTTTGCTGTCTGAGAAAAAAGACAAACAAATTGTTGTGTATTTAAGGAAATGTGTTTGCCATTTTGTCTTGTTGTGAAAGAGTTTAGTATGTATTTGCTTTACTATGGTCCAAAGTCTCACGAGACTTCGGGAGGGTTTTGAACGAGAACAGAGCTGTCAACGGTTCTAACGGTTTTTTCCCCAACTGTCAGTTCTGATTAGAGATAGTTAAGGAATGTGAGGGTGTGTAGTTAGCTTTGGTCACCTATTCATATTCCAAATAAAGTTGTGCGTTTGGCCTGTATTGCTGGCTGCTGCCTATTATTTCCGGAACACTAAACAAATCCAGCTCTCATTTACTGTATGATAGCTGGCCAGACAAGTTGTTGAATTTTATTTCAACACTGAAATAATAAAAAAAACCCTATATTTTCTCCAGTGTCTTTAGAGCCCATGGGATAGTTGATGAGGGATGGCAGAACTGGTAATGGCTACAGGGCTATACTTTCCATGCTCCTCAGTACATATCACATATTTTGCTCCACTTTGTGGGGGAAGCAAATGACAAGGAAGTGATTATGCTACCCCTCCCTGCGTGCCATACAGACTGTGGTCTTGATGTAGAACAGCCCAACCCCAAGCTGACTTTCAAGTATAGAAAAACCTTGTACAGAATGGCAGTCAAGGAAGCTGATGAGAACCATTCATGATGGCCACAATTCAAGAAGGAGCTTATACTGAATTGCTGCTTTCCTTTTTGGTCGTGTGCTAGTCAAAAGAGCTGGCCCAGGATAAGGAATGCACGTGGCAATAGAAATCATACTTATATACCGCCCCATAATGCTGGGTGTTTCACAAGGCAATTAGCATTTTGCCCCCATCATGCCTTGAAAGGATGGAAGGCTGAGTCAACCTTGATCCCCATCAGGATCAAACTCACAACATCAGGAGTTTTGGCTGCAGTACAGCATTTTAACCACTGCCACTGCCAGGGCACTTGTTAGTTATGACGAGATGAGCATCCATATTTCATCTGCAGTTCCAAGAAGTTTCTACAAGGATGAATCTCATCTGTTGTATGCCAAGTCATGCAAAGTTTTCTATAACTGAACAACAGGATTCCATCCAGTTTGTAGAGGGCTGCCCCTCAAAGTTTTGGTGTGGTAGCCGCACACACCCACCCCTTTATATAAGGCCACCCAGGTTTCTTTTAATTTTATAAGGATGACATTTCAATTTGGTTTTAATAGTTTTTAAAGTTTTAAGTGTTTACTTTGTATGATGGGGATGTTTTATATTTTGAACTTTTTGATATTAGCTGCGAGCTGCTCAGTGTTGCTTCGGCGAGGAAGGCGGCAATATAAATACAGTAAATAAATAGCTACAATTCGCTGCTGCAGGTTATACAACTACAGTTAAACTTCTCTAAATGTTCAGCAAGATTCTGGGCATTTTTAAGTTACTTGGAGAAAGGATAGTTTCATTTTTTTAACTTGGTAAAGCTTTTAATTCACTTCCTGCTGAGCCAAGGCATTATAACCAGCCTAAGGTCTGCCATTTGGAGTCAATTTGTTAAATACATGGCTTTGGTCATACCACACTGTAATGACCTTGCTGCCCCATTTGGAGAAAGCTAGGCAAAATTCTGATTTCATTAATAAATAATCACCAATGTATTATTACAAAAAGTGAATATTTATACAGTTGAGAATCCAAATGTTTTGTGCCCACAAACTGACCTACTTCTCTCATTCCTCTCTGGTTATTTCCAAAGAATTGTTTTCAAAAATTAATGACATCAAAATATTCCTGTTTGTACCATCCTATCAGTAGTAGTTAGATCTATAAAATAATTTAGTAGTTTATCTTCCTTATCTTGGGAATGTTTAATCAAGCATGATATTTGCTTTAAATTAGCACTGTCAGCTGTGCATTTGGCAAAATCTCCCAAATCATAAAACATTTATCATTCAAAATGTATTCAGTTTATTCTCTAGCTAATCAAGTTATTTTTTTTAAAAAAATTAACTAGTAGTATAGGAATGAGAACAATTAACTGACTTTAAAAATCAGAGTGCCAAAATATTAGTTAACAGAGTATGAGGTAGCAGATAATTCCTGAAGTTATGAATATATATTGCTATATAAATAGCATCAAAGCAGTGGTGGGCATCAGCAGGTTCGCACCAGTTCACCAGAACCAGTAGCAGAAATTCTGGCTGGCCCCACCATCAAAGTTTTGAAATAAAGTAGTCCTAATTTGGGTGCAACGCAGGGCTTTTCCCCCTGGCCATGCCTACCATACCATGCCCACAGTGTGATAGTAATTTTTTTTTAGCCCACCAGTGCATCAAAGAGTGACTTCCCTAGGTCTATGAACAGTGGTGGGATCAAAAAAAATTTACTACCACACTGTGGGTGTGGTATGGTGGGGGTCGCCAGGGGGAAAGCCCTGTTTTGTACCCTGCGGATTCCGCATGCCCAATTGGCACAGAACCTTGGCAGAGGTTAAACCAATTGAGCAGACTCCTGGCCACTGGCCCTTGCCAGTACGGAAATTAAGGGGGGTGGATTAATCATAAGGGTTTATTCACCCACACCTGACCTGACTGGCGGTTCTGCTGAGAGAGCAGAACGCTAACCTCCCGTTACCCATTAGGCAATTACTGACTCTCAGATCAGCCTAATCTTTGGTGCAAATAGAAGCCATATTTACCCCAGCCTAAGCCTCAGACAATGGTTTTCTCCTGTCAGTGTTTGCCCGAGTTAATTAACTTCCCCAAGAGAGATTTCCCATTAACCCAAGTAAATGGGTGATGTGATTTTCTGTCAGATGACGATTCTTTCCTGCATTGCCTTCTGATCTATATATGATGATGCTTTTCCCTCAATAAACCACTGATCTGATCTCGCTCCATATTGCCTCGTGTCGTTCCTTGATCAGTCTCCTCCGGGACCCAACGGCCGTCCTAGCGGCCCCGATTCCTACACCTGGTGACCCCGACGTGATCTACTCGAGAGTAAGCGATCACACGGTCCGGTTCTGCGCTTGAACTGCGTCCGATCGTCCCGGAGGACAGCGCGGCAGCCCGGCCGGTAAGCCAGCTGGTCGGGAAGACGGCCCTGCGGCGAGGCATTACAGAAGTGGCATCCTACAGCTTGCTCCCGACTTTCGCGGCGGCTTGCAGTTACGGAAAAACGCGTTCCGCTCAGGGTCAGCTGTGAACCCCTGACAGCGCAGAGGCCACCGAGGGCCCGTGGTAGCAGACCACGCTCCGAGCTCTACCCAGAGAATCGTCGCCAAAACCTATTACCTGGCCCAGCAGACGCATCGCTCGTCCTGAGGAGGAATCTTCGGAGAACCCCCGCAGGTAATATGGGGACTTGCCCTCAGCGGCAACGTCCGTCCGCTAGCCAAAGAACTCATGAAGAGGAGTTCAAAATCCTGGCCAGGGTATTTCAGTTACGTTTTCACAGCGGAGAGCTAGCGAGACTTTTGATGTACCTAAGGGAACACTGCCTGCTTTACCCAGAAGTAGGTACGTTAACCCTTCAGCTTTGGGATCAGATAGGAGACTGCATTCAGCAACCTCCGAAAGCTCCTGAGGGCGTAATTCGCACATGGAGTAAATGTAGGAAGCTCTTAGCGGAGATAGACCCAGTCCGGGTAGAGGCCAAAGAACCCCCAGCGCCAGTCGAGCCATCGGCGCCCACGGCGCTCTATCCGTCATTGCAGTTTAAGCAGAGTAGTGTAGGGAGCTTTCCCTCGGTGACAGCTGCAGACGTCACCGACGGAATGCATGGAATGAGGAGCGCAGGCGCTTCTCTGACAGCTACAGGTTCCCAGACCAAGAGTGCCCTTCAGCGCACAATTGAGGAAGAGATCAAGAAGGGGGAGTTGCCAGCAGAAGAACTAGCTGAGCTTAGTCAGATTTGTCCAATTCGCTTGGAAATGGATGCCCTCACAGGGGCCCAGCAGTCCCGTATAAGACACCAGTCCCGTATAAGCTTCTCATGGCTATACGGAAGGCCATTACAGAGACAGGACTCCAAAGTCGCTTCACTAGGGGCACGCTTCAGCAAGTATGCGAGAATACCATGTTCATCCCGCACGACTGGAAATCCGTCATGCGGATGATGCTCAACCCCAGCCAGTATTTGCTATGGGACAGCGAGTATCGCCTCGAGGCTCAGACAAGGGCTGCCAGGATGGGAGGCGCAGTACTTCCTGACCAGCTATATGGTTCAGGTGCCTTCGAATCCATCGATGCGCAGACCAACTTGCCACTAGCCACTCTTCAGATGTCAGCCGAGGCTGCCTTCAAGGCTTTTCTCAAGGTCCCAGCAACTGGCAAAGCAGCCAAAAATTACACCGCAGTCAAACAGGGAGCCCAGGAGCCCTACATGGATTTTATCAATCGCTTGGAGGAAGTGATCAGTAGGCAGATAGACAATGAGAAAGCCCAACAAGAGCTCATGATGAAATTGGCCAAAGACAATGCCAATTTAGACTGCCGTAAAATCTTGCAGTCACTGGGTAATCGTCCCGACTTGACTCTCACGGACATGATTAGAGCTTGTGCCGACATTGGCACAGAATCCTACAAAATGGGTTTGCTAGCAGCAGCGGTGCAAGGGGGTAGAAGACCTAAGACCAAAGGGGCATGTCACACTTGTGGCAAGGCCGTTCACTTCGCTAGGGAGTGCCGATCCAAGGGAGGCGGACAAAATTCCGGCCGTTCCAAGGCTCCAAACACCCTGTGTCCGAAGTGTAAGAAAGGCTACCATTGGTCCAGATACTGTCCAAATTTGAGAAACCGGAACGCAGGCACGTCTCTGGCCCCGGTCCAAACAGAGGCTTCCCTCGCTCTGAGCTCGTCAGAGCTAGACTAGATTCCGATCACATTCCGAGCATTGCGAAGGCACAGGCCAGCCCCAAGGGTAGTACAGGGCTAGAATTGACTTGCCAGGCAGACGTTACATGCGACCTGCCAGGCACAGTCTATCTAGTGGACTCCCAGTACATGGGACCCCTGCCCAAGGGCTTTATAGGTTTAGTTTTGCCCCGCAGTGTAGCAGGAGCACGCGGAATTCTTGTAATTCCAGGAGTCATTGACTCCAATTTTTCAGGCGTTCTCCAAGTTCAGCTTTGACGCACTTACCCCAGACAATTCACAAAGGAGACACATTAGCGCAACTGATTATGGTTCCTTGTCACTCGCCAGCAGATAGCCAGGGAAGGCTCAGGGACAGCTCAGAGTCCGGGTCAGCAGACCGCTCGAGCGCAAGTGAGGCAGTGCAAGGATACCAGGTCTTAGCGACAGTGGAGACCAACATTGAGTGGAAACAGCACCCAGTTATTGAGGTATTTCTGAATAAAAGATCATTTTCAGGGTTATTAGATACCGGAGCTGATGTGAGTGTAATCAGCCGAAGCCAGTGGCCACGGGAGTGGGCCATTGAGCCGGTCTCCGATGTGTGGGGGGTAAGCGGCATCCAAGAAGCGTTTAGAAGGCGGGAGTGGGTGGAAGTCACGATTCCAAAGGCTGACGGCACAGCGGTCATTCGGCCGCACATTCTGGACGTGCATATCAACCTTTGGGGGCGAGACATTTTACAGCAGTACGGTGCTACGCTTACCTTCGGGTAATGGCGTTGCCACTTAAATGGCTCACCAATACGCCGGTCTGGGTGGAACAATGGCCGGTGGTGGGAGAGAAATTAGTCGCCCTAAAGCAACTGGTTAAAGAACAGCTAGACGCAGGACATATAGAGTAGTCCACTAGTCCTTGGAATTCACCTATTTTTGTCATCAAGAAGAAATCGGGGAAGTGGCGACTCCTCCACGATCTCAGATAGATCAATAAATGCATACAGCCAATGGGTCCGCTTCAATGCGGCATCCCAAATCCGAATATGATTCCCGAGGGGTGGGAGATCCTAGTTGTAGATCTCAAGGATTGCTTTTACACCATTCCCTTAGACCCCAGGGACAGGGAAAGGTTTGCCTTTACGGTGCCAGTTGTGAACCACAGCGAGCCCACGCAGCGTTACGCGTGGAAATTTTTGTCACAGGGCATGCTCAATTTGCCCACCCTGTGCCAAATTTATGTTCACAACGCACTGGAAAAGTTTCGAAACCTTCATCCCACAGCTTTAGTTTGCCATTTCATGGATGATATCTTGGTCGCGGTGCCGCAACTCGGCAGTGAAATGTTTAAAGACCTCCAGGCCAGCCTGGGGGAGAAAGGGTTACTCATTGCCCCAGAGAAAGTGCAGAAAACCGAGCCCTTCTCATACTTGGGTCATCGGCTTCTCCGCTCTTTCGCAGCACCAGTTTTGCCCCAAATCAACTTGAAGGACTCAGTCACCCTGGTAGAATTGCAGCAGGTTTTAGGAAACATTAATTGGGCCAGACCGTATTTCCGATTGGATACAGATCTTTTGAAGCCGCTCTTCTCGCTGCTCACATTAGGCAAGCAGCCGGCAGACCGGATACGAATTTCTTGAGAGGCACGCTTGGCCCTCGAGAAAGTCAACCAAATTCTCAGCCAAAGGTGGGTGGACAGGATTGCTCAGGGGCCATATGCTCCGATCCTGAACTTGTACATAGTTCGGGCAGGATCCATGTTCACCGGAGCCCTAGGAGTGGACTCCGAGAAAGGGGCGAGTATCGTGGAATGGGTGTACTTGCCGAACACCTCTTCCCGAAACATCGTTCCTCCCCAAGAATTGGTCTCCGCGGTGGTTTACCGCGGAAGGCTGAGAGCTAGGGACATTTCAGGGCACGACTTAGAAAAGATCGTGGTCCCGTTCACCAAAGAGCAGGTTCAGCAATTGATGCAGCTCGGTGACTTGCTCCCAATCGCTTTGGAAGGATTCACCGGATGCTTGGCATACCACTTGCCAAAAGACCCCAGACTTGTCTCGCTTCAAACGCAGACAATCAGCTTGTTCGAATTGCTCTCACTGGTTCCGCTTCAGGGGGCCAGGACAGTTTTTACTGATGGGGGTCGCACATATGGTGTCTTGACTTGGCAGGAGGGCCAGGCTTGGTGCACGCTGTTAACTCTTCCACAGAAGTCCGCTCAGCTGGCAGAGTTGGCAGCGGTGAACCTTGCTTTGCGCACCTTCGCCAAAGAGCGCCTAAACATCATTACTGACAGTCAGTATGTTAGGAATTTGCTTCACAGTCTACCGGGAGCATACATCACTCCCGCGATAGACAAAAACTTGCTGAGTTTGTTCCTCACAGCTCAATTTCATTTGCGAAACCGCACGGAAGTGCTCTATATTGCCCACATCCGAAGTCACCAAGACCTACCGGGTCCAATTTCCGCGGGCAATAGCAGAGCGGATGCGGCGGCAAAGGAAATTCAGCAACGTTCACTGTTAGGTGTTTTCACTACTCCAATTCAGAGTCATGCATTCTTTCATCAAAATGCCAAAGCGCTCGCCAGACAGTTCAATTTGCCACTTTCTCAAGCCCAAGGCATAGTTCGCTCTTGCCAGCATTGTGCAGGGGCACCGGGGGGGGGGCCCTCATGGGGGGTCAACCCACGAGGGACAGAAGCTAACCAGGTGTGGCAAATGGATGTCACGCATGTTCCGCAGTTTGGCAGATGGCAGTACATGCACGTTTGCATTGATACTTTTTCACAATTCGTTTGGGCAATGGGACAGAAAGGGGAGACTGCTTCCCACGTGGAGCAGCACCTCCTTTCCTGCATCGCGGCAATGGGCAAACCGCGGCACATTAAAACCGATAACGCCCCGTCCTACAGCTCCAGGCAGCTGGCCGCCTTCATGGCCACCTGGGACATTAAGCATACTTTTGGCGTTCCTTACAATCCGCAGGGGCAAGCGATTGTGGAATGAGTCAATCAGACACTCAAGTCCTATATTGACAAACAAACAGAAAGGGGGCAGCCACCAGCCCTCCCCAAGTCACAGGGTCAGGCACAGCATTGTCTGAATAAGGTATTGTTCACATACAATCACCTTAATGTTTTTTCGGATTGCACGCCACAGGAGAAGCACTTCCGCCGTTCGGAAGCTCTCCCGCGACCGATGGTCCGATACCGGGTGCCACCGGACCCTTCCTGGAGGGGCCCGGCGCAACTCGTAACCTGGGGAAGAGGGTATGCTGCAGTTATGTCTCCTACAGGTGTCGTTTGGATTCCAGCTCGGTGTGTCAAGCCTCACTTGGAACCACATGGCGTGGACCCAGGCCGACCCGAGTCCGATCCCGGAGATGGAGGACCTCACCCTGACCGAGGGGACCCGGCGGGAGAAGCGGCGACTGCGGACGACAGCACCGAGGATCACCTGGGGGATGGTCAAGACCCTTTGCAGTGAGGCCCGGGATGCCCTCCAACGCGAGGAGAGGGAGCCGACACCGGAGAATTTTGTAGCTGCAGTCTTTGCCCAGATTAATGCCAACTCCGTGGCATTCACCATCATCCTGATCCTCTCCCTACTTGCGGGGGGAGGCGTTCACTAAAGGCCACTAAAGGCCTCACTAAAGGCCAACGATTTGATGCCAGGCGGAGACCTCTCTGCCAGGATGCATTACAACATTTGGGAAAGGTTGGCGGGTCTCGTCAACCAGTCCGATTTTTGCCTGAAGCAGGACATTGGTTCTGCCTCAGTCTTGAGCACCTGCCTCATCCCAGTGTGCCACACTCCAGGTGCGCACCCCAGGGATGGCGACTGGCTAGTGAAATGGATTTTCAGCCCGTACAACCCAGCAAGTTCCTCGGAATATGCCCGCTGGGAAATGCGGCTGACAATGACTTTGCCGGCTGATGCAGCCACTCTCCACACTCCTCGAGTGGCGGTCAGTCCGAACTCTACTTGTGCTCGAATGACTGGCTGCTCCGCAGTCGGCCAAACCCGACGTCGTTGCCTCGAAGTTGGCAGTGGCAATTGGACTTGTGACAAACCACAGACACTTGGCTCAATGTATGCTCATGTTACCCTACCTTCAGGATGCTTCTTTACATGTAATCAGTATACTTGGAACTACATACCCGCAAATGTATCAGATGCTACATGTTGCATTAGTCGTTTGACACTGTTACTCCCTACTAAGGATATGGTCACCCCAAGCACAAATGTTTCAAATGTTTCCTCACCCATACGACACGCTCATGCCACCCAGTTAGACAGCTCATGTGATAGCAACATTAGGGTTCTTAGTCCAGCCGAATACGTCTCGCTGGCAGTCAGCATACTTGGCGTGCCAGGCTTAGCCGTCGGCAACGCCCGGAGAATTGGTCAATTGGCTTGCGGATTAGCAAAAGCCATTAACCATACCTCCTCAGCGATAGTGCTGCTCAATCAGGAGCAGGCAGAGCTTCGCCATGCCATCCTTGACAATCGAGCAGCTATAGACTATCTTTTGTTGTTACATCATTTGGGTTGCGAATCTGTCCACGGCATGTGTTGCTTTAATCTCACTGACAACTCACGCAAGGTCCAGAGCCAGCTCAGGGACCTCCACACCCTAGTCAAGAACATTAAGCAGGGTTCGATATGGGATTGGTGGAGTTCCTTGTGGTCGTGGCTCCCGTGGGGGTGGCTCCAGACGACGCTTCAAGTAATTGTGGGGGTGATAATACTAGGCATAGCAGGATGCTGTTTCATGCAATGTATCCCCTCACTGTTATCAAGGTGTCTTTCCCGCTCATCAGCTGATGCCTCTCTTGCGCAGAGTCGCCTGTCAGGTTCCTAAACAATAGAAAAAGGGGAGATGCGGATTCCGCATGCCCAATTGGCACAGAACCTTGGCAGAGGTTAAACCAGTCGAGCAGACTCCTGGCCACTGGCCCTTGCCAGTACGGAAATTAAGGGGGGTGGATTAATCATAAGGGTTTATTCACCCACACCTGACCTGACCAGCGGTTCTGCTGAGAGAGCAGAACGCTAACCTCCCGTTACCCATTAGGCAATTACTGACTCTCAGATCAGCCTAATCTTTGGTGCAAATAGAAGCCATATTTACCCCAGCCTAAGCCTCAGACAATGGTTTTCTCCTGTCAGTGTTTGCCCAAGTTAATTAACTTCCCCAAGAGAGATTTCCCATTAACCCGAGTAAATGGGTGATGTGATTTTCTGTCAGATGATGATTCTTTCCTACATTGCCTTCTGATCTATATATGATGATGCTTTTCCCTCAATAAACCACTGATCTGATCTCACTCCATATTGCCTCGTGTCGTTCCTTGATCAGTCTCCTCCGGGACCCAACGGCCGTCCTAGCGGCCCCGATTCCTACAGTACCCAAATTAGGACTACTTTATTTCAAAACTTGGATGGGCGGGGCTAGCCAGAATTTCTGCTACCGGTCCTGGCAAACTGGTGCGAACCTACTGATGCCCACCACTGTCTATGAAGGAATGAAACTTTCAGCCATTTTGTGTTAGGCTCTTGGCACTGTTAAATGTTTCTCACTTGGTTTTAAAGCTATTCCAGTCAGAGAGGGACACAGAGAAAATGGCTACTTTGCCTCATCTCCTGAGACTCAATACTAATTTTTTAAAAATAACCTTTAGAATTAAACTAACTCAATACCATTTTTTAAAAAATAACCTTTAGAATTAAACTAACAAAGGGGAATGATTGAAACTTCTAACATTAAGTAACTATTTGAGATATGAGTCAGGCACCCATAGGGATCAAAAGATTCATTTTGGAGCAATTAAACTACTTGCAAAACAGAAGCCTAGTGGGCAGCACTGACTGTCCATTCATGAGGGAGAACGGAGGTCAGTGAAATGGCTCCAAGGCAACTTGGAATCTAATATATGAGGTATTCAAACAAATAAACAATTCCTATAATAATGTGCTGCTGCTATTAATCCTCTTCAAACAGAGGCTAGAGATATGCCAGGGAAATTATCAGAGCTAGTAAATATTGCTAATCAAGGCTTAGACTGAGCACCAGCAGTCTATAAAACCCTGACAGATACATGGCAGATCTGCAGACCCAAACTCAGCTCTTAGAAAACAAAAGGAGATACCTCATTTAAGAATGAGAGGAGTCAGTTCTCCGGAATCTGGAACTGACTTAATTACTTTAACTGTTCAACAGTTGCTGTGTATTCAGGCAGAATTGCAAGTTGCTCAAGCAATGCCTTGCAAAGACAAAATGGCAATTTCCCGCCATCAGAATTAGGAGCTAGATTTGGCGCGCAAGTTCCTCTTCAGGGCGTGCTCATTATGATAATTGGAGTTCTGTGATTGGTTACAACTTTGGATCCTGTTCCTGATTGGTTAATAATCATATCATGTTATGATTGGTTGGTTATGATTGTCCGGCGGGTTACTACATTGTAGCAATGGAGTCACCGCCGGGGACACACTATATAAGCCCCATGGGTAAACAAGGGTGGGGCCAGGCTGGATCTATGCTTCCCATTACCACTGCAGGTTAAGCCACAGAGGGCTAACCTGGGGTCTTCTCTATATGCACATCCACAGGGTGTAGCTCAGTGCATTGCCTTCTACGGTGGAATTCAGAGAGACCGATTACATGGGACTTGTGTGGCCATCTGATGTCCGGATAGCCTTGTAAGTGTAACCAAAAGGACTTTACAATAAACCCTTGTTGTTGTTCTGTTCATCGTTGCCTGGACTATTCTTTCCAAGGGCCGGACACAACAACAGTTTAATGAACTATGTCTTGAACTTCATTTTTCAATTGATGACTTTATTTCAGTTCACAGAACTTCCTCTTTATCTGTAAGGGAAAACAGAAAGCTTGGAGACATCCTTGTCATAGTTGTCAGATTTTGAAAGGGAAAACAGAAAAAGTGCTATCTTAGTATCTCTTAAAGACAAGAATCCTGTTACATTCAAGAATACAAGCATACAACTTCATCTTTGTCCCTTAAGTTTGTAATCCTAAAAAATACACCAGCTATTTACAAGTCTCTTACATGAAAAATAAAGATACTGTACAATAATTGGCACACAGTTGGGGGCATAAAAAAAACTGATTATTAATCATGATGGGCAAACAACCATTTTCAACTCACCCCCTGAGGCACAGGATTACCTACTATACTTGCATGTAATCCTTCTTGATGAAATGCCCACCTTACCAGAAAAGTGAATCATTTGGATCATGGGTGCTACCTCCTGTGGACTGGCATGGCAAAAGGAAAGCTAGACACAATTGTGTCCACACCACACAACAATAAGATAATTGTTAATTCTATGAGAATTTTATCTAATTGGAATTTTATCTAATGAACAGATTTCAGTGCTTCCTGACTCCATTCTCTCTTCTCCTTTGAGTATTTTGCAAATAATGGTCTAACAAGGTTAATTGGTGCTGTTTGAGGTGTATAAAAAGAATATTACTGTTATCCCAGCTACATTTCCTCAAGTTTTGCCCTCTCATTGCTGTTGTCCTTTGAAAGACAGCCTGGAACTCCCTATATAAAGAGCTGTTTCAGACAAATTTTAGATGGGCCTTTTTTGACCATGCTTTGTGTGCCACAAAGTGGTTTTTCCAAAGGTACAGGTTATATGACATGTTTCAAACTTTGCCTTCACCACCATTGGGACTTCTGATTGGTTTTCTATGGCATCCAAATTACAGCTGTCCTCGGGTCATCTCACAGAACCTTTCTATTTTAAATTAAGATGCCAGATTTGAAAGTGATGTATTTTGACATCAATGGAATGAGATCCCTAATTAAAGAAGAGCAAAAAGAAACAAAAGGACCTTGATATTGTAATGATGCAAGAAGTTCATCATAAAGGGAACCCATCCTCTCCTTTCAGTATGAACTAGATCAGGGGTGACCAAACTATGCCCCATGGCCCATGGGCTGTAGTTTGGGTAACCCTGGTTTAAGCAGAGAAAATGGCAGCCTAAAAAATTCTATCTTATCCTGTTGCAAAACATATCTGTTACGAAACAGATTGCAAGGCACATTTTATTTTCGCTTCAAAACATTCACTTTAACTGTATTTTCTGCTATGTTTTGTCCATACCAGCAACCAACCAAACAGGGAAATATTTGTGGATGGAAAGATCCAGTTCACCTGAATAATCATTCAAACAACATAAGCATGGCAAAAAAATTAAAAATAGCAGGGCACTTGCTCTCTTAAGCATGATTACCTATTAATACTCATGTAGTGTCAAAAGTATAATATTTAATGTTTTTTCCCTATTGTCAAACATGTTGCTCAAATGGCAATAACTGTAAAAATCCCCTTGTCTTTTTATTAGCTTCATACTGTTACAGTGCTATAGCACTCATTTAAGTTGGTATTTCATTAATATTTTAATTGGAGAAGTATTTAACCATTAATTAAAAGATCAGTTTAAAAAATTAACAGGGCTATATAATAGTGTTGACTGCAAAGGTTACTGTGAATATGTGCTAAGCTGTAATAGCTTCACCTGGTCTATAAACCATTAAGCACATCAGGACCACATTTATTAAAGACAGAACAACAGAACTGTCATATTTATACCTGAAGGGTTTCTGATGCTGATTAATTTTTTTCTGTGCTATAAAAATGGTTAGGTATTGATTCTTTACTAAATACGTCCTGTGGAAGTAAACAATACCTGTTAAATTCCCTGTATTGGCCGGGATTACCCCGTAATTCCGTGCTGATTTTCTCCATTTCCCGCCCGGAGCTGCCGCTACCCCATAATTTGGCAGCGGGGGGAGGAGTTACTGCGCATCCCTTCTGTGCAGGTCCTTTCTACACATGCATAGAATCCTTCTATGTATGCGTAGAACCCTTCTACGCATGCGTAGAACCCGCATGCGTAGAAGGCTTCTGTGCAGAAGGGGATGCGTAGAAGGCTTCTACGCATGCGTAGAAGTGACCTGCGCAGAATGGTTCTGCGCAGGTCCGTTCTACGTATGCGTAAAAGCCTTCTATACATGCATAAAAGCCTTCTACGCATGCATAGAAGTGACCTGCCAGAACGTTTCTGTGCAGGTCGCTTCTATGCATGCGTAGAAGGCTTTTATGCATGGGTAGAACAGACCTGCGCAGAAACATTCTGCATAGGTCCCGTAATTTCCGGAGCTGCGCTTGACAAGTATGAAGTAAACCAAGTTCTTTTAATGTATAAAACTATACATTAGGAAAACACATTATTAGAAGCAAACATTACATTAATATTCAAGAAGTGAGATTCTGGAAAACCTTTCAAACTGAGTAGCTCTTCTTGTAAATGAAGTCTGTATTTACTACTTGCTGATCAGTCACAATACAAAGTTAACTAATTTGCACACCATGGGGTGTATGGAAATTTTATTCCATGACAATTAAATGTATTTCATCCCTTAAGGAATCCCCTCTTCTAATGATGGACTATCTATAAAAGGACCTTGAGTTTTTCACAGTCAAAGCAACAGCAAAGATATTTGGTGATGGAATTAGTTTTCTGTTAAGCATAGTCTCAACTATATTTGACAGAGTGAGCTGCAGTCCCCAAATCTTGTATTAAAACTTTTTAGTTTATAAAGAGCCATTAAATTCTTTGTTGTCATCTGTACATACAACTGAATCACATACTGGAGATTTATAATTTCAGCATTGAGAGTGCATTTAATAGAAAACTATTTCTGTCCTAAACAGTACAGCTTGTTAAAAAAACTTGGTATAAAACAGACCATTCTTTTTCTTTCAATTTATTAATGTGAGCAGGGGTGTGCAGGGCACCATGGGAAGGCACTGGACAGGGAGTGGTGGGGGCGCCGATTGGGAGGGTTGGGGAGGGAACCCATACATTGCTATTGGCACCCCAGGGTACCTGAGGTGATGGCGGGGTGGGACAAAGCCCGATTGCCCAACATACCAGCATGCGCCTGAATGTGAGAGAACATAGCTCCCCTCCCAGAGATGAACTTTGCTTCTCTTGAAAACTAGGACATCATTTTTCTTATACTAACCCTGTTTGTGACTGCTTCTGAATTTTCTGAAATTATACATGATGATAATAATTCTTAGTTTCCTTCCAACTTATCATTTTAACCCAAATGCAATGAAAAGAGGAAAACATTTCTCAGAAAGAAATCATCAAAAGGAGAAAGGCATCTTTCCCTTTGACTTTCCATCTACAGATACACCCTCCCCAACTCCTTTCGACCTCCTGAGCGAAATGGCCTGAGTCTTTAGGCAGATATTGTTGTCTCATTGGCTGGGAAAACTTTCTTATTTCAACAATTTTTTTTTTCATGAGCTAACTGAATGTTCCAGCTCTGGGAACTATCATGCCAAGTCCAAATGATATATTTTGGGAAAGAGGTGGGCGTGAACAACAAACACCAGAAAAGTTAACAATGCTGTGTTTCTCTTGGAAACTTTTCAGAGAATTAAACATTGTTGCTATCACACCCAAGACATGCTAAGAAGCACGCATCACTGCAAGCTGTTTGTTGCTTCTTTGTGTAGAGTCAGACAGTAATTTTATGGCTGTCAGCTTCTCAAAAGGCCAAAATTCTCTTTTTTGACTTGTTTCTGTTATGAAACTGCAGTATGGAATTGTACTTCACTGTTTTAGGTTATATGCTGGATAAATTAGTAGTAATGGTTACCTGGTGTGGCCTCAAAACTATCACTGTAGTCTTATAAGTAGCCAAGCTAAGGGTGGATAAAGCCACAAAGGGGATCCTTGCCTTTTCTCATAAAGTTCAGTTGGCCCCATAAATTGTGTCAGCCAAATCCAAACAGGAACCTCCCAGATGTGTTGCTCCTTCTTTTGTAGCATTTTGAAGTCCATAAAATGCAACGGTAAAAACTGTGTTTAATGTGTAAGGAAAAAATCCATATGCATGTAACCACAATTGGTTGTTTCCTGATCTTCCCAGAGGAGTTCCTTTAGAGTGGAGATGGATTAATCACTGTGTTTTACCTTCTGTAACTTTTACTTTCTTCCCCAAGAACATTTTTTCTGTTCTATCCCTGCATCAATTTGTGGTTATTATTTTTTGAAGCTCATATGAAAAGAAATAGAAATAGAAAATTGTAGGAATCGGGGCCATTAGGACGGCCGTAGGTCCCGGAGGAGACTGATCAAGAAACGATACGAGGCAGTATGGAGCGAGATCAGATCAGTGGTTTATTGAGGAAAAGACATCATCATTTATAGATCAGAAGGCAAGGCAGGAAAAAACCGTCATCTGACAGAAAATCACATCACCTATTTACTCGGGTTAATTAGGAATCTCTCTTGGGGAAGTTAATTAACGTGGGCAAACATTGACAGGGTGTTGTGTTCTAAGGGCTGTACCTTCCACATGGATTACAATGTATCTGAACCAATGTAACCTTACCTATAGCAACAATGTAACCTTCAGCTGTATCATATGAACCCTGCATGAGGACGCGAGCTAATGACCACCAGCTGGCAGCAGCGAGCGTCCAAGCTCTCTTGGTCAGAACTCATCAAAGGCAACAGCGCGGGAAGCTTTCCCGCCACCACCTACACCTGGACAAGAAGGGAGTGACTCGCAATGATGTCACGCAGGCAGTAGCCAATGGGCTACCATGGCACCACATTCAAATGTATTACTGCAGTATATAAAGAGCTATCGATCCGCCATTACCTCATGTTCCCTCTGTCCACGATGCAATAAACCTGAGTTAACCCAGCCCGAGGCTGTGTCCTGTGTCTTGGTTTTCATACATCAAATTGGCGACGAAGGTGGGATGATGGATTCCCAAAGCGCCAGGACACAGAGCGGGTTCAATATTATCAAGCCGCAAGACTGGACCATCTTTAACATGGATTTCAAGGCGGCCTTGGTGGAACTCAAAGTCAAAGACGACGAGGAAAGGAAGAGGGCCATCCTCACCCGGATGCTGGGTGTAGAGACCAAGCGGACGCTGGTGGGCATGATCGAACCGAAGACGTTGGATGACTTCAAAACCGACGACATACTGAAGTTGCTGCGTGAGCGTTTCCAACCCTCGAAGGCAATGTTTCCTGCGAGGAGTGCGTTTTGGAGGCGAGTCCAAGCACCGGATGAGTCGGTAGAGGCGTTCGTGGAGGCCCTGAGGGTAGCCGCCGTTCCCTGCAAGTGGGACAACCTGGAGATGATCATGAGGGACGTCGTGCTGTGTGGCCTGAAGGACAAGGAAGTGCAGCGCCGCCTGATGAACAGGGAGCCGCCACCCACGCTGGCCGAGGTCGTAGAGACCGCGGAATCCGCGGAGTCCACGAATGCGGGAGTGGACGAAATACACGAGTGGCGTGAGTGGCGCCCTAGGGCCAGCAAAGCGGAAAGCTCGGTGCGCGGCAAGTCAGGACAGCCGGTGCACGCGACCCGGCGAACCTCGAGATCCTCCACAGATGGCAGCGACGGCGAAGAGGTACAGAAGGTCCGGAAAGGGGGGCGCCGCTGCGATGGTTGTGGGGCGGCCCACGAGCGTGCGAAGTGCCCTTTCAGGAAAGCCGAATGTTACAGCTGTGGCCGGCGCGGGCACATCGCCAGGGCATGCAGAAATCGGAAAGAGGGCCGGAGGCAGTCGAAAGACCGTTCGGCCAGACCGGACCATCCAGCGAGACCCCAAGATGGCGCCCGAACCACGAGGAAGCAGGACGGCGTGGGTCGCGTCTCGGACGGCAGTGAGGACGACGCCCCCGTGTTCAGCGTGTCCGCGGGACAAAACCATTACTTCATTGAGGTAATAGTACAAGGGGCCCCTGTTAGGATGGAGATTGACTCGGGGTCCTATTATTCCATAATTCCCCAGAAAGAGTTCTTGAAGATCGACCCCCAAGCGCGGCCCAAACTTAAGACTCTGAGGTCCACGCTACGGGACGTACAAGGGAACAGCATTCCAGTGCTGGGGGTCGGAAAATTTCGGGTTCGTTATAAAAGACATTCCGCAGAACTCCCTCTAGTCGTTCTCAAAGGGGGGAATTGTAGCCTCCTAGGGACGCAGTGGTTTCAGCCCTTGGGTTTGTTCATAGGGGGGGTGCATGCCGTGGGCGCGGATCCGATACAAGCGGTGTGTGACGCGCACCCCGCCGTTTTTGAAAAAGGACTGGGAAAATTCAAGGGACCCCCTGTAGCCTTCGACCTGGACCCGGAGGTCCGCCCGATAAGACTCAAACCGCGCAGGGTGCCTTTCGCACTAAAGGACAAGATAGAGGCGGAACTGGACAAATTGGTGGGCCAGGGGATTCTTATTCCTGTTGATTCCGCGGAGTGGGAAACTCCAATTGTAACAGCTCTGAAGGCTAACGGGGAGGTGCGCATTTGCGCTGATTATAAGTGTACCATTAACAAGGCGATTCGCCCTAATGCATATCCGGTGCCAGTGGTCAGCCATCTTTTGGCCAGGCTAAATGGGGGAAAGTGTTTCGCTAAGCTCGATTTGGCACAAGCCTATCAACAACTCCCCGTAACTCCCGCCACGGCCGCGGCACAAACGATAGTCACACATAAAGGAGCGTTCCAGGTGTCGCGTTTACAGTTCGGCGTGAACTCGGCACCCGGTCTTTTTCAGTCGCTTGTGGAACGCCTCCTGAAGGGGCTGGAGGGGGTGTTGCCTTATTTTGATGACGTATTGATAACAGGGGGGAGTGAGGCCGAACTAGCCAGGAGATTGGATAAAGTGCTAACTGTGTTCGAGAAAGCGGGGCTGAGACTGAGGAAGGACAAATGTGTTTTTTTCGAAACCGAGGTCGAGTTTTTAGGATTTCGGATCACACCCGAGGGGATTAAGCCGTCCAAGTCCAAAGTAGCAGCCATTAAGAAGGCCCCTCGCCCCACATCCAAAACCGAACTACAGTCATTCCTGGGGCTCCTCAATTTTTACCATACATTCCTCCCGCGGAAAGCCTCCGTGGCCGAACCGCTTCATCGGTTACTGAAAAAAGAGGAGACATGGATGTGGGGTGACGAGCACGAGAAGGCGTTCAACGAACTAAAGCAACTGTTAACATCGGATGCAATCCTTACGCACTTCGACCCCAAACGGCCGGTGGTCTTAGTCTGTGATGCATCACCGGTGGGAGTGGGGGCGGTGCTGTGCCACGTGTTGGATGACGGGCGGGAGGCCCCAGTTGCGTTTTATTCAAGGTCCCTGTCCCAAGCAGAGCGAAATTACGCACAAACCGACAGGGAGGCATTAGCAATAGTAGCGGGGACCAAAAAGTTTCACGATTTTCTGTATGGCCGCCCGTTCACAATCGTGACGGATCACAAGCCCCTGTTAGGGATCTTCACGGCAGGCAAGCCAACGCCACAGATACTATCTCCGAGGATGTTGCGATGGGCCATTTTTCTTAACGCATACCAACACGAGTTGGAGTACCGGCCCGGAAAGGAGATCAGCCATGCTGATGCGCTTTCGAGATCTCCTTTGCCTTTGTCGGACGACCAAAAAGCCAGAATAGGAAGAGACCGCCAGGTGTTGCTAATCGAGGTTTTAGACGAACCCCCAATAGTACCGGCTGATATAGCTAGGGCGACAAGCAAGGACAGGACGCTGGAGAAAGTCAGCTCATGGGTGCAGAAAGGGTGGCCAACATCGTCCCCAAGCAAGGAATTCGACCCATTCTTTCGGAAGAAGCTAGAGTTGTCCATAGAAAGGGGGTGCCTGTTGTGGGGCCAACGGGTGGTGGTCCCGACACCCATGCGGCCGAGGGTTCTCAAACTGCTGCACGTCAGCCACCCGGGCATCGTTCGCTCAAAAGCGCTGGCCCGCAGTTACTTTTGGTGGCCACAGCTGGACGAGGACATTGAGCACATGGTAGGCACTTGTGAGGCGTGCCAGGGGTCCCGACCAGAGGCGGCCCGCCTCCCGCATAGGGAATGGGACACAGCGAGGGGGCCATGGTCCAGAGTGCACGTAGATTTCGCTGGCCCTTTCCGAGGAACCATGTTTCTCCTGGTGGTGGATGCATTCTCAAAGTGGCTGGAGGTCATTCCTGTAAAGAGCACGTCCTCCACCACTACAATTAACCAACTACGGAGAGTTTTTTCAACGTTCGGTTTACCCGACACTTTAGTCAGCGATAACGCGAGTTGCTTCACCTCCTCAGAGTTCGGGGCATTCATGGAGGCGAATGCCATTCGGCATGTCACGTCCGCGCCGTTTCACCCGGCCACGAATGGCCAAGTGGAACGGTTGGTGCGTACAACAAAGGAAGCGCTTCGGCGCATGGGCCCTGGGGACCTGAACCACCAAGTATGTCAGTTCTTATTAGCGTATAGGGTGACCCCCTTAGCGTCAGGTTACTCGCCGGCAGAACTATTGATGCGGCGGAAACTGACTACACTCCTGTCCAGGCTGGACCCCACAAGAATTGAGGACAAGGGAAAAAACGTGGGGCTGGCAGTCTCGAAAGGTTTCGCCGCCGGCGACCCTGTGCATTGCAGGAACTATGCCAGCGCGGGGCCAGCCTGGGTGCCGGGGACGGTTGTAGAACAGACGGGGCCAGTGTCGTACCGGGTCGAAACCCACACCGGTCTCCTCTGGAGGAGGCACGCAGACCAACTGAGGCACCGAGTCAGTGGGCCAGTCAGTGAGGATTTCCAACAAGATTCAGCGTTAGGGTTCTCCCCCACCCGCGTAACCCAAGGGGGAGACAGCAGCGGACAACAGTCCCAAGCAAGGGGGGAAGGAAGAAGCAGCGGCCCCGACTCATATCCTTTTGATAAGCCAGTTCCGTCAGAGGCCGGGGAAGGGGGAGAGGAGTTCGCGACCGCTGCCCCCGAATGGAATTTTGGTTTTGATTTAGCAAACCGGGGGGGTTTTCAGGAGTGTTCCCCCACCCATCCAAGAGAGAAGAGGGGTTTTTCGTTAGCCCCCAGTGCCCCCGGTTCCTCCCTAAGTAAGAGCACACCTCCCAACAACGCCGCGGAGCCGCGGCAGATCACTAACGAGTCTCCCTCTCAAATTACAGGACAGGAAACCAGGGGACAAAGAGAAGGTAGCAAACCCGGGGAGAGGCAGCCCGCGTCGAGACCCCAGCGTGTTCGAAACAAGCCATCTTGGCTGAAAGATTTTGTCTCCTAGGGGGGGGAGTGTCTAGAAGCATGGGCTCGAGACATTGTCTCGTCCTAGGGGGGAGGGATGTTGTGTTCTAAGGGCTGTACCTTCCACATGGATTACAATGTATCTGAACCAATGTAACCTTACCTATAGCAACAATGTAACCTTCAGCTGTATCATATGAACCCTGCATGAGGACGCGAGCTAATGACCACCAGCTGGCAGCAGCGAGCGTCCAAGCTCTCTTGGTCAGAACTCATCAAAGGCAACAGCGCGGGAAGCTTTCCCGCCACCACCTACACCTGGACAAGAAGGGAGTGACTCGCAATGATGTCACGCAGGCAGTAGCCAATGGGCTACCATGGCACCACATTCAAATGTATTACTGCAGTATATAAAGAGCTATCGATCCGCCATTACCTCATGTTCCCTCTGTCCACGATGCAATAAACCTGAGTTAACCCAGCCCGAGGCTGTGTCCTGTGTCTTGGTTTTCATACATCAAACAGGGGAAACACCATTGTCTAAAGCTTAGACCGGGGTAAACATGGCTTCTATTTGCGCCAGGGATAAGGCTTGACTCGGAGATGAGTGATTACCTTAATGGATAACAGAGTCTGGAGAAATGCCCTCTCAGCGGAACCGTCGGTCAGGTCATTAATTGGGTGAATCAAACCCTATCATTAATCCACCCCCCTTAATTTCTGTACTGGCAAGGGCCAGCGGCCAGGAGTGTGCTCAACTGGTTTAACCTCTGCCAAGGTCCCGTGCCAATTGGGCATGGGGAATCCACATCTCCCCTTTCTGTTTTATTTAAGAGCCTGACCGGCGACTCTGCGCAAGAGGGGCATCAGCTGTTGAGCGGGAATGGTGCTTCGGGGTTCCCTCCGGGAGCGGCACCTTGATATCAGTGAGGGAATACATTGCGCGAAGCAGCATATGGCTATGCCTAGTATAATCACCCCCACAATCACTTTGAGCACCATCTGAAGCCATCCCCACGGAATCCACGACCACATCCAGTTCCACAATGAACTCCACCAAGTTCCCCATGCAGAACCTTCTCTGATGCCTTCGACTATGGTGTGGAGGTCCGTGAGCTGACTCTGTACCTTGCGGGAGTTGTCAGTAAGATTAAAACAACACATACCATGAAAGGATTCGCAACCCAGATGATGAAGCAATAAGAGGTAGTCTATAGCCGCTCGATTGTCAAGTATGGCATGGCGAAGCTCCGCCTGCTCCTGGTTGAGCAGCGCTATCGCCGAGGAGGTATGGTTAATGGCTTTGGCTAGTCCGCAAGCCAGTCGACCAATTCTCCGAGCGTTGCCGACGGCTAAGCCTGGCACGCCAATAATGCTGACTGCCAGCGAGAGATATTCGGCTGAACTCATTACTCTAAAGCTGCTCTCACACGAGCTGTCTAACTGGGTTGTGCGAGTGTGTCGTACCAATGCTGGAACATTTGTAACATTTGTGCTTGGGGTAACCATATCCTTAGTAGGGAGTAACAGTGTCAAGTGACTGATACAACATATAGCATCTGATACATTTGCAGGAATGTAGTTCCAAGTGTACTGATTACATGTAAAGAACCAACCAGATGGTAACGTAACATGAGCATACATTGAGCCAAGTTTCACTGGGTTATCACAAGTCCAATTGCCACTGCCAACGTTGAGGCAGCTGCGCCGGGTTCGACCGACTGCGGAGCAGCCGGTCATTCGACCACAAGTAGAGTTCGGGCTGACCGCCACTCGAGGAGTGTGGAGAGTGGCTGCATCAGCTGGCAAAGTCATGGTGAGCCGCATCTCCCAACGGGCATATTCTGAAGAAGCCGCTGGGATGTATGGGCTGAAAATCCGTTTCACAAGCCAGTCCCCATCCCTGGGGTGCGCGCCTGGAGAGTGGCACACTGGGATGAGGCAGGTGCTCAAGATTGAGGCAGAACCAATGACCTGTCTCAGGCAAAAATCGGACTGGTTGACGAGACCCGCCAACCTTTCCTATATGTTGTACTGCATCCTGGCAGAGAGGTCCGGTATCGGACCATCGGTCGCGGGAGAGCTTCCGAACGGCGGAAATGCTTCTCCTGCGGCGTGCAGTCCGAAAAAACATTAAGGTGATTGTATGTGAACAATACCTTATTCAGACAATGCTGTGCCTGAGCCTGTGACTTGGGGAGGGCTGGTGGCTCCCCCCTTTCTGTTTGTTTGTCAATATAGGACTTGAGCGTCCGATTGACTCGTTCCACAATCGCTTGCCCCTGCGGATTGTAAGGAACGCCAAAAGTATGCTTAATGTCCCATGTGGCCATGAAGGCGGCCAACTGCCTAGAGCAGTAGGCCGGGCCGTTATCAGTTTTCACGTGCCGTGGTTTGCCCATTGCCGCGATGCAGGAAAGGAGGTGCTGCTCCACGTGGGAAGCAGTCTCCCCTTTCTGCGCCGCTGCCCAAACGAATTGAGAAAAGGTATCAATGCAAACGTGCATGTACTGCCATCTGCCAAACTGCGGAACATGCGTGATGTCCATCTGCCACACCTGGTTAGCCTCTGTCCCTCATGGGTTGACCCCCCACGAGGGCCCCCGGGTGCCCCTGCGCAATGCTGGCAAGAGCGAACTATGCCTTAGGCTTGAGAAAGTGACAGATTGAATTGTCTGGCAAGCGCTTTGGCATTTTGGTGAAAGAATGCATGACTCTGAATCGGCGTAGTAAAAACACCTAACACTGAACGTTGCTGAATTTCCTTTGCCGCCGCATCCGCTCTGCTATTGCCCGCGGAAATCGGACCCGGTAGGTCTTGGTGACTTCGGATGTGGGCAATATAGAGCGGCTCCGTGTGGTTTCGCAAATGAAATTGAGCAGTGAGAAACAGACTAAGCAAATTCTTGTCTATCGCGGGAGTAATGTATGCTCCCGGTAGACTGTGAAGCAAATTCCTGACATACTGGCTATCAGGGATGACGTTTAGGCGCTCTTTGGCGAAGGTGCTCAAAGCAAGGTTCACCGCTGCCAACTCTGCCCGCTGCCCGGACTTCTGTGGAAGAGTTAACAGCGTGCGCCAAGCCTGGCCCTCCTGCCAAGTTAAGACACCATATGTGCGACCCCCATCCGTAAAAACTGTCCTGGCCCCCTGAAGCAGAACCAGCGAGAGCAATTCGAACAAGCTGACTGTCTGCGTTTGAAGTGAGACAAGTCTGGGGTCTTTTGGCAAGTGGTATGCCAAGCATCCGGTGAATCCCTCCAACGCAATTGGAAGCGAGTCACCGAGCTGCATCAATTGCTGAACCTGTTCTTTGGTGAACGGGACTACAATTTTGGCTAAGTCGTGCCCTGAAATGTCCCTAGCTCTCAGCCTTCTGCGGTAAACCACCGCGGAGACCAATTCTTGGGGAGGAACGATGTTTCGGGAAGAGGTGTTCGGCAAGTACACCCATTCCACGATGCTCGCTCCGTTCTCGGAATCTACTCCTAGAGCTCCGGTGAACATAGATCCTGCCCGAACGATGTACAAGTTCAGGATCGGAGCATATGGCCCCTGAGCGATCGTGTCCACCCATCTTTGGCTGAGAACCTGGTTGACTTTCTCGAGAGCCAAGTGCGCTTCTCGAGAGATTTGTATCCGGTCTGCTGGCTGCTTGCCTAATGTGAGCAGCGAGAAGAGCGGTTTTAAGAGATCCGTATCCAATCGGAAATACGGTCTGGCCCAATTAATGTTCCCTAAAACCTGTTGTAATTCTACCAAGGTGACTGAATCCTTCAAGTTGAATTGGGGCAAAACTGGTGCTGCGAAAGAGCGGAGAAGCCGATGACCCAAGTATGAGAAGGGCTCGGTTCTCTGCACTTTCTCCGGGGCAATGAGTAACCCTTTCTCCCCCAGGCTGGCCTGGAGGTCTGAAAACATTTCGCTGCCGAGTTGCGGCACCGCGACCAAGATGTCGTCCATGAAATGACAAACTAACGCTTTGGGGTGAAGGTTTCAGAACTTTGCCAGTGCGTTGTGAACATAAATTTGGCACAGGGTGGGCGAATTGAGCATGCCCTGTGGCAAAAATTTCCACACGTAACGCTGCGTGGGCTCACTGTGGTTCACAACCGGCACCGTAAAAAAGGCAAACCTTTCCCGGTCCCTGGGGTCTAAGGGAATCGTGTAAAAACAATCCTTGAGATCTACAACTAGGATCTCCCACCCCTTGGGAATCATATTAGGATTTGGGATGCCGCATTGAAACGGACCCATTGGCTGTATGCATTTATTGATCTCTCTGAGATCGTGGAGGAGTCGCCACTTCCCCGACTTCTTCTTGATGACAAAAATTGGCGAATTCCAGGGACTAGTGGACTGCTTTATGTGTCCTGCGTCTAGCTGCTCTTTAACCAGCTGCTTAAGGGCGACTAATTTCTCTCCCACTACAGGCCATTGTTCTACCCAGACCGGCGTATCGGTGAGCCATTTAAGTGGCAACGGCATTACCCGAAGGTAAGCGTAGCACCGTACTGCTGTAAAATGTCTCGCCCCCAAAGGTTGATGTGCACGTCAAGAATGTGCGGCCGAATTACCGCTGTGCTGTCAGCCCTTGGGATTGTGACTGTCACCCACTCCCGGCTCCTAAATGCTTCCTGAATGCCGCCTACCCCCCACACATCAGAGACCAGCTCAATGGCCCACTCCCGCGGCCACTGGCTTCTGCTTATCACGGACACATCCGCTCCGGTATCGAGTAACCCTGAGAACGATCTTTTATTCAGAAATACCTCGATAACTGGGCGCTGTTTCCACTCAATGTTGGTCTCCACTGTCGCTAAGACCTGGTATCCTTATACTGCCTCACTGGCGCTCGAGCGGTCCTCTGACCGGGACTCTGAGCTGTCCCTGAGCCTTCCCTGGCTATCTGCTGGCGAGTGACAAGGAACCATGATCAGTTGCGCTAATGTGTCTCCTTTGTGAATTGTCTGGGGTAAGTGCGTCCAGAACTGAACTTGGAGAACGCCTGAAAAATTGGAGTCAATGACTCCTGGAATTACAAGAATTCCGCGTGCTCCTGCTACACTGCGGGGCAAAACTAAACCTATAAAGCCTTTGGGCAGTGGACCCATGTACTGGGAATCCACCAGATAGACCGTGCCTGGCAGGTCGCATGTAACGTCTGCCTGACAAGTCAAATCTAGCCCTGTTCTACCCTTGGGGCTGGCCTGCGCCCTCGCAATGCCTGGAATGTGACTGGAATCTAATCTAGCTCTGGCGAGCTCTGAGCGAAGGAAGCCTCTGTTTGGACCGGGGCCAGAGACATGCCCGCGTTCCGGTTTCCCGAACTCGGACAGTTCCTGGCCCAATGGTAGCCTTTCTTGCACTTCGGACACAAGGTGTTTGGAGCCTTGGAACGGCCGGAATTTTGTCCGCCTCCCTTGGATCGGCACTCCCTAGCGAAGTGACCGACCTTGCCACAGGAGTGACAAGCCCCTTGGTTTTTACCTTTGGGTCTCTTACCCCCTTGCACCGCTGCCGCTAGCAAACCCATTTTATAGGATTCTGTGCCAACGTCGGCGCAAGCTCTAATCATGTCCGTGAGAGTCAAGTCGGGACGATTGCCCAGTGACTGCAAGATTTTACGGCAGTCTAAATTGGCATTGTCCTTGGCTAACTTCATCATGAGCTCTTGTTGGGCTTGCTCATTATCTGTCTGCCTACTGATCGCTTCCTCCAAGCGATTGATGAAGTCCATGTAGGGCTCCTGGGCTCCCTGCTTAATTGCGGTATAATTTTTAGCCGCTTTGCCGGTCGCAGGGACCTTGAAAAAAGCCCTAAAGGCAGCCTCGGCTGACATCTGAAGAGTGGCTAGTGGCAAGTTGATCTGCGCATCGATGGCTTCGAAGGCACCTGAACCATATAACTGGTCAGGAAGTACTGCGCCTCCCATCCTGGCAGCTCTAGTCTGAGCCTCAAGGTGAAACTCGCTGTCCCAAATCAAGTACTGGCTAGGGTTGAGCATCATCCGCATGACGGCTTTCCAGTCATGTGGAATGAACATGGTGTTCTCGCACACTTGCTGAAGCGTGCCCCTAGTGAAGCGACTTTGGAGCCCTGTCTCTGAAATGGCCTTCCGTATAGCCATGAGAAGCTTATACGGGACTGGTGAATGAACTATCTGCTGGGCCCCCGTGAGGGCATCCATCTCCATGCGGATTGGACAAATCTGACTAAGCTCAGCTAGTTCTTCTGCTGGCAAATCCCCCTTCCTAAGTTCTTCCTCAACTGTGCGCTTAAGGGCACTCTTGGTAGCTTGGGAACCTGGAGCTGTCAGAGAAGCTCCTGCGCTCCTCATTCCTTGCATTCCGTCGGTGACGTCTGCAGCTGTCACCGAGGGAAAGCTCCCTACGCTACTCTGCCTAAACTGCAATGATGGATAGAGCGCTGTGGGCACCGATGGTTCAGCTGGCGCTGGGGGTTCCTTGGCCTCTACCCGGACTGGTTCTATCTCCGTTAAGAGTTTCCTACATTTGCCCCATGTGCGAATTACGCCTCCTGGAGCTTTCGGGGGTTGCTGAATGCAGTCTCCTATCTGATCCCAAAGCTTAAGGGTTAACGTACCTACTTCTGGGTAAAGCAGGCAGTGTTCCCTTAGGTACGCCAAAAGTCTCGGTAGCTCTCGGCTGTGAAACCTTAACTGAAACACCCTGGCCAGGATTCTGAACTCCTCTTCATGAGTTCTTTGGCTAGCGGACGGACCTTGCCGCTGAGGGCAAGTCCCCATATTACCTGCGTGGGTCCTCCGAAGTTTCCTCCTCGGGACGAGTCGACGCGTCTTTGGGCAAGGTAATAGGTTCTGGCGACGATTCTTTGGGTAGAGCTCGGAGCGTGGTCCCCTACCATGGGCCCTCGGTGGCCTCTGCGCTGTCAGGGGTTCACAGCTGACCCTGAGCGGAACGCGTTTTTCCGTAACCTGCAAGCCGCCGTGAAAGTTGGGAGCAAGCTGTAGGAAACCTCTCTGTAATGCCTCGCCGCTTAGGCCGTTCTCCCGACCGGCTGGTTTACCGGCCGGGCTGCCGCGCTGTCCTCCGGGATGATCGGACGCGGTTCAAGCGCAGAACCAGACCGTGTGATCGCTTACTCATGGGTAAGATCACGTCTCGGGGTCACCAGATGTAGGAATCGGGGCCGTTAGGGCGGCCGTAGGTCCCGGAGGAGACTGATCAAGAAACGATACGAGGCAGTATGGAGCGAGATCAGATCAGTGGTTTATTTAAGAAAAGACATCATCATTTATAGATCAGAAGGCAAGGCAGGAAAAAACCGTCATCTGACAGAAAATCACATCACCTATTTACTCGGGTTAATTAGGATTCTCTCTTGGGGAAGTTAATTAACGTGGGCAAACATTGACAGGGGAAACACCATTGTCTAAAGCTTAGACCGGGGTAAACATGGCTTCTATTTGCGCCAGGGATAAGGCTTGACTCGGAGATGAGTGATTACCTTAATGGATAACAGAGTCTGGAGAAATGCCCTCTCAGCGGAACCGTCGGTCAGGTCATTAATTGGGTGAATCAAACCCTATCATTAATCCATCCCCCTTAATTTCTGTACTGGCAAGGGCCAGCGGCCAGGAGTGTGCTCAACTGGTTTAACCTCTGCCAAGGTCCCGTGCCAATTGGGCATGGGGAATCCACAGAAAATAGCAAGAGCAATTACACTTATATATTGCCCATGTAGTGCTTAGCGCACTCTCTGGGTCGTTCACATGATAATTAGCATTTTGCCCACAACAATGCTGGGTACTCATTTTATCAAACTTGGAAGGACTGAAGGCTGAGTCAACCTTGTGTCCCGTCAGGATCGAACTCACAATGTCAGCAGTTTTGGCTGCAATACAGCAGTTTGACCACTTAACCACACGTGAAAGTGTCAAAATGAAGGCTTTTGGTGAATTCATTCTGTAGTTTTGTTGAGTTCATTCTGTAGTTCCTTTCACCTGACCTAGTGTGACACAAGGTTGCCATTGCCCAGTGTACACCTGTTTGTGGTTAAAAAATACCGCAATCTTTGAGGAGGCTGTTTTTGTGTACTCCATCACCAGGGCTGAAAGTTATCTTCATGCACATTTATGCATATGAAAATTTCAAAGAAAAATTATCATTGCATGCAATTTTTCATAGTATAAGCAGTTTTTCCAAGGTTTTCCTCTAATCCTACCTTCTTGGATGCTTCTTTCTCAAATGTAAACATTTTAATTTATTTTTAAAGTCAGAGCATTACATTGCTAAATTCTGAGGAAGTGTGATGCCAATGATAAATGCACTTTCATTCATGATCTAGTTTAGTCTGGGAACTGCGAAATACGTTCCATGGTGTCAGAATTTACGCTGAACATTTCTCCTGCATTTTTAACAAAACAAAATTGAGCACAGAAAAATCTACACATGTGTAGCTGAGGCAAAGTAAAAATTTGGGATATTATGAAGAAAACAGTTTGTGCCCACACAAAGAAAGTGAGTTGTCAAGTGAAAATATACTATGAGAGAAAGACTTTGAGGAGGAGAATGCAAAGGCTTGCTTGCAGATTTACTTGTACAGTGGAACCTCAGTTAATGAACGGTTTGGTTAATGTAATATTCCGTTAGCGAAAGGAAATCCAGAGAAAATAGTGGCTCGGTTAACAGATTTATTTCATAATAGCATAGTTTGCCCGGCGATGCCGGGCTGTTATAAACTGTGATCAGCTTTTTTGGTTTTTTTTGTGGATTAAAAAAAGAACAAAGGATGAGATAATTGTTTCAAATTGTTTTATTTAACCAAATAATGTTTTAGTTTGTGATTTTTTTTTGTTAATAGTTGTACCATAAGTAATATTTTTAAATATGTGAAAGTACATGTTTTTTACATTCAATGTTTTTAAACTGTGTTTAGATGTTTTGGGTTTTTATTTGAGTTAAAAGTCAACACAGGATGTTATAAATCTTTTTATTTTATTTATTTAACATATGTTTGTTATTTGTGTAAACTTTTGATTTATTGTTATGTTTTTGACTTGTTTTTACTCTTGTGGCCTCTAGGTGGGGCTGTTGTGTTTCTGAGTTGTTTTTACTATTCTGCCCGGTAGGTGGGGCTGTTAGTGGTTTTTGTTTCATTTCACATGTTTTTTCTTTCCTGGCCTCTAGGTGGGGCTTCCTCCGGTAAGTAGTCTTTGTTTCTTCATTTCTGTTCTGGTCGTCGTGGAGGGAGGACGTGCTGGTGAGTTCTCTGGTTTTCTTTCTTCTGGTTTTTTCTTTGTTTGTTTTTGTGGTGGTGGGCTGGGAGGTTTTCTGTTTGTTCTTTTTTGTTTTGGTTGAGTTTTAGGTTTGTTTAATTGGTTTGGTTATTTCTGGTTTTGTTTTATTTTTCTTATTTCGTTTTTGTTTATTTGTGTAATTTGTGGTATTTTCATGTTGTAGTTAGGTGTTTTGTATGTGCTTTTTTGATATTGTGGATGTTTTTGTTTGTGTATTTTGTGGTTTACTTTTTTGTTTATTAATGTTTTTTTTAATTATTGATTTATTTTGTTTTATTATTTTTTATTAATTTTGGCATTTGTTTTTGGTGTTTACTTTAGCATGAAGAACGGGCTGCCTGTCGGTTCTTCTTTTCCCTATTGCTGCTTCGAATTTTGGTTTCGATGCAGCAATGGGGGAAAGGAGGAGGAGGCAGTCAGCCCGTTCTTCTCCCGGGAAGGTTTGTTAGGTAGGTCGGGGGAGAAGGAGGAGGCAGAGAAGAGCTATCTCTGCCTAACGATGGTTCTCTCCTCTCTGTCTCCTTTTTCTCATGGCTTACCTAACCGGAGATCAGCAGGCAGCAATCCGTAAGGGGTGGTGCTGTTCCTTGCAGATTGCTGGCTGCTGCTTTTGTATTTGGAAGTACAAAGGCATCAGCCAGTCATCTGCCAGGGATGGTGCTTCCTCTGACGAACTGCTGCCTGTTTTTTGGGTGTTTTTCCACCCCGGCTCAACTTTCCTTGAGGCTGGCGGTGGTCTTGCCGTGTCTTTGGTGGGGTAGCATGGAGGAGAGGGAGTCCCTCTTCTCCCCATTGCTCCGGGAAAGAAGGCTGGCGGGTGTCTCATGGTGGAGTTTTGTGGCTTTTTGTTTTGCGAGGCTGTGAGGTGCTGCGTCCGCCTATGGTGGACTTGCGCTCCCATTGCGTTTTGTAATATTATTTTTTGCGTGCTGGCTTTCTCAGCATTCTGCATGCTCACGGCACGCAGGACGCTGGGACTTGTAGTTTTGCGTTTGTGGTTTGCGTTCGTGTGGTTGTTTTTTCCCTGCGGCTTGATTTTAATTTGCCACAACCACATTTCCCAATGTTCTTTTTGCTTGCACCTCTCAGCCTGATTGCGCAGCACAGCGCAAAGAACGTTGGGAATTGAAATTCTTCCCCTTTGTTCATGTTCGTGGGCCTCTTGCCCCACTGGTGCATTTCTCAATCCTGCGTTAGCCTCCGGACCGGGTTCGGGCAAGTGCAGGATGCTCAGTACGGGATAGGATGGATGGGTGCAGAAACGTATAGCAAGTTCCAACGGTTAACCCTTGGATTTATAGGTATAGATAACGAAGCTTTTTTGGGCTGCTTGGGTACCCCCTGCCACTTTCCATGGTGGCGGAAGGTTATTCAGAGCATTTCAGCTCTGTTTCTAGAATTTTTTGTTGCATTTTCGGTGCATTTCGCCAGCTTAAAAGCAGTGTTCAGCATTTCCAGGGTGGTGGGGAAACTAATAGCTAACTGTTGGGTCATTACCAGAGTTGGCCATTAGCAAGGCACAGTTCCCCATAGGAATGCATTGAAAAACAATTTCATCTGTTTCGAAGGTCATACCCCTCCCCCCCAAAAAAAACAACAACAATAACAACCCTATTTTTTCTGTTCAAAACTCTTCATAAAGTACACTTTGGAATTTTTTGCCACTTTATAAAGATTTTTAACAGAAAAAAGTAGGCTTTTTTTGGCTTTTTTTCCTGATGTCCAGAATAGATTAATGGGTTTTCAATGCATTCCTATGGGAAACCACATTTTGGTTAAAGTAATTTTTGCTATAAGAAACATCCCATGGAATGCATTAATTACATTAATCCAGGTTCCACTGTAATTGAAAATGCAGTGGCCACTAGTCCTACCTGACTTTAAAGGAGTCATCAAAAATTGTTGGTGTCTGGAAGATGACACGATGTAGTGGAATTGGTCCCTGGTTAGAAACTTCTTCAGTGTAGATAGAATTTGACTTGGCAGAGGCTTTTGTATGTGGTAAGTCCTTCTTCCTATGGTAATAAATGGTCAAACAATGTGGGTTCTGTAGGTGGTTCAGGGCCAGCTTTTGGTTGGATCCTGGGAACAGGACCCAATTCAGTCCACTTGCCTACCAAATGTTGTTGCAATAAAGGGATACCATAAACATCTTCTGAATTGACCAGTGTGAGCTAGCAGGATTGTGGAAGAGGTGGTAGCTTTGTCTTGTTGATTCCTTAGATAGGATTGCTATGTAAACTTTGTGCAGTCTAGTGGGAAATAAGCTGAATTCTGTTCAAGCTATATAGAATTAACAAAGTACAGCATGTAGAAAGCTCTATCTAAGATAAGGAGAGAAGTAGCAGTGGATGTAGAGAGAACTAAACAAGAGAATGACCTTTGACATACTCTGAATAGATATGAATGTGCCTCAAGTCTGCCAGCTCAGATCCAGGAAGAGCTTTATGGCAAGAACAGACATTCTTGAGGATACGCAAGAGAAAAATCAAATTAGAAGATGGAGGAAGGAGCTCACTGGGCAATGAATAACTTTAAAGGAGGATATGGCTGAGGAACATGACCTCCCCTCCGCCACTTGGAGGACTCTGTCAGAGTCCTTAAATGCAAGACCAATATGCTCAAAAGAGGACTGCTGGTGGATAACAACATGCTTTATGAACTAGAGAGATACAGAATCCAGCTCATTTACTGGTCTGCTGATTACTATCAAAAACATGTACCAATGAAGATTTAATTATGGCCAATGACAAATCCAAAAAGGTGGCTTCATTTTGGCAGGCCCAAGTTTGATCTGGACATGAAAGATGAAGGGGAAAAATAGGTGGGTTGGAAAAGTCTCCATTATACACAAAACAATTCTGTTCTTCTGTATTTTTATTTTTATTTTAAAATTGTGCTATGAAATGTCTTGCAGTACATGGAAAAAGGTGGGATACAAATCAAATCAATAAAGTTACAATTAAACAGAAGTTGTGAATCTATGATTATCTCTGTCATGAGATAAAAATTGTTTTGTTTGAGCCTTTAAGCAGAGATTACCCTACTGCTGAGCACAGTAAGAATACAATTGTAGAATGTGTTTGTTGTGCTGCAAGAAGAGGAGGAATAGGAGAAATAAAAGGAGGTCATATTTCTGGTGCTCTCATGAATGTAGCCTCTTGCTTTAATTGATTGAATAGAAATTGTATTCCTTTCCCCTCGTCATCTTCTTTGCCCAAAGAATGGCAAGTCTTATGATTCACAGCTGGAGGTATTTTGCCCATCCTAAAAGGCTAACTAAGCTTTACACTTTTAAATTATTTAGATCTGCCAGAGAACTCTGAATCCATTTCATCTTAGTTTTGTGCATTACACTTATTTTTTCATTCCACAATCTTTCCATTAGTCATTGGAGGCATGCTTTTGGGCTACACAACCTCCTCATTCACCTTATGGCACTGGGGAGTTAGTCTGGGGCTTTCCAAATTTCTGAAATGTCTGTAGGGATTTTGATTCCTTCAGACCAGCTCATAGGATTGTTCTCTGGCTTGCCTGCAGAAACAAGAGTGCACCCTGGCAACTAAGATTTCTTGAACACATTGAATATAAAATGGGGAAAATATTTTTCCTGTTGTTGGAAGTGTATTTTGGATGATAAAATATTTCTAGTTTTTAGAACAAATGTATGAAAATAGAAGTATTTTGTCTTAATGCAGGCAACCCTCATGCACAAGGGTGGGACACTTTAATCCCCCGTTGTGTTGCAGACTTTGCAAAGATGTAGACCAGTGGTTCCCCACCTAAGGCCCATGGGCCAGGTCCAGCCCACAGTGCCATTTCATGTGGCCTCCACCCCTCCAAGGGCATTCTAGATACAAAATGGCCACCCCCCCTGTTGGGGCAAAATGGCTGCCCCCATTAGGCAGGCAGGACAAAATGGCCATCCAGCCCTCAAAGCTGACTGAGAGAGCATGACCCGACCCCCAGCTTGAAAAGCTTGGGAACCCCTGATGTAGACCTATAAGGAACTCACTATTTGGCACTGTCACCTGCACAGTTATAAACAATGTCCCCAATTTTTGGCCACTTTGTCATATACAGGTTAATCTCTATAAGACCAAAAAAGTGTGGAAGGTAAAATCATCCCAACAAATATGTTGTATTTTGCCTTTGGGGTAGTTGTTTGTTCCAATCGTGGCAGTGTGTTGTGGCAAAAAAGTCCATTCCATTTTGTTTTTCACAGAACCATAAAGAAGAGAAGCAGAAATAATCAACAGTACTTGGCAGAAGGATCCAATCTAGACTTGCCTTTATCCCTCATTTTCAGCTGTTTTTATGATGATTTGGTTAAATCACATTATGACAGCTATATTTGTTTTGTATTAAAATACTCCAATGATCTTGCAATGTACAACCTAGCCCAACCGCTGGCTGGGGATCACTTATTTTGATTCTTGAATCAGTGCAAAATGTATCAATTTCAAATGCATGTATTTTTGTGTCAGTATTTACTAGAGTTTACACTGCCAAGCAATTTTGACAGCAAAAACCTCAGAAACTCCAGGAGCTCTTATTTGCTGATCATCTCATTGACAAGATGGGTTTCAGATGATTGGTGGAGGCAATATGCTGCCATAGATCACTGCTGCTGATCAGCTGGGGTTCAACCAATGCAGATTGTTCCTGTTGATCAGTTGTGTCTCTACCATCTGCTGCAGCAGTGGAAATGCCACCAATCAGCTGGATCCAGGCTAGGCTGCCAACAGTTTTTTAAAAATGCATTCATAGTGGCACAGCAATATACTGCTTTCTTCTTCTTCAGGTGCTATATCTGATTCCAAATTTTGTCTATCATCATGACAATCAGCCATGAAGATTGTCCTGGGAGTAATATAATGCAGTTGCCTTCCATTTGCCTTCCACATTGTAGTGTGACATCTATATCACTGATCCAGTTCTGCGAATCACTTTCTGCTTCTCATCAGCCCAGTACTGATGAAGCTGCTGCCTTCCATCAATATGGATTCAAGTGGGATTTAATCCACTGGGGGATGATCCACCTTCCATGTGGACTTTACCACCCAAGACGATTAATTCGTAAGGTTGTCAGGTTAGTTAACTGCCACCTGACAATATGCATTAAGTCGCTGGTTGTATGGTCTACTCTATTACCACAGTAGGATAACCTGGCTAGTCTCAATACCACTTTGGATAAAAAAAATCTAAAAAAATGAATAATTATTTCAAAAAAGTATATTGATACATGGGCTAATGTGATCTCATGTATCATATACAACATAGGAGAACTGGTTTGCATAATGGATGTGTAAATCAGTTTGAAAACAATGTGACCTGAAATTGGGTTAACCTGTTTTGTTAAGCAGTACAACCATGTACTAAGTGTGTGAACTTTCACTTTTTAAAAACTCCATCTCTCAGAATTTTCTCCCCTCTCTCTATTTCCCATTAATATGAAGCAATGTTTGTGGGCTGAAATTCCTAGAATTTTGACTGCCAGTTCCTTGGAGAATTCTGGGAGTTGGCATCCAAATCAAAACAAAAAGAACACACTCTAAGATTGACCCCATTCAGATGTGCCACAGGAGATTCATTAAAGGGAGAAAGTACAAGGTCTATGTGCTAAACCCTTGATCTAATCCTAACCATACCTGTCAAGATTGGCCGGGATTTCCTGTATTTCGGCGCTGATTTTCGTCCTTTCCTGCCCGGAGCTGCCGCTATCCCGGATCTTGGCAGAGGGGGGAAAGGAGTTACTGTGCACCCCTTCTGCGCAGATCCTTTCTATGCATGCATAGAACTTTTCTACACATGCGTAGAACCCTTCTACGCATGTGTAAAACCCTGCATAGAAGGGTTCTGTGCAGAAGGGGATGCGTAGAACCCTTCTATGCATGCATAGAACTGACCAGCGCTGAACGGTTTTGCACAGGTCCGTTGTACGCATGCGTAAAAGCCTTCTATGCATTGGAAATCATATGGCCTTCTACTTCTCAATGACTCTCAGAACTGCCATGGGGTATAAGTCAGTGGTTAAGAAGCTCACCTTGTTAGCTGGAAGGCTGGCAATTCAGCAGTTTGAAATCTGGGTACTGCATGATGAATTGAGTGCCCATCTCTGTGCCAACTCTTGGGGACCTGAAAGGAGCCTTATTTGGGCATTCCTGAGCATTCCTTGAGCCTCATTTGGGCGTTCCCACAAAAAATCATTTCAACCGAGAATAATTTCTGACACGAAATTATTATTAATAGAGGTGGAAGCGCTCTGTTCTTATAGTGCCTAGAGTAGAAAATGGTGCCAAATCCAGATAGTGTTGTCAAAACCTTTTCACACATTATCTGATTCATACTCAAGGCTTCTTATCTCTGTGACTTACCACCACTTGACACATAGCTGTCTTTCGCTTCTGAAAACTGTTGGGTCTGAAGTGAGATAAGGTGATGGGAAGTCCATGACGTTTGATCCATGATGTCGTCGTTCTATGCATGCATATTATGACTTGATGTTCCAGTCGCTGAGGCATGAACACATATTGCAATATGCTTCTGCCTGGCTGATCTGAGTGGATTCAATCTGTTTTACTATTGCCACAATTTCAAAAAGTTGTTTTGCAATTACGGTGCAATGGAAGTTGCATGGAACTGAATGATGCAAAGCTCACATTCCACTGGGTTTTATCCCATCACATTTGGGACTTGATTCATAAACATTTCCACAAATTGCCAAAACCATCATGTTTTCAAACATATGTAACAGTAATATTTAAGCTAAGTGACGCTAAACCTGGCTGTTCTGTATATAGTTCACTGTACCAGCAGTGAGCAATATTTGGTGTACAATGAAATCTATAGCTAAGAAATCACATTTTTTACATCTGTATTCTACTTTACATTAAGAAATATTGCCCAAGATAACTAAAAGACATTTCAAAACAACAAAATGTAAACTGTAATATAGTTAAAATAATTTCAATTTAAAATACTCTATTGGTAAGATGTGTCTCCACATCATTTATAACAGTAGCAAGAGTGCTTAAGCAAATTATTCAAAAGAAAAATATATCACTCATAACCTTGGATCTAACATTCTGTTTATTGGACTACACCTAAATTGTAATACATATAACAGAGATTCAGACCAGTATCAAATCTGGATGGTAAATCAAATTTACTATTCTCCGTTCTGGTGGACATGTATGGACAAGACAAGGCTGGAAAGCATGAGGCATTGGTGGCTTACATGGAAGATACCACCCCAAAGACCCAGATTAACAGTCAATATACACCAGGCAACACTGCAGAAAACCTATACAGGTGAATCTTCAACTACTGAAGCACTTCACAATCCATTGCAATGCACTAGAGAGTAGACCTTGACTTAATATGGCTGCTGGACAGTTCATTTTCCCTAGGAAAGGGTTAACATATAGAATGGAGAAGAAATGTGGAGAATGAAAGCTCGGCACCAAAATGGCCACCGTGCTCTTTGCAGACCCCCTCCCCCGGACTCAGACATCTGGGTGAGTTAGGGGGCGTGGCCACCCCTCTATAAAAAGCCGAGCTGCCATTTTAGAAACGCGACAGAGCGGAGAAGTTTTCTCCGCCGCGTTTCTGCTTCTTCACCCTTTCGTACCTTTGCCTTGAACGGAGTTCTCTCCTTTTCATTACTGCGGTACTCAGGGCACCGGAACCGATCCCTGGCCAGGGATCCGTCGCTTCTTTGGGAGCCATGGCTCCCAAGCGCAAAGGCCCGGCGGTCAAGCCGCGGCCAAGGGGAAGGGCTTTTCCACCCCCTCCCTCTACCGGGGGGCAGCCATCGGGTCGGAGGACTCGGGCTGCACCCCCCAGCTGGGCAGCGGGATGGCCTTGCCCGCCGCTGCCAGTGGGGCCGAGCAGGCTTCCACTGGTCAGCCCGGTACAGGCCTCCAGGCTGGGCCGGCTCAGGCTGGCTCCTCGGGCATCCCTGCCCCTGGGCGGGATTTCTTTGGTTCAGGACAGGGTGGCCCACTTGGACTTGGTGGCGGTTTCCACCCCACCATTCCTCTGGCCCCCCATGGGCCGGAGTTTTAGGCATGGCCCTACTCAGGCCCTGGATCCCCATTTGGGTTTCCCGCTCAACAACTTGCCACAGGCCCATCCGGCCCATCCGGCCCGCCCGGCCCACTTTATACTGGGGGCTCGGAGACTGTCGATGCCCTTCTTGCACGTATTTCGGTGCTAGAGGCTTCACTGGCCATTGCCCAACCACCTCCCGAAGGGGGTTTGTCTGCTGCTTCGATCACAGCCCCTTCGTCAGTCTCAGACACGTCGGCCGTGACTCTCCAGCGGGCCGCCAACAGGGTCGAGCTGCTTGAGGCCGTCAGGCCAGCCCAAGCTGGCACCTCACAGCTCCCCGCCTGTTCAAATCTGCCGGTGGGGAGCAGTCAGGTGTGGCCCCAGAGCTCGATGCCTGTCGCGAGCTCCGACGCCCGCCGTGGGCCGGAACCCCCGGTGGGGGTGGCTCACGGGGGTGCGACCAGTGAGTATCCGGTTCAATTTAGTGCACCGACACTGTCCAGTTACACTGGGGGAGTACAGTGGCCATGGCCACACCAGGTTACTATGGGTGGGCAGTTGCTTCCACACTGCCCTGTTAATTCCTGGTTACCGAATGGCCCCACGGTTAGGCCAGGGGTGTCCGCCCCCGGGGGTATGCCAAGCATCGCAGGGGCTATTCAGGGCCTGCTGTGCATACCCTTCATTCAACAGGTGCCGACGGTGGCTCTGCCGACGGCTGGTTCTTCCCTCCCCCTGGGTGATCATCTTTCACAGGCTACTAGGGATAAGATTTGGAGGGGGGAGTACGTTGATATTTTTTCCCTCCTGAATCGTGAGCCCACTAAGGAGGAGAGGGAGGGACAGGATGATCGTAAGCCACCGTGTACCTGGGCCAATTGGTTGCCGGCATATCTTACATATATGGTGGTGTACCTTAGGGCCCGGCCTGATTTGGCCATTCCTATGGTACAATATCTCGACAATAGTTATAGGGCGATGGTTGACATTCCTGGCCCGTCATGGTTGGCTTACGACGAGGAATTTAGGATGAGGGTGGCCCTACATCCTGAGATGAGGTGGGATGAGCCCTGCCAGCAATTGTGGCTCTTGTATATGACTCCCACATGTCCGGCACCTGGTGATAGGTACCATTGTGGCCATGCTGTGCAGCGGGCGGCTGTGACACAGGTTTCCCGCCAGCCGGCGGGGCAGGGGGTTCCAGCCCACCTGCTGTGTAGGAGCTTCTCAGCTAGTGGTGTGTGCAACAAGCGTCAGTGTCGTTTCCGGCACGAGTGTCCCTCTTGCTCTGGCCCTCACGCCGCCTCTGCGTGCCCGCGGGCTGGTGGGTCACGAGGCAGAGGTAGGGGTGGGCAGGGGGTGGTCAGAGCTCCCTCTGATAGTGCTGGCCAAGCAAAAGGCCCCCTCCCCAATTAATATTCCCATGTTAGGTCAATGGCTTTCCGCTTATCCTAGACGGGATGATGCGAAGTACCTGCTTGAAGGCTTCCAGTTTGGCTTTCATATACCATTTAGGGGTGTTCGGGGACCGCAGGACGTCCCAAACTTACTTTCACTAAAGGACAATGAGGAGGCCGCTGCACAAAGCATAGCTAAGGAGTTGCAGGCTATGAGGGTTGCAGGGCCCTTTGATGAACCACCATTCCCTAACTTGAAGGTCTCCCCTCTGGGGCTAGTGCCAAAAAAGACCCCAGGTGAATTTCACCTAATACACCATCTTTCCTACCCTGCGGGTTCCTCGGTCAATGATGCTATTCCTGATGACCTTTGTTCGGTCAGGTATACTTCGTTTGATCAGGCCCTACAGATGGTACACGCCTGTGGTCCCGGGGCCCTCTTGGCAAAGTGTGATATTAAATTGGCATTCCGATTACTGCCAGTGCACCCCGAGGACTTTGAGCTGTTGGGTTTCCGTTTTAGGGGGAAATTCTATGTAGATAAGGCCATGCCTTTTGGCTGCTCTATTTCATGTTCGGCATTCGAACGATTTAGCACTTTCCTTCAATGGGCCTTTGTTCGAAGGTCAGGGTCCTGGTCTGTAGCCCATTACCTCGATGACTTTTTGTTTGGGGGTGAACGGGGCTCGGACACGTGTACGCGTCTCCTTACTACATTTCAGGCCCTTATGCGGGAACTGGGTGTCCCCTTAGCACCTGAAAAGACCGAGGGCCCAGCCACCTTTTTAGGCATCGAAATTGACACTGTCGCACAGGCATCCAGGTTACCCGTGGACAAGGTGGCCCGGATCTCTGCGGCGATTCGGGCACTGATTTCTACATGTAAGGTGTCCCTTCGTGAGCTACAGGTACTGCATGGCCACCTCAATTTCGCCTGCCGGGTGGTGACACCGGGCAGAGCTTTTGCCAGGCGTCTGTGTGATGCCATGGCTGGCCTATTAAAACGCCACCACAGGGTCCGGCTCACCAGGGGTATGCGGGCAGACCTTTCGGTTTGGCTCACATTCCTACAGGAATTTAACAGGGTCTCTTTTTGGAGATTGGACCTTATGGTCTGCCCTAAATTTCAAGTACAGTCGGATGCCTCCGGCTCTCTGGGTTATGGGATATATTTCGAAGGGAGGTGGGCATATGGCCGATGGCCTCACGCATGGCAGGTTACGGATCATCTCCGCGATCTTACTTTCCTGGAATTTTTTCCCATTTTGGGGGCACTAATGCTATGGGGCGATAAGTGGGCCAACTCAGTGGTCCATTTTTGGTGTGACAATGCTGCAGTGGTGCACATTGTCAACGCTCAGATGTCAAAATCCCCTAGGGTCATGGCATTGGTCCGTCAATTTGTCTTGAGAAGCCTACGCCTTAATGTGCTGTTCAAGGCCAGACATGTACCAGGCATTAATAATGATATTGCTGATGCTTTATCCCGCCTGCAGATCTCCCGGTTCCGAGCCTTGGCTCCCGAAGCAGAGGAATTCCCCTCGCCACTCCCGGCCGAGATTTGGACATTTGGCGAGGAGAGGTGAACCGGGCGATCGGCATGTCTTTGGCACCTCGCACACGTAAGGCGTATCAACATGCTTTCGTACAATTTAGAACTTTTTGTGGCCAACTACGGTTACCCGAAGTGTGGCCAATACCTGTAGACCAGATTTTGCAATACATGGTTTATCTTCACGGTCATGGGCTGGCCCCCCGTACTATAGCCTCTAGGCTTTCGGCACTGGCATTTATGGCCAAGGTGCGGGGCTTCGCTGAGTGCGTGAATGATTTCCGCATATGTCATGTTTTGGAAGGGTGGACACGTGAACGTGGCCGCCGCCAGGACACACGTCACCCGATTTCACCAGAGGTTCTTACCCACCTTGCACGAGGCTGGCATAACTTATGCTATGATAGGTACGAGGTGGCTCTTTTTCATGCAGCCACCACTGTAGCCTTCTTTGGAGCACTCCGCATCAGTGAGTTGGTACCACTGTCTAAGGCGGATGCGTCTCGTAGGGCACTGGAACTCGACGATGTCTATGTTACTCAGTTGAGGATACGGTCCTCAAAGGTTGATCAGCAAGGCGTAGGCAGTGGAGTCAGACTGCTACGATGTTCCATTGAAGACATCTGTCCGGTTGGTGCCCTACATGAGTTTTTGGCAGTGCGTGGTATGCACCCTGGCCCGTTTTTCTGCCACCAGGATGGGTATCCCCTTACTAAATTCCAGTTTTGGAGGGTGACCGGCATGGCACTTACCAGTGTTGGCCTCCCTGGGGCTCGTTACGGCACCCATTCATTTAGGATAGGCGCTGCTTCTACTGCGGCTGCGTTTGGGTACTCTGAGGCTGATATACGCAGGATGGGCAGGTGGGGATCCATGCGCTTTGCATTGTACGTACGCCCCCTCCATGTGTGAGTACCAGTTATATCATTATTCCTTTTTTCCTTCTTTTACAGACCCTGTGTGTCCCCGCACACCGGTGGCAGTATGGCTGGTGGGCCACAGTTACGTGCACTGGGCAGCGCAGTATGCTGTGGCGACCGAGTGGGGACCCCATCTCGGGCTTCGTGCAACCGCACGTTTGCGATGGTACGGTAAGCGCGGTATGAAATTGCGGGAACTGTTGCCATTCCTGTTTTCCATCAGGGATCCTGCATCTCGGTGGCAATGACCTTGCCCAGGTCACTGGCCTCTCTTTAAAGTTCACGATTTGCAGGGACCTAGCCTATTTGCATTACGTATGGCCGTCCACACGGCTGCTATGGTCGGACATGGTGCCGCGACATACTTACATAGGAGGTGTTGACCTCCGTGCCCTTGACCGCGCTCGCCGCTCAGTGAACAGGGCTGTTGCCCGGTTCCTGGCAGACAAGGGCTTGGGGACAGCCATCCGGCACCCTAGGATAGGCTTGCAGGATTATGATCTCTATGCAGGAGATGGGGTCCACTTGTCGGCCAGAGGTATGAACCTCTTTCTTGA
The DNA here is from genome assembly GCA_035047345.1 of Bradypodion ventrale. Taxonomy (NCBI): domain Eukaryota; kingdom Metazoa; phylum Chordata; class Lepidosauria; order Squamata; family Chamaeleonidae; genus Bradypodion; species Bradypodion ventrale. Next base: position 125,448,933 of record JAWDJE010000005.1, read on the forward strand.
GGATATGCAAGCAGGCCTGGTGACCGAGCTGACGGTCTGGGGGGGGGCGGTGAATCATCATGGACGCCTCCCCGTGTGGCGGGTAGCACTGGTAAGGTAAAGATTTATGACCCATAGGTATCCGGCAGGTTCGCAATTGACTGGCCAACACGTAGACAGGTACAGGGGAAATAGGTTTGGCCGGTCAAGGGCGAACCAGGCAAGGGGTGATGGCAGGAGCTTTACAGCCTGCATCACCTTGATATTTAACGGATACACGTCATAGGGTGGGGTCAGTAGATAGTTTATTGACTCCGGCCAACAATTTGTTTGTGTCAACAAACAAATTGATACAAATAGTTACATGTAGCCAATTTCCATTGGCATTTTGGGAGGAACTTTACCAGTGTTACTGCGGCCTGCTTGCCTTAAAGAATTACAATTGGATGATTACACCAATTGAAAGTTATAATTCGGACTAGGGCATTATTCAATAAAAGTGGCCCGATGCCTTTATCCATATACCGGTGTCTGAATCTTTCTTTGGGGGGTGCGCCTGCAAAATACCTTGTTTTTCTAAGCTGCATTTCACAGGTGGCTGATAAGCAAAGCTGGCAACGAGTAGAGCAAGACACAGCAAGGGCCAGAGCATATTCCGTTCTAATAGGCAACAAATCATTTTCATGGGAAAGATGGACTTTGGGAAAACAAAACTAATTACAATGATATAATGTTACCTCATTGGTTAGTTCTAGGTAAGAGGCAAAGAGAAAAATAATTAATTGCAGCCAGATGGGAGATGTAGTGAGTTTATATATTTTTTAGTTTCTATGTTCTAGTTAGTTCTAGTCAGTCCTTGTTTTGCCATGTAGATTATTAGGGTCAATCCTAGGAGCCAGTCATGATCTCTCAGGATGGCTTTGCATATTTCTTACTTAGATTTAGGGATTAAATCTAAGGGATCTTTTTTTTATTTTTCCCTGGGATGTGAGAAATATCTGATTTTCCTATTTTTAATCTTTTACTTTTGTACTACAACTGTCAATTCTGAGATTTTTTTTGAACTTTTTACTTTTTGTAACCTTTTTACTCTTTTTAATAAATTAATACAAGATTGTTTCAATAAAAGAAGCCACAGCTGTTAGTTTGCAAGACCTGAGCAGAACTTGTAAAAGTAATATTGCTAGGAAGAGAGGGGAGTCGAAAGAGAGAACAACCTAACATGTGATGCTGTTGCTATTAATGATAGGACATTGGAAGTCATTAACTCTTATACTCACCACACATCAAAAGTGACTTGATAGATAATACCTTTGGAGTCCCCCCCCAAAAAAAAATAATAATAATACTCAAACTTGTATAGTGTTATAATGGGTGGAATAGTTGAGACTATGATAAGACTAGCATTTTTTGCCCGGCCCTGCCAGGCAATTATTATCTGTAAGTGGGTGGTTGGGGTGGTTTGCGTGCACACACACCCAAACCACCCCAACCACCAACACACAGATAATAACTGCCCGGAAAGGTAGGGGTGCTCGGTGTGTGTGTGAGAGAGAGAGAGGGAGTGGGGGAGTGGTGCTCTGCATTCGGCCCTTGTCTGTCGGAGAAAGCAAGCCCCTTCTCCTACAGGCAAGGGCCGAATGTGGAAGGGGCTCGCTTCCCTCTGGGAGGCGAAGGCAGTGAATGGAGTGCTGTTTGCTGCCTTTGCTTCTCGGGGAAGTGGTTTGTCCCCCACCAGTGCCTTTGCCCCCCACCCCCCATGGAAAGCGATGGCTTCCCTCCGGGAGGTGAAGGCAGAGAACGGAGCACCATTCTCGGTCTTTGACTCCCTAAGGGAAGTGGCAGGCATGCAGGGAGCCCCTCTTCTCCCTGCTACCCAGCCAAAGTTGTGGCAAGGCCAGCGCTGGCCTTTATAGCCGGGGCCACAGGGAGACGAGGGGCTCCCCCTCCTCCCCGCAACCCCACTGAAGGCAAGGCAAGGCTGGCACGAGACTTCATCACCAGGGCCACGGGGAAGTGGTTTAACCGGCATGTTGGTGTTTTTTTTACGCATGCGCTGGCAGCCCCACCTCATTGGCTGAGGGGTTGAGGGGTGGCGCAGCACGGAGGACGCTGGGCCTTGTAGGTGTTTTTTTGTTAATGTTCGTGGGGTGGTTGCCCCATTCTCAGCATTCAGACCCTTGCGGCAATGCTTGCAGGGTGTTAATGTAAGTGTAGACGGCTCAGTACAGGATGGTTGGGCCCTGTATGTCGGACATGCATGACTCAACCACCTTTTTATAGATGTAGATATAGACACAAAAGGTCTGTTAACTTTTAACATGTAGTAAGACCATCCCCAGTCCCCTCCAAAACAACAACACCAACAGTAATTTCACAGTTTAACCTTGTAAAATATTTTTATAAACAGACATGGAATCCCTTTTTAAGCATGACTCCCTGTTTGGTCAGAAAGAGTAAAAAAATCAATTGGGTCCTGATTGACAGGTTCAAAAGTTCAGATTTCCCTAGACCAGGAGCTGATTTCCCATCTAAAAACTTGTGTCAGGAGCCTGATCTCAGAAATCTTGAAAGTACTCAGGGCTTGGACAAGCAAAGCTGCTCCATACTTTTGTAATGCAGAAGTACTTTGAATATGTTTTACAAAATTATGTGCTAATTGAGGAGATACATGGCAAATATCATTTTCTGGAGGACTATCATTCCATTACTGTACTTTCTTTTAAGAAAGCCTTTTTTTTCCTTTTTTTAAAAAACTTTCTTTTGACTCTATTTCTGTGAAGTTTCTCTGTTCTAACCTTCCCCACCCACTAAGCTGCAACAACGTGTCCTCTTAGCAATGCTCTTGCTGGTAAATCTACATGTTCAGTTTATAATGAAGTCACTGTTTCTCCCTTTTGAAAGGCCTTTTGGAAAAAACAATATTTCAGCCCATCCTCCTTTTCTTCTTCTTATTTTTCCGTATCTGAATCCGAATATTGGCGATCATCATGGCGATTAGCCATGAAGACTGCCCTGAGAATATAACGCAGTGGCCTTTCTTCTGCCTTCTGCATTGCAGCATGCCCCCCCATACCACTGATACAGTTCCGCAAGTCATTTTCTGGTACTGAGCGCTTTGGGCAGGCAAAGTCCTAATCAACCCCAGGCAGTATTGATGAAGCTGCTGCCCTCCATCAAGATGGTAATTCTCTTTCCACGTGCTGCTGCAGTCTTTCCTGTATTATCTTGAGCATTACCTTGCTAGCATATGGGATGAGCGCAATTGTTCGATGATTTGAACATTCTTTGGCATTACCCTTTTTTGGGATTGGAATATATACAGTACTGATCTTTTCCAATCCTGTGGCCGTTGTTGGGTTTTGCAAATCTGCTGGCATATAGAATGCAATAATTGGATTCCATCATCTTTTAGGGATTTAAAAAAAATCAGCTGGGATTTTTTAAAATATTGGTCTAATAAAGGTATTACCTGCTCTTGTTTTTGCAGAGAAGGGCAAATTATTATTAGTATTATTTTGGACTACTGCTGCACAAGACTTCAGCCAACACCTAGTAGTATTCTCATCTTTCTACCTACGGGTTGCAATCACATGTTTATGGAAAGTAGCACATTCCATCATAAGGACAAAGAAAATCATCAGCAAAATTACAAGGTGAAATCCTAGAAGTATTTCAGTTGTAAGATCTCGCCAGACCTACCTTATTGCTGTAGAGAGGCAAACTGAGCTCACCACTTTCCCTGTGAAGGAGATGAGCTGATTCCTTTGAGTATATCCCCCTGTAACTTCAAATTAATTTCTGCATCCATTTCAGTCAAAAGATTGTCCACAGCTAAATGAGGAAAAAATTACTTTTATCGCTTCTGGTTTTATTAAAACGATGATGGAATAAATTGTTTATACTTCCAGTGCTCAATATGCTTGTAAACCAACAAACATGGCTATGGAATTTCAAAGTTTATTGCTCTGGAAGGACTGGGATTAAAAACCATCTGTTTTCATGCTGGCCTCTTCTGGCTAATAAATGTGATGTTGCTTTGCTCATTTATATCAGGAACACTCCACAATACAAACATTGCCTTTCACCATGGAAACTTAACACACCTTTATGCTTTTCATTTCTGTCATGTTCATGCTTCTTTCCTAGATATATACATATTTTAGAGACGGTAGTGGTGATGGTGTAGAAGAAAATAAGAGGATGATTAAAACTGGCTGGCATGCTTTTTGAATGCTGAAGTCCTCTAAGCTGCTGTAAATATTCTGCATTGGGTATTATTCGTTTAGCATTTAATTATTAGCATTTATATCTGCTTTCATATACTTTGCATAATATTCAGCCTTTCAAAGGCAGTATTCCCATACTGCTAGGCTGAGGAGTTGCTGTTTGAAGGTACTAACAGTATGGGGAATTCATCTATGTGCTGTTTGTAGTCAAGCCAAAGAACTGGTGATGGGGTACTGTCAGCGTAGATTAAACTGATGATATGTTAGAGCTTGCTTTATTTGTGATTTTGAAATAAAGAACTCAAGCAGATTAATTTAGAGTCCTAACAATTCCCCTTTCTCTTTCTCAATTGTTTACTTGTGGCACATGTTTGCTTTCACACATTCAACACTTGAAAATCGTAGACTTGACTACAGTGGTGACTGCCCCCATTCAGGCTGCCTGAGAAGTCCAACTTACTTTGCCCTGCTTTGAAACTATTTCAAAAGCCTTTTGCAGCCTCTCTCTTTCCATCTCATAGTTAGCTTCAGCTGAATTTGCTCACACACGTTGCTAAACTGAGATTCTCTGAATAACAGTGAAAACTTTCACTAGGTGTTGTTATAGAAAAGTTTAGTTACAAAAACAAAGGCAACCCAGCACAGAATATTTTCTGTTTTTCCAAAATTTGATTATTACAATTACCAGTAATGATGTGTGAGAGGGTGGGAGTTTGGAGCAGCAAGTATCGAATGCCACAGACAGAAAACCTCTAAATCATATCAAAAACAACATTAATTAATCAATATATGCAGAAAAACACTAAATGTGGATGTCCACCCATCATGTGTACAATAATATAACATGAAAGAACTGAAGTAGACAAATTATGAACAAGCCACAGTGACTCTGGTGTATAATTATGGAGAGAACTGTGAAAATAATCTACGTAAGGACTATTGTTACCTACAGGGTTCATTTCTCAGTCACCCTTATGAAAAATGAAGACTTCCTTCAATTTGTGGCAGATCTGTGAGGCAGGGGAAACATCATCTCCCAAAGGAAGATGGACTACCTTCTCCACAATTCAAGAGATCCTGGAGAGTATAGTTCTCCTTGGATGCCCCAAGGTAGCTACATTTCCCAGAGGTTCCTATGCACGCTGTCACAGTTGTGAGTTATGTATTTGAGGAAAGGGAAAATGAGGTACTAAGATTGTGCTCCATCCATTATGCCTCTGCTACATGAACAGTCATGAGAGAAGTCAGGGTCAAGACATGGAGGCTGAGTTTCCAAAAAAAGGCCTGGGATAAGATGCACCTTAGTTACCATATAAGGCAGAGGGGTTTCTTCTTCTTCCATGTCTAGGCCAGATGTGAAACTGCCATAATGAAGGCACCTTGTGAGGAGTTCATTCTGCAGTTCTTTCCCTCTGACCCAGTGTGAGAAAGATTAGCTGACAACACAAGGTTGCTATTACCAGGGTATGCCGATTGTGGTTAAAAATACCACAATCTTCGAGGAGGCTCTTTCTGTGTACCCCAGGCAGAGGGGTGAGGCCAAATGACAGATCATGTGTGAGGATAATTATGGAAATCTAAAATACTCTGTAAATAAAGATAATTTGAAGTAATCTTTTTTTAGGTATATTAAATTTCTCTGGACTTTTTCTATATCCTTATCTTGCAGTTCTTTTCTTAAAGCTAAAATTCTGTTTAATTCTCTCCCCCCCCTCCGAGTCCACATGTGCTATTTTTCTAGCCTCTCTATTTCTTTTTCTAAGTCAATACTTCTTTGTTCCCTCTGCCTTTCTTGTCTTTTTGCCTAACTGCACAACTGGTTTTTCCTGCATTAAGCTATTCTTCAGATTGGTTGAGTTGAGTATTGAAATCCCATTCAATCATACAGAACTGTGATAGTGAAATTCTTACAACTGGGCTTTTTGTGGGGCCAAAAATATTTGAAATTTAAGAAAATGATTTGTTGTTGCTACTTTAATTGTGAATATGTTTCAATTATTGTATTTGCTTTGGGCATAGGTTTATATTCTCCAATAAACAGAATGTAGCTTATTTGTGCACCCAAATAATACATACTGAAATTGCACCAAGTATAAGACATGACAGACTACAGGAATCTCTAGATGTTTGCCTTCCTTCCTTTTGCCAGTGTAGAAATAGTTATGAGAAGTATCTGTCATCCATAGCTTCACATTTTTCATTAAATTAAACAATGGTGCTGATTCAATACATCTAGGTATGGGTATTTGTTAAGCAGATGACAATGGTTTATCTTCTTTGTCATATTCCATGGTCAGTAATCACCAATGCAACCATGCCTGATCCAACACTGGGTGGTTAATTTTTAGGTAATCGTTCAGGTGTCAAAAGATTGAAACTACTGCCAGTTGGGATAAAATAATCAGAAATCAATGGACACTTGAAAAAATAATGGGCAATATCGAAGTCCACCTTCTTCAACACCAAAAACAGTTTAATAATGGAAGTGTGGAGAAATTACTGAGGATATAGGGAAAGGGAGAGAAAAGAAATGATTTTTTTTTAAAAAAAGAACTGTTACAGAAGAATACTTTTATTTGCTCAGTTAACTTACTAGCCTTTGGAAAACCTGAAAAAAGTGTGATTTCTTACATTATACTTGTATTCTAATTGGTAATGTTAGGCAGTATTTTCGATGATGCAGTAAATGATCCTAAACCTTTCTGTCTCAGTAAGAAAAAAAAACTCTCTGTAGCTGATCTGTTGGGGACTGTTAGTCATCAGTGCAGGAATAACCACTTTTCTAAATGCTGAGTAGAAATGAATTCAATAAAAAGAGAGATAATGACAGATTTATAAAAGTAACGTTCCTTATATAATGGATTTTCTATTCTAATGTTTCTTTACTGTAATCCTTTAAAATTATGCAAAAATTATTATTTAAGTGATAGTAAGGAATTCATTAGAAGATTAATAGTTCTGGTTTACCAATTCGCTTACCAGGTCAGTTAATTATTTAGTTCATTAATTCTGTAAATGTCAGGCTTGCCACGAACTCTGGTGATTTGCATAAGTAAGGTAATAGTTCTACCAGCATCATAGTCACACTGGAACTTGGCATTATTTACAAATTTCAAAGCAGTGGACTCTGTGGTTTATGAGAACATGGCTGTTGCTGTTTGTATAGATCAGGGGTTCTCAACCTATGGCCTGTGGGCCAGATCCGGCCTATGGCACCAAATCATCCAGCAGCAGTCCATTTGAAACCTCTCCCCCATTTGTCAGACACAGGTTTGTCAAATGTGCCCGGTTTCCTGTGTTTGACAAATGGAAGAAGGGTATCAAATGGACTGGTGCCTTTTCACATTCGTTTCTAAGAAGAAAGCCCAACAATCAGACCATCATGCCATGAACATTTGAACTTTCATTGATACTTTCCCTGCTTTACCCACGAGAAACCAATGCATGCCTGAAGAAGTTATCTTGAATCACGAAAGCTCTCAATGAATGTTTTTGCTTTGTTTAGTGATCCAATTTAATTTAATTTAATTTAATTTTAATTTAATAGTCATATTTATATATGCCGCCCACTCAGGCAGAACCCGACTCAGGGCGGCATTACAACAAGTTCTAAAAACACATAAAAACACTTTAAAAGACCTATATCCCACCCACCCATCCCACCCACCATAAAAAGAAGAGAGAGTTCTTAATTGTTTACATAAGCCAGCAGGCGGGGACCGTGTTCCCATTAGGGCCCCACACCTGCCCTGCCAGCCAGGTCTTCAATCCTTTCCTGAAGGGCAGCAATTCTCTTTGAAGTCTTAGATCTGTTGGCAGGAGGTTCCAGAGGGTTGGTGCAGACACAGAGAAGGCCCTCCTTCGGGTGCTGGATAGATGTGCACCCCTAGCTGATGGCACTATTAGAGAGCCCCTCCGGTCCGCTCTGGTTGGACGGGCAGACACTCTTGGGATGATGCGGTCTCTAAGGTATCCTGGCCCACTGCCATATAGGGCTTTAAAGGTCAAAACCAGCACCTTGAATTGCACCCGGAGACAAACTGGTAACCAGTGCAGCTCCCGATGTAGCGGTGAGGTGCGGGCATATCGTCCGCATCCCATCACCACCAGGGCTGCCGCATTCTGGACCAGCTGCAGCCTCCGAATGGTTGTCAAGGGCAGCCCCATGTAGAGCGCATTACAATAATCTAGTCGGGAAGTGACCAGAGCGTGGGTGACCATAAGCAAGGAGCCCCGGTCCAGGAGCATGCGCAACAGGCGAATCACCCGAAGTTGGGCAAAAGCCCTCCTGGCCACAGCCGCTACCTGTTCTTCTAGCAGCAGCCGCGAGTCCAGAAGGACCCCCAAGTTGCGCACTGGGTCTGTCTGGGGCAAAACAGCCCCATCCAGTACCAAAGATGGTAGCTCCCTGGATAACACGGGGCCCCTTATCCACAGCCACTCTGTCTTGCTGGGATTCAGTTGAAGCCCATTGGCCCCCATCCAGTCCCCAATGGCCTCCAGGCATCCGGATAGGATTTCAACGGCATCACTGGGGTCCCCACGGGCCGAGATGTACAACTGGGTGTCATCCGCGTACTGATGGTACTCCACCCCGTGGGAATGAAGGATCTCACCCAGTGGCTTCATGTAGATGTTAAATAGGAGAGGAGAGAGCACCGAGCCCTGAGGCACCCCATACTTGAGGAGCCTAGGGCTGGACCTCTCACTCTCTAACCACACCGACTGGGTACGGCCCTCCAGAAAAGAGGAAAACCAGGACAACACGGTGCCCTGGATCCCCAATCCTTTGAGCCGTTCCAGAACGATACCGTGGTCGACGGTATCGAAGGCCACTGAGAGGTCAAGAAGAGCAAGGACAGATGGATAACCCCCGTCCCGCTCCCACCAGAGATCATCCATCAGTGCGACCAATGCCGTCTCCATACCATACCCGGGCCTGAATCCTGATTGAAAGGGGTCTAGATAATCTGCTTCCTCCAGGACACTCTGCAACTGGCGTGTCACCGCCTTCTCCAAAACCTTACCCAGAAAGGGCAGGTTGGAAACCGGCCTGTAGTTGTTAAGGACAGCTGGGTCAAGGGATATTTTCTTCAGGAGGGGGCGCACCAAAGCATGTTTTAGTGGTGCAGGAAATACCCCCTCCCGTAATGATGCATTTATTATCGCCCCGACCCAGCCACCTGTCACCAACCTGGAGGCTTCCACCAACCAGGTGGGACAGGGGTCCAAAGGACATGTAGTGGCATGCACAGCTGCAAGGAGCCTGTTCACTTCAGGACAACAGGATCAAACTTCAGGACAACAGGATCAAACCGATCCCAGATCGTACAGCAAGACTGTGCTCCGGTGCCCCCCTGACCCTCCCCATCCATGCCGGGATTCAGCCCTGAACGAATCCGATCGATTTTCTCCACCAGATGGTCAGCAAAGTCCTCAGCCGAACCCTGCCAACCGGGCACCGATCTCCCCCTACCGAGGAGGGACCTGGTTACCTGGAACAGGGCGGCTGAGCGATTATCACCGGAGGCAATAAGGGTGGTGAAGTATTGCCATCTCACCACCCCCATCCTCACAAGGTAGGCCCTAATAGCAGCTCTAGCTACTGTCCAATCAGAGTTATCCTGGGTCTTCACCCAGCGGCGCTCTAGGCGTCTCTTTGCCCGTTTGAGTTCCCACAGTTCATCCGGGAACCACTGGGATGACCTAACCCCATGGGCGCGGAGAGGCCACAGTGGCGCGATTTCATCCAAGGCTGCTGTTGCCATCCTGTTCAACAGGTCAACAAGTGCCTCGGGTGAATCGTGTAGCCGATCCAGAGGAACATCCCCCAGTTCCCTCTGGAATCCATCTGGATCCATTAGTCACCGAGGGTGGACCATTTTAATAGGCCCTGCCTCCCTCCGATGAAGCGTCGCCCCCAGAAAGTCAAGAGTCACCAGATAGTGATCTGACCATGGCACAGGGGAGATGACTAAATCCTGTAATCTCAGATCACTCTGCCACTGCTCCGACAAGAAAACTAAGTCTGGCATGTGACCACTGCCCCTGGTCGGACCCAGAACTACCTGAGTCAGGCCCATGGCTGCCATGGAAGCCATGAACTCCCTTGCCACCTCAGAAGCCATCCCCAATGATGGCAAATTGAAGTCCCCAAGAACCATAAACCTCAGGAACTCCAACGCCAACATTGAGGTGGCCTCGAGGAGCTCAGGCAGGGCATCCCTTACCCTGCAAGGGGGCAGGTACAGGAGTAAGATCCCCAACTGACCCTTAGAGCCCAACCGTAGAAGCAGGGCCTCACAACCAGACACTTGTGGAGCAGTGGCCGTAGCAACTCCCAATGACTCCCTGGCAACAATGGCGACACCACCGCCCCTCCCCTCACCCCTAGGCTGGTGCCAAATACCGAACCCAGCTGGACACATGTCCGAAAGAGGTACTCCATCCTCAGGTGTCAACCAGGTTTCGGTGATGCATGCCAGGTCGGCCCACCCCTCCTGGATAGAATCTCGAATCAGGGGGAGCCTTATTACAGACTGATCTGCCATTCACCAGCAGCAGCCTAAGGGCGGGGTCACTCTGGATCTGCTGCTCAGGGCCCAGAGATGTACCTGCGGGGCTGGAACGAGGGACCGCACTTAAACATCGGACCCGCGTTCCCTGAGTGCGGCCCGCCCCTCGGTACCCGCCATATTGCCCCATGCCCATCACAACACCTATATGGGTCCCTGGAACCCACCTAGATGGAATGCTGTCCCTCCTTTCTGGCTGGCAGGACCAGCTCCCTCTCTTCCTACCCCACCCACAATCCACCCTTGGTTCCGGCAGCAAAAATGGTAAGCCGCCCCACAGCAAGTTGCCTCCTTCTCTCACCCCCATGCGGGAGGACAAGGCCAGCTCCGGCGGCAAAGGCAACGGGGCCATTGAAGGCACATCTGGCCACCCAGTTGATGGTAAATGCCTCAGGCGGCCAGGCATCTCCCCCACCCCCAACCCCCACCAGTCTGAATCCACAGAGGAGGACACCGAGGCTGGTGGGCAGAGCACGCCGGCCCCTTTATGCCTGCCGCCAGTGCAGGTGTTCTGTTCAGGGCTGGCGGTGGCAGCACGGGGTCTCTTCTCCTCCCCCTCCAACTCCATGGAGGAGGACGCTGAGGCTGGTGGGCAGAGCACGCCAGCCCCTTTATGCCTGCCGCCAGTGCAGGTGTTCTGTTCAGGGCTGGCGGCGGCAGCGCAGGGTCTCTTCTCCTCCCCCTCCAACTCCATGGAGGAGGATACCAATAATGGTATCTCCACCTCCTTCTACATTTGTTTTACCTATGTATCACATGGCTATCTTTGTTTATGAAATATTGTAATTCCACCTAAATATTTAGACCTTTTCTGTTTAAAAGAAAAATGCACTGAGAAGTGAAAACAATTAAAGAATAGTGAGAAAGGTTTTAGGTTTTTCATGCAATCCATGGAAAAAAGTAAGATGTAGGACCACACTAAGTGATAACTAATACAATTAAAGACTCTGAAGTTACAGCCTTGTTGAGTGATCTGGTTGGGTGAACAGTTATATATATTATTTTCAGAGCAGAAATTTTATGGCAAGAGAAGGGGGAATCATATAAAGTAAGGCATAAGAAGCATTCCCAGTAGTAATGTATGGTTGTGAGAGCTGGAACATAAGGAAGGCTGAGTGCAGAAGAATAGATGCCTTTGAAATGTGGTGCTGGAGGAGAATTTTGAGAATACCCTGGACAGCAAGGAGAGCAAATAAGTCAATCCTGAAGGAAATCAACCCTGACGGATCCTTGGAAGGACAAATACTGAAGATGAAGCTCAAGTACTTTGGCCACCAAATGAGAAGAGAGGACTCACTTGAGAAGGCCTTGAAGCTGGGAAAGTTAGAAGGCAAAAGGAGAATGGGATGGCAGAGGATGAGGTGGTTAAATGGCATTGTTGATACATTGACACATTAGGCATAGAGCTGAGTGGGCTGCAGAGGATGGTTGAGGATAGAGGAGCCTGGCGTATGGTGGTCCATGGAGTCGCAAAAGATCGGGCTCGACTATGCGACTGAACAGCAGCAACAACAAGATGTCATGGAACAGTAGTGATCTGCATTGTTGGAGAGTTCACTTGCATAAATGAAATCATGATATTCAAATTATTCAGAATAGTGTCTGTGACTTCACAAATAATAATAAAAGAACTAATAGCACTACTCTCTGCTCCAGCAATGCTGAGACGCAAAAAAGTGTATTTAGAACAGCAGCAACAACAATTATGACAAAAATGATGATGATTATTTTTATCTGTGATAGAAGGAGAGCAATTTAGAAAGGATATAGGGCCTGTCTTTAAAAAAACCACCCCATAACATCAAGTTTTAAAAATCATACAAACTAAAGGTAAAATTTCTAAATTCTCTCTCTTGACTCACTGAAACAAAACCTTCAGGTGAAAGCTGCCCACTTATGGTAGATGAAGCCCATCAAAAGGAAGTTCCATAATTGTATATAATAAATATACCAGAAATGATTCTATGCAATTTGTCCTATACATGAGAGAGGTTGGAAGCCACTACCTAAGAATGATTTTGTTTTTGGGTCCATGGCAGCAGTAATTGAGGCCATTGGGAAGGAATAAGAAGCAATAATTTGGGTTGTGGGTTTTAGCAATAGGAAAAAAAATAAAGTAAGGGTCAAAGCTTATATCATTGGCTCTCTCTGGTTATTTAATTATAAGGCTGGAGAAGAGATAAGAAGTATCATTGTAGCCCTTTGGAATAAAGTGCAATGGAATATTGCCTAAGTATCCCATTAACTGTTATTAAAATTGATTCAACTATATGGTGTCCTTTCAAATCTATGGTACCCATTTTTTTAAAAAAGAACCAAAAACTTACCATTTAATAAAACATCACATAATCTAAAATTGCCCATTTTATTTTATTAAAAGTGGTTAGTCTCTGTAACATCTTCTAAAGAAACATTTCATTATCAAAAGGGTTCTATTGAAAAACTGACAGATCATGTAAAAATGATCATCATTTACATCATGCTAATGACCTCACATTACTCACACTTACATTTAACATATATGATCCTATACAAGCACAAAATAGGCCTGTGATTAGCTCTTACAATGGAATTAGTCTAAATAGTCATCAAATTTTATTTAAAATTCAACAGCGGTTGTAAGAGAAAAAAGTACCGTTCTGCAGTATTGGAAGCACATCTTTTTATATGAGATGCCTTCTGCCTCCTTAGTAAGCCTGAATGGAGAACATCAGTAGCTGGTCATTACGTACCGTGTAAAATAATTTGATGCCCTCTGATGCATACAGGATAAGTAAGGCTATCTTAAATAATTTTTATTGTGGAAAGATTTTCTTCCATTACAGATTCTATGCACTGCTAAAATCTCTAGAGGACTGTGAAACATAAAACAAAATGGACTCTTCTCTCTTTCTTATGAAAAGTGAGGCACAAATCCTTCAATGCTGATGTTTTTCCTATCCATTTCTAATCAAACCATTACCTTATTACATACTCTTTCTCATCTACATTAAAGCTGCAAATAAACTCCATAAAAATTAAGGGGATGGGGTGCGGGGAAACCTGCTGTTCTTTTGCAGATTTTGGGTTTGGGTCTGAATAGCTTGCCTACAACTTACCAGTAGTCCCTGAACAACTGAGTCACACTAAACACAAGGGTCACCAATCTTGAAGTGCTAATCCATCTTTAATACCATGCCAACAAGTGTTGACAAGTATAGTGCAATATAGTAGTGGGGTGATGATGATGGTATCAACATAAAATACCACAGATAAAACTGAGAACTAAAAGGTGTTAGGATAATAGGGCTTATAGTCCTTCCCTGGTATTGTATTGGTTCACAGTTTGTCCCTTTAAGAGTTTCTCTGTGCCATGCCCCAGGTGTAACAGATCACAGAGTGACTCACCAAGTTTCAGCATAGCTGTCAAGTATCCCATATTGGCTGGGAAAACCCCTTATTGTACCCTCTTCTCGTATTAATTAGACTGCAGTGCCCTATTGTCACCATTGGAGGGCAGCAAAGGATAAGCATAGCTGTCAAGTATTCCATATTTGCTGGGAAATTTCCCTTATTTCCAAATCCAAAACTTGACAGGTGTGGGTTTCAGCTATTTAGGAACAAGCACTCTGATCATTCTCTTGAGCTGCTTTTGCATGAGCAACTGCGAGAGGAAAGGATTCCTATGCTCCAGGCTAGTCTACTTACTGCATAGCTAGCTTACTGACTGAACTGAGCTGCTCAACTCAAACTGCTGACCTGGCTCACCACCATCTCCGGCTGCTCCTGGAAAGAGGCTGGTGGCTTTGCCTATGCCACAGAGTTACAGCTTTCTACTGCACGGAGGTAAACTCTGCAAAAGACTGTTTTTGCTTTGAGCTATTTTGCTTGGACATTTGTTATCTACTTTGGACTGCTGTCAATTTTGCTGAGAGCTGCATGTGTTTTGTTTTCTCCTGTGTTTGCCAAAGATGAAAGTAAAGCGGTTTTCTTTTTCTTTTACTGCCTGCTTGTCTGTGAGATTCATCCCAGCTAACGCTGTGTGCCCACAGCATTGCCACTTTGCTCTGCTATTCACAGACAAGCCACATTGGTGTACCCCAGCGTACCCCAATACCCCAACAAAAGGCCTAGGAAAATTTATTTCTCTCTCTCCTTTAGACAAACAACAAAATAGGAACCATCACTTAAAAGGCTGTTTCATCCAGTCTCCAATGGTTCATCTATGATGTCAATAATACTTAGAAGAGGCACATCGGTACCTTCAATGGAGTACACAGAAAGAGCCTCCTCAAAAATTGTGCTGTTTTTGTACCACAATCTTGTTTTGCTGGCTAATTTGTCTCACGCTGGGTCAAGTGAAAGGAACTAAGGAATAAATTCACCAAAAGGTGGCTTCATTTTGGCAGTTTAAAGTCTGACCTAGACATGAAAGGAGCAGTATTCTCAATGTGCAGGCAGGTCTGTTGTAGAAAGCACAGCCATTTGGGTACTAGGCCCCCACATGCCTTGGTGTGGCTTTGAAGGTAAGAGTGACAGGGAAAACATTGGATGTCAGTGCAGTGGTTTAGGCACTGAAGAAAATAATGCAAGTAACCCAATCATTGGTATGTCTGGCCAGACATCCCACTACAGTAATGGAGTAGACCATACAGCCAGCGACTCAATGCCAAGTGGTATATAACCTGACTCCCTAAAGGGGCCAATTGCTACAAGTGGATGTTCCCCTTTAGGTGGGGTGATGGTCCCCCTCAGTGGAAGAAATGCCACTGGAAACAATCATATCAGGCCAAATGGCAAAAGAAGCAGAGGAGGAACCACCGTCATTCTGATTCATAATGGTCATGGAGGTGTAAGAGAGCATGCCAGATGGACTGGCTGTGAAGGCGCACCTTGTCAATAGCCTTAAGGATGCAGCAGTCCATTGCAGTCTCAGTGTTAAATCCTGCATGTCTCATTTCATATGTGCTGCAGGAGTTGGCTCCATGATCATAGTGTATGGGTCACTTCATGGCAAGCTGGGATCCACCTTAAACAAATCCACGCCAAGGGCATTTTTCTTGAAAATGATTTTCAGGAGGGAAACGTATACATGGACACAAGAAGCAGCCACCATGGTATTGCAGTTCCAAGCAATGTTCACAGGCAGCCTCACATGGGGCACATTTCATTATCGGTACACTTTACTTCAGTTATTTCATGTCATTTCTGTGCTGCCACCCAGGGCCGGATTTAAGCATAGGCTACCTAGGCTGCAGCCTATGGGCCCGCACCATGTGATTCTACATCAATTTTTTAAAATCAGAAAACACGGAGCACAATGACATTTATTTTTCAGTTTTTAATTGGATAATTGCTGAAAATGCAGTTTTTGTAGATTATTTTTTTAAAAAATACTTTCCCGGTAGGGCACATGCCACAGGTTCAGCCTAGATGCCCACAGATCCTAAATACGGCACTGCTGCCACCCCTTTCCAGATATAGGGACACAAAGTTGCTCACAAACAGGAACAAAATAGGTGCAATCCACCCCAATAATTTACAACATTAAAAAACAATTAAATATATAATAACATTAATGAGACTAATATTTTAAACATAAAATAATACACATGAAAAATTACAATAAATAAATTGCACAGTAGTTTTATAGTGTTTAGAAGCTCTGCCTGGTTCAAAATGTCATGGGACTAAAAGTCTGAGAAGCCCAGCAGAGCTGAGAAGGACAGAATCCCCTGCCTAATCCCTAGCATAAATTATCAACCAAATTGACTAAAGCCTACTCTGTTTCATAACCATCCTGAGTGGTGTTCTCACCAGGAGGGCGGGGTACAAATGAGTGAATAAATAAATAAATAAATAACCATAGCTGAAGCTGGATTGCAATGGATCTGGAAAATCTGCCTTATTTAGAAACCCCTGCAATCAAGAATCCACCAAATATTCCAAGCATATGAGAAAACAAGAGCAAAACAAAACAAAAACAAAAACACTGCAGCAACTTAAAGACTAACTGCTATATTTTTACTGTTAGCTTTCATGGATCAAGTCTACTTCTTCAGACAAGGAGTAAAACTTCCAGGCATGGTTTATATACACCAGATGCAGGGGTCAAGATGTCACAAGGGAAAAGGCAATCAGGGAGGCTCCGGAGGCCAATATAGAGGTTGTGATGGGCATGGGGCGATATAGCGGGTACCGAGGGGGGGGCCGCACTTGGGGAATGCGGGGCAGATGCTTAGTATCTGTCCCTCGTTCCAGCCCCCCGGTTACATCTCTAGGTCCTGAGCAGCTGACCCAGGGTGACCCTGCCCTTAGGCTGCTGCTGATGAATGCCAGGTCGGTATGTAATAAGGCCCCCCTGATACAAGATTCTATTATGGGGGAGCGGGCTGACCTGGCATGTATCACTGAGACCTGGCTGAGACCAGAGGATGGGGTTCCTCTGTCAGAAATGTGTCCATCTGGGTTCAGTATTTGGCACCAGCCTAGGGATGAGGGTAAGGGCGGTGGCGTTGCCATCATAGCCAGGGAGTCACTGGGAGTCGCCAGGGCTACCGCTCCACAAATTCTGGGTTGTGAGGTCCTGCTTCTGCGTCTGGGCTCTAAGGGTCAGTTGGGAGTCTTACTCCTGTACCTGCCCCCTTGCAGGGTAAGGGACTCCCTGCCTGAGCTCCTTGAGGCCATCTCAGCATTGGCGTTGGAGTTCCCTAGACTGATGGTTCTGGGGGACTTCAATTTGCCTTCGGTGGGGACTGGCTCCGAGGTGGCTCAGGAGTTCATGGCTTCCATGGCAGCTATGGACCTGATTCAGGTAATTCAGGGCCCGACCAGGGGCAGTGGCCACACACCAGATTTAATCTTTTTGTCGGAGCGGTGGCAGAGTGATCTGAGACTACGGAAATTAGACATAACTCCTGTGCCATGGTCAGATCATTATTTGGTGGCTCTAGACTTCCTGGGTGCGACGCTTCATCGTAGGGAGGCAGGGCCTATTAGAATGGCCCGCCCCCGGCAACTGATGGATCCTGATGGATTCCAGAGGGAACTGGGGGATTTCCCTCTGGATCGGCAACACGATTCTCCCGAGGCGCTGGTTGACCTGTGGAACAGGATGACAACAGCGGCCTTGGATGAAATCGCACCACTACGGCCTCTCAGAGCTCATGGAGCTAGGTCATCTCCGTGGTTCACAGATGAACTGCGGGAGCTCAAACGGGCAAAGAGACGCCTAGAGCGCCGCTGGGTGAAGACCCAGAGAGACTCCGATTGGACACTAGCTAGAGCCGCTATTAGGGCCTATCTAGTGGCGATGGAGGTGGTGAGGCAGCAATACTTCACCACCCTTATTGCCTCCGCTGATAATCGCCCAGCCACCCTGTTCCGGGTTACCAGGTCTCTCCTTGGTAGGGGGACCCCGGTGCCTGGTTGGCAGGGGTCGGCTGAGGACTTTGCTGACCATCTAGTGGAGAA
Organism: Bradypodion ventrale; assembly: GCA_035047345.1. Taxonomy (NCBI): domain Eukaryota; kingdom Metazoa; phylum Chordata; class Lepidosauria; order Squamata; family Chamaeleonidae; genus Bradypodion; species Bradypodion ventrale. The sequence goes on from JAWDJE010000005.1 coordinate 125,467,168, forward strand.
AATTGATCGGATTCGCTCGGGGTTTAATCCTGGCGTGGATGGGGAGAGTCCGGAGGGAGCTGGAGCACAGTCTTGCCATACCATCTGGGACCAGTTTGATCCAGTTGCCCCTGATGAAGTGGACAGGCTCCTTGCAGCTGTGCGCGCCACTACCTGCCCATTGGACCCCTGTCCCACCTGGTTGGTGAAAGCCTCCAAGGCGGTGACAGGTGGCTGGGTTGGGGCTATGATCAATGCATCATTGCGGGAGGGGGTGTTTCCTGCACCTTTAAAACATGCCTTGGTGCGCCCCCTCCTGAAGAAACCTTCCCTCGACCCAGCTGTCCTAACCAACTATAGGCCTGTCTCCAACCTCCCCTTTTTAGGGAAGGTGTTGGAGAAGGCAGTGGCGCGTCGGCTGCAGGGGGTACTGGATGAAGCGGATTACCTGGACCCCTTTCAGTCAGGATTCAGGCCTGGATATGGTACTGAGACGGCATTGGTCGCACTGATGGATGATCTCTGGCGGGAGCGGGACGGTGGTCACCCATCCGTCCTTGCTCTTCTTGACCTCTCAGCGGCTTTCGATACCGTTGACCACGGTATCCTTCTGGAACGGCTCCGAGGATTGGGAATCCAGGGCACTGTGTGGTCCTGGTTTTCCTCATTTCTGAGGGGTCGGACCCAGTCGGTGTGGTTGGAGAGTGAGAGGTCCAGTCCTAGGCCCCTCAAATGGGGGGTGCCACAGGGCTCGGTGCTCTCTCCTCTCCTATTTAACATCTACATGAAGCCGCTGGGTGAGATCATTCATTCCCATGGGGTGCGGTACCATCAGTACGCAGATGACACTCAGTTGTACATCTCAGCCCATGGGGACCCCAGTGATGCCGTCAAAGTCCTTTCCAGGTGCCTGGAAGCTGTTGGGGTCTGGATGGGGGCTAACGGGCTACAACTGAATCCCAGCAAGACTGAGTGGCTATGGATAAGGGGTCCTGCGTTAACCCGGGAGCTACCATCTTTGGTTCTGGATGGGGATATTTTGCCCCAGACAGACCCGGTGCGCAACTTGGGGGTCCTCCTGGATTCGCGGCTACTGCTAGAAGAACAGGTGGCGGCTGTGACCAGGAGGGCTTTCGCCCAACTTCGGGTGATTCGCCAGTTGCGCCCACTCCTGGACCGGGACTCCTTGCTCATGGTCACTCACGCTCTGGTCACCTCCAGACTAGATTATTGCAATGCGCTCTACATGGGGCTGCCCTTGACGACCATTCGGAGGCTACAGCTGGTCCAGAATGCGGCAGCCAGGGTGGTGATGGGGTGTGGGCGTTATGCCCGTGCTTTGCCACTGCTCCGGGAGCTGCACTGGTTGCCAGTTTGTCTCCGGGTGCAATTCAAGGTGCTGGTTTTGACCTTTAAAGTCCTATATGGTAGTGGGTCGGGTTACCTAAGAGACCGCATCGCCCTGAGGACGTCTGTCCGTCCAACCAGAGCGGACCGGAGAGGCTCTCTAATTGTTCCATCAGCCAGAGGGGCTCGCCTCTCTGGCACAAGGAGGAGAGCCTTCTCCGTGTCTGCACCGGCCCTCTGGAACCTCCTGCCAACAGAGCTACGTCTCCGGACGGAATTGCTGCCTTTCAGAAAAGAACTTAAAACCTGGCTGGCGGGTCAAGTGTGGGGTGCAGGTGGAAGGGTCACCTCCATTGGGTGGTTGGTGTAGAAGAACTCTTCCCCATGGTGCCTTTGGATCCTGCAGCCCTTGTTTTTAGGGGGTGGGTAGTTTTAACTGTTTTTAACATGTGTTTTTTAATTTTTATTGTGAACCGCCCTGAGTTGGCTTTGGCCGAGTGAGCGGTATATAAATGTGACAATTAAATTAAATTAAATTAAAATTAAAAAGGATCACAAAGCAATTATATCACAAGGGAAAAGGATCACAAGGGAAAAGGATCACAGAGCAATGATGTGAAGCGTAATCAAGCAGAATGCAAGCGCGGTGCCAAAATGGCCGCCGCGCCCTTTGCGGGCCCCCCCCCACAGGACAGAGAATCCGGGTAGTTAGGGGCGTGGCCAGCTCCCTTATAAAAGGGGTAGCCACGAGGCAGCCGAGCTGCCATTTTACCTCAGCGACGGAGCGGAGAAGTTTTTTCCCCTGTGGCTCCGTCGCTAGTTAGCTTACCGGGAAGCCTTTTGGTAGCGATTCTGCCTTGCCGGCTTCCCTTTTTGCTTCAGTGGAGATGCCTTCGAAGAAGAAGGCAGCTTCGAGTTCAGCTCGCGCTGTTAGGAGGCGCAACCCAGGTCGGAGGACCGCGGTGCCGCCTCCTCAGCAGCCACCTTTGCCAGCCCCGGCCGGGGCCGGCGGAATGGGGTCTATTGCCCCTTGGCCCGGAGCGGGCGATCAGAGTGCGGGCGCGGAAGGGGTTCCGGCCCGCGGCCCACGAGCGGTGGTCACCGCTCCTGCTCCTGCCCACTCTGTCGGGCCTACTCCTCTTGGGCCGCAGCCTCTCCCTGGGCCTTCTAGCCTTGGGGGGTGGTGCGGCCCCCTGCCTTGGCAGGTTTCTCCACCAACCCTGCCGGGCCTCGGTGCTGGCCAATGGCCATATGTGGGTCCCGGGGTACAGGCACCTGTACCCACGCCTGGACCAGGCGGGCCGGCCGGCCCTTTGCCCATGGTCAATGTGGACACCTTGCTGGCCCGCATTGCGGCCCTAGAGGCGTCGTTGGCTCGGGCCAGTCAGGCGGGCGCCCCCTTCGGGGTTCCTTTTGAGGCACTGTCGGCAGGAGGACAACAGCTGGCGGAGAGGGTCGAGCTGCTGCAGGCGCGTGGCGCGGTTTCGGCCACTGCCTCGCAGCTCCCCAGCCAGCAACCAGGTGCGGGTCAAGCCCCGGTGATGAGCTCTACGTCGGTCGTGAGCTCCGACGCCCCCAGTGGGCCGGAACCCCCGGTGGGGGCGGCCCGCGGGGGTGCAGCATGTGAGTATACGGTGCAAGCGAGTACATCCACACACATGCCCAATCTGGGGGGGGCCTTCCAATGGCCTTGGCCTCGCGCGGGTGGTGCGGGGGCCACGCTGTCGGCTACCCACCCGGCGACGACGACTGCCACCTTGGGCACTGGGGTGGGCATTGGTCCTTACACTGCAGGGAATGTTCTGGGGGTGGCTGGGTTAGCTCAGGCCCCTTTTACCAGACCGGCTGTCCCCTTTTCGGCTTTGCCGACGGCAGGGTATTCCTTGCCATTGGGTGATCACCTGGCACAGGCTACGAGGGAAAAGATATGGCGAGGGGAGTACGTGGATATCTTCTCACTCCTGAACAGAGAGCCCACCAAGGAGGAAAGGGAGGGTCAGGATGAGAAGGACAAGGAGCAGGCACGCCGCCGTAAGCCGCCGCGTACCTGGGCCAACTGGCTCCCCGCTTATTTAATATACATGGCGGTATATTTGAGGGCGCGGCCGGATTTAGCTGTTCCCATGGTCCAATATTTGGACAACATATATAGGGCGATGGTCGATTTCCCGGGCCACTCATGGCTAGCATATGATGAGGAATTCCGTATGAGGATACCCCTCCACCCCGAGATGAGATGGGATGAGCCGTGCCAGAGGCTCTGGCTTTTGTATATGACACCCACACGCCCTGCCCCGGGGGATAGATACCATTGCGGACATGCGGTCCAGCGAGCGGCTCCAGCGCAGGTTACCCGCCAGGCGGCGGGGCAGGGGGTTCCAGCCCGCCTGCTGTGCTGGACTTTCTCGTCAAATGGTTCCTGCAATCGAAAGAACTGCAGGTATAAGCATGAGTGTCCCACATGCTCTGGCCCCCATGCAGCCTCTGCTTGTCCCAGACCTGGGGGGGCGCGAGGCAGAGGGAGGGGTGGACAGTGGGCTGGCAAGGCTGCCACGGATGGAGCTAGTTCTCCAAAAGGCTCCCTCCCCAATTAAGGTGGACATGCTGGAGCGCTGGCTCGCATCGTACCCGAAGGGGGAGGACGGGGAGTATCTCCTTCAAGGTTTTAAGCAGGGATTTCATATCCCTTTTATGGGCGATAGGTCCCCTCAGGATGCTCCCAACCTTTTATCCCTCAGAGGTAGGGAGGAGGTGGCTGCGGCCAGCATTAAAAAGGAGTTAGACGCGGGCAGGGTCGCTGGACCTTTCCCCGCACCCCCGTTTCCCAATCTTAAGGTCTCGCCACTGGGTTTGGTCCCCAAAAAGTCCCCAGGTGAGTTTCGCCTTATTCATCATTTGTCCTACCCAGCCGGCCGATCGGTCAATGATGCTATCCCTGATGACCTTTGTTCAGTCAGGTATACATCGTTTGACCATGCGCTGCGCATGGTGCGCTCGTGTGGCCCGGGTGCCCTGCTGGCCAAGTGTGACATTAAGTCGGCTTTTCGCCTCTTGCCAGTGCACCCGGGCGACTTTGAGTTGCTGGGTTTTAAATTTAAAGGGGAATATTATTTTGATAAGGCCATGCCTTTTGGCTGCTCCATATCATGCTCGGCTTTCGAGCGTTTTAGTACCTTCCTAGAGTGGGCTTTCGTCCGCAGGTCAGGGTCCCGGTCTGTAGCCCATTACCTGGATGACTTTTTATTCGGGGGTAAACGGGGCTGGGACACGTGCGCACGTCTCCTCAACACATTTCAGACGCTAATGGAGGAACTTGGTGTCCCTTTAGCGCCCGAAAAGACCGAGGGCCCATCGACCAAACTAGTATTCCTGGGGGTTGAGATTGACACAGTAGTACAGGCTTCTAGGTTGCCAGGTGATAAGGTGTCCAGGATAGTGGCCCTTATCTCGGAATTGCTGGCCAAGCGTAAGGCATCCCTGAGGGAACTGCAGGTGCTACATGGGCACCTTAATTTTGCTTGCAGGGTGGTCGCACCGGGCAGGGCTTTTGCCCGGCGCTTATGCGACGCCATGGCAGGGTTATCCAGGCCCCACCACAGAGTCAGGCTCACCCGGGGTATCAGGGCAGACATGTTCGTCTGGTTGCAATTCCTGAGGGAGTTTAATGGGGTCTCATTCTGGAGGTCTGACCTCCTGGCATCCCCCAATTTCCAGATCCAGTCTGATGCCTCAGGATCCCTGGGTTATGGGATGTACTTCGATGGGAAGTGGGCCTATGGTGGGTGGCCACCGGCATGGGCAGGCACAGGTCGCCTGCGGGATCTCACATACCTGGAATTTTTCCCCATTCTGGGGGCTTTGATGCTATGGGGCGAACAGTGGGCTAATTCGGTGGTGCATTTCTGGTGCGACAATGCGGCTGTTGTACACATTGTCAATGCACAAACTTCCAAATCGCCCAGGGTCATGGATCTAGTGCGCCATTTTGTGCTGCGCTGCCTGCGCCTCAATGTCTTGTTCAGGGCCAGGCATGTCCCAGGGGTTAATAATGATATTGCTGACGCTTTGTCCCGCCTGCAGATCTCCCGGTTCCGCGCCTTGGCCCCGGATGCGGAGGAATTTCCCTCGCCACTCCCGGACGAGATGTGGACTATTGGCAAGGAGAGGTGAACCGGGCGATTGGCCTGTCACTAGCGCCACGCACGCGTAAGGCGTATCAACAAGCATTCAATTCGTACAGGGCATTTGCTACTCAATTTCTCTTGCCAGAGACCTGGCCTATCCCGGTGGACCATGTTCTGCGGTTCATGGTTCACCTGCATGCACAGGGCCTCGCACCTCGCACCATAGCATCCAAGCTCTCGGCGTTGGCTTTTATGGCCAAAGTGGGGGGTCATGTGGATACCACCTCTGACTTCCGTGTGAGACATGTTTTGGAGGGGTGGGTGCGCGAGCGCGGGCGTTGCCCGGACGACCGGCACCCTATTTCCCCAGGGGTTCTTACCCAGTTGGCCCGGGGCTGGCCAGGCCTCTGTTTTGATCACTATGAGGCAGCCCTTTTTCATGCAGCCACAACGGTGGCATTTTTTGGAGCGCTCCGCGTCAGCGAACTCGTGATGCTGTCTAAGGCGGATGCAAGTGGTAGGGCACTGGAACTCGAAGATGTCTAGGTAGCCAAAGACTGGGCCCAGTTGAGGATACGCTCCTCTAAAACAGATCAGCATGGCGTAGGCAGTGGTATAAGACTGCTACGGTGTTCTTTGGCAGACATCTGTCCGGTTGGTGCCCTACAGGAATTCCTGGCACTGCGTGGCATGCACCACGGCCCGTTTTTCTGTCACCAAGATGGGTCTCCCCTTACTAAATTTCAGTTTTGGAAGGTGACAGCCAGAGCCCTCACCAGGGTGGGCCTACCAGGTGCCCGTTATGGCACACATTCGTTCCGTATTGGCGCAGCCTCTACAGCAGCTGCTTTTGGGTACTCTGGGGCTGACATACGCAGCATGGGGAGGTGGGGCTCGCAATGTTTTCAGTTTTATGTGCGCCCACTCCCGCCATGAGTACCAATCCAGTCACCTTACCGCCTTTTTTCTCAATTTTCTTACAGACCCTGGGTGTCGTATTACACCGGTGACAGTATGGCTGGTGGGCCACAGCTATGTGCACAGGGCAGCGCGTTACGCTGCGGCGACAGAGTGGGGACCCCGACTGGGACTGGGTGACCACGCCAGTCTCGCATGGCATGGTAAGCCTGGGATGTTATGGCAGGAGCTGCGGCCTTTCCTTTTTTCTGGCCTGGGGGCTGACCCGCCTGACATTCTAATCATCCACCTAGGGGGCAATGATTTGGGCCAGGTCACCGGCTTATTGCTCAAGCATGCGATTTGCGAGGAACTCGCCTACTTGCATTATGTCTGGCCTGCCACAACCCTGGTTTGGTCGGACATTGTCCCGCGCCATTCTTACAGAGGGGGCGTTAACCTCCTGGCCCTTGACCGCGCTAGGCACGCGGTCAACAAGGCAGTGGCGCGGTTTCTTGCCACCAGGGCTTGGGGACGGGTTAGTCATCACCCCGATATTAGTCTACAAAATTATGACTTGTACGCAGGGGATGGGGTCCATCTGTCGCGAGGAGGTATGGACCTCCTGTTGGGTGATTGGCGAGCAGGCCTGTTGACCGAGCTGACGGTCTGGGGGGGGGGGGGCGTCAGGTCTTCTTTGAAGCCCCTCCGTGTGGCGGGTAGCACTGGTAAGGTAAACAGTATGACCCACAAGTATCCGGCAGGTTCGCAATTGACTGGACAACACTAGACAGGAATAAATTAGTTAAACGTTGTCCGGTCAACGACGAACCAGGCGATGGGGTGATGACGATTGCTAACCAGCATGCATCACCCCTGTGATTTCACGGATACGCGCCAGAGGGTGGGGTCATAAGTTAGTTATTGACTACGGTCAACAATTTGTTTGTTGTCAACAAACAAATTGATACAAATTGATACATTGTAACCAATTGCCGTTGGCAATTTTGGGGTGGTACCTTACCAGTGTTACTTCGGCCTGCTTGCCTTAGGAATTATGATTGGTCGTTTTACCAATACAAATTTATAATTCGGACTAGGGCATTGAATCAATAAATGTGGCCCTATGCTGTTATCCACTTTCAATGTTGTCTGTGTCCGTTATTGGGGGGGTGCGCCTGCAATGCAAGCGCGGCGCCAAAATGGCCGCCGCGCCCTTTGCGGGGCCCCCCCCACAGGACAGAGAATCCGGGTAGTTAGGGGCGTGGCCAGCTCCCTTATAAAAGGGGTGGCCACGAGGCAGCCGAGCTGCCATTTTACCTCAGCGACGGAGCGGAGAAGTTTTTTCCCCTCCACCCCCTCCCTAGTTAACAGTGTGATATTATGGTCGCTTCGGGGCCGGGTGGGAATTTTTGGTTGGGACCCATATTGGCTCCGGGTCCTGGCTTTTTTGCCCATCCCACACTGTTGCTATGGTTTGATATAGGGGTCTTTCTGTGTTCCTACTGTTGACTTTGGTCACATTGGCGGGTAGCACTGGTAAGGTAAACAGTATGACCCACAAGTATCCGGCAGGTTCGCAATTGACTGGACAACACTAGACAGGAATAAATTAGTTAAACGTTGTCCGGTCAACGACGAACCAGGCGATGGGGTGATGACGATTGCTAACAAACAAATTGATACAAATTGATACATTGTAACCAATTGCCGTTGGCAATTTTGGGGTGGTACCTTACCAGTGTTACTTCGGCCTGCTTGCCTTAGGAATTATGATTGGTCGTTTTACCAATACAAATTTATAATTCGGACTAGGGCATTGAATCAATAAATGTGGCCCTATGCTGTTATCCACTTTCAATGTTGTCTGTGTCCGTTATTGGGGGGGTGCGCCTGCAATGACAGACAAGCATGCAAAGGGAGACATTTAAAACTAATCTGAATAATCTAGGCATATCAGAAAACAAAAAATAAAATAAAATAAAAACATTGCAGCACTATAAAGACGAACTGCTATATTTTTACTGTTAGCTTTTGTGGATCAAGTCCACTTCTTCAGACAAGGAGTAAAACTTCCAGGTATGGTTTATATATACCAGATGCAGGGGTCAAGATGTCACAAGGGAAAAGGATCACAGTGGAAAAGGGAAAAGGATCACTAAGCAATGAGGTAAAGAGTAATCAAGCAGAATGACAGACAAGCATGCATATCAATACAGCTTCCTACAGCTAGCAGTACAATAGATTACTGTATTCAGATTAGTTATAAATGTCTCCCTTTCAATCTCAAAAGTGTGAAGCTAATGAGTTTAACCTCTTTTTGGTTTACCCTCTTACTTGGTTACTGTTACTTGGTTAGTCTTTGAAGTGCTGCAGTGTTTTTGTTTTATTTTATTATTATTTTTTGTTTTTGTCTTCTGATATGCCTGAACCACAGACTAACATGGCTACTATTCCAAAAAAGTAATCTAATACTTGCACTACTGGGGCTTTTTCAACAATGGCTTTACTTCTGCTTCTTCCAGGTAAGCTAGAACCCTGCCTTGCTGCAAGGAGGTGGTCACCACTCCTTTACCCACTCAACCAGTCCTCTTTTATAAGTCATGAAGGACAAAGGTCTGGCACACACACATGCTGACTCTTCCCTCTCCAAGGATCTTATTTACATCCTGATCAACTGATGAATCTTCTCCATTTTTTACTTGGTAGTTCTTCTAGGCAAGTTAGCCATTCGAGACCCAAGTGTTGTGTGATGGAGTGAGCCCCCGTTGTGTGTCCCAGCTCCTGCCAACCTAGCAGTTTGAAAGCAAGAAATTGCAAGTAGATAAATAGGTACTGCTTAGGCGGGAAAGGTAACAGTGTTCTGTACACTCCGCCATCTAGTCATTCCTGCCATATGACCATGGAAACATCTGCAGATGCAGACAGAGCTGGCTCTGGCTGTAAACTGAGATGAGCACCGTACCCTAGAGTTGGACATGACTGGCTTTTCAAGCAAGGAAGACCTTTACCAAATGTATTTCTAGCCCTTATGTAGATAACAAGAAAAATCTTATAACTTCTGATCTTTGTTACTATTGCATTTGGCCTTGATTTGGGACAGAAATCAGAAAAAAAGGTGACAGAAATGAGAAACACCGAATAAGGACCGCGACAATCATGCTGTTTTCAATTCTTTGTGGAGAAGTGGCAAGGTATTCAGTTGTTATTAAGTGCCTGAAAGCTTCCTGCCTCGCTGCCTCTGTGCTGTTTTTCCCTGACTGTGCTCACGGGTAAGCAACCTTTGACCAGCTGATGTCTGACCTTGGTCTTAGTATTCATACAACCACCTGATCTTTGGCCCTTGGACCAACATGAAAGTCAACCTAACATTCTGGCAATTTAGAGCAGCAAACGGAGGGCCTGCCAGTGACATCCAGCTTTGTTCTGTGTTAACTAGACTATTTTATCTTTGCACTACTGTACTGGGTGCTGGAAATGAATCTCAGCCAAGAAATGAAAAGACTTCCATGCTATTCTGAGAAATCATTCACAAATGCTTACCAGGTGCCTGGAAGACACAGAAAGCCATGAATGTTCCTGTAATTATTATAGTGATCATGCATGCCAAGGGTGACTCTTTTTTTAATTAACAGTGATACGTCATCTTAAAGATGTTTATAAAACAGATCATTAGAGAAAGCTGATAATATGAAGATACCAAGCCCACCTAGCCTTGAAATGTCCCCACACCCTATTTAACATATTCACCTTATATTTATCATCATTAAACAAGCCTATTTGTACTACTATATAGTCCTCCTACTTTATTTCTAATTTAACTGCATATTAGAATCTATAATGATATAATAGATTACCATGGTTTATTATTACAACCAATAGTTGCCCCTCACATCTGTATCTATTAATCATTAGATTGTTGAGTTAACACTTAAATTAAATTTTTGAAACCTCTATTTTGGACCAGAACAATATAGTGAGTCATTTGTCAAACATTTCATATCTGACTGAGAGTGCTTCATACTAATACCACAGCAGAAGTATATCACTAGTCTTATGAAACCAGTCATTGTGGCATATGTGTTTAAAGATTTTACAGTGTGCAATTGGACTGACAAAATTCCAATTTTGGCATGCAGAAAGGCGTTGCTTATACATTTCCTGAAATGCAGAGGGGCAGGAAAAGTATAATTATTTTCCTCCCTCCTAGCTGATTGTTACAGTGCTGCACTTTGCTGCACAGTGGTTCAACTGCTGTACTGCAGCCAAAACTGCTTATGTTGCAAGTTCATTCCTGATGGACTCAAGGTTGACTCTGCCTTCCATCCCACTGAGGTGTGTGAAATGGGTACCTAGCTAGCATGTTGGGGGCAAAATGTTAATTATCTTGTAAACTGCCCAGAGTGCATTGCTATAATTTAGGAGGGAAAATAATTACATTTCCCCTGCTCCTCTGCAGAGCAGCCCCACAGACACACAGACACACAGACACACAGACACACACACACACACACACACCTCCAGGTTACTTGGGTGTTTGGACCCTCGTTCTTACAAAACCCAAAAATAAGTGAACCAACTTTCCCTTCACTGTAAATCAAAATTTGAACTTATGTCTCTTGTTGTGTATTAAGGCAGAATTGCAAGTTGCTCAAACAACGCCTTGCAAAAGATAAAATGGTGGTTTCCTGCCATCCAAATTAGGAGCTAAAGTTGGCGCACAATCTCCCTCTCTTATGCTAATTAGAGTTCTCTGATTGGTTACAACTTTGGATCCTGTTCCTGATTGGTTAATACTTATATATCCTGTTATGATTGGTTGGTTATGATTGTCCGGCGAGTTACTACATTGTAGCAAGGAGTCACCGCTAGGAAGACACTATATAAGCCCCATGGGTAAACAAGGGTGTGGCCGGACCAGATCTATACTTCCCATTACCGCACATGTTAGCCAGCGTTGGGCTAAGCCTGGGTCTCCTCTTTACGCTATCATGCCAAGGTGTAGTTTAGTCACTGCCTCTATGGTAGGAAACACAAGGGGCCGACTATATGGGACTTGTGTAGCCATCTGATGTCCAGAGTGTCTTGTAAGTGTAACCTGAAAGACTGCTCAATAAATCCTGTTGTTGTTCTGTTCATCGTTGCCTGGACTATTGCTTATAAGGGCCAGACACAACACCTCTTGAATCCCAGATTGCTCTAACCTCTGCATTTCACTTGCAACTGTCAATGGATGCCAAAGGACATTGTGGGAACCTTTGAAGATTTCAGTGTTGATATCATCCTTCCAAAATAAATAAACAATGTCCATTACTTTAAAAGCACCTTTTGATGGCTGGATTTATTTTTTGACCAACCACCATTAAGATTATGCCATTAAGATGGTATGGGAAATACAGTGAAAGACTATTAATTGTAGCATTGCTGCAGTGGAGATATCTTGCACTCTTTACCTTTATAATGGGTTAATCAAGGACTATCTGCTCAGGTGTCTAGTCATGCCTGCCACATGACCATGGAGACGTCTGCAGAAGCAGACAGCGCTGGCTCTTCGTGTTTGAAACAGAGATGAGCACTGAGCCCTAGAGTCACATATGACCTTTACCTTATAGAATGAAGTCTTATGCACAAACATATTTCGCTAATTTGCTTTAGTATTTTTCAGTCAAAGGCTGATTGTTATTTTGGTTCTCCAAATAACAATTTGATAAACCAAATGTAAAGTTTTTTAAACTCAGAAATTTCAAAGTTTCTCCCCCACCCCTTCTCCCCTTCTTCTTCTAATATTAAGTGTTAAAGAGACTTCCAAGGACAAGTGGACTTATAGTGTTGTAGGAAAATAGCAGCATTTGGAAAGAATGGTTTGGATGTAACATATTTGTGAAAACTGGAATAAGCATGTTTTAAGCCAAGCTTCTCTTTAATTATTGTCTGAGTTTTACATAAAGTCTGCTTCATCAACTGGATAAATATTTGACTGCTGTTCAGTAAATTGCATTAGTTTACTTTAACTGTATGCTCAGCCTTATTCAGGCATCCTACATTAGGCAATGTAGTGTGTAATACATCTCTGCAGGTGACCAGAGCTATTCTCTGTATGAGGTAAATTAAAACTCATATTTTAAAAATTAAACATTCTTGCACTTCATGATTTCAATATTTAATTATAACCTGTGTCAGGGCCTAATCTCTGACTGAGTCAGGCATGAAATTAATCAAAAAAAAAGGCAAAAGCTTAGCAATTCTTCCACACTGTAAAAATAATGTGATTTTTTGTGTGTGGCAGCTCTGTAATTCTCAGAGGAAGAATTCAAAAAGGAAGATACCAATGGATGGCAAGTTAGAGCAATTGCTAGAGCTTCGTTAACTGACAAATAAGCAATATGCCATGGTAGTTGCTTTGACAGAAAATGGATAACAGATACAGAGGTGGTACTTAAGTATCTTTGCTACCCCTTTCCAGGAGAACATGAAGTGCCTATAATCAGAAGGCACATATGGAAATCTTTTAAGATGTTAAGGGCAAAAAAATAAAAAAATATATAGAAGAATGAGTCATAAAATAATAATATTGAATTTCCACTACAAGGTGTATTTTCTTGGAACTCATTTCAGAAATTAAAATAAATGAATGGCCAAAAAGATGCAACCAACTCAACCCTATTTCATTGTAATATACAGTAAAAGAAGGTTAAACTATTGTGGTGGTTTCATTGACTAGCTTTATTTTCCAGTTCAGTGGAAATATCAATTTTCTGAATCTTACATTCATGACATCCTGCCCCTGACCTTACTTCAGCCACCACATCTGCCACTTCTGTCACCACCACCGTGTCCCTAACAGCGCTCCATAGCAGGGTGGATGTTGTAAAACTAACATCTGCCCTCCTATGGAGCACTGTTAGGGCTATGCTAAGCCAAGTTGAGGGGACAAGAATTGAGGTGGCAGTGGCGGCTGGAACAGGGTGTTGGCCAGATGATTTGATGCCATGCAGCTCCTCCAGCAGCAGGGAAGCAGCATGTGGGGGAGTGGTTGGTGGCTCAGAGTGGTCAGTGTGGGTGGCGGTGTGGGTGAAGTGGTAGGTGGCTCAGGGGTCATCCCATTTCCACCACTGGCAGGACCACCCTGAGCCGCTGCTGCCACCACCACCACCACCACACCGCTGCCGGCGGCAGTGGGACCATCCCTGAGCCATCCACCACTCCACCTATTCGGCCTACCAACAGTCGGAGGGAGTATGATCTGGCCCATGGTTTAAAAAGGTTGAGGGCCCCTGTAATACACAGTGTGAAGCCAATGTAGCTTGGCTAGGGTTGGAGTAATATGGTCAATTTTCTTTTCCCTAGAAATCAACCTGGCTGCACATTCTGGATCTTCTGTCATCTCTGCATCAAGGTAATGTGACATACTGTAAAGGTAAGAATGCAGATTTGCTCATGGCAGCGATCTGATGTTCCAAATTGAAAGCCAGATCTAAAATAATTCCCAAGTTCCCTTCCATTCCTTGAGGCTATTCAATGTGCTTATATTCTGCAAACACAACACACATAAAAACACCATTGTGTAGAGCTACTGAGCCCTAATGCAAGCTATGAATTGATGGAGAAGTGTATCCAAGCTTTAAAACTGTCACACATGCAATCATCTTCTACTGCTTGACCAGATTTGTATCCCTTCCTGGATAATGAGAGAAGCCTCAGATGTCCATGAGACCTTTAGCTTTTGCACTTGGACATCCATCTCTTTGTCTGTAGTGAACATACCATGAGATTGACAGCATGTGGTTTCTTCTCCAACAGCTGGTCCTTGACTGGTCCTTGACTAATGCCTGATTGCTAACTACAAGAACCTCCCCTTCTAGAGTGAGGGCAAACTCTGATGCCACTACACTGGAAGCAGAAGGCATTTCTTCTCTTCTTGCACCTGACTTCTGATACTCTCACAACATCATGATGGTTGTTAGTGCAAGAAAAATACAGAAATGCCGTCATTTCTCCTGCTTCGTCCATTACTCAACGAAGAAGAAAAAACATGCTGTAGAATGCTTATCAGGAGGACACTGAACATTACTTCTAACCATCTTCCAAAGTATGAACACTTGATATCTGGGATAGACCTATTATTGAAGGTGGGTAGGATTACTGAAGAAAGGAGAGAGGGGAGAGGGGCTGTGTAGACAAATCTTGTCCCACTGTTGTTCTCCAGAGCTTGGAAGAGGATAAAACTCTGCCCTTACAAGATGTTCCTCCCAGCATTAAAAGAGATGTGACATTGACCCATGCAGTGTCAGCTCCACTGCTGTCTTCTCAGACACTGACGCAGATGTGGAGGTCCAGAACAGGACATCCATTGTAGCTCTTAGCACATGTACAGTATTGAAGACGTGGGTCAGCAGGAAAGTGGAGTGTGAAGGTTGGATTCCTTCCACCATGCCATTATTCCAATCCTGACCAGTCTCTCCTAGGACACCATTACCTAAAAAAATAAATGATAGAGAAAAAGTCTCAAGCACTGAATCCAAATAAATGTTTAGCATCATGTATACCTTGATCCTCAGCCTTACTGAGGAGGAGTAGTAATTTTCTCAACTGGATACTATATAAATTACATTGGTCTGAAGTTTTTCTCCATGTGTAGTGAGTTATGATGAGGTCAGGGGAATATTCTCCATGGTACTGTAAAAAAAAGTTTTCATCAGGGCTTTTGAATGGTGTTTGTACTGGAGGGAAAACATATTCTGATGAAATTTTTTTATAAGCAGTTTGTTTTCCATGAATGGTTTCCTGGAAAGATTATCACAGCTAGACATTTAAAGAACCTTTATATCATCCTAATCACAGTTGATCTCATTCTCATGTTTAATGGGTCGTGATTAGGTCAGGTAGCAACTAGCATCAAGCCTAGTTATTACTTGGATGGGAGATCACCAGGAATCACTATTGATCAGTTATGCTAATGAGCCCACCTCTTCTAATTAAGGTTGCTAATACTTGTCTTAATGATCCAGCGATATGATTTTGAGTCTGGCACTAGAGCTGCTTGATATGTTCCTAACCTTGCTTTGTAGCTAGACTCAAATTCAGAGAAATGCAAGAATTTGGAGACGAGAACCAAATTTTGCCTTGTTGGGCAATTTGGGTGGTGCATGGGGAAAGTACTTCTCATTGTTTGAACATGAGAACACCAGTTTATAAAACATCTTAATGATTAACTTAAGTCTGGATCCATTTCTAGAGCCATATTCTGCATAAGGTGGGGAGGCAGGTCTCATTTTTCTTTCAGACAAAGGATGAAATCATACATAATCATTTTTGACAAAGAGAACTAAAACAAATGATCATAAATTATACAAAATGCTGTACAAACAGAACAGCAAGCTTCTTCCACAGACCAACCTGGGAGTTAAAAAGCCCAAATAAAATGTATTAGAAATAAAATCTTGTATTTTTTTGTTTCTTTTGAAACCATGTCCAAAGAACCCATAGTTTTCTCACCAATAACATGTTTTGACAATAAAAAAGACTTGAATGTTTCCTGAATGTTTAAGCTCTACAGGCTGATCCAATAATGTCACTATGTCATTATGCTTAGCCTGCCAGAGTCAGTGTCAGAGTAAGGTAAAACCCCAATTTACAAATGCCCCGAGTTACATAAAATTCAATTTACATATTGATTTTGTGCTAAAACCATGTCCCAATTTACATAAATTTACATAACACAATTTCCTATGGGTTTGCTTCGAGTTACATTAAAAATTCATTTTTCTTATGGGTTTGTTTTGAGTTACATACAAAAATATTTTTCCTATGGGTTTGTTTCGAGTTACATAAAAAATGATTTAAGCAAAAGCCTATGGAACAGACTTTTTGCGTAAATAGGGGGTTTACTGTAATATCATCACAACCACTATATATACTACTGAGCAGCAAAGCAAAGAGAGAAACAATGCAACTGGAAATATAAACTCAGCATAACATCAATGTACACCCTGTAGCTCCTAAGTATATTTGCTATAATTTAGCTTACCAGTAATAGCTTTGTTATGTCCTTGCATGGGAAAACCAATCAACATGCAACAACACACTGAAGTCATGAATCCAACCTATCCCATTTCATGTACCATTTGACAGTGCAATTCTCCAAGAAATAGATAACATTGGCTACTCTTTTGAAGCCCGTGATAGCTATTTTCAAGAAGGAATTTGAGGGGTGCAAAGTCTCATTTATTTCATCGATGCAAGTATTGGTCAAGAAGTGCAGCATGCTTCTCTTTGCAAACAAGGATGGTGACAAATTAGCAGGAGATCTCAGTACTGTTCTTGTAGCAATGCATATAATGTCAGGAAAACTGTTCTCTTTTTGAGCAAAATTGTAGAAATCATGGGTTTTTCTTAAATTTTTGATTATCTCTTTTGTTCCATGCACATTTAAACATCTGAAACATTGGATGTGTTATTTGCATCTTTCTCCATAATCAATCTTTCTATGCTTTCTGTATATATGTGTGCCTTATTTTTCAAGAGAAATGGTTGCTGGTTCTGCATAAAGATTCTCTTAAAATTATGGGAAAGGGCTTTTTGTGTCCATCTCAGGGAGAAGTGAAGAATCTGCAGGGCTTTGGAAATCCTTGTTGAGATGTTTGGTTGAGTTAGAATAAAGTACATTAATGAGAATGAGGAATTTAATGAATATTTTTGTATACTTATGTAAAATTCAGAGGCTTCTCTGGAGATAAATTAAGAGTTCTGCTGAAATGTCAATGATTTAATTTAATTAATTTAATTAAATTTAATTTTTCAACTTGTTTGCTGCTCACTCAGGCAAGTCCGACTCAGGGTGGCTTACATAATCTAAAAACCCCACAACAATAAAAACAGTTAAAACCCTTTCGTGTTCAAGGAATGAAGAAGACAAATGAAGTAGTGAAATTCAGCTCTTTATTAGTGGGGTTTTGTAGGAATGCATCTGGTTTCTGTCTCCTGTCTTCTGACACATTTTGTAAACAAAAGCCTCTTTGCTCACTGAGAGACAACGCTCCTTATCTCTCCTTATTTGGGTTCTGACATTCTGATTGATTATCTAGCTTAAGTTTCGTTTCTGGTATACTCTGCTTGAATAAGTTTCGTTTCTGTTATACTCTGCCTGAATAAAGAGTAGTATCAGTATCCTTTGTCAGCCAAGGACTGGAGTCGTGTTTTCTCTGACTCTCTCTGTTCCTTTCCTTACTCTGAGCCTAATGAAGCTGGACTTCGTGGACTCTTAAGTTTCTACCTTAAAAGATCTGAGGATATAAACTGCTGCTAATGAGGCTGGCTGATTGATTATCTTTACATGAATCAGATCCCAACAAGTGGCGCCCCTCGTGAGGCAATTGAATGAAATTCAAAGGAATGCTTTGAACTCTGCTTCAGCAATTAGCACCTCATAATCGACCGGGACAAGGTCTTCATTCACCTACGACCAGGCAAAAGGTCAGACCGGAGGAAAGGTCAATCAAGCGCTTGATAATCAGGGTGAGTGGAAAATACAATTTAATTATGGGATGTGTGCTTACTTCGCAAATGCATGAACTTTGTAAAGATATCTCAGATCTTTTGGTTAACAATGGGCGAAAGGCTGATGAGAAGAAGATACAGCAGCTGGTTAAAGCTATAGAAAAAATCAGTCCTTGGGTTAAATTTGACGAATGTCTGGACCTAAAACAGTGGAGACAGATCGGGAGAGAAATGCAGAAGCATAATGGAATTTCTGTGTCAGTATTATTTACATGGGAGGAAGTTAGAGACTGCCTTCAGAGACTCACTCCAAAGAATATGTTATTCTCTCAGAGGCTTGATGGCCCCCTCCCACAGCTTTTGCCTCCAGATAAAGGGGGGGCTATGGCAACAGCCCCCTGATGGGGGTGGAGGTGGAAAAGAAGATGGGACATTATATCCTGCCTTGCAGCAATCAAGCACTTTTAGCCCTACAAAGACACATTTTTCTGCTTCTTTACCTGCAGCTGTGCTGGATGTGGAATCTCCTGAGATATATCTAGTGAACGGAGAGGCTCTGGTGAGTGGGAATGTTGCAATACTGCCTGCAGAGTCTAAAAAACAACTAGTGCCAGCTGATGGGGAACAAATGGTGGGGACCTCATCACAGATTGAAGCTGTTAATGCATGCAGAGTGGCAGGAAGCAAGGACTGTGTTTCAAAGAGCAGCTTAGGGGATCTCAGCCCCCCCCCCCTGAATCAACCCTCATCACAAAAGCAGGAGAAGCTGAGTAGTAAACTTGATACCTCACGTTTGGGCAGGAAGATCCTGCAGAAATGGAAGGATGGCCCAAAGGAGGAACGCACAAAACCCAAGACAAAAAAGGGGTGCAAGTACAAACTAACAGATGCAGTTTGTCATAAGGTTGAGAATCAGATGCTGGAAATGAAAGAAATACAGAAGAAGAGGGAGGTGAACCTTTTCTCGATGGACAACAGGCTGTTGCAAAAATACAAGGAGTTTTTGGCTGATTTTGAACTGCCCAACCCTCAAACAAAGAGATCCAGAGTGAGCTGTCCCAAGTTTCAAGCATCAGGATTGCAGGGAAAGCAACTTGGACTTCCCTGTGATTTTCTTCTGTGTGAAAATTACTTGCAACTTCTGGAGAAGTCTTTGTGCCTTCACACCTCTTCGGCCTGCCTTAATGCAGATGGGTGTGGCTGGAGCAAGAAGGAATGTGTGTTTGCCTGAAAAGCTGAAAAGGGGGGTTGTGTGGGATTGTCTTGTGAAGTCAGTGAGACTTAATTTATGGCTTAATTTCAACTTGCCATGCCAAGAACTGTGCTGGAGAGAAGATAGTGTTTCAGAGAGCTTCAATCAAGATTTGGACTTTTAATTTGGACATTTTAATTGGACTAAAAAGAAAAAAAAGATTGTGTGGACTTTAAAGAAGAATTATAAAACCTGACAGCCTTTTTAAGAAATTGTCTACCTGCTCATGCTAATGAGATTTGTACTGTATTTGAGTTACCATGCTATGCTGATTATAAGTTATTGAATGCTTCTTTCACTTACACCAGTGGGAGAAGAAAAAATTTAATGCCTTACTCATGTAATTGGGGAAGTGAGAAATGCCTTCTAAAATGCAACCAGACCTCCTTCATGTAAGGAAGAAAAGAAATGTTCATGTCTTGTTTATGCTTAAGTGTTTGCTTATTCTCTTGCAGGAGACAGACCTGTCTTTGCTTATGTTATGTATTGTCTTATGAAACTGCATATCTCAAGGTACCTTCAGAAGTACATGGAAGAGTACCCTACACATGTAAATGGGTTTGTGATATTGCATCTGTGTTATACATCAGGCATGTTTCACGTTTAGTTACATGGTACTAGTAATAACAGGGCATGCTCCTGTTTCTTAGGGGAGTGTCTTGGCAACAAGGGGATCCTGAGTGGAAGGATTCCTGCTGGAGCGATCCGCCCATGGAGAGAGAAGAAGGTTACTCAGCTCCAGGATGGTGGTTCACCAGTAGACTAAATTTGCTGACATTTGTTCTTTTCTTTCTTACTGTGCTTCCAGCTGTAAGAACAATGCCTCATGGGGGCAACCCCAACTTTTGGATTCATCATGCTAACTATATGTTTGAGGTTCATGGTAAGAATGCAACGTTATACTATGAGCATCCACTGGCAGTGTCTCAAATGGCCTTTCTTCCGGCATTGTTCAACACGCCAGAGTTGGTTATTGGACATTTGCAACATCTTGATAGATCTACACTCTTCTCCAATCCCCCAGAACAATTTAACAACACCAGCTGGCGAAGCATGACATTCAAGAAATACACTAAAGGACTTTGTTTCTGCTGTCATAGTTCTGGAGTCTGGAATAGTAAATGGAAGTACTGGACTCAAGCGAAAGGGGTTTTGCAGAATGTAGGCAATTATACGGGTTGTGATGATTATTTTTGGTTATGGGGTAGTTATAACAGTTCTTATAAGCTTAATTATACCTTGTTTAACACTACTATTGAAGATATATATGATGTATTTCCTATGTTTACTCCTGATTATTCTGCTATAGATAGTGGTTCAAGTTGCAATGGATGGCAAATCAAGGATCCCAACATGTGGTTCTTTTTTAATGGAGTTGCCACGAATTTCCATCCAGGACAATATCGATGTGCAGCATTGGGTTATTTTACCTTACAGACTGGCCATAGATTACCTGTTAGCAAAATCCGGAGGATTTTGTAAACTGGTCGGGAACCAGGGATGTCGGGTAAAATTCCAGGATCTGAATAATACTATTGAGAAAGAACTTCAGAATTTACAGGAGAGCATTACTAACAATGTACGCACTGATGTTAATCTCTTTGATTGGGTGACTTCTTGGTTGCCTGATTTATCTGTCCTTAGACAAGTTTTCTTTTATGGGTTTATTATTATTATCTGCTTTATACCTTTGTGTTTTTGCATTAATTGTATTCCTAATCTTATTTCTATGTATAACACATGTCCACTGCGTAGAAGGGAGACATCGGGTTTTGCACGACGGCAATTGTACTCAATGAGGTATCATCCTCCGGAACAAAGTACCAGGAGTCAGGAGGGGTACGATGTCCAGGAGGACAGTGATGATGTATATGGAGGAGTAGTTATGGAGTATGATGACATGCAGGGGTATGATTAGCCGTCTCTCTCTCTCTCTCAAATTTAAATGAAAAAGGAGGACATGTAGGAATGCATCTGGTTTCTGTCTCCTGTCTTCTGACACATTTTGTAAACAAAAGCCTCTTTGCTCACTGAGAGACAACGCTCCTTATCTCTCCTTATTTGGGTTCTGACATTCTGATTGATTATCTAGCTTAAGTTTCGTTTCTGGTATACTCTGCTTGAATAAGTTTCGTTTCTGTTATACTCTGCCTGAATAAAGAGTAGTATCAGTATCCTTTGTCAGCCAAGGACTGGAGTCGTGTTTTCTCTGACTCTCTCTGTTCCTTTCCTTACTCTGAGCCTAATGAAGCTGGACTTCGTGGACTCTTAAGTTTCTACCTTAAAAGATCTGAGGATATAAACTGCTGCTAATGAGGCTGGCTGATTGATTATCTTTACATGAATCAGATCCCAACAGGGTTTGAACACTGTTTGGATGGGGCAAAACTCGGGATTATATACACTATAAACAGTAACAGTAACAATAATACAACAAGCACATTGGCTAACAGAGTGTGCACATTTTTTGATCCACTTATTTGTATAAGAATAGACACATGAGAAAAGATACATTCCACTCCTGTCAGAAAACACAGTTAACATACATAACAAACCCCCACCCACATTAAAAGAAAAATCCCACCCACCCCAAAAAGCAGAGAGAGGGTACATCTTATGGTAAGAGCCAGCGAGCAGGGGCCATATTACCCTCAGGGCTCCACATCTGCCCTGCCAGCCAGGTCTTGTCCTTTCCTGAAGGGCAGCAGCTCCATCTGCAACTGTAGCTCTACTGGCAGGAGGTTCCAAAGGGCCACAGTGGACCCGGAAAAGGCCCTTTTTCTTATGCCAGAGAGGTGGGGGCCCCTGGCTGATGGAACAATTAGGGAACCTCTCCGGTCTGCTCTGGTTGGAGGGACAGATGTTCTTAGGGTGAAGCGGCCTCTTAGGTATCCTGGCCCACTACCATATAGGGCTTTAAAGGTCATAACCAGCACCTTGAATTGCACTTGGAGACAAACTGGTAACCAGCGCAGCTCCCGGAGCAGGGGCGAGACCCGGACATAACACCCGCACCCCATCACTACTCGAGCTGCCACATTCTGGACCAGCTGCAGCCTCCAAATGGTCATCAAGGGCAGTCCCATGTAGAGCGCATTGCAATAGTCTAGTCTGGAGGTGACCAGAGCATATGTGATGGTAAGCAAGGAGTCCCTATCCAGGAGTGGGCGCAACTGGCACAGAGTTGTGCAAAGGCCCTCCTAGCCACGACCACTACCTGTTCTTCTAGTAGCAGTCGAGAGTACAGTAGGACCCCCAAGTTGTGCACTGGGTCTGTTTGGGGCAGAGTAGCCCCATCCAAGACCAAGGATGGCAGCTCCTGGAATAGCGTAGGACCCCAAAACCACAGCCACTCAGTCTTGCTGGGATTCAATTGTAACCCGTTGGCCCCCATCCAGACCCCCACAGCCTCCAGACACCCAGATAGGACTTTGACAGCATCGCTGGGGTCCCCACAGGCTGAGATGTACAACTGAGTGTACATCTACTGAGTGATTCCAGATATAAACAATGATACTGTACTGTACTGGCACAGAATTAAAAACAAATATACAGTGTGATGCTCTACAAAACATTGACATTTTTAAAAAATCAAGATCATGTAACAAAACAAATATTGTACTGCAACTTTGCTGTATAGTGAGTGGAAACAGGAAAAACTATGCAAGGGAAAATCACACTATTGCATACATATGTAAATGAGTCCCACGTGTCTCAGAACTATGGTGAAGAAGTCATACAATATCCGTGCAATCAGGAAATTAGATTTTTGCTGTGTTCCCAATATATAGACTAAAAGGTAATCTTGATTGGCCATAGTTCGCTGTAGCATGGATGACAACTAACAAGGTGCAATGAAATCAAACAAATTGTTGTCACTAAAGAAAAAGCAAAGCAGTCACACTATGTATAATACACTTCTTGTGTGGCATCCCTTTCCTGGTTCTGATATGGAAATTGCTTTCTTCTGGTCATGGGATACATGCCAAGCTAAAAATTGAACAGTTTACCCAAAATTTCAGATGACATTTTCACCTGATAAGAAGCACAGGCAAGAAAATACCTCTTCTGGATATTCCAGATACTTTCATAACTTGGAGAAATAATCCTGCTAACCTTTTTACAGTGTCTTCAAGTTTTTTTTACCACATCTGTATCACTCCAAGAAAATCAGACATAATTTTCTGTACAGAAAAAAGATGTAGGAGAATAATTCATCCATTTATTTTGTCTCCCTGTAAAATGACTTAAAGCAGCTCACAAAATATTTAAAAACAAACGAGGCTTAAAAATACAATAAATGGCAATATTTAAAAGCAATTAAAGATATTTAATTTTAACGGTTTCTACAGTTTAAACATTGGGGGTTTTATGTACGCCACCCAGAGTCACATGTTGATTGGGGTGGCTATACAAATTGAATAAATAAATAAATAAATGTATCTTTAAAATAATCAAGGAATAAAAACAATTTAATGCACATCAAGAAAGATTTGTTTTTTTACAATACAGTACATTATCTCTCATTAAAACTCCTTCTCCAGCAGCCAGTCAGGTCAGAAAGGTTTTCTTTGCTAGCAGGACAACAGAGAAGAGCCACCCTGACCTCCCTTGGCAGGAGTTGCATATGCAGCCTGGAAGCATGTGCCTTGAAAGTGGTGTAGTCTCCTGTGAAGATCTTAGAGCCCAGAGAGATTCAAATTTGGTCTCTCAGACTCAGTCTAACTCTTATCAAATACTACCTTGCTGTATGTCCCTTCAGAAGTTCAGTGCGCTAATTACCAAACATATTTCAGGTTGTACATATATTTTTATTCAATGAAGACTAGCATAACATAATCTACTGGAAAATTAACACTAGCACAAGTGCTTCAGCTGCCATCCTGGAAATCTCAACAACATTGTGCAGTGCTTACATGCATCCAGCCAAAGACAAGTTTTGAAGTCCATGGTAATGTACAATGTCATCACATGAAACTACCAAAGGAAAGAAGTCTTTGAATCTGTTGTTGAAAATAAGGATGAAGACAACTGTTATGACTAGTCAAAACATCTGTGAAAGGTTAGCACTACAAATTTGCTTCTTTCATTGGGTTAGTTAATGCAGGTGAAATAACAGCTTGAATGAAAGCACTATCATTGAACCAACTTTGCTTTCCTTTTCACCTAAAATATGTTGCACTGATCTCAGTGTTTTGTCCACTTGTGCTCACATTTGAGTTGTGATATTGGGGCAGGGAATGAGATTGTTTTGGGATATATGTTTGTTGTGTTAAAGCCTGCCAAAATGTATCTTTCCGCACCTGTATATAAGTCGCTGTGGCACAGTTAAAATTGTGTTCTTAACCCTGTAATAAAGTTATGTGTTAGGCCCGTATTGCTGGCTGCTGCTCATTATTTCTGGAACACTAAATTGGCGACGAGTATGGGATGGCGACGCACAAGAATTTCATCAGCCCTTTCGACATTACAGCGCCGGAGAAATGGCTCCTCTATGAAAAACAATTCAAACATGCCATGGCGGCTGACAGTATCGGAGAGGAAGATCTGAAGAGACCGTGTTTCCTTGCAAGATGTGGTCTGGCTACCCTCGAGTTGGCCATTCACCTGTTATTGTCACGGGATATTGATGATGTTCCCCTCACCGATATCCTGATGGCCCTTCGAAACCACTTCCAACCAAGGGTCTTGATTTTCCCTGCCTGGGTCATGTTTCACTGCCGTGACCAATGCCCTAAAGAGTCTGTGGCTGACTATGCCACCGCCCTATGATTTGCAGAGGCCCCTTGCCAGTGTACGAACATCGAGGATGCCCTCCGTGACTACCTGCTAGCCGGACTTTGGGATGAAGAGGCTCAATGCAGGCTGATGACCCACGACACACTGACCTTCAAGTCTGTATTGAAGGAGGTGTTGGCGTCCGAGGTGGCCATGTTGGGGGTGAAATCCTTCAAGCAGTGGTCTGTCACCTCCGGGGCTCCGGAGTCTGCTGTACAGGCCCACCACTGTTTGTCGTCATCGCCTTCCTCCTCGTCAGTGTTGCCACCATTTTCATCCACGTCCGGGTCCAGCGATGAGGACGGAGGGGTTGGGAAAGTCCAGAAGAAGAAGGAAAAGCACTCTCCAAGGGTCCTGAAGAAGTGCAACAGCTGTGGGAGCAGGCATGACTGGCAAAAGTGCCCATTCCAGAATGTGGACTGTCATCATTGCAGGCGCACCCACCCAAATAAAGACTCAGACACCGGTATTGGATTAAAGGCATCGGGCCACTTTTATTGAATAATGCCCTAGTCTGAATAATCACTTTCAATTGGTGTATCATCCAATTGTAATTCTTTAAGGCAAGCAGGCCGCAGTAGCACTGGTAAGGTTCCACCCTAAATGCCAATGGAAATTGGCTACATGTATCAATTTGTTTGTTTACACAAACAAATTGTTGACCGGAGTCAATATACTATCTACTGACCCCACCCTATGACGTGTATCCATCCAAATATCAAGGTGATGCAGGCTGTGAAGCTCCTGACATCACCCCTTTCATGGTTCGCCCTTGACCGGCCAATCTTGTTTCCCCTGTACCTATCTACGTGTTGGCCAGTCAATTGCGAACCTGCCGGATACCTATGGGTCATAAATCTTTACCTTACCCAGTGCTACCCGCCACATGGGGAGGTGTCCATGATGACTCACCCCCCCCCCCCGCCCAGACTGTCAGCTCGGTCACCAGGCCTGCTTGCACATCCTCCAGAAAGAGGTTCATACCTCTGGCCGACAGGTGGACCCCATCTCCTGCATATAGGTCAAAATTTTGCAAGCCTATCCGCGGATGTTGAATGGCTGTCCCCAAGCCATTCTCAACAAGGAACCGGGCAACAGCCCTGTTCACTGACCGCCGGTCACGGTCCAAATCATGGAGGTCCATGCCTCCTCTATAACACTGTCTCGGCACGATGTCAGACCATAGCAACCGTGTGTACGGCCATAAATGATGTAAAAATGCCAGGTCGCTGCACACTGACATTTTTAAGTAAAGGCCAGTGATCTGTGTGAGATCATTGCCGCCAAGGTGCAGAATCAGGACATCAGGCGGTCCAGCATCCCTGATGAACATCAGGAATGGCAACAGTTCCCGCCATCTCATGCCGTGCATACCATACCAACGCATACGTGCGGCTGCACGCAGCCCGAGATGGGGTCCCCACTCCGTCACCGCAGCATATTCTGCCGCCCAGTGCACGTAACTGTGGCCCACCAGCCATACTGCCACCGGTGTGCGTAGACATACAGGGTCTGTAAAAGAAGAAAAAGGAAGTAAGGACATAAATGGTACTCATACAGTGAGGGGACGTACATATAAGGAAAAACGCGTGGACCCCCACCTACCCATCCGACATATATCAGCCTCAGAGTACCCAAATGCAGCCGCAGTTGAAGCGGCGCCTATCCTGAATGCATGGGTGCCGTAACGAGCCCCAGGGAGGCCGACACTATGAAGTGTCATACCGGTCATCCTCCAAAACTGAAATTTGGTAAGGGAAGACCCATCCTGGTGGCAGAAAAACGGGCCAGGGTGCGTGCCACGCACTGCCAAAAATGCATGTAGGGCACCAACCGGACAGATGTCAGCAAATGTGCATCGTAGCAGTCTAACACCACTGCCTACTCCGTGCTGATTGGCCTTTGAGGAGCGAATCCTCAACTAAGCCCACTCCTGGTTGATAAAGACATCGTCGAGTTCCAGTGCCCTACGAGACACGTCCCCCTTTGACAATGGGACCAGCTCGGTGATTCGGAGAGCTCCAAAGAAAGCTATGGTGGTAGCTGCATGAAAAAAGAGCCTCCTCATACCTATCATAACACAGTCTATGCCAACCTCGGGCAAGGTGGGTAAGAACACCTGGGGAAACAGGGTGACGTGTGTCCGGGCGGCGGCCACGCTCACGTGTCCACCCTTCCAATACGTGGCATATGCGGAAGTCATTCATGCAGTCAGTGAAGCCCCGTGCCTTGGCCATGAATGCCAAGGCGGAAAGCCTGGCGGTGATGGTGCGTGGGGCTAACCCCTGATCATGAAGGTGCACCATATACTGTAAAATCTGGTCGACCGGTATCGGCCACATTTCAGGCAATTGCCTTTGCACACAAAAAGTCCTAAATTGGAGGAGTGCATGCAGATACGCCTTACGCGTGCGAGGTGCCAAAGACATGCCGATAGCCCGGTTCACCTCTCCTCGCCAAATGTCCAAATCTCAGCCGGGAGTGTAGCGGGAAGTTCCTCTGCATCTGGAGCCAAGGCACGGACCCGGGAGATCTGCAGGCAGGATAAAGCGTCAGCAATATCATTATTAATGCCTGGCACATGTCTGGCCCTGAAGAGTACATTAAGGCGTAAGGACCTCAAAACAAATTGGCGAACTAAGGCCATGACTCTGGGGGATTTAGATGTTTGGGCGTTGACAATGTGCACCACTGCAGCATTGTCACACCAAAAGTGAACTACCGAATTAGCCCACCTATCCCCCCAGAGCATTAGGGCCCCTAAAATGGGAAAGAACTCCAGAAACGTAAGATCGCGTAAGCGATCCGTGCCTTGCCATGTCTGAGGCCACCATCCCTCAAAGTAAATTCCAAAACCCAGGGAGCTGGAGGCATACGACTGTACTTGAAAATGAGGGCTGACCATAAGCTCAGATCTCCAAAAGGAGATGCCATTAAAGTCCTGTAGGAATGTGAGCCAAACTGCCAGGTCTGCTCGTAAACCCTTGGTCAGCCGTACCCTGTGGTGTCGCTTTGAAAGTCCCACCATGGCGTCACACAGACGCCTGGCAAATGCTCTGCCTGGCATCACTACCCTACAGGCGAAGTTGAGGTGACCATGAAGCACCTGTAACTCTCGGAGGGACACCTTACGCTTGGCAAGCATTGCCAAAATCGCGGCAGAGATCCGAATCTATAGGCAACCTGGATGTTTGGGGAATGGTGTCGATTTCAATACCTAAAAAGGTAAGAGTGGTGGCTGGGCCCTCAGTCTTTTCAGGTGCTAGGGGGACGGCCAGTTCACGCATAAGGACCTGAAATGTGGTGAGCAGATGGGCACATGTGCCCGTAGCGTGTCCACCCCCGAACAAAAAATCATCGAGGTAGTGGACCCTGACCTACAAACAAAAGCCCAGTGGAGGAAGGTGCTAAATCATTCAAAGGCTGAACATGATATTGAACAGCCGAAAGGCATGGCCTTGTCCACATAAAACTTGCCCCGAAAACAAAAACCTAACAGCTCAAAGTCATCGGGGTGCACTGGCAATAATTGGAATGCCGATTTGATATCACACTTTGCCAATTGCGCCCCGGAACCACACGAGCATACCATCTGTAAGGCCTGGTCAAAGGACGTATACCTGACAGAGCAAAGGTCGTCTGGTATAGCATCATTGACCGAGGAGCCCGCAGGGTAAGAAAGGTGGTGAATTAGACGGAATTCACCCGGGGACTTCTTAGGGACTAAACCTAGAGGGGATACCTTCAAGTTAGAATATGGGGGGTCGTCAAACGGCCCCGCCACCCTCTGTGCCTTAATCTTCTTGGCTATCTGCTCCGAAGCAATGTCCTCATTACCCCTGAGAGACTGTAAGTTCGGGGCATCCTGAGGCCCACGAACCCCTTTAAAGGGTATGCGGAAGCCAAACTGAAAGCCCTCAAGTAGGTATCTCACATCATCCTGTCTAGGATAAGCGCGCAGCCATCGTTCAAGCACTGGGACATTAATTGGGGAGGGGGCCTTTTGAATGGGTAACAACATCAGAGGGAGCTCTGGCAACCCCCTGTCCACCCCTTCCTCTGCCCCTTGACCCACCGCCCCACGGGCATGCGGAGGCGGCGTGAGAGCCGGAACAAGAAGGGCACTCATGCCTATATCGACACTGCCACTTGTTGCACACTCCGTTGGTGGAGAAACTCCAACACAGCAGGCGGGCTGGAACCCGCTGCCCTGCCAGCTGGTGGGGAGTCTGTGTCGTAGCAGCCCACTGTACGGCATGGACACAGTGGTACTGGTCACCAGGCGCCGGCCGCGTGGGGGTCATATACAGCAGCCACAACTGCTGGCAGGGCTCATCCCACCTCATCTCAGGATGAAGGGCCACCCTCATCCTAAATTCTTCGTCATAGGCCAAACATGACGGTCCATGGAAATCAACAACAGCCCGGTAAATATTGTCCAGGTACTGGACCATTGGAATGGCCAGATCAGGACGGGCCCTAAGGTATACTGCCATATAAATCAGATAGGCCGGTAATCAATTAGCCCAAGTGCGAGGTGGCTTACGAAGACAGGACAACTCCTTGTCCCTGTCGTCCTGCCCCTCCCTCTCCTCCTTCATAGGTTCACGGTTCAGGAGGGAGAAAATGTCCACGTATTCCCCCGGCCAAATCTTTTCCCTCGTAGCCTGGGACAAATGGTCACCCAGGGGCAAGGAGTAACCGGCCGTCGGCAGGGCCGCCGTTGGAACGGATTGAATTGAGGGCGCCCACAATGGGCCCTGTAGGACCCCTGGGAAATTAGGCATACCCATAGGGGTGGTCACCCCTGCAATAACCGTGGGATAATTGGGCAACCAGGAATTAACCAGAGAGTGCGGATTAAACTGTCCTCCCACAGTCACTTGTTGCGGCCATGGCCACTGTACCCCCCCAGCAATATTGGCTAGTGTCACTGGTGTGCTGACTTGACCAGGATACTCACTTGGCGCATCCCACTGGGGGTTCCGGCCCACGGTGGGCGTCGGAGCTCGCGGCAGGTATCGAGCTCTGCATCCCGATTCGTCCCTGCCAAGTAGGACCGGTAGCTGATGGAAAGCCTTGTTGTGCTGGCCTGATGGGGAGCTGCGAGGCGCCAGCTTGGGCAGGCCTGATGGCTTCTAGCAGCTCAACCCTGTTGGTGGCCCGCTGCGCAGCCGTGGTCGGCGTGTGGGCTGGGACCGGAGAGTTGGCAAGCCCATCATCCGAAGGTGGTGGAGCAATGCCCATTGAAGCCTCCAGCACCGAAATGCAGGCAAGGAGAGCATCCACAGTCTCCGACCCACCAGGATAAGGTGGGCCGGATGGGCCAGATGGCTCACAGGGCAATTGCTAAGGGATAAGCCCCTGTGGTAATCCCTGGCCAGAATAGGGCCATGGCCAGTAATCCGGCCCATGAGGAGCCGGAAGGATGGTGGGGCGGAAACCCGCACCGTGCCTGAGTGGGCCGCTATGCCCCGAGCCAGCCAAAGAAGCAGCGGGGGTAAGAACCCCAGGGGAGCAGGCCTGTGCCGCCCCCGCCCGAGTCCTCAGACTGGGCTCATTGGTGGCAGTGGGTATGAAAACCCCACCACCACCCTGCGGGGATGCCATCCGAGCCCTCCGGCCCGGTGGCACCCCTGAAGAAGTGGAGGGGGTGGGCCAAGCCCCCCCTTTGATGCAACTGAGGGGCCGCCTGAGCCTTGCGCTTGGGTGCCATGGCCCAAGCAGATGCTGTTCGGAGGAAGAGGAAAACCTCCGATGGAAGATTGAGGAAAAGCAAAGCGAGCCTCTTAAAAGAGGTGAAGGCAAGGAAGGAAGCGTCGGAGCGAACTTCTCTGCCCCGTCGCTTCGCAAAATGTCAGCCAGGCTGCCTCGTGGCCACCCCTTTTATAGAGGGGTGGCCACACACCCCTAACTAGCCCAGATGTCTGTGTCCGGGTGGGCACAGTGCACGGCGGCCATTTTGGCACCACGCTTGCATTGCAGCAAGTGAGGGCACATTGCCAAAGTGTGCCGCCAGTGGAGCAGGCCAGCAGCGTCAGACGAGCGGACGAGAAGACCGAGAGCAGACATCTCCAAGATCTCGTCGGGGAATACAGTCAGCAGTGTGTCGCACATGACCGGCCGTTTCTTCACGGAGCTGCTGCTGCAGGACATCCCAATGCATATGGAGATGGACTCAGGTACGTCTTATTCCATCTTGCCCCAAGAAAACTTCCTAAAAATTCCCCCCGCCTCACACCCTAAGTTGCGGGCGTTGAAGATGTCCCTCCGAGACGCTCAAGGGTGCCACATTTCAATTTTGGGGGTGGGGGATTTCTCTGTACGTTTCAAGAAAATTCACACCAAATTGCCCCTTGTGGTGGTGAAACAAGGAACTAACTGTTTGCTTGGGGTCCAGTGGTTCGAACTGCTGGGAATAAGACTATCTGAAATAAATGCTGTGAGTTCTGACGTGCAAACGTGCTGGACGTTTGCAATGCGTACCCAGCAGTTTTCAAAAAAGACCTTGGAACTTATGTGGCCCTCCCGGTCTCATTTGAACTTGACCCGGAAGTACGGCCTATCAGCCTTAAGCCTCGCCCTGTTCCCTTTGCTCTTAAGGACAAGATAGAGGCGGAAATTGGGTCAAGGTATTCTGGTTCCTGTTGATTCTGCCGAATGGGAAACTCCTATTGTAACTGCCATTAAGTCTAATGGGGAGGTTAGGATCTGTGCAGACTACAAGTGTAAGATTAACAAAGCTATTTTATTTATTTATTTAAATTTATATGCCACCCAATCAGGAGATTGGTGTACATCAGTTAAAAATGTATAAAAACAGATTTTAAAATCCCAAATCGCCCACTCGCTTCCCCACCCTACTACCCCCCACCCCAATTAAAAGAATAAAAAGAAATAAAAGGGAATGGGGGGGATACAACAACACAAAGGGAGGGATATTAACTAAGTACTGACTGGGGATGAGCCAACAGGCTGGAGCTCCCTGCCAGCCAGGTTTTCAGACTTTTCCTGAAGGGCAGCAGTTCTGTCTGTAGCCTCAATTCTGTTGGAAGGAGGTTCCAGAGGGCTGGTGCAGACACAGAGAAGGCCCTTCTTCATTTGCCAGAGAGGTGGGCCCCTCTAGCTGAAGGCCGCAGTGCCTCCCCACCCCTTCCATCGGCCGGGGGGGTGTGTGTGTTTAAAAGGAGCCTCTCGTGGCCTGAGAGGCTCGAAGACGCTGCCGTCGAGCCACAGCACCTCCCCGCCCCCTCCACTGGTGTGTGTGTGTGTGTGTGGGGGGGGGTTTAAAAGGAGCCTCTCATGGCCCGAGAGGCTCAAAGATGCTGTTGAGCTGTGGCGCCTCCCCACCCCCTCCACCAGTGTGTGTGTGGGGGTGTTAAAAGGAGCCTCGCATGGCCCAAGAGGCTCGATGACACCGCTGTCAAGCTGCAGCGCCTCCCTGCCCCCTCCACCAGTGGTGGAGGGTTTAAAAGGAGCCTCTCGTGGCCCGAGAGGCTCGAAGACACCACCGTCGAGCTGCGGCACCTCCCTGCCCCCTCCACCAGCAGGGGAGGGGGTTTAAAAGGAGCCTCTCATGGCCCGAGAGGCTCGAAGATGCTGCCGTCAAGCCGTAGCGCCTCCCTGCCCCCTCCATCGGCAGGGGGGTGTTAAAAGGAGCCTCTTGCGGCCCAAGATGCTTGAAGACGCTGCTGCCACCACTGAGCCTCTGGCCCCACCAGCGGAGAAGCCCACCTAGTGCTGGATGCCGGGTGGGGGGCTTTCCATCTCCTCCAGTGTCCTTGGACACCCCCCAACCCCCAGGGAGGACTTAAGGGCCGAAGAGGCAGCAGGACTCTTGATGCTGCCTCTGGCCTCACCAGTGGAGAAGCCCACCCAGCACCAGATGCTGGGGGCATTCCATCTCCCCCGGCATCCTCGGACCCCCCCCCAACCCCCAGGGAGGTCATATTCATTGTTGTTTTCTCTTGCTGTAATTGAATTGTATATTTTGTGGTTTGAGTTTTTGTAATTGTACCTTTGGAGATGTGTTACTGTATTATTATTATGTATTTATTGTTCACCATGTAAACTGCCCTGAGTCGGGTTGCACCTGAGTGGGTGGTATATAAGCGCGAAAATTAAATTAAATTAAATTAAATTAAGGCACAACTAGGGAGCCCCTCTGGTCCACTCTGGTTGGACGTGCATACACTCTCGGGACAATGCGGTCCCATATAGGGCTTTAAAGGTCAAAACCAGCACCTTGAATTGCACCCGGAGGCAAACTGGTAGCCAGTGCAGCTCCCGGAGTAGTGGGGATGTACGGACATAACGTCCACATCCCATCACCACCCATGCAGCTGCATTCTGAACCAGCTGTAGCCTCCGAATGGTTGTCAAGGGTAGCCCCATGTAGAGCACATTACAGTAATCTAGTCTGGAGGTGACCAGAGCATGAGTGACCAAGAGTAAGGAGTCCCAGTCCAGGAGCGGGCACAACTGGTGAAATACTCAAAGTTGAGTAAAAGCCCTCCTGGCCACCTGCTCTTCTAGCAGCAGTCGCGAGTCCAGGAGGACCCCCAAGTTGCGCACTGGGTCTGTCTGAGACAAGGCTGCCCCGACCAAGACTAGAGGTGGTAGCTCACTGGATAACCCCGGACCCCCAACCTAAAGCCACTCGGTCTTGCCAGGGTTCATCTGAAGCCCATTGTCCCCCATCCAGACCCCAACAGCCTCCAGCCATCCAGACAGGACTTAGACTGCATCACTGGGGTCCCCACGGGCCAAGATGTACAACTGAGTGTCATCCATGTACTGGTGGTACTGCACCCCATGGGAATGGATGATCTCACCCAGTGGCTTCATGTAGATGTTAAAAAGGAGGGGAGAGAGCACCAAGCCCTGCGGCACCACATATTTAAGGGGCCTAGGTCTGGATCTCTCACTCTCCAACCACACCGACTGGGTACGGCCCTCCAGAAAAGTGGAAAACCAGGACAACACAGTGCCCTGGATCTCCAATCCCTCGAGCCATTCCAGAAGGATGCTGTGGTCAACGGTATTGAAGGCCGCTGAGAGGTCAAGGAGAGCAAGGATGGTTGGATGACCACCAGCCCACTCCCGCCAGAGATCATCCATCAGTGCAACCAATGCCGTCTCTGTACCATGTCCGGGCCTGAATCCTGATTGAAAGGGGTCCAGATAATCCACTTCCACCAGAGCCCCCTGCAGCTGGCATGCCACCGTTGAACCTGGTAGAACAGGAGGACAGTTTTGAGTTTGGGGTGCCCGGAGCTGACGAGGCTCATCATAATTCCATGTTAGAGTCCTCCCCCTTATCCTAAGGGAGACACAAAGAAGGCTCAGTTTGTAATCCCCAGTTTTCTAATTCTAAGCGTCCAAAGGAGTCCCAGGAACTTGGTTTCATCCATTGTTTTACAGGATTGGGGGGGAGTTTTTTGCGTGTTCCCCTATTTGTCCATGCAAAAAATGGAGTTATGATTTCTCCCTTGGGGCCCCCCATCATCCAGTGTTTGAGTCAACCCTTACTCACACCTAAAACAGGGAAGTTTGTGTTGAGTTGCCCTCGACTCATGGTCATAGGAGGGACTTTCAGTTTGGTTTATCCTCCTTCAAATTCTGGGTTTGTGTTTGAGCATTTCCCTACTCCTTCATTTACAAAACGGGACTTTGAGTTGGTTTCTCCCCTCCCTAGGTCTAATGCAGAAATGGGCAATTGCTCCTGACATGCTATTAGTCCTAGCAGACCATCTGTTGCGGAACAACCATTACATTCCTCAGGGAGCCCTAGGGCTCAGCCAACTGATCAGGTGCCAGTGTGGCCAAAAAGATCATGTGGCCCCCCCCGCAATGGCTTAGAGGTTTTGTGGGATCCTAGGGGGGAGGGGTGTTGTGTATTGAATGAAATTGTTCCACCATTTTATGTTCTCCTCAGTTTCTAAGTAATGTGGGATTTGGGTTCACGCCATTTTTACTCCGAGAAGTGCGATTGAGATCAGGTCCTCGATCATCCCCACTCTCCTTCAACCAATCCTGTTAAAGCCTGCCAAAATGTATCTTTCCTCACCTGTATATAAGTCACTGTGGCGCAGTTAAAATTATGTTCTTAACCCTCTAATAAAGTTATGTGTTTGGCCCGTATTGCTGGCTGCTGCTCATTATTTCTGGAATACTAAAATGTTGGCGATTTCAGATATTATTCCCTGCTTCCTTGACACCAAGGGACTGTGGTGGCTCAAGTGCTTAAGACGCTGAAGTTGACTGGAAGGTTGGCAGGTCAGTAGTTTGAGACCTGAGTACTGAATGACGGAATGAGCTCCCATCTCCGTCCCAGCTCCTGCCAACCTAACAGTTCGAAAGCAAGAAACTGCAAATAGATAAATAGGTATCACTTTGGTGGGAAGGTAAATAGCATATGGTATCTAGTCATACCTGCCACATGTTCACGTAGACAGCGCTGGCTCTTTGGCTGTAAACAGAGATGAGCACTGAACCCTAGAGTTGGATACGACTCTCTTTCGAGCAAGGGTGACCTTTACCTTTACTGTACCTCCTTGACACAAAAACAGTTGAGTTTTTTCCTTTTGCTGAATGTAGCCAAATAAACTTGTGTATTTACTTATAGTTATCTGCCAGTATCTGAGTTGCTATAATTTGTTTTTTGTTTTTTAAAAAGGAGGGGATACCATTTAGTCTCTTACCCAATGAATTGTGTCAGAGATCATGTAGTGCTTGTATCTAGCCCTAAACCAGGGGTCCTCAAACTTTTTAAACCACGGGCCAGACCATGCCCCTCAGACTGTTGGTGGGCCGGGGACACACACACACCTTCCACTGCTGCTGGCTGTGGGGGTGAGTAGGGGGCTCAGGGTGTTCCCACCGTAGCTGCCTGTGGCAGCACCAGCAACACCAGGACCAACCCGAGCCCCCCACAACTTCCCCCACCACTACCAGCAGGACCAACCCAAGCCACAAGCATTACACACACACACTTCTTCCCAGCTTATCAGTCTGGAGGAGCTGCATGGTGGAGTCCAGGCTGTCCTTCTCTCCTGTGCTCAGCCAGGAAAGATGTGGGCAGCCACGTGCGCCCACTGTTTCCGCTTCTGTCACCACTGGCATTTCAATATTTTCCCCCTCCATTTGGCTTGGCATGTCTCTAATGGTGATCTGTAGCAGGGCGGATGTTGTAAGCCTTACAACTTCCACCCTGCTATGGAGCGTTGTTAGGGACATGCCAAGCCAAATGGAGGGGGAAAGGATTAAGGCAACAGCAGAAGTGGCAACTGGAGCGAGGGTGTAGGCCAAATGAAATGGTGCCACAGACCATATCCAGCCCATGGGCCTCTGCCCTAAACTGTTTAAAATTCTATACTCCAAACCTCCTATAACATTTAGTCTAACAAAAAGTTATGGAAATCTCAAAAGCTTGCACATTTCAATGAATATACACTTAATGTTAAGAAAGGGATTGCCCATTTATGGGTTTTGTTTCACTGCTTTGGTGACACAGATTCCACTCTCCACTGTTGCTTCTTCTTACGTGTCTAAGTCAGATGAAGGCACCTTTTGGTGAGTTCATTCTGCAGTTCCTTCCGCCTGATCTAGTATGAGAAAGATTAGCTGGCAACCAGTGGTGGGCATCAGCAGATTCGCACCAGTTCACCAGAACCGGTAGTAGAAATTCTGGCTGGCCCTGCCCATCCAAGTTTTGAAATAAAGTAGTCCTAATTCGGGTGCAATGCAGGGCTTTCCCCCTGGCCATGCCCACCATACCATGGCCACAGTGTGGTAGATTTTTTTTTTTGAGCCCACCACTACCGGCAACACAAGGCTCCTGTTACCAGGGTACACCAAACTGAGGTTCATAAATATCACAATCTTCGAGGAGGTGCTTTCTGTGTCCACTGTTGCTGATTTAACAGTATTGATTAAACACTTTACCACAAGAAAGGGTAATATGGAGGAAAGTGATAATTATCTAAGTGATTGAGCAGCTACACATATACAGTAATCTAAACTGCAGATGTAGAATATTGTTGCAGTAGGAGTCCATTTCTAATGTGCCCAGCAGTAGGTTCTTGATCAGGCTATCTATCTAACTGAAGCAATGACAATCTGTGTAAAAAGTACAGTGTATAAGTAGGGGGAGGAAATTCTAACTCCCCTTCCCAAATATTTTCTTCTCTAATAACAGAATTATACAATTACAATTTGAGGCCTCCTTTAAACTTCTTTGCTCTAGTGGTTTTCTAAACATTTTCATTATGTGATAGAAAATGTCTTTCTGCTCACTATACCATATAAATCTGACCATGACGTAACTTCCTTAGGAAAGTGAAAGGTGTTGGTTTGTGCTTTTATTGCCCTATTTATGGAGCGATTGTTAAACTAAACATTACCCTGTAACCTCATGAATAAATCATAGAATCAGTCACTGTAGTTGAAAAAAATGTATGATTTGGGGGGGGGGTGTTAATATTTGAACTTCTTTTGGTGACTGAAATGCATAATTAGTGAATGACTAAGCAAATAATGTAATCAATGGAGCAGTTCAGCAGCCCACAAGAAAGGCTATTGGAATTCCAGTATATTTGAATAATCAACTTGTTTTTTCTTACGAAGCTGTCTTATACCAGGTTAAGTCTATTTACCCATCTCTGTCTACCCTGATGAGTAATCTCTCTCCAGAGTCTTGGGAAGAATTCCTCTTTCATCTGAACTGTTACTAGCTACTCTTTTTTTATAAATAGAGATTGCCAGGGATTTAATGGAAAGCTTCCATAGGTAAAGCACATGTTTGGCTTGCCATGTATTGTCCCTCCAAATTAAGACAAAAATTATTCTAATATGTTTCAAAATTCCAGTGAGAAAATACTGATGTGAGGGGTGGGTGAGGGGAGGCATGAAGATGGAAATGTTCCATTGTTTGGAGTAAGTTCGGAGGATAGAAAAGTTATTTTATGGAAGTTATAATTCCTTAAAACCCCTACCCTGCAAATTGGTTGTGGCCTGGCATAAGAACATAAGAACATAAGAACAGCCTTGCTGGAATAGGCCACAGCCCATCCAGTCCAGCATTCTGTCTCACACAGTGGCTCACCATTTCCTTCAGGGTATTCCCAAGCAGATGC
The DNA here is from genome assembly GCA_035047345.1 of Bradypodion ventrale. NCBI lineage: Eukaryota > Metazoa > Chordata > Lepidosauria > Squamata > Chamaeleonidae > Bradypodion > Bradypodion ventrale. The sequence continues at coordinate 125,505,177 of JAWDJE010000005.1, forward strand.
CTTCACCTGTTTAGGATTCCCTGGAAATGGCATTGAGGGATATCCTGCCTATCTCTCCAACCTGGAGGTTGTCCTTAAGTATCCATAATTATAGCCATTGATACCCTTGTCCTCCATGAACTTGTCTAATCCTTTCTTAAAGCTGTCAAGACTGACAGCTGTCACCACTTCTTCTGGCAGGGAGTTCCATAGACCAGTAATCCTCTGGGTGAAAAAGTACTTTCTCTTATTTGTTTGAGAACTAGTACCCAAAAGTTTCATGGAGTGCCCCCTAGTTCTAGTGTTATGCGATAGGGAAAACAGTTTTTCCTTATCTACTTTGTCCACACCGTGCATGATTTTATAAACTTCAATCAGGTCACCTCTTAGATGTCGTCGTTCAAGAGTGAAGAGGCCCAACCGTTGCAGCCTCAGATGGTAAGGAAGGTGTTCCAGTCCCCTAATCATTCTGGTTGCCCTCCTCTGCACTTTTTCCAGCTCCATAATATCCTTCTGGAGGTATGGCGACCAGAACTGTACACAGTATTCCAGATGGGGCCTCACCATAGATTTATAAAGAGGCAAAATGACACTTGCTGACTTATTTTCTATCCCTTCCTAATGATCCCTAGCATTGAGTTTGCTTTTTTCACTGCTGAGGCACACTGGGTTGACAACTTCATTGCACTGTCCACCAGGACACCAAGGTCCCTTTCCTGGTTTGTCGCAGAGAGTTCAGACCCCATCAGTTTATAAACGTAATTGGGGTTCTTTGCCCCAACATGCATCACTCTGCACTTACGAACGTTGAAGCTCATTTGCCACTGTTTTGCCCACTCCCCCAGTGTCAAGAAATCCCTCTGGAGTTCCTCACAATCTCTCACAGTTTTCACTACCCTGTATAATTTAGTGTCGTCAGCAAATTTGGCTACCTTGCCTTTTACTCCTACCTCTAGATCATTTATGAAGAGGTTGAAAAGCATGGGTCCCAGTACTGAACCTTGGGGGACCCCACTCTTTACTTCCCTCCATGGAAATAGCATTTCAAAAAAGTAACTTTTTCAAGTTTTGGATAAGCTAAATATTCTGCCACCTCTAGAACATTCTAGGAACAACTTTGCACAGAATGAAACAGATCTTCATTGTCATTGGGAAATGTGGGCAATGTAAAGATTTTGTGGAAACATCTGCTTCAGTAAATAAATATATGAAATAAACACAGGTGCAATAGGAAACGGATTTAAAGAATTCTGAGCAAATTACAGAGGTGACACTATGTTACTTAGTTGAAGCCAAAGAATCCTTGGTACTTTAAAGACACGGGCCAGTATCCTATTGTGCTTGGAATGTAAATTATGGAAGTGGCCACCATGGCTTGATGAGTTTATTTTGCATTCTGTCCTGTGACTTCCTCCCACACATTGTAATTTGCAAGAGAATACTGACCTGATTATGCAATTCTAAAATCACTTAATCTGGAAATAAAACTCCGCTGAACACTGTCTAATATACATACTTCTAAATAGAACATGTGTAACAGAGACGGGAAATGTACTGTCCTCCTTTAGTTGGTGAAGTGCAAATCCCATGTATTTTAACCAAGCCAGAAATAATAGGGATGATGGGAGCTGCTCAAGAAAATTTAGAGCACATGTTCCCTAGATCTCTATGTCAGCATTGAGTTATGGCATGTTTATTGTGGCACTGAAGGCAATGATGTAATGCCCCAATATTCTGGGCACCCCTGAGACCAGGCATACTAAACACAGCCTTGCTGTTTCTCACAGCATTCCAATATCAAGCATTATATGTTGTTACTGCAAAATGATACAGTACATTCTTCCCTTTTTCTTCTTTACTTCCTCTTTTACCACTTTGGGTGTCAAGGGAGACACAATAATACACTGTGGACACTGATAATCAAAATGCAATTACATGAATGCTAAGTCTTGGAATAACAGTGAAATGCTTTGCCATTTTTAAATGTTACTAGCTATTTTGCCCGGCCTTACCGGGCAGGTATTAAGTTTGCCAGTGCGGAGGAGGGGCAAGGAAGAAAGAGAGGTGGGTGCCCAGCAGGGAAGGTGCCTCTCCTGTTGGATACCTGCCTGTTGCCTTGGTTCGCTTCCCGGGGACACACACATGCACAAACACACACGCACACACACACACAGAGGGGAGGTGGCAGGTGAGTAGGGGAGGCGGCGCCCAGGTGAGTAGGGAGGGAAGGGCATGGTGGACACGATCCGTTCCCCCTTCCCTGCCTGCGTCACGGGGAGACGCCTTTGCATTTCCTCCTCAGATGTTTCGAGGGCTGGCTCGAAACAACGGAGGGTGAATTCCGGCACCTGGGGGGGGAAGGGAAGGGAGGGAGATGGATGTGTTCCATTTTCCCTTCCCTGCTGGCACCCGGGGGGAGGCAGGGAAGGAGGTAGGCTGGCAAGGAAGGGTGTTAGGCATTTGTCCACCAGGGAAGGCACCTTCCCTATCAGACACCTGCCTGCCGCCTTTGGTTCTCCTCCACGCTGGTTCGAGGCCAGCTTTGAACCAGCATGAAGGAGGAGCAAGGAAGGGAGACAGTCAGGTTCGCTTCCCCCCACCTTTTTCTTCCCCGGCCAACCTACTGGGTGAACTCTGCTGGGTTGGCAGCGGCAGGAGCGGCGGCGGCAGTGGCAGCGGCAGCGGCAGAGTGGTGGCTTTTTAGGGCCGCTGGAGAGAGCCTAGATGTTGCGGGTCTCTCCTTCCCAACTCTTTCTCCCCCAGCCAACCTACCGGGCAAATTCTGCTGGGCTGCTGCTGGTGAGAATGGTGGCGGCGGGGAGGTGGCATTTTAGGGGCGTCGGAGAGCAGGTGATGAGGGGGGGGAAAGGCGCACGAGTTGGCCATTTTTCCCCTCGTGTGCACTGGCTGTCTTGCCTCCTCTGTGCTTGCAGCCACCTGCCTGATTGGCTAAGGCGTGCTGCAGCACAGAGGATTCTGAGAAGCATCTTTTTTTGTTTTTCTGTGTTCGTGGGGTGAACGCCCCACCCTCGGCTCCCAGACCTGCACGGCGATGGTGGCAAGAACAAAAGGTAAGTGTGGCCAGCTCATTACGGGATAGGCTGGTTGTGTGCAGGCACACATTCTGGAAACGCACAACCACATCCCATTCTTATACGTATAGATTCCATACTATATAGATTCACACATGGATACCAGACACTACAAAATTGTTAAGTATTCTAAACAGGGAACAGACATATCAACGTTTATAAAACTAAAAAGTGAATTTAGCTGATATACTTTGAATGGAGTATAAACATCTTCATGCAAATTGGGCTATCTAGGTATCTATATTGAAAGGCAGTTTAAAAAGAAGGCATATGCAATCCAACAGAGTGATGGCACAGCGGTTTGACAACATCCACCTACTCCTTTGAGAGATCACACGTGATTTTTCTGCATTTTCTCACTTGCCAGTCATTTCTTACATTGTTTCACATCCACTTGTATTTTATTTGGAAGTGCTTTATTTCCTCTAATATAATTTTGATGGGCACTGCTTCCAGGCACCTAAAATATGCATTGCAAAAAATGTAAGAGTTCCCAAACATATGTTGTTGCTACTGCAGCTTGTCTTTCTTTTGAAACCAGAGGTTGGATAATGAAGCTTTGATATCCAGTATTCAGATGTCTGTGTTAATGTTGGTGCTGCTGATTTTGCACTTTTATATTGGTTCCAAACTAGGTCATTTTCAATATAATAAAGGTACCACTAGATTCTATTGACAAGGAAGAAGAGATACAAAAAGGAGAAAGCCTTTTTTGGTAGTGGTTGTTCACCTATGAGATGAGCTTTCATTGGGAATATATCAAATTCTGAAGTTTCTTCTTGTTCACCTTTTGCTAATTGTCCTTTGGGAATATTGGTCTCATAGTTGCTGGTTGTTACAAGTTATCATCATCTTATAAATGCAGAACTGGATATTACCCTATGGATTATCGAGTCCACCTGTACCAAGGAGGCACAGTTGAGGACTCAAACTCCAAAACTTTGGCTAAACCACTGTGCTATTCAGAAGTTATTATTTAGAGGGATTTAAGCTGTTTCATATTGGGTGTTTTTAAAATTATTACTATATTTGTTGTTGTTGTTCAATCACACAGTCAAGTCCAACCCTTTGCAATGTAATGGACCACCACACGCCAGGCTCCTCTGTCATCCACCATCCTCCGGAGTCTGCCCAGATTTATGCCCACTGTGTCAATGATGCTCTCTAGCCATCTCATCCTCTGCCACCTCGTTTTCCTTTTGCCTTTGATTTTGCCTAGCACCAGGGTCTTCTCCAGGGAGTCCTCTCTTCTCAATTGGTGGGGGAAGTACTTGAGCTTCAGCTTCAATATTTGTCCTTCCAAGGAACAGTCAGGGTTAATTTCCTACAGGATGGACTGATTTCATCTCCTTGCAGTCCAGGGAACTTTCAAAAATCTTTTCCAGCACCACAGTTCAAAGGTGTCTCTTCTTCTGTGCTCAGCCTTCCTTATGGTCCAGCTCTCACAGCCATACATTACTACTGGAAAGACCATTGCTTTAACTATGCGGACTTTTGTTGGCAGGGTAATGTTTCTACTTTTTATTATGCTGCCTAGATTTGCCATGGCTTGCCTCCCAAGGAGTAAGCATCTTTTTATTTCATGGCTTCAGTCACCATCTGCAGTGATCTTAGATCCAAGGAAAGGAAAGTCTGTCACTGCTTCCATTTCTTCCCCTTCTATTTGCCAGAAAGTTATGGGGCCAGATGCCATGATCGTGTTTTTTTTTTTTGATGTTCGGTTTTGAGTCAGCTTTTGCACACTCCTCTTTCACCCTCATCAAGAGGTTCTTTAGGTATTCTTCACTTTCTATATATTATATTCTCTCTATATAATATATACAGTGTTGAGCTGCTACAGGTGCCCACAGGTGTCCGGGCACCGGTAGCAGAAATTTCCCCAGGCCACGCCCACCTCCTTACCCCAGGCTATGGTGTAGGGAGGCCAAGTGGGCGTGGTCCACAGAGTTAGCCACGCCCATGGTGGGGGTAGTAATTTTTTTTGCAGCGCATCACTGAATATATATATTACTATATAGATTGGCTCAAATAATTCCACTTTAAAAGCAGCTTTAAAATCTCTTTTCAGATAGAGGACATTCTCAAAGTGACCTCACAACTACAAAAGTACAGTTTGCCATGTCTTGAGATTAATCTAGACATGAAATATTTTAATTTGCTTACGCTGAGATTTCTGGTGAATGCTTCTTCTGAATTCATCACCAACATATGCGACCAATCTCCCCTAAATTTGCTGGAAAATGTAATCTATGTAGTAGCACTTAAAGGAACAACTGTGAAGTTCTGTTGCTTGTGTTCTTCACTGGGCATGATAGCTGCATGTGCAACTCCTAGTGATGAATTGGTTGAAAAACTGTTCAGATAAATGCAAAGCTTCAAGTGCTTGGACAGTATAGTGTCCTATGCATGGAATCTGCCAAATTTACCGAAGTGCCATCACTTTTTCTCTGCTACATCGGGGATTAAAACGCTATAGCACTACAACCAACCTTCTTTGCCATATATGGCCAAGTGACTTCACACAAAACAATTTCATGAGTGATGTGTTATTAGAGATGCAACACTTTCCAATATTTATTGGATAGGTGGAGGTCTCCACAGAATTTATCTATGCACCATACTAATGAATCTTCCGTGCAATGTCGGTTATGCTAGTGCACCCCAAAAAACTCAGTTGTAACCTTATAAAAGTATACAGTACTTTGATGAAGAATATCAAAATAGCACCAACCTATGTTAAAAGGCCAAAATGTGTAAAAGCAGCATACCTTTAAAAAAACACTTTATATACATTTAATTGTGTATTGCCAGGCTGGTGCTGAGTTACAGGGATGCTTTCTAGGATTTTCTATGTAAAACTACTCAAAAATAGTATAACTTTCTCTTCTTGTGAAGCTAACTGGAATTGTGCAGTTTGGTCATTGCTACACAAGTTGGCTCGTCTCCTAGGAAGCACAGTGGGGAATTAAATTCCTGACATCTAGCCATTTCACTTAGCTATCCAGTCATTTTTTTATAAATAGAGAAATAATAAAGGGTCTTAAAGTTGCCCAATGAGGATTGAGCACATTTAACACTCACAGAATGCTAAATGACTGTTGATGTGGCAAAACAGCAAACTGATGGAACAAAATTCTTAATTACGTGCAAGACTTTTTGGTCACCCAGTTAAAAAATTACTTTGACTGGAACCTTGAAAAGGAGCACTCCACAGTGCAACATTGAGCTGTAGATCCTAGGTAGAACACAATTTCAACTGACAGGCATTGTTCCAACAGGGAAGGGATCCAACTCTCTCACCTAGTTATCAGAAAAGTTTTCAGTGCACATGTATGCAAACCTGTTCAAAAGAAAGAGATATGGGGCTTAATGGGCTATACTCCCAAATTGCATTGGATTGCAGAGCCCAGTGCAACAGACACTGTAGCCAATAAAGGAACATAGTGAAGATCCATAGTGAAGATCCTCTGGATCGGCAGCACGATTCACCCAAGGCTCTTGTTGACTTCTGGAATGAAGGGGCAGGAGCGGCCTCGGACATAATCGTGCCACTATGGCCTCTCCGCATTTGTGGGCTCCACCCAGCCCCATGGTTCACAGAGGAATTGAAGTAACTCAAACAGGCAAAGAGTCACCGAGAGCAACGCTGGGTGAAGACCTGTAGTGAGTCTGACCGAACACTTGTTAGAGCTGCTATTAGAGCCTATCTTGTGGCGATAGAGGTGGTGAAATGGCAATACTTCACCGCTCTTATTGCCTCTGCAGATAATCACCCAGCAAACCTGTTCTGGGTGACTCGGTCCCTCTTTGTTAGAGGGGGGCTGGGCCCTGGTTGGCAGGGGTCTACTGAGGTTTTTGCTGATTATCAAATGGAGAAAATCGCTCAGATTCGCTCAAAATTTAATCCTAGCGTGGAAAATATAGGGCTGGGGTTGACTGGATTGCAGTATAGCCATGTTATCTGGGATCAGTTTGATCCGGTTGTCCCTGAGGAAGTGGACAGGCTCCTTGGATCTGTCCGCGCCACTGCTTGTGCATTAGATCCACACACCCAGGGTTAGCTAAAACTGCCAAGGCAGTGACAGGCAGCTGGGTCAGAGTGATTGTGAACTCTTCTTTGTGGGAAGGGGTCTTCCCAGCATCATTGAAACATGCCTTGGTGCACCCCCTCCTGAAAAAGTAATTGTTTGACCCTACAGTACTCGCCAACTATTGGTCTGTATCCAACCTGCCCTTCTTGGGGAAGGTTTTGGAGAAGGCAGTGGCACGGCAGTTACAGGCGGTCCTGGATGAAGTCGATTATCTGGACCCTTTTCAGTCAGGATTCAGACACGGATATGGTACAGAGATGGCATTGGTCATGTTGCTGGATGATCTCTGGCGAGAGCGGGACAGAGGTCATCCATCCATCCTTGCTCTTCTTGACCTCTCAGTGGCCTTCGATACCATCGACCATGGTATCCTTCTGGAACAGCTCTGAGGATTGGGGATCCAGGGCACTGTGTGGTCCTGGTTTTCCTCATTTCTGAAGGGCTGGACCCAGTCAGTGTGGTTGGAGAGTGAGAGGTCCAGCTCTAGGCCCCTCCAATATGGGGGTGCCTCAGGGCTCTCACCTCTCCTATTTAGTATCTACATGAAGCCTCTGGGGGAAATCATCCATTCCCACGGGTTGAGGTATGCAGATGATACTCAGCTATACATCTTGGCCCGTGGTGATCCAAGCATTGCAGTTGAAGTCCTATCCAGGTGTCTGGAGGCTGTAAGGGTCTGGATGGGGGACAATGGGCTACAACTGAATCCTGGCAAGGCTGAGTGGCTGTGGGTCAGGGCCCCCACGTTATCCCGGGAGCTACCATCTTTAGAGCTGGATGGGGCTTTTTTGCTGCAGACAGACCCAGCACATAAATTGGGGTTCCTCCGGGACTCACGACTCCTGCTTGATGGGCAGATGGCAGTCGTGGCTAGGAGGGCTTTTACACAACTGTGTGTCATTTGCCAATTATGCCCGCTCCTGGACCAGGACTCCTTGCTTATGGTCACACACACTCTGGTCACCTCCAGACTGGATTATTGTAATGCGCTCTACATGGGGCTGCCCTTGATGACCATTCAGAGTCTATAGCTTGTTCAGAATGCAGCTGCCCGTGTAGTGATGGGGTGCAAGCATTATACCCATGCCTCACCCCTGCTATGGGAGCTGCATTGTTTGCCAGTGTGCCTCCGGGTGCAATTCAAGGTGCTGGTAATTACCTTTAAAGCCCTACATGGTAGTGGGCCAGGATACTTAAGAGACCGCATCACCCCAAGGACATCTGCCTGTCCCTCTAGAGCAGACTGGAGAGGCTCTTTAAAAATACCAACTGCTAGAGAGGCTCGCCTCTCTAGCACTAGAAGAAGAGCCTTTTCAGTATCCGCTCCGGCCTTATGGAATCTCCTGCCAGTTGAACTGTGTCTCCAGACAGTGCTGCTGACCTTCAGGAAAGAGCTGAAAACCTGGCTGGCAGGGCAGGTGTGGGGAAATGTAGAGGGAACAACCACCACCCCCCCACTGGCTCATTTAGAGCAGGATCACTCATGTTTTTAAAAGTTTTAAACTAGAGTTTTAATTGGTGCTGGTGGGAGGTAGTTTTTCAGTGTTTTTTTTAAAGGAATTTTAACAGTTTCTAGAGTTTAAACGTTGGGGCTTTCATGTATGCCTCCCAGAGTCGCACGTTGATTGGGTCGGCTATACAAATTGAATGAATGAATGAATGAAAAGAAGGTCATCATTTAGTGGTTGAAATCCTGTTGCTTACAGTAGTAAGTCACCAGGGCTGTAGCCAGAGGAGGGGCGGGGCGGGGGCAAAAATCCTCCTGAGCTAACAGCCCACCCTCCAACCCACCCCTTTATGCCAATGTTATATATGTGAGTGTGACATTGTTGCCCTCCCCTGAATTTCTTTTGTCCCTCCTGAAAATTTTTCGCAGTGCCTCCCCTCCCCCCAAATAAATTAAAATAAAATAAAAATCTAGAATCCTGGCTATGGTCCTGTAAATCACCCTAGAGTAGGGCCACTGAATCAATGGGGATTTGGTGAGTGAACTCCTTCATATATTCCACTGATCTGAAGAGGTCTACTTTAGTTATAATTTGCTATACTAAGCAACAGTATTTCAGCAAGAATGTGTTAGTAATCTGAGAAATAGGAAGCAGGACATCACAGCTCTTAAAGCTTGACAATCTTCAAAGCCACAACACACTGGAAAGAAGGAAAATGTTTGTATTTCTGTCAGTGTAAGGGTTAGAAGTATTGTTCTTATGTGTCATGCAAGAATTCAATCTGCCTGTTATACCACATGTGCTCCTGGTGGCATGCTCAGAAACCAAGCAAATCCTGGCTACACGAGTCACATACTGTATATTAACCGCTATAGCCATCTTCTGCTGGCTGCTGCAACCATGTACAGTCATCATGGTCTATGGTACATAGATATGATTTTCAGCTGTATTGTGCACTCTGATGCAGGACCACTGCTCTTGATCATTTCCAGGATCACGTCCTTGCTTTCCCTATAAAATTCTGAAGGAGGTCAAAATTCCCAATGTTTGTCTTGATAGAAAATGGTATTGTAGCTGGAATAGAGGACAATTAAATGTTTCATGTGCAATTCATATTATATGCTGGTGTCCCACACTTCAGTCTTGGAGCATGAGGTAGGGTTTTTGTGTGAAGTGAGTGCCTGAAGAAGGTGACATCTCAGGAATATGCTTCCTTTAAAAAGAAAAAAAATGTAGCAATCAAGAAGTCTGCTCGGAAGAGTTCATGGTCAGCTATTGTTGCAAGGACAATATATTCTGGGGGAGTTAAATCAGCTGATGACTTTTAACAGGTCAAATAACTGATTGCATTTTGCACCCTAGTTTTTCCTTGCAATTAGTTATAAGCCTGCATGGTTAAAAAGTCAGTTAGTTATCTGTGGATGAAGATAACCTTGCATTAATCATAATGCAAAAGCTGAGTGCTATCTCAGTTTGACTTATTGTCATATTCTGTGGTCCAAAAGGAGTCAGAAATACCTCTTTAACCTTTGTTACTCTCCACCTTTTCTTGAGACTTAAACACACAGTCATTTTAAATAATAGGCATTACAGTCACAAGAGAAAGGAAACATTATGAGCGTTGCAAACCTCAGCATTTCTCTCTCCTCAAATGAGGACCATAAAATTGACATTTAAACAACCTGAAGTACTGGGAACTACCTGCATGTGGATGATAGGGGAACAAGATCAGAAAAGTACAGTAATAATAGTCTGAAGGCAGAAGGTCGGGCAGTGCCAGCTCTGGTCCCCTCAATGTCACATGTGGACAGCAACAGTCTTCATTACACGTGGAGCCTCTTCTCATGTTCAGAAACCTAGAGTTTCCCGGATGCCTGGCTGAATGAAGTAAAAGCTTTCTTCTTCCTATCATACTGGAGATACACCCGTGGTGGGCATAAATTTTTTTCCTACCACACTGTGAGCGTGGCCATGTGACTCAGTGGGCGTGGCCTGTTAGCCATGTGATTGCTCTTCACTATAGAGCTATGAAAAATTACTCTATAGCGAACCTCTGAAGCCATTTCCCCCTCATTCAAGGCTTTTACAGGGCTCCATTTCACCCTGAAGCGCATCCCCAGCCACTTCGGAGTGGCTGTGGATTCGCTTTGGGGTGAAACAGAGCCCTGGAAAAGTCTGGGGCAAGGGAGAAAATGGCTTCAGAGGTTCGCTATAGAGTGATGAAAATAGAAGAGGCTATAGAGTGATTTTCATAGCTCTATAGCAAAGAGCCCCCTCCGTAGCAATTTCCCACTTTATCCAAGGCCTTTCCAGAGCTCTGTTTCACCCCAAAGTGCCTCCACAAACACTCGGGAGTGGCTGTGGATGAACTTTGAGGTGAAATGGAGCCCAAGCAAAGCATTGGATGAAGTGGGGAATGGAGCCAGCCCCCTGTGAAGAGGAGGAGGAGGTGGGCGGGGTGGGTAGGTGGGTGGGGCCAGCCATTTTTATTACCGGTACACATGTTCTGGTCCGATCTGGCTCATGCCCATCACCGAGATACACTGATAGTACCCTTTTCCCCCTCGTTCATTCCTTTTTGAAACAACAGTACTTGAAACACACATAGCAGGCTACTGCTATGTTCCTCACATTGCCTATAGATTTGTAGCACGTTTTGGCTGACATGGAAGCTGATGCTTGGAGCAAACTTGTCATCCTATGTGAGGAGAGAAACTGTTTATTAGGAAATTACATATCAAAAAGATACAAAATAATGGAGCCTAAATCCATTTGCTATTACCAGCTAAAATAGACCAGTTGAATCAATTGCTGAATGTTAAGTGAATCCCACTGATTCAGTGGATCACAAAGCAGTAGCTAGGCTAGTGAAAGGGCTGAAGCAAAACTCTGGTATGTGCAAATATACACTGTTAACAAAGAGAGAACAGAAAGAGATGCGTAAGAGGAAGTGAGGTTATACTTGGAAGAAGTGGTCTATGGGTGGGGAAACATCACAGTGGACAATGCAAAGAGGTGGGGGACACTTTTAAAGAGGAGTCCCTACCTCTGTAGCCTCCTATTAGTATGTGGCTGTTTGTCCAAATGCACACATTTCTCCTATGTTCTAATGGTTTTCCTTCCACATGGATTACAATGTATCGGAGCCAATGTAACCTTGCCTATAGCAACAATGTAACCTTCAGCTGTATCATATAAACCCTGTAATAGGACGCGAGCTAATGACCACCAGCTGGCAGCAGCGAGCGTCCAAGCTCTCTTGGTCCGAACTCATCAAAGGCAACAGCGCGGGAAGCTTTCCCGCCACTACCTACACCTGGACAAGAAGGGCGTGACTCGCAATGACGTCACGCAGGCAGTAGCCAATGGGCTACCATGGCACCACGTTCAAATGTATTACTGCTGTATAAAAAGAGCTATCGATCCGCCATTACCTCATGTTCCCTCTGTCCACGATGCAATAAACCTGAGTTAACCCAGCCCGAGACTGTGTCCTGTGTCTTGGTCTTCATACACCAAATTGGCGACGAGGATGGGATCATGGATCCCCAAGGAGCAGCCAGGGCACAGAGCGGGTTCAACATCACCAAGCCGCAAGACTGGGAGCTGTTGGAGATGGACTTCCAGGCGGCGCTGGTGGAACTCAAAGTCAAGGAAGACGATGAGGAGCGGAAGAGGGCCATCCTCACCAGAATGCTCGGGGTGGAAACCAAGCGGACGCTGGTGGGCATCATCGCTCCGAAGAAGGTGAGCCAATTTAAGGCGGACGACATCATGAAGCTGCTACGGGAGCGCTTCCAACCCTCGAGGGCGATGTTTCCCGCTCGGAGCGCGTTTTGGAGGCGAGTCCAAGCGCCGGACGAGTCGGTTGAGGCATTCGTGGCCGCCATGAGGGTAGCCGCCGTCCCCTGCAAATGGGGCGACATCCTAGACATGGCCCTCAGGGACGGCGTGCTGTGTGGCCTGAAAGACAAGGAGGTGCAGCGCAGCTTGATGAACAAGGAGCCGCCACCCACGCTGGCAGAGGTCGTCAAGGCCGCCGAAGCCGCGGAGTCCACGAATGCTGGAGTAGACGAGATGCACCAGTGGCGTGAGTGGCGTCCCAGGGCCGGCAAAGCAGAAAATTCGGTGCACGGGAAGTCCGGACAATCGGTGCACGCAACTCGGCGGGCCTCAAAATCGTCCTCGGAAGGCAGCGACGGCGAGGAGGTCCAGAAGGTCCGAAAAGGGGGGCGCCGCTGCGATGGTTGCGGGGCGGCCCACGAACGCGCGAGATGCCCATTTAGAAAGGCTGAATGTTACACCTGCGGCCGTCGGGGGCACATTGCCAAGGCATGCAGAAAAAGAAAGGAGGGCCGGAGGCAGTCACCAGACCGTTCGACCAGACCGGACCGTCCCGCGAGGCCCAAAGATGGCGCCCAGACCACGAGGAAGAAGGACGGCGTGGGCCGCGTCTCGGACGGCAGCGAAGATGACGCCCCGGTGTTCAGCGTGTCCACGGGACAGTCCCATTACTTCGTTGAGGTACTAATACAAGGGGCCCCTATCAGGATGGAAATTGACTCAGGGTCCTCCTATTCCATAATCCCCCAGAAAGAGTTCTTGAAAATCGACCCCCACGTGCGGCCCAAACTTAAAACATTGAGGTCCACGCTACGAGATGTACAGGGAAACAGCATTCCGGTATTGGGGGTCGGGAAATTTCGGGTTAATTTCAAGAGACATTCTGCGGAACTGCCCCTAGTTGTCCTCAAGGGGGGAAGTTGTAGCCTCCTTGGGACACAGTGGTTTCAGCCTTTAGGCCTGTTCATAGGGGGAGTACATTCGGTGGGGGGGGATCCAATACAAGCGGTGTGCGACGCGCATCCCGACGTTTTTAAAAAAGGACTGGGAAAATTCAAGGGACCCCCTGTAGCCTTCGACCTAGACCCGGAGGTCCGCCCGATAAGACTCAAACCGCGCAGGGTGCCCTTCGCACTAAAGGACAAAATAGAGGCGGAACTGGACAAATTGGTGGGCCAGGGGATTCTTATTCCTGTTGATTCCGCGGAGTGGGAAACTCCAATTGTAACAGCTCTGAAGGCTAACGGGGAGGTGCGCATTTGCGCTGATTATAAGTGTACAATTAACAAGGCGATCCGCCCTAATGCATACCCGGTGCCGGTGGTCAGCCACCTTTTGGCCAGGCTAAATGGGGGAAAGTGTTTCGCTAAGCTCGATCTAGCACAAGCCTATCAGCAACTCCCCGTAACTCCCGCCACGGCCGCGGCCCAAACGATAGTCACACATAAAGGAGCGTTCCAGGTGTCGCGTTTACAGTTCGGCGTGAACTCGGCACCCGGCCTTTTTCAGTCGCTTGTGGAACGCCTCCTGAAGGGGCTGGAGGGGGTGTTGCCTTATTTTGATGACGTGTTGATAACAGGGGGGAGTGAGGCCGAACTGGCAAAAAGATTGGACAAAGTACTAACTGTGTTCGAGAAAGCGGGGCTGAGACTGAGGAAGGACAAATGTGTCTTTTTCGAAACCGAGGTCGAGTTTTTAGGGTTCCGAATCACACCCGAGGGTATTAGGCCATCCAAATCCAAAGTGGCAGCCATCAAGAAGGCCCCTCGCCCCACATCCAAAACCGAGCTACAGTCATTCCTGGGGCTCCTCAATTTTTACCATACATTCCTTCCGCGGAAAGCGTCCGTAGCCGAACCGCTTCATCGGTTGCTTAAAAAGGAGGAGACATGGATGTGGGGTGACGAGCACGAGAGGGCATTCAAGGAGCTAAAGCAACTCTTGACTTCTGACGCAATTCTAACGCATTTCGACCCCAAACGGCCGGTGGTATTAGTCTGCGATGCATCACCGGTGGGGGTGGGGGCGGTGCTTTGCCACGTGTTGGATGACGGAAGGGAGGCCCCGGTTGCGTTTTATTCAAGGTCCCTGTCCCAAGCAGAGCGAAATTACGCACAAACCGACAGGGAGGCATTAGCCATAGTAGCGGGGACCAAGAAGTTCCACGATTTTCTGTATGGCCGCCCGTTTAAAATTGTAACGGATCACAAGCCCCTGTTAGGAATTTTCACGGCAAGCAAGCCCACGCCGCAGATCCTATCCCCGAGAATGCTGCGTTGGGCTATCTTTCTCAACGCATACCAACACGAGTTGGAGTACCGGCCCGGAAAGGAGATCAGCCACGCTGATGCACTTTCGAGATCCCCTTTGCCCCTGTCGGATGACCAAAAGGCTAGAGTAGAAAGAGACCGCCAGGTGTTGCTAATCGAGGTCTTAGACGCACCCCCACTAGTACCAGCCGATATTGCTAGGGCGACAGGCAAGGACAAAACGCTGGAAAAAGTTAGCTCATGGGTACAGAAGGGGTGGCCGGCATCGTCCCCGAGCACGGAATTCGACACCTTCTTTCGGAAAAAGCTAGAGCTGTCCCTAGAAAGGGGGTGCCTGTTGTGGGGCCAACGGGTGGTGGTCCCTACATCCATGCGGCCGAGGGTGCTCAAACTGCTGCACGTCAGCCACCCGGGGATCGTTCGTTCGAAAGCGCTGGCCCGCAGTTATTTTTGGTGGCCACAACTGGACGCGGACATTGAGCACATGGTCGGCACTTGTGAGGCATGTCAGGGATCCCGTCCAGAGGAGGCTCGCCTCCCGCATAGGGAATGGGACGCAGCAAGGGGGCCGTGGTCCAGAGTACACATAGATTTCGCTGGCCCATTCCGAGGAACCATGTTTCTCCTGGTGGTGGATGCGTTCTCCAAGTGGCTGGAGGTTATCCCAGTAAAGAGCACGTCCTCCGCCACGACAATTAGCCAGCTACGGAGAGTCTTTTCCACGTTCGGTTTACCCGACACGTTAGTCAGCGATAACGCGAGTTGCTTCACCTCCTCGGAGTTCGGAGCATTCATGGCGGCAAACGCAATTCGGCATGTCACATCCGCACCGTTTCACCCGGCCACGAATGGCCAAGTGGAACGGTTGGTGCGTACAACAAAGGATGCGCTTCGGCGCATGGGCCCGGGGGACCTAAATCACCAAGTATGTCAGTTCTTATTAGCGTATAGGGTGACCCCCTTAGCGTCAGGTTACTCGCCGGCAGAGCTCTTGATGCGGCGAAAACTGACCACGATTCTGTCCAGGCTAGACCCGACGAGAGTCGAGGAGAAGGGAAAAAACATTGGGCTGGCAGTCTCGAAAGGATTCGCCGCCGGCGACCCTGTTCACTGTAGAAACTATGCCAGCGCAGGGCCAGCCTGGGTGCCGGGGACGGTAGTAGAACAGACGGGGCCAGTGTCGTACCGGGTCGAGACCAGCACAGGTCTCCTCTGGAGGAGGCACGCGGACCAGCTGAGGCACCGAGTGAGCGAACCAGACAGTGGGGCTCATCAACAGGATTCAGCGTTAGGGTTCTCCCCCACCCGCTTAGCCCAAGGGGGAGACATCAGCGGACAACAGTCCCAAGCAAGGGGGGAAGGAAGAAGCAGCGGCCCCGACTCATATCCTTTTGATAAACCAGTTCCATCAGAGGCCGGGGAAGGGGGAGAGGAATTCGCGACCGCTGCCCCCGAATGTAATTTTGGTTTTGGTTTTGCGAGCCGGGGGGGTTTTCAGGAGTGTTCCCCCACCCATCCAAGCGAGAAGAGGGGTTTTTCGTTAGTCCCCAGTGCCCCCGGTTCTTCCCTAAGAGAGAGCACACCTCCCAACAACGCCGCGGAGCCGCGGCAAGTCACTAACGAGTCTCCCTCTCCAATTACAGGGCAGGAAACCAGGGGACAAAGAGAAGGTAGCAAACCCGGGCAAAGGCAGCCCGCATCGAGACCCCAGCGTGTTCGAAATAAGCCATCTTGGCTGAGAGACTTTGTCTCCTAGGGGGGGAGTGTGTTTGAGTGGGGGCTCGAGACCTTGTCTCATCCTAGGGGGGAGGGGTGTTGTGTTCTAATGGTTTTCCTTCCACATGGATTACAATGTATCGGAGCCAATGTAACCTTGCCTATAGCAACAATGTAACCTTCAGCTGTATCATATAAACCCTGTAATAGGACGCGAGCTAATGACCACCAGCTGGCAGCAGCGAGCGTCCAAGCTCTCTTGGTCCGAACTCATCAAAGGCAACAGCGCGGGAAGCTTTCCCGCCACTACCTACACCTGGACAAGAAGGGCGTGACTCGCAATGACGTCACGCAGGCAGTAGCCAATGGGCTACCATGGCACCACGTTCAAATGTATTACTGCTGTATAAAAAGAGCTATCGATCCGCCATTACCTCATGTTCCCTCTGTCCACGATGCAATAAACCTGAGTTAACCCAGCCCGAGACTGTGTCCTGTGTCTTGGTCTTCATACACCAAAATCCAAGGCCTTTCCAGAGCTCTGTTTCACCCCAAAGTGCCTCCACAAACACTCGGGAGTGGCTGTGGATGAACTTTGAGGTGAAATGGAGCCCAAGCAAAGCATTGGATGAAGTGGGGAATGGAGCCAGCCCCCTGTGAAGAGGAGGAGGAGGTGGGCGGGGTGGGTAGGTGGGTGGGGCCAGCCATTTTTATTACCGGTACACATGTTCTGGTCCGATCTGGCTCATGCCCATCACCGAGATACACTGATAGTACCCTTTTCCCCCTCGTTCATTCCTTTTTGAAACAACAGTACTTGAAACACACATAGCAGGCTACTGCTATGTTCCTCACATTGCCTATAGATTTGTAGCACGTTTTGGCTGACATGGAAGCTGATGCTTGGAGCAAACTTGTCATCCTATGTGAGGAGAGAAACTGTTTATTAGGAAATTACATATCAAAAAGATACAAAATAATGGAGCCTAAATCCATTTGCTATTACCAGCTAAAATAGACCAGTTGAATCAATTGCTGAATGTTAAGTGAATCCCACTGATTCAGTGGATCACAAAGCAGTAGCTAGGCTAGTGAAAGGGCTGAAGCAAAACTCTGGTATGTGCAAATATACACTGTTAACAAAGAGAGAACAGAAAGAGATGCGTAAGAGGAAGTGAGGTTATACTTGGAAGAAGTGGTCTATGGGTGGGGAAACATCACAGTGGACAATGCAAAGAGGTGGGGGACACTTTTAAAGAGGAGTCCCTACCTCTGTAGCCTCCTATTAGTATGTGGCTGTTTGTCCAAATGCACACATTTCTCCTATGCCAACAGTGAATTCATGGAAGAAGAATAAGACTGGATAGCAGCTCTATTATTGGAATATTGCTGGAATAAACAAAGAGGCAAAACATGGCAAACAAAGAAGGCATCAAGACTAATTGCATCCTTCTGATTTGGGTTTATTTGTGAACCATCTTTTGAGGCAATGGCACTCCTAGTGAGCAATCAGGCCAAATGATTTATCTTGCCATTGGTAACTGTTTGACTTATTGAAATTAAATGGTAGCCCAGTGTGCCACATATTATCAAATCACCCATCTTTCTCTCCAGATGGCAACATTCCTGTTAAGCAGATTATGTAAATAACCAGTCTTGAAACTAATGTAGACAGTTTAAGTGCATATGAAATTTAGCAAATTAAAGGAACCAAATGCTTCTGATAATCAGATGGGTTAACCGTTTTCACACTTCCCCGCCTCATCAAGAATGAAGGGATAAAATTGTGTAATACATGGGACATTACATTGACTACTAGCCATCAGGAGGTAGATTAGTATATGGGGGAGGTGGGAGAAGGAGTTGATAGAAAAAGAGTGATACATTTCAAAGAAAAATAATATCCTATCTGATTTCAGCAATAAATGACACTGAAACAAAATATAGCTAAATTTTCCCTTGTTTTTTCTTTCATTCTGCATGCAGAAAGAATGTATATCATCAATTAAACAGACCAATATACACTTCTTCTGATTGGAGAACTGATCAGAAAAGCTGTTTCTCTAAGTAATAAAACATGAAATCTGATTATTATGATTTTTTTTAAAAAAACAGAATTTCTTGAAATACACTGAAAAGAATTTGATTAAACTTTGTTAGAACTCAGCTCTACAAAATATCATGAAAACAGGCATAAGATGTTTTAAATTTGTTGATAATATCTTAAAATTCAATTTCATGAATAAAAGGTGCTCTTGTATTATCCTTCTGTATAGACTACAAAAAGCTGACAAATCCATAGATGTTCATGGCCATTCATGCAGAAATGAAATATTTAACTACAAGGGTATCTTGTATTTGGGAAGTTATTTGCTGACATTTAATTCTCTGATCCTTTGAGTCCATGCAAAATGATTTGCACACAAAAAATAAAGCAAGTAAATGCCTTACAAATTGACTTTTTGAATATTTTGTGAATGTCAGTAATAGATTTTGTTGTGGACGTTTTCTACTCTGCAGTGTTGTCCCTTTTCTGGCATGGTGGTTGTTTTCATCAAATTAAAGCAAACTATGAGCATTTGTCTTCTTAAAGGATTCATTAGTTTGCCTCAACAAAAACATTAAGAGGATGTAGGTGTATGTTTTCCAGTTATATATATATATATATATATATATATATATATATATATATATATATATATATATATATATATATATATATATATATATATATATATATATGCATATTTTAATTATGGTTATTAATTTAACTTGGGTAGAAGGATTAACTATAACAGTGATTATGAAACAACCATTTATAATTATGTGTTGAAATGCTAAAAAAAAGAAGACTAACCAATCTTTTTAATTGAAAAAAGAAATAATGTCACACATTTCATTGGTTAAAACAAAATCTCATGCCATTCTAAATCACATTAAGACTCTGTGGAAGTTAAGGAGTGGGTGTTGAAGTGTCAGGCTTCAGAAAAAGGAGAAAAACGTGAGACAAGATTTTGGAGCTTACAAATTCAGATGGAAGGATTTAATCAGCCACTTTCCATGTGCTTCACTGACTATGTGAAGTTCTGTCAGTCATACACAGATACAGTGGTGAATGTCTGATTTGTGTTTCTTGGCTCCACCTAATTGGATCACTTCACCGTCAATGTTTAAATAGGCAATTAGTAAACTGGAAAATAATCAAATCTGGATCTCTGCCATTCAATCAGTAGATCAGTAGATCAGGTCATTCTTTCACATTTGCCATCTATGGTATGGTACTGGAAATATATTTCGTTATACAAACATTTTTAGGTAAAGGTAAAGTTTCCCTTGCTCGAAAGCCAGTTGTATCCGACTCTAGGGTTCAGTGCTCATCTCTGTTTCAAAGCCAAAGCGCCAGCGCCGTTTGCTTCTGCAGACATTTCCGTGGTCATGTGGCAGGCATGACTAAACACCGGAGTGCACAGAACACTGTTTACCTTCCCACTGAAGTGGCCTCTATTTATCTACTTGTAATTTCTTGCTTTCGAACTGCTAGGTTGGCATGAGCTGGGACAAAGACAAGAGCTCATTCTGTCCTGCAGTACTCAGGAATCGAACTGCAGACCTTCCACCTCCCAGTCAGTGTCTTAGCCACTCGAATTGGAAATGAAGACTTTACTAGGGTTTGTTTTGCTAATAAACACTGAAATCACAGCCTGGAAGATTGCATATAAGGAGCAGAAATGTTCCTCAACAACACACTTAAAAGCAGAATTTGACAGAAAATAGATCTGAAGCTACTGCTAAAAATAGCCGCAACAAAATGTCCCTTCACATCAATTGTACTGCTGAAATGAACTACAAGATGGAAGATCCAGACTAAATGTTAAGAAGAGCTGTTTGACATTGGAACAGATTACTTCTGAAGGTTGCAGTCTTGTCTTTGTGGGAAATTTTTAAGGTAGAAGGCTACCTGAAAGCTGTGGATTTATTTATTATTTTATTTTATTTATTACAGCATTTATACCCCACCTTCCTCATCCCTGGATGACCCAAGGTGGCCTACAACAAAAAAATTTAAAACATACAAAATCTTAAAAACATCTGCATTGGCAAGGGTTGGACTAGATAATCCTTGGGGACTCTTCCAAGGTAACAATGCTGTGTTTCTATGAAAATAATGTGAAGTAACCTTTAGGGAATTTGATGTTAAAGAGATCTTTTTGGTTTCAACCCCTTCGGACAAATATCTGAGCTCAGAATCCGGTTTAAGGTTAACTGTGCGCTTCACATCAAGCTTATTTTTATGGATCATAGAGCTCTAGTATACAACAAAATGGAGTGTATAAGTTTTATCTAAAGCAGTGTTTCCCAACCTTTAGTTTTTGGACTTCAATTCCCAGAAGCCTAGGTCAGTATATTAGCTGATCAGTTTTTTGGGGAATTGACTTAGGCTTCTGGGAATTGAAGTCCCAAAAACCAAAGGTTGGGAAACACTGGTCTAAAGAATATGATCCCTCAAATGTTTCCCCTACTCAAGGCAGGGGAATGGCAACAGTGTAAGATAATTGCTCCTAGAGTCTTGTGTAATTTCTATCAATGACGTGAATTTAAAAAAAGTGTGACTGAAGAGTTTTGAAATATAAGGTTTTTCTCTTACTTTAATATCCTGACAGAAAACTTCCTCGCAATACTTTCTAAGTTATCTATAGAAGACACTAAAAGATTGATCATCTGTAATTGGGATGAGACTTTCAGATTTTTTTAAAAAAATACAAATCTCATAGTTCTGGGAGTTCCACCAGACACAGACATTTAAATATATGTCACCTAGGGAAAAGGCCTAAACTTAAAGGTGTTGAGCAGGGGTGCCCAAACTTTATGGGCCTCAGGCACGTCACGTGGTTCAGGGGGCTGGTTACTATGGCCTGGGGTGATAAGAAGAACCGTTTGAAATAGTGACTGTGGCTTAAAGAAGAATGAAGCCATAATGTATAAGCAAAAGTCTTTATAAAAAATATATTTCCCAAAGCGTAACAACAAAAATAATTCCTCTGTGGGTAAGTTAGTTAATGAGAGTTACAGTAATGACGTATTCTTAGATAAACAAAATTAATTCCTCTGTGGGTAAATGTAAATAGTTCACTGTTTCTTTCACAGGTAGATATGAATGATTCACTGATATAGCAATATTTTCTTTCAAAGTCGATACCAGTTATTTCGACTTTTCAAATTACTATATTCTTCTTCAGGAAGATCTGCACATAAAAATTATATACAAACATGATAATTAGCATGACTAAAAATGGTAACTACTGTTGCACATGAGTTCTCAAAGATATATAACATTACTATGAATGTAAGAAAGTCAAAAGGCACAAGCTTACCAATATGTAAAAGAGTCTCTTGAAACCGCGTCCTTGCCTCCGCTCAAGCTATTAGGTGCATATGGACGTTAATGATGTGTGTGGGGCAGCTGCCTTTATGCTAGATGAAAACTGACTCACGTGTAACCAATTGCTATACACACCCGAAGCCAGCTGCTAGAGTCATATAAACTTACTCCCTGGAAAATTCTATAGAAACGCCGCCAAATCATGCTCCTGATTTAATCCTTTTGGATACATAGTATCAAAGAAGTGAATAAAAAATGCTTCCCGTTGTCTTAATCTTTTGTTGATATCACATCTTTCAAATAACTTTGGTCGAACCATCTCTAACACTACAAAGCGGAAGTCCCTATCTGAGTGGCACTTTTCCATATAGTGAGAGACCAATGGTGCTTCTGTCACCTGGTGTCTAATTTTAGACCTGTGTTCCGAAATCCGCTGCCTGAGTGGCCGACTGGTGAGTCCCACATAACACATCTGGCAGGGGCATTCCCACATATAAATCACGCATTTGCTGGCACAACTGGAAAGGGATTTTAAAGAAAAGGTTAACCGCTTATTTGGAACATAAATATCTTTGGTTTCCCAGCAGAATTGACAAACTGTACATGAATGACACTTATAATGTCCTGTTGGAAATGGTTTATCATCAATAATAGTCCTGGCAGTATGGTCGGAACGTACATGAATGTTACTAATAGATTTCGACCTTCTAAAGCCAATCATCGTTTTTTCATTACACCCGGGAAGGTCCTTAACCAAATGCCAGTGTTTGTAAATAATGTTCTTAATTTGGTTTGCTGCTGGTGAAAACTCAAAAGAACACCTGATCAAATTACCCCCTCCACGCTGTTTCCTATCAAGCAAATGTTTTCTGGGTGTGTCCCTTACTCTCTGAAGAGCTGAATTAACCACGTGCGTGGGATAACCTCTATTTTTAAGTTTTCTCTGGATGACTAAGGCGGATTTATTGAAGTCTGCGGATTCCGTGGAGTTTCTCTTGGCACGGGCAAAAAAGCCAAAAGGGATGTTATTTCTGACAAAGGCTGGGTGATAAGAAGAGTACTCTAAGTACGGGTTCCTATCCGTTGGTTTCCTATATAAACAAATGACTGGATAGCTAAGTGAAATGGCTAGATGTCAGGAATTTAATTCCCCACTGTGCTTCCTAGGAGACGAGCCAACTTGTGTAGCAATGACCAAACTGCACAATTCCAGTTAGCTTCACAAGAAGAGAATGGTATACCATTTTTGAGTAGTTTTACATAGAAAATCCTAGAAAGCATCCCTGTAACTCAGCACCAGCCTGGCAATACACAATTAAATGTATATAAAGTGTTTTTTTAAAGGTATGCTGCTTTTACACATTTTGGCCTTTTAATATAGGTTGGTGCTATTTTGATATTCTTCATCAAAGTACTGTATACTTTTATAGGGTTACAACTGAGTTTTTTGGGCTGCACTAGCATAACCGACATTGCACGGAAGATTCATTAGTATGGTGCATAGATAAATTCTGTGGAGACCTCCACCTATCCAATAAATATTAGAAAGTGTTGCATCTCTAATAACACATCACTCATGAAATTGTTTTGTGTGAAGTCACTTGGCCATATATGGCAAAGAAGGTTGGTTGTAGTGCTATAGCCTTTTAATCCCTGATGTAGCAGAGAAAAAGTGATGGCACTTCGGTAAATTTGGCAGATTCCATGCATAGGACACTATACTGTCCAAGCACTTGAAGCTTTGCATTTATCTGAACAGTTTTTCAACCAATTCATCACTAGGAGTTGCACATGCAGCTATCATGCCCAGTGAAGAACACAAGCAACAGAACTTCACAGTTGTTCCTTTAAGTGCTACTACATAGATTACATTTTTCAGCAAATTTAGGGGAGATTGGTCGCATATGTTGGTGATGAATTCAGAAGAAGCATTCACCAGAAATCTCAGCGTAAGCAAATTAAAATATTTCATGTCTAGATTAATCTCAAGACATGGCAAACTGTACTTTTGTAGTTGTGAGGTCACTTTGAGAATGTCCTCTATCTGAAAAGAGATTTTAAAGCTGCTTTTAAAGTGGAATTATTTGAGCCAATCTATATAGTAATATATATATTCAGTGATGCGCTGCAAAAAAAATTACTACCCCCACCATGGGCGTGGCTAACTCTGTGGACCACGCCCACTTGGCCTCCCTACACCATAGCCTGGGGTAAGGAGGTGGGCGTGGCCTGGGGAAATTTCTGCTACCGGTGCCCGGACACCTGTGGGCACCTGTAGCAGCTCAACACTGTATATATTATATAGAGAGAATATAATATATAGAAAGTGAAGAATACCTAAAGAACCTCTTGATGAGGGTGAAAGAGGAGTGTGCAAAAGCTGACTCAAAACCGAACATCAAAAAAAAAAACACGATCATGGCATCTGGCCCCATAACTTTCTGGCAAATAGAAGGGGAAGAAATGGAAGCAGTGACAGACTTTCCTTTCCTTGGATCTAAGATCACTGCAGATGGTGACTGAAGCCATGAAATAAAAAGATGCTTACTCCTTGGGAGGCAAGCCATGGCAAATCTAGGCAGCATAATAAAAAGTAGAAACATTACCCTGCCAACAAAAGTCCGCATAGTTAAAGCAATGGTCTTTCCAGTAGTAATGTATGGCTGTGAGAGCTGGACCATAAGGAAGGCTGAGCACAGAAGAAGAGACACCTTTGAACTGTGGTGCTGGAAAAGATTTTTGAAAGTTCCCTGGACTGCAAGGAGATGAAATCAGTCCATCCTGTAGGAAATTAACCCTGACTGTTCCTTGGAAGGACAAATATTGAAGCTGAAGCTCAAGTACTTCCCCCACCAATTGAGAAGAGAGGACTCCCTGGAGAAGACCCTGGTGCTAGGCAAAATCAAAGGCAAAAGGAAAACGAGGTGGCAGAGGATGAGATGGCTAGAGAGCATCATTGACACAGTGGGCATAAATCTGGGCAGACTCCGGAGGATGGTGGATGACAGAGGAGCCTGGCGTGTGGTGGTCCATTACATTGCAAAGGGTTGGACTTGACTGTGTGATTGAACAACAACAACAAATATAGTAATAATTTTAAAAACACCCAATATGAAACAGCTTAAATCCCTCTAAATAATAACTTCTGAATAGCACAGTGGTTTAGCCAAAGTTTTGGAGTTTGAGTCCTCAACTGTGCCTCCTTGGTACAGGTGGACTCGATAATCCATAGGGTAATATCCAGTTCTGCATTTATAAGATGATGATAACTTGTAACAACCAGCAACTATGAGACCAATATTCCCAAAGGACAATTAGCAAAAGGTGAACAAGAAGAAACTTCAGAATTTGATATATTCCCAATGAAAGCTCATCTCATAGGTGAACAACCACTACCAAAAAAGGCTTTCTCCTTTTTGTATCTCTTCTTCCTTGTCAATAGAATCTAGTGGTACCTTTATTATATTGAAAATGACCTAGTTTGGAACCAATATAAAAGTGCAAAATCAGCAGCACCAACATTAACACAGACATCTGAATACTGGATATCAAAGCTTCATTATCCAACCTCTGGTTTCAAAAGAAAGACAAGCTGCAGTAGCAACAACATATGTTTGGGAACTCTTACATTTTTTGCAATGCATATTTTAGGTGCCTGGAAGCAGTGCCCATCAAAATTATATTAGAGGAAATAAAGCACTTCCAAATAAAATACAAGTGGATGTGAAACAATGTAAGAAATGACTGGCAAGTGAGAAAATGCAGAAAAATCACGTGTGATCTCTCAAAGGAGTAGGTGGATGTTGTCAAACCGCTGTGCCATCACTCTGTTGGATTGCATATGCCTTCTTTTTAAACTGCCTTTCAATATAGATACCTAGATAGCCCAATTTGCATGAAGATGTTTATACTCCATTCAAAGTATATCAGCTAAATTCACTTTTTAGTTTTATAAACGTTGATATGTCTGTTCCCTGTTTAGAATACTTAACAATTTTGTAGTGTCTGGTATCCATGTGTGAATCTATATAGTATGGAATCTATACGTATAAGAATGGGATGTGGTTGTGCGTTTCCAGAATGTGTGCCTGCACACAACCAGCCTATCCCGTAATGAGCTGGCCACACTTACCTTTTGTTCTTGCCACCATCGCCGTGCAGGTCCGGGAGCTGAGGGTGGGGCGTTCACCCCACGAACACGGAAAAACAAAAAAAGATGCTTCCCAGAATCCTCTGTGCTGCAGCACGCCTTAGCCAATCAGGCAGGTGGCTGCAAGCACAGAGGAGGCAAGACAGCCAGTGCACACGAGGGGGGAAATGGCCAACTCGTGCGCCTCCCCCCCCTCATCACCTGCTCTCTGACGGCCCTAAAATGCCACCTCCCCGCCGCCACCATTCTCACCAGCGGCAGCCCAGCAGAATTTGCCCGGTAGGTTGGCTGGGGGAGAAAGAGTTGGGAAGGAGAGACCCGCAACATCTAGGCTCTCTCCAGCGGCCCTAAAAAGCCACCACTCTGCCGCTGCCACTGCCGCCGCCACTCCTGCCGCTGCCAACCCAGCAGAGTTCACCCAGTAGGTTGGCCGGGGAAGAAAAAGGTGGGGGGAAGCGAACCTGACTGTCTCCCTTCCTTGCTCCTCCTTCATGCTGGTTCAAAGCTGGCCTCGAACCAGCGTGGAGGAGAACCAAAGGCGGCAGGCAGGTGTCTGATAGGGAAGGTGCCTTCCCTGGTGGACAAATGCCTAACACCCTTCCTTGCCAGCCTACCTCCTTCCCTGCCTCCCCCCGGGTGCCAGCAGGGAAGGGAAAATGGAACACATCCATCTCCCTCCCTTCCCTTCCCCCCCCAGGTGCCGGAATTCACCCTCCGTTGTTTCGAGCCAGCCCTCGAAACATCTGAGGAGGAAATGCAAAGGCGTCTCCCCGTGACGCAGGCAGGGAAGGGGGAACGGATCGTGTCCACCATGCCCTTCCCTCCCTACTCACCTGGGCGCCGCCTCCCCTACTCACCTGCCACCTCCCCTCTGTGTGTGTGTGTGCGTGTGTGTTTGTGCATGTGTGTGTCCCCGGGAAGCGAACCAAGGCAACAGGCAGGTATCCAACAGGAGAGGCACCTTCCCTGCTGGGCACCCACCTCTCTTTCTTCCTTGCCCCTCCTCCGCACTGGCAAACTTAATACCTGCCCGGTAAGGCCGGGCAAAATAGCTAGTAACATTTAAAAATGGCAAAGCATTTCACTGTTATTCCAAGACTTAGCATTCATGTAATTGCATTTTGATTATCAGTGTCCACAGTGTATTATTGTGTCTCCCTTGACACCCAAAGTGGTAAAAGAGGAAGTAAAGAAGAAAAAGGGAAGAATGTACTGTATCATTTTGCAGTAACAACATATAATGCTTGATATTGGAATGCTGTGAGAAACAGCAAGGCTGTGTTTAGTATGCCTGGTCTCAGGGGTGCCCAGAATATTGGGGCATTACATCATTGCCTTCAGTGCCACAATAAACATGCCATAATTCAATGCTGACATAGAGATCTAGGGAACATGTGCTCTAAATTTTCTTGAGCAGCTCCCATCATCCCTATTATTTCTGGCTTGGTTAAAATACATGGGATTTGCACTTCACCAACCAAAGGAGGACAGTACATTTCCCGTCTCTGTTACACATGTTCTATTTAGAAGTATGTATATTAGACAGTGTTCAGCGGAGTTTTATTTCCAGATTAAGTGATTTTAGAATTGCATAATCAGGTCAGTAATCTCTTGCAAATTACAATGTGTGGGAGGAAGTCACAGGACAGAATGCAAAATAAACTCATCAAGCCATGGTGGCCACTTCCATAATTTACATTCCAAGCACAATAGGATACTGGCCCGTGTCTTTAAAGTACCAAGGATTCTTTGGCTTCAACTAAGTAACATAGTGTCACCTCTGTAATTTGCTCAGAATTCTTTAAATCCGTTTCCTATTGCACCTGTGTTTATTTCATATATTTATTTACTGAAGCAGATGTTTCCACAAAATCTTTACATTGCCCACATTTCCCAATGACAATGAAGATCTGTTTCATTCTGTGCAAAGTTGTTCCTAGAATGTTCTAGAGGTGGCAGAATATTTAGCTTATCCAAAACTTGAAAAAGTTACTTTTTTGAAATGCTATTTCCATGGAGGGAAGTAAAGAGTGGGGTCCCCCAAGGTTCAGTACTGGGACCCATGCTTTTCAACCTCTTCATAAATGATCTAGAGGTAGGAGTAAAAGGCAAGGTAGCCAAATTTGCTGACGACACTAAATTATACAGGGTAGTGAAAACTGTGAGAGATTGTGAGGAACTCCAGAGGGATCTCTTGACACTGGGGGAGTGGGCAAAACAGTGGCAAATGAGCTTCAACATTAGTAAGTGCAGAGTGATGCATGTTGGGGCAAAGAACCCCAATTACGTTTATAAACTGATGGGGTCTGAACTCTCTGCGACAAACCAGGAAAGGGACCTTGGTGTCCTGGTGGACAGTGCAATGAAGTTGTCAACCCAGTGTGCCTCAGCAGTGAAAAAAGCAAACTCAATGCTAGGGATCATTAGGAAGGGTATAGAAAATAAGTCAGCAAGTGTCATTTTGCCTCTTTATAAATCTATGGTGAGGCCCCATCTGGAATACTGTGTACAGTTCTGGTCGCCATACCTCCAGAAGGATATTATGGAGCTGGAAAAAGTGCAGAGGAGGGCAACCAGAATGATTAGGGGACTGGAACACCTTCCTTACCATCTGAGGCTGCAACGGTTGGGCCTCTTCACTCTTGAACAACGACGTCTAAGAGGTGACCTGATTGAAGTTTATAAAATCATGCACGGTGTGGACAAAGTAGATAAGGAAAAACTGTTTTCCCTATCGCATAACACTAGAACTAGGGGGCACTCCATGAAACTTTTGGGTACTAGTTCTCAAACAAATAAGAGAAAGTACTTTTTCACCCAGAGGATTACTGGTCTATGGAACTCCCTGCCAGAAGAAGTGGTGACAGCTGTCAGTCTTGACAGCTTTAAGAAAGGATTAGACAAGTTCATGGAGGACAAGGGTATCAATGGCTATAATTATGGATACTTAAGGACAACCTCCAGGTTGGAGAGATAGGCAGGATATCCCTCAATGCCATTTCCAGGGAATCCTAAACAGGTGAAGGCATCTGCTTGGGAATACCCTGAAGGAAATGGTGAGCCACTGTGTGAGACAGAATGCTGGACTGGATGGGCTGTGGCCTATTCCAGCAAGGCTGTTCTTATGTTCTTATGCCAGGCCACAACCAATTTGCAGGGTAGGGGTTTTAAGGAATTATAACTTCCATAAAATAACTTTTCTATCCTCCGAACTTACTCCAAACAGTGGAACATTTCCATCTTCATGCCTCCCCTCACCCACCCCTCACATCAGTATTTTCTCACTGGAATTTTGAAACATATTAGAATAATTTTTGGCTTAATTTGGAGGGACAATACATGGCAAGCCAAACATGTGCTTTACCTATGGAAGCTTTCCATTAAATCCCTGGCAATCTCTATTTATAAAAAAAGAGTAGCTAGTAACAGTTCAGATGAAAGAGGAATTCTTCCCAAGACTCTGGAGAGAGATTACTCATCAGGGTAGACAGAGATGGGTAAATAGACTTAACCTGGTATAAGACAGCTTCGTAAGAAAAAACAAGTTGATTATTCAAATATACTGGAATTCCAATAGCCTTTCTTGTGGGCTGCTGAACTGCTCCATTGATTACATTATTTGCTTAGTCATTCACTAATTATGCATTTCAGTCACCAAAAGAAGTTCAAATATTAACACCCCCCCCCCCCAAATCATACATTTTTTTCAACTACAGTGACTGATTCTATGATTTATTCATGAGGTTACAGGGTAATGTTTAGTTTAACAATCGCTCCATAAATAGGGCAATAAAAGCACAAACCAACACCTTTCACTTTCCTAAGGAAGTTACGTCATGGTCAGATTTATATGGTATAGTGAGCAGAAAGACATTTTCTATCACATAATGAAAATGTTTAGAAAACCACTAGAGCAAAGAAGTTTAAAGGAGGCCTCAAATTGTAATTGTCCAATTCTGTTATTAGAGAAGAAAATATTTGGGAAGGGGAGTTAGAATTTCCTCCCCCTACTTATACACTGTACTTTTTACACAGATTGTCATTGCTTCAGTTAGATAGATAGCCTGATCAAGAACCTACTGCTGGGCACATTAGAAATGGACTCCTACTGCAACAATATTCTACATCTGCAGTTTAGATTACTGTATATGTGTAGCTGCTCAATCACTTAGATAATTATCACTTTCCTCCATATTACCCTTTCTTGTGGTAAAGTGTTTAATCAATACTGTTAAATCAGCAACAGTGGACACAGAAAGCACCTCCTCGAAGATTGTGATATTTATGAACCTCAGTTTGGTGTACCCTGGTAACAGGAGCCTTGTGTTGCCGGTAGTGGTGGGCTCAAAAAAAAAAATCTACCACACTGTGGCCATGGTATGGTGGGCATGGCCAGGGGGAAAGCCCTGCATTGCACCCGAATTAGGACTACTTTATTTCAAAACTTGGATGGGCAGGGCCAGCCAGAATTTCTGCTACCGGTTCTGGTGAACTGGTGCGAATCTGCTGATGCCCACCACTGGTTGCCAGCTAATCTTTCTCATACTAGATCAGGCGGAAGGAACTGCAGAATGAACTCACCAAAAGGTGCCTTCATCTGACTTAGACACGTAAGAAGAAGCAACAGTGGAGAGTGGAATCTGTGTCACCAAAGCAGTGAAACAAAACCCATAAATGGGCAATCCCTTTCTTAACATTAAGTGTATATTCATTGAAATGTGCAAGCTTTTGAGATTTCCATAACTTTTTGTTAGACTAAATGTTATAGGAGGTTTGGAGTATAGAATTTTAAACAGTTTAGGGCAGAGGCCCATGGGCTGGATATGGTCTGTGGCACCATTTCATTTGGCCTACACCCTCGCTCCAGTTGCCACTTCTGCTGTTGCCTTAATCCTTTCCCCCTCCATTTGGCTTGGCATGTCCCTAACAACGCTCCATAGCAGGGTGGAAGTTGTAAGGCTTACAACATCCGCCCTGCTACAGATCACCATTAGAGACATGCCAAGCCAAATGGAGGGGGAAAATATTGAAGTGCCAGTGGTGACAGAAGTGGAAACAGTGGGCGCACGTGGCTGCCCACATCTTTCACAAAATATTCAAAAAGTCAATTTGTAAGGCATTTACTTGCTTTATTTTCTGTGCTCAAGCTACCTGTGAAAGAAACAGTGAACTATTTACATTTACCCACAGAGGAATTAATTTTGTTTATCTAAGAATACGTCATTACTGTAACTCTCATTAACTAACTTACCCACAGAGGAATTATTTTTGTTGTTACGCTTTTGAAAATATATTTTTTATAAAGACTTTTGCTTATACATTACGGCTTCATTCTTCTTTAAGCCACAGTCACTATTTCAAACGGTTCTTCTTATCAGTTGAGTTCTATACCGTTTGTGCCTTCATCCCCTTTATTATGGCCTGGGGGCCAGATCCAGCCCACGAAGCCCTTGTCGATCCCGGGAGCAGAAGTAAAACACGCCCATATGGGTGCATTTTATTTCCACACCCGGGAGTGATTAGGGCTTTGCATGCTGGATGAATTGGCATTGGGGGCCAGATTCAGCACCCGGGCCATAGTTTGGGCACCCCTGGATTTGAGGATTAGGTCTGCTTTGCATCCCATTTTAGAAAAAAAAATCTCCATCTAGCACTGCAGCAGGATCAGGAAGACTGGGCAGAGTTGATCCTAGCTAAGCCTCAAAGTCTTACATTTCAGTCCTTTCACGTAATCATAGAATAATTGAATTGGAAGGGGCCTATGAGACCATTGAATATAACCCACTGCTCAATGCAAGAATCCAAATCAAAGCAAATCTAACAGAT
The DNA here is from genome assembly GCA_035047345.1 of Bradypodion ventrale. Classification (NCBI taxonomy): domain Eukaryota; kingdom Metazoa; phylum Chordata; class Lepidosauria; order Squamata; family Chamaeleonidae; genus Bradypodion; species Bradypodion ventrale. The sequence goes on from JAWDJE010000005.1 coordinate 125,536,972, forward strand.
ACTGGTCCAATTTTCTCTTGAAAGACTCCAGCACAGAAGTGTTCACCATCTCCCTTGGTTATTGGTTCCATTGTTGTACTGCTCTAACAGAGAAGACGTTTTCCCTGATGCACTTAGCCTATATCTGGCTTCCTGTAACTTGAGCCCATTATTATGTGTCCTGCACTCTGGGATGATCGAGAACTGATTCTGCCCCTCCTCTTTATAATTATCTTTCAAATATTTGTAAAGTCCTATCACATCCCCTCTCAATCTCCTTTTCTCAAGACTAAACTTGCCCAGTTCTTTCAGTCTTCTCTCAAAGGGTTGGCTTCCAGTCTCTTGTTCCCTGTTCCCTTCCTCTGAACTTGTTTCAGTTTGTTAGCATCCTTCTTTAAGTGTGTTGTTCAATGCACTAGATGAGGTCTAAGAATAAAGGGTGACTAGTATTTCACAGGTTTTGGAGAATATGCTTTTGTTAATGCCGCCTAAAATAGCATTGGCCCTTGTTTTGCAGATACATCAAACTGTTGACTTGTGATCTACAACAATTCCACTTGTGATCTACAACAATTCTAATATCCTTCTCCCTCATAGTATTACTAAGCCAAGCATCCCCCACATTGCAACTCTGCTTGGGTTTTTCTCCTGAGGAAAAAAGAGAACTTTGTACTTACCCCTGTTAAATTTCATTCTGATGTTTTCAGCTCAGTGCTCAACTCTGTTGAAATCTTTTTCAATCCCCACCCCTGTCTTCAAAGATACAGTACTGGCTATTCTGTCCAATTTTGTGTCATCCGCAAATATGATAAATATTCTCTGTTGAACAGCACAGGGATAATGTTGAAGTGCACCAGTCTCTCAGGTGAGCCACATTTAAACATCTGTAAGGTATCTTTCAGGCAGAGCTCCCAAAATGCAAAATTATGTGATAAAGAGGAAACAGAGATTGCAGAGAGACTCAATGAATTCTTTGCTTCAGTATTCACTGAAAAAGACAGAGGCCACATGCCCAAAACAGAGCCTATCTTCGTAGGGAGGGAAACCGAAGAATTAAGCCAGATAGAAATAACCAGGGAGGAGGTCCTTGCATGTCTTGTTAAACTAAACACTAACAAATCACCAGGACCAGATGGCATCCATCCACGAGTTCTCAGGGAACTTAAAGATGAAATTGCTGATCTCCTAGCCAAAATATATAATCTTTCCCTCAAATCAGGCTTTGTGCCTGATGACTGGAAGGTAGCGAATGTAACACCAATTTTCAAAAAAGGATCCATGGGTGATCCAGGGAATTACCGACCTGTCAGTTTGACATGTGTCCCAGGTAAAGTGATGGAAACCATCCTAAAAGATAGAATTAATAGGCACATAGAAGAGAAGGCGCTGCTAAAGGAGAGCCAACATGGCTTTTGCAAGGGCAAATCATGCCTCACTAATCTGTTGGAATTTTTTGAAAACTGTGAGAGATTGTGAGGAGCTCCAGAGGGATCTCTCGACACTGGGGGAGTGGGCAAAACAGTGGCAAATGAGTTTCAACATTAGTAAGTGCAGAGTGATGCATGTTGGGGCAAAGAACCCCAATTACATTTATAAACTGATGGGGTCTGAACTCTCTGCGACAAACCAGGAAAGGGACCTTGGTGTCCTGGTGGACAACTCAATGAAGGTGTCAACCCAGTGTGCCTCAGCAGTGAAAAAAGCAAACTCAATGCTAGGGATCATTAGGAAGGGTATAGAAAATAAGTCAGCAAGTGTCATTTTGCCTCTTTATAAATCTATGGTGGGGCCCCATCTGGAATACTGTGTACAGTTCTGGTTGCCATACCTCCAGAAGGATATTATGGAGCTGGAAAAAGTGCAGAGGAGGGCAACCAGAATGATTAGGGGACTGGAACACCTTCCTTACCATCTGAGGCTGCAACGGTTGGGCCTCTTCACTCTTGAACGACGACGTCTAAGAGGTGACCTGATTGAAGTTTATAAAATCATGCACGGTGTGGACAAAGTAGATAAGGAAAAACTGTTTTCCCTATCGCATAACACTAGAACTAGGGGACACTCCATGAAACTTTTGGGTACTAGTTCTCAAACAAATAAGAGAAAGTACTTTTTCACCCAGAGGATTACTGGTCTATGGAACTCCCTGCCAGAAGAAGTGGTGACAGCTGTCAGTCTTGACAGCTTTAAGAAAGGATTAGACAAGTTCATGGAGGACAAGAGTATTAATGGCTATAATTATGGATACTTAAGGACAACCTCCGGGTTGGAGAGATAGGCAGGATATCTCTCAATATCATTTCCAGGGAATCCTAAACAGGCATCTGCTTGGGAATACCCTGAAGGAAATGGTGAGCCACTGTGTGAGACAGAATGCTGGACTGGATGGGCTGTGGCCTGTTCCAGCAAGGCTTTTCTTATGTTCTTATGTAGTCCGAAAATTAAAAATCCCATCCTTATTTACCAGTAGTCCTGCTTATGAGTTGGCAAAACAAACAACAAAAAGTGAAGCATTTCAGTTTATGCATTAGAATATTTCCTAACATATACTGTTTTAAAGAAAATAATTCGATATACATTAATTGCTGACCTCACTGTCAGCAACCCAATTCACTAAGCAAAGTGAGTTAGATTTCAGGTTGTGGAGCCAGAAGTTGGGAGTACAATTTTACATTGTGCCTCTTGGAAGAAAAGGTAGTCCATGTGGCCTTGTGCAAGCTGCAAAGTCCCATCATTTCCCAGAAGAGCATACCACTCTTTCTAGAAAATCCTGAAATGGTCACCATAAATCAGAATTGACTTGATGGCACATCATTATTATTTAATGTGTATAAATTCTTAAATGCAATTAGCTTTTACCAAGAAAGGGGCACAAGCAACAAGTAGGTGAAGAGAATGGACCACTCAGAATAGAATGCATTTCTCATTCTCTTTTGATTTATGGCCCTTCACAAATTACGAACACCTAATCAGACAGGTTGTGATTATTGTACATTTTAAAAACCCTCCATATAAGCAACAGCCTGATCCTCGATCCTAAGGGTTATTACTGGTAGAGTTACTTGAGAATCACTCAAGTAATGTGTCCCAAGTTGTAAAACAGTGCTTGTGAGCATATATACACAACCAATTGGATTTATGGGATATTTGGGGGAGGGTTTGGTCATACTTAAATACAGGAGTTGAATATATTTCTTTAATATCTTGCCCATCACCAGAACATAGTAATGCCAGATGGCTGTATTTCATGGCCAACATTTTAAAAGAAGAAAAAGAAAGAAAGAAAAGCATTTTAATGACAGTTTAATCATGCATGAGTGTATTTTGGATTAAAAGGAATGTCTCAAGCACAAATCACCTGCAAACAGTGAATTGCCGAGTGAGGAAGGGAGCCAGAAACAACGAACCATTGTGTATATTTTCCTGGAATTATGCGTAGGCCTTTGACGCAGTAGACGTTGAAGGAGCTTTAAAAGCTGCAAACAATGAAGGCATAGTAAGGACTTGTACATTATGGAATAGCTCTCATATACTTCTATGTTACTTAAACAGCAGCGTCCAAACCTAACCTGACAAATGAAGCAAAGAGATCAAAACATGGAAATGTAGATATACTTTTACTAAAATGTTAGAAATCCTGCCAGGATCAATGTTTAGAAACAATGAAGATAAACATTGTAACACTGGAGTCAACTTCAAGTTTATTTCGGAAAATGTTAATCTTTGTTGCAAGTATTAGTGCCCATTTCATGATGGGCCATCTATTCATCTCATGGGGTCATTATTATTATTATTATTATTATTATTATTATTATTATTATTATTATTATTATTATTATTATTATTATTATTATTATTATTATTATTATTATTATTATTATTATTATTTGTCTCTCCACATGTCTTAATCAAGATCTTTAAAACCTGCACTGATCTATGCATTGCTTTTTTTATACATTTATGAACGTGTCTGGCATTTGGGCCTGAAAACTGAATGAAGAGATTTTTACAGAAACAAACAGAAACCCTCGATTGTCCAAACAGTGGTTTTGAATGTTAAACTGAAAAAAAGTCTTCTATAGCTTGATTCATATATCAAGCTATATATGACATCAGAGGTGTGGAATAGGAATCTCAGGTATTCCAATTTCATATGTTCATTATAGTGCCCAAAGGATCTTCAAGACATCCATAACTACTTAAGGAATAAATCTGGGGACTTTGGTAAAGTCCATTTGAAATGAATAGGAACACAATGTTCACTCATCCTTGTCAGTGCAAATGTGGAGGAGCCAGTGACCTGGCAATGTATACCACATGGAGCCCACGGAACTGGTGCAGCCAGCATCATGTTGAAATTAGGCTGTACATTCTACTTTGGTCAAAACATTCCTCTTTAAATCAGGTCTTAAACATTCTTGACACAGCACAATAATTAAATATTGTACGCTGCAAAAATAAGTGGCAGCGGTGGCTTAGTGGATAAGATGTTGAGCTTGACAACCAGGAGGTTGGCAGGTCAGCAGTTTGAGACCCGAGCACTGCACTATGGAGTGAGCTCTCATCGTCTGTCCCAGTTCCTGCCAATTTAGCAGTTCAAAAGCAAAAAACTGCAAGTAGATAAATAGGTACTGCTTCAGTTGGAATGGTAACAGTATTCTGAGCATTCTGACATCTAGTCATGCCTGCCACATGTCCATGGAAATGTTTGCAGATGTAAACAAAGATGAACACCCCCTCCCCCAAGTCAGACATGACTGACTTTCGAGCAAGGGAGACCTACCCTGCAAAATAAATAATACCTTGTTGGAAGAATAATATTAAACTAGCTTGGAATGACATCCAAGTAAGCAGCCTTAGTAGGACTGGTCGTAAGACAAGAATACAATGACAAATGTGCTTGCTCATGATGAACATGAAATCATGCATCCAGTTTCAACCTCACGCTATGAATGAAGAGAGACCAACAAAAGTTTCTAGCTTCATAGCATTCAGCTATCAATGCACTCAACATCTCTTTGAATGGAAAGGTATGCAAGTAAAGACTGAGAAGGTAATCATTACCAAGGGGAATAATGGAAATTAATAGTTAGTACTTGAAGCAGTAGCTTGTTAGTAATCAACACCTAGCAATTTACATTGTGTCAGCTATTGTACAACATTTTTGTAATTTCTTCAGATTTATTATTATTATTTGTAGTAATCATCATATAAATAGAAAACATCTTTTAAGGATACAGAGTTTGACAAACAAACTAGGTTGTTGTGACACATCTGCAATCATCATTAGGCACAGATTTATTTTTACAGAGACACTGCACAATAATCAAAGTTCATTTGTCACAACACTTAGAAGTGGCAATGGGTCTTGAGTTAGAAAATGGGATTTAAAGTAACTTTCTTTTTCTCTTTCAAACAGCTGAGAAAGTTTTGAATCGAAAGGTGAATTTCATAGCCTGGACTCATCTCCATAATAACACCCAAGACCCTACTTCTTCTTTTATCCCTAACTGTAAGTCAAATAAACTTCTTCAAAGAATGTTTCATACATTCATCTTTGTATACAACACAGTCATTCATAAAAGTTATGTTTTTCTAGATTGCTGGTTTAAGGAGAATGTGAGTAGCTTTCACCACAGGAACTCACCGAGGCAGCAAAACTCTTGAATGTTGCACGTTTCACAGAAATTACAGGTTCTTGGAACTGGATCTATTTTGCTCACTTCAGAAGCAATTAACTAGTTGCTACACACCTGGAGCTTGTTAATTCTGGGAGAGGCATTAAAGCTGCAGTTCACATTTCACTGTAGACTCTGGGAAGAAATCAAATAAAAAGGTGGTTTAAAAAGTCAGGTAATGCTTATTCCATATTTCTGGCAAGAAAAGTATTCTATAGAAGCTGCTTGCTTCCTTTGGCTAGAAAAATGCAATTTCCATCCTGAGATGCTTCACATCATGTAAATATTTTATTTCCCCTACAAAAGTCTTTAAAATGGAAGAAAGTTCTGCAGTATGTATGCAGCATTGTTTAAACTCTTTTCTTTAAAAATGTTAAGAGTATACAGCTCCCACAACAACGGGCATTTTCAAAAATTACTAGGCTGCTGAGAAAATATATACAAACCTCTTTACAGTGGATTGGACTGCCTTGTGGACTCTACTGGAGGTCATCTGTCAGGGCCATTTCAAACTGCAGATTTCCAGGAAAGTTGGAGGTTGGGCTGAATAACGTTTGAATCCCCTTCTAGCTACAGTTCCTTCAACTGAGAAGCATCTCTCTCTGTAACTCCAAACATGGCAGCTCTGACTGTATAGATTCAAAGGAGGTATTGAACAGATAAATAGTTGAGCTAACATGTAACCTGCTAAGTAGTTGACCAGTTATGCCAAGGGTGGCCAAACCTTTTGGGCCATGGACGGTCATGTGCTTCAGGGGGCTGGTCACTATGGCCCAGGGGCCAGATCCAGCCCCACCACCAATTCTTCTGGCCCACAAAACCCTCATTGCTCCTGGAAGCGGAAGTACAGGCATGTTTTACTTCTGCTTCTGGGAGCAATGAGGGCTTTGTGGGCCAGATGAATTGGTGATGGGGGCCAGATCCAGCCTGCAGACCGCAGTTTGGGCACCCCTGAGTTAAGAAGATAAAGAAGAATGATATATACCAGGAAAAGGTTACCATGACTGAAGAATCCAAGACAGAGCATATACGTAGGACTAGGTAGAACCTTATTGGTCTCTGGTATCACTCTGTTTCTATTGGTCCAATAATCGCACTTACTGCCATTTCTGGCCACCTGTACTGGTGATTTCTAAGTGCAACGAGAGGTAATCCAGCAGCTTTCTCACCTGGCCAGCCATCAAGGTGACATCTTGACCTGTCTGCTTATCATCATCTTGCAGATTTTTGTAACAGGTCTGGGCCTTTGCTTGGTCTTTACTTCCTTGACTGTCTGCAAATCAGATACAATTTATGCCACGGAAGTTGCACATTTAAAGATAGCTGTGGATATATCTGAAAAAAGATGGGGGGGGGGAATCCCTGTGTTTATTTCAAATACTTTGAAAATCTATTAGCACACTTTGGTAAATGGGGAAGTGCATGCAAGCAGTATGTACAGTTCAAAAAATGGGATTTTTTTGGAATATGGGTGAAAACAGATGAATTTAATTCTGCAAAAGTGGGAAAACTACAGCTGAAAAAGGTATGGACTGGTTGTGAAAGTGGTTGAAGGCAGTGGAGAAAGCCTGTGGTTGTACAACTCCTGACTGTGCAAATACCTAATGAGAAAGCATCACAGAGAAACTAGTGGACATCTACAAATCTTAAAGATGATGTAGATTTCCTATAGGAAATTTAGAACTGTGGGGCATTGTAGGCACTAGATTTAATTTAGTATTGTCACTCTGCATTTTCTATAATCTATATCTATAATCTATATCTATAAATCTGAGCGTTAACCATTGTAATTTGACAAAGGATCCTGCACCCGGCCATATTATCCCATACCGAGCATTTGTGCACTCGCCTGAACTGGGTACGGAGGTAACTGGGGGGTTGAGAAATGCGCCAGTGGGGCAGGAGACCCACGAATGCAAACAAAAGGAAAAGACTTCACTTCCCAACATTTCTTGCACCATGCCACAGCCAATCAGGTTGAGAGGCGTGAGCAAAAAGAATGTTGGGAAACGCGACACGGCCAATCAAAATCGAGCTGCAGAAAAAAAACCGCCACACAAACAGAAACCACAAATGCAAAACTACAAGCCCCAGCGTCCTGCGCGCCATGAGCGCGCAGAACGCTGAAAAAGCCGGTGCGGGAAAAATAAAAATACAAAATGCAACGGGAGCGCAAGTCCGCCACAGGCAGATGCAGCACCTCACAGCCGCACAAAATAAAAAGCCAAAAACACCACTGTGAGACCCCCCCAAAGAAAGACTCAGACACCGATATATGGATAAAGACATTGGGCCACTTTTATTGAATAATGCCCTAGTCCGAATTATAACTTTCAATTGGTACTCATCCAATTATAATTCTTTAAGGCAAGCAGGCCGCAGTAACACTGGTAAGGTACCTCCCAAAATTGCCAACGGCAATTGGCTACAATATCCATTTTGTATCAATTTGTTTGTTGACACAAACAAATTGTTGACCATAGTCAATAAACTATCTACTGACCCCACCCTCTGACGTGTATCCGTCAAATCACGGGGTGATGCATGCTGAAAAGCTCCTGCCATCACCCCTTGCCTGGTTCGTCGTTGACCGGTCAACGTTATTACACCTGTACCTGTCTAAGTGTTGGCCAGTCAATTGCGAACCTGCCGGATACCTATGGGTCATAAATCTTTACCTTACCAGTGCTACCCGCCACATGGGGAGACTTCAGTGAAGACTCACCGCCCCCCCCCCCCAGACCGTCAGATTGGTCAACAGGCCTGCTTGCAAATCTTCCAAAAAGAGGTTCATACCTCTATCCGACAGGTGGACCCCATCCCCTGCATACAGATCGTAATTTTGTAAACTAATGGTGGGGTGTTGGACGACCATCCCCAAACCCTTGTCTGCCACGAACCGGGCAACTGCCCTGTTCACCGAGCGACGAGCGCGGTCAAGGGCACGGAGGTCAATACCTCCCCTGTAAGCGTGACGTGGTATGATGTCCGACCATAGCAGCCTGGTGAACGGCCACACATAGTGCAAATAAGCTAGGTCTCTGCAAATCGCGAATTTTAAAGAAAGGCCAGTGACCTGGCCGAGGTCATTGCCCCCGAGGTGCAGTACAAGGACATCAGGCAGTTCAGCATCCCTAATGGAGAAAAGGAATTGCAGTTCCCGCCATCTCATTCCACGCTTACCGTACCAACGTATGCATGCAGCCGCACGCAGTCCAAGCTGGGGTCCCCACTCTGTCACCGCAGCATACTGAGCTGCCCAGTGCACGTAACTGTGGCCCACCAGCCATACTGCCACCGGTGTGCGGGGACACACAGGGTCTGTAAAAGAAAAAGAGAACAGTGATTTAAATGGTACTCATGTCTGAAGAGGACGAACATATAATGCAAAACGCATAGATCCCCATCTTCCCATACGGCGTATATCAGCCTCAGAGAACCCAAATGCAGCTGCAGTTGAAGCAGCACCTATTCTAAATGAATGGGTGCCGTAACGAGCCCCAGGGAGGCCAACACTGGAAAGTGCCATACCGGTCACCTTCCAAAATTGAAATTTAGTAAGGGGAGACCCATCCTGGTGGCAGAAAAACGGGCCAGGGTGCGTGCCACGCACTGCCAAGAACTCCTGTAGGGCACCAACCGGACAGATGTCTGCAATGGAACATCGTAGCAGTCTAACTCCACTGCCTACGCCGTGCTGATCAACTTTTGAGGACTGTATCCTCAACTGAGCCCACTCATTAGAAACATAGACATCGTCGAGTTCCAGTGCCCTACGAGTCGCATCCGCCTTAGACAGTAGTGCCAACTCACTGATGCGGAGCGCTCCAAAGAAGGCCACCGTGTTAGCCGCATGAAAAAGAGCTGCCTCATACCTGTCAAAACATAGGTTAGGCCAGCCTCGTGCAAGGTGTGTGAGCACCCCTGGGGAAATTGGGTGCCGAGTGTCCGGGCGGCGGCCACGTTCCCGTGTCCACCCCTCCAAAACATGCCGTATGCGAAAATCATTCATGCTGTCAGCAAAACCCCCCACCTTGGCAATAAATGCCAATGCTGACAGCCTTGATGCTATAGTGCGGGGAGCGAGGCCCTGACTGTGTAAATAAACCATGAATTGTAAAACCTGTTCCACTGGAATGGGCCACACCTCTGGCAACTGAAGTTGCACACGAAAGCTATTAAATTGAACGAAAGCATGATGATACGCCTTACGCGTGCGGGGCACCAAGGACATGCCAATCGCCCGGTTCACCTCTCCTTGCCAAATGTCCAAATCTCGGCCGGAAGTGGCGAGGGGAATTCCTCTGCGTCCGGAGCCAAGGCGCGGAACCGGGGGATCCGCAGGCGGGATGAAGCATCAGCAATATCATTATCAATGCCTGGTACATGTCTGGCCCTGAAAAGCACGTTGAGGCGTAGGCTACGTAACACGAATTGGCGAACTAAAGCCATCACCCTGGGTGATTTAGATGTCTGAGCATTGACAATGTGCACTACTGCAGCATTGTCACACCAAAAATGGACCACAGAGTCGGCCCACTCCTTGCCCCATAGCATCAAGGCTCCCAGGATTGGAAAAAACTCAAGGAATGTAAGATCGCGGAGGCGATCCGTGCCCCGCCATGCTGGAGGCCATTGGCCATAAGCCCACCTCCCCTGGAAGTAAATCCCATATCCCAGGGAGCCGGAGGCATCCGACTGGACTTGAAACCTAGGTGAAACTAAAAGGTCGGACCTCCAAAAGGATACCCCGTTGAAGTCCCGCAGGAATGAGAGCCAAACCAAAAGGTCAGCCCGCATGCCCCTGGTTAGTCGGACCCTATAATGGCGCCTTGTCAGGCCAGACATGGCATCGCACAGGCGCTGAGCAAATGCCCTGCCAGGCGTAACCACCCTGCAGGCAAAGTTAAGATGGCCATGCAGAACCTGAAGCTCCCTAAGTGACACCTTACGTTTGGCCAGCAAGGCCAAAATCATCGCAGAGATCCGGGTGACTTTGTCAATGGGTAACTGGGATGCCTGTGCGACCATGTCAATTTCGATACCCAGAAATGTGAGGGTAGTGGATGGGCTCTCGGTCTTTTCGGGCACTAAAGGGACACCCAGTTCCTGCATTAGCATTTGAAATGTGGTGAGGAGACGCGTGCACATGTCCAAGCCCCGTTCACCCCCGAACAAAAAGTCATCGAGGTAATGGGCTACAGACCGAGACCCGGACCTGCGAACAAAGGCCCACTGAAGGAAGGTGCTAAAACGTTCAAATGCTGAACAGGATATAGAGCAGCCAAAAGGCATGGCCTTATCTACATAGAACTTCCCTTGGAATCTAAAACCCAATAGCTCAAAGTCCTCAGGGTGCACTGGCAACAATCGGAATGCCGATTTGATGTCACATTTCGCCAAGAGGGCACCAGGACCACAAGAGCGCACCATTCGCAGGGCTTGGTCAAAGGATGTATACCTGACCGAACAAAGGTCATCAGGGATAGCATCATTGACAGAATAACCCGCCGGGTACGATAAATGGTAGATTAAACGAAATTCCCCCGGGGCCTTCTTGGGTACCAACCCCAGAGGGGAGACCTTCAGGTTGGGAAAGGGTGGCACAGAAAAGGGGCCTGCCACCTTCTTGGCCCCAACCTCCTTAGCAATACTCAGGGCAGCCACCTCTTCTCTACCCTTCAGGGACAGTAAATTGGGTGCATCTTGGGGTCCCCGCACTCCTTTGAATGGGATTCGGAAGCCCCACTGGAAACCCTCAAGGAGGTACTTTGAATCCTCTTTCCGTGGATACGTTGAGAGCCATCGCTCCAACATATACACATTAACTGGGGAGGGCGCCTTTTGCCTGGCTAGCTCCCTCAGCAGCAGCTCTGCCTGCTCCCTGTCCACCTCTACCTCTGCTCCGCGACCCGCCGGCCCGCGGACACGCGGCGGCGGCGTGGGGGCCAGTGCAAGAGGGACACTCATGTTTGTATCGACACTGCCGCTTATTGCACACACCACTGGCCGAGAAGCTCCAACACAGCAAGCGGGCTGAAACCCCCTGCCCCGCCAGCTGGTGGGAAGCCTGCGTTGGAGCAGCTCGCTGAACGGCATGGCCACAATGGTACCTATCCCCAGGCACCGGATGCGTGGGGGTCATGTACAATAGCCACAATTTCTGACAGGGCTCATCCCATCTCATCTCCGGGTGCAAGGGCACCCTCATTCTGAATTCCTCATCGTAAGCCAACCACGATGGGCCAGGAAAATCCACCATTGCCCTGTAAATATTGTCCAAATATTGGACCATAGGAATGGCCAGGTCTGGCCGGGCCCTGAGATACACCGCCATATAAATAAGATATGTGGGCAACCAGTTGGCCCAGGTGCATGGTGGCTTACGACGGCGGGACAGCTCTTTGTCTTTGTCATCCTGTCCCTCTCTCTCCTCCTTAGTGGGCTCACGGTTCAATAGGGAGAATATATCCACGTACTTCCCCCGCCAAATCTTTTCCCTCGTGACCTGGGACAAATGATCACCAAGGGGCAATGAATAACCAGCCGTCGGCAAAGCCGTCACCAGCACATTAGGTACCCGGGGCATACGCAGCGGAACCTGGACAGTCCCTGCGATGCCCGACACTGGCCCGGGGGCGGAAACCCCCACCCCCAACGTTGCACCAGTATGGAACCAAGGGGCACTGGGATAGGGTGGCAACTGATGCCCACTCGCCTCGACCTGACGAGGCCATGGCCACTGAACCCCACCATTGGAAGTGGACTGTGATGTGGGTGCATTAACTTGAACCTGATACTCACTAGTTGCACCCCCGTGAGCCGCCCCCACTGGGGGTTCCGGCCCACAGCGGGTGTCGGAGCTCGCGACCGGAATCGAGCTCTGGGGCTGCACCTGACCACTCTCCTGCTGTAGCTCTGGCCGAACATGGAGCTGCGAGACACCAGCCGGGGTAGGCCGGAGCGTCTCCAGCAGCTCAACCCGGCTGGCCGCTTGCTGCAGTGTGGTGGCCATTGAGGTAGCCGGTGGACCCAAAGGGCCCCCCGCAGCAAATGAAGGGCCACCAGGCATGGGGCTGTGTGCCATCCCCAAGGATGCCTCAAGCACAGCTAAACGCGTTAGCAATGCATCAACTGCTACAGATCCCCCAGTATAAACCAGGCATTGGACCAGGAACCCCTGTATGAGAGCCTGGGCCCGAATAGGGCCATGCCCAAAACTCCAGCCCATGAGGGGCCGGAGGTGGAACGTGCTGCGCACCAGCACCGGGCCCACCCCCGCTGCCCAGGCCCATGGCCGGTAGCTGCGGGCCGAGGGCCGAAGCCCCAGAAGGGCCAGACAAAGGCTGACCGGCCGAGGGCCAAGCAGCCTGCATCGCCCCACCGGTATCGGTGGGGGTAGAGCCCTGCTGCGTGGGCGAGGGCTGGCCCCCACATTGCGCAGGGCCAAAAGTCCTCCCCGCGGGCCGCGGCTTCGTCGCCGAGGCCCTCCGTTTGGGAGGCATATCGAAAGGAGCAGGATCCCTTTCCAGGGATCGAAGAGCGCAAAAGGCACGGAGGAGCCAGCAAGCCAAAGGCTCCGTGCAAAACCTTCCTTCCCAGCCGGGAAGGACCAAGGGGTAAAGAACGAACAGCGACGGAGAAAACTTCTCCTCTCCGTCGCTCTTTTAAAATGGCAGCTCGGCTGCCTCGTGGCCACCCCTTTTATAGAGGGGTGGCCACGCCCCCTAACTCACCCGGATGTCTGAGTCCGGGTGGGGGGGGGGCGCAAAGAGCGCGGTGGCCATTTTGGCGCCGCGCTTTCATTCTTGGAGCAACGGGGAGAAGAGGGACTCTCTCTCCTCCACGCTACCCCGCCGAAGACATGGTGAGACCACCACCAGCCTCAAGAAACGTTGAGGCCGGGGTGAAAAAAAACACCAAAAACAGGGGGGGGAATCAAGGGGGGAAGGTACTGATGCATTCGCGCACCCCCCCCCTGAAAGCGAACCAATTCCCCGGCAAACAAAGGCAGCAAACGGGGCTCCGGTCGTTGCCTTCACCTCCCAGAGCTCCTCACCTGGGCACAGCACACACCTGCTGGGCTGGACATTTCAAACCTGCCCAGTGTGTGTGCGCACACCAAAACAACCCTGAAACAACATCACCAAAAAGAAAACTACAAAAACAAACACCCAAACTATTGCAAAATAATAAAACAAAAAAATCAATAATTTAAAAAACATTAATAAACAAAAATAAATAAACCACAAAATACACAAACAAAATCTAAACCACAAACAAAACACCTAACTACAACATGAAAAACACAAACAAACAAACAACAAAATAAAACAAATTAAACAACCAGAAATAAACAAACCAATTTAACCAAACTAAAAATAAACCAACACACAAAACAGAAACACCTCCCAGCCCACCAACACAAAACCAAAACAAAGAAAACCCCCAGAATAAAGAAAACCAGACAACTTACCAGCGTGTCCATCCTCCACAACATCCGGAACAGAAATGAAGAACCAAAGATGACTTACCGGAAGAAGCACCACCCAGAGGCCAGAAGAGAAAAAACACCTGAAATGAAACCAAAACCCCTAGCAGCCCCACCTGCAGGGCACAATAGTAAAAACAACTCAAAAACACTCAACAGAGTAAAAACAAGTCAAAAACATAACACAAAATCACAATTTTACACAAATCACAAATATATCTCAAAAAAATAATATAAAAAGATTTCTAAAATCCTGTGTTTAGTTTTAACTCAAATAAAAACCCAACACATCTAAACAACATGTACTTTCACATTTTTAAAATTATTACCTACGATACAACCATTAAAAAAAGGTCACATACTAAAATATTATTTGGTTAAATAGAAAATTTAGAAAAAATTATATAATCCCTTGTTCTTTTTTTAATCCACAAAAAAAACAAAAAACAAACTGATCACAGTTTATAACAGCCCAGCATCGTAACAAAAATTAGCGGGTATGTTAAAGCAAATATTCAAAAACACATTAGAAAAATTTCAAAATACAAGTTGCTATTACTGTAAAGTATCACAACAATACAATCTATTTAACAAATGAAAACATAAAGGCATTGTGCATAAATAAATTTTTTAAAAAGAACAATTACAGACTAAGCTCTTCTTTACCAACATTCCAACACAATTTAAAACAGCCCGGCACTGCCGAGCAAACTATACTAGTACATACTAGATCTTTACTATACTTTACTGTGCAGTTATGTAGATGTTGAAAGATCTGTGCACATTATCTTATTAAGGTCACCATTGCTCAAAACCAGTCATATCCAACTCTAGGGTTCAGAGCTCATCTATGTTTATAGCCAAAGAGCCAGCACTGTCTGCATCCGTGGACATGTGGCAGGCATACCTAAACACGGTATGCTGTTTAGCTTCCCACCGAGGTGGTACCTATTTATCTACTTGCAATTTCTTGCTTTCAAACTGCTAGGTTGGCAGGAGCTGGGACAGAGATGGGATCTCACTCCGTCGTGCAGTACTCGGGTATCAAACTCCCACCTTCCAGTCATCAAGTTCAGTGTCTTAACCACTAAGCCACTGCACTCCCTTTATCTTATTAAACCAATACACAAAATTTAATTATACTAAGTTGATTATTGTTTGCCATTTTTCTGAAAATAGGTACTTACATTTCTGGGGAAGTACCTTCTGTTTCCATCTCTATGGTTTGTTTGTTTTTTTAATTTTGAAAGAACTTCTTTATTTTCACCTACAATTCTGGCCTTACATCTGGAAACAAAAAGATGGGGTCTTTAGCTTTGAAGATCATTGTTTTCATTTTATATGCGGCATGCAAAGTTTTGCCATGATCTTCTACATCAAATACAAAATAAAATTGTTTTAGTACTATACTTTTAGTCTGGCATTGTTATTTTACAGGTTGTGAAATAGACACTAGGACACTCTTTCAATATAATCGTGTTATCTTCAAATACTAAACTTAACCCCTTAGTAACTCTGGAAGAGTTAAAAACAACAAAAGCTTTCAACTTTGTCAGAGAAACCCTTTAAAAAAAACTCTTTTCCAACAAAATTGGAATATAGGTGAAACTCCTTTCCATATTATCTCATGAATGTAATATTCCATCAGTTTTTATGTGTTCACTGACCTAAAATAAAATCCCTATACATGTAGACATTGAACAATTATAATTATTTTGTTATTTAATGTCATTTTATCTCTTCTTATCTATAAGAAGCACAAACACCATCTACTTATTCTTATTATTTTCCTTTCCCATTAAGGCACTTGGCCAGTTTCTACAGTGGGCAATCATGTGCTACATACATAGAACATAGGAAGGGAAAGTGGCCTGTGTTCATACCTTGGAAACAAAGCAGGTTGAAGGATCCTTCAGCATAGTCTGTGCCTGGGCCTTGTAATCAACACAATATATGTCAGGGAAAAGATCTCAGAGACACTGTCTGTGATTATCAGCTCAGAATCTTCTTAGCAACATCTGGATTTCTTCAAAATATTCCAGTCCTCAGTGTATATTCTAATTCAAAATTCACATTCTCTGTTCATAAATGTAGTTATATTGCAGCATTTTTATCCACAATCGGGTGTACCCTGGGCAACAGCCACCTTGTTCTGACTAATCCTTTTTTACACTAGGTTGGGTGAAAGGAGCTGCAGAATGAACTCACCAAAAGGTGCCCTCATTTTGTTCATTTCATGCCTGGCCTAGACATGGAAAGAGGAGGAGGATAAGCATTAGCATTGATTATATAATACAGTACATCCGCTGATTTACTTCTGAGGCAAACAGGTGATCACCATGCAGATGTCTCTTATACCAACTTCCAGCCATCAATTTTTTGGAAATCATCCATGTAAATCAGTCCTGTACATGGCCAGATTCCTAATTTATGGACCACTTGCACTCTGTGGTAACCTGATATTGTATGATTTCAAAAGGGTCATGTAGGATTCTCTTAAAGCATATTGAGAGAAGCTGGATCATGTTCAGAGGAGTTGACAAAGATGAAAAAAGAAACAGAGTCCTGTGAGGAACAGTTAAAAGAACTAGGCATGTTTAGCTTCAAGAAGATAAGACATTGAGGAGATGTGATAGGACTTTTTGATGGCACTCAAAATAAAATTGAGCAGGCTTGTTTTCTGCAGCTGCAATGGTGATTCCAAATGCAGGGGAACCTCGTATAATGATTGCATCATACAATGAAAAAATCGTACAACAAAGAGAATTTTGGAACAAATGGGTGCATCATACAACAAAAATCTCTATGGGGAAAATCATACAACAAAATTTTTTTTTGTATGATTTTTCCCATAGAGATTTTGCTATACGATTTTTCCCCATAGGGATTTTTGTTGTACGGTTTTCCCCCATAGTGATTTTCATTGTACGATGCATGCATCATACAATGGGGAAAAAACATATAATGAAGTGCCTTGTGGAACCAATTATTTTCATTATACAGGGTTCTACTGTACAAGAAAGGAGATTTTGATTAAACATTAGGAAGAATTTGCTACAGCAAAAACTTTTTTACAGCAGAATGAGCTCCCTTAGTAAGATGGCAGACTGCATCAATGAAGGTTTTCAGAGATTGGATGAACATCTGTGAGGGATGTCTTGGTTCTTTAATTGGCACTCCAGTAAGTGGTTAATTGTGATCAAATAAAAAGAGAGAGCTCATCTGGTATGCCCCTTTATTCTATTCAAATGATTGGATACCAATAGGCATGAAGATCACTCCTCCAGATATTTCATGATACTGAGAAACAAAAACTGTTCTCCCTAGTAAATAAAACCTGTTCTCCTCTGGCAAGTGGTGCCTTACCATTATATAGAACTCCTGCAGCCTATTTAACCATGCTTAGACTAAGGTTCGCAACGAATTCATGCTCACCAGATGTAATATTCTACTCTCAGCCTTACTTCAGGGACGATTTCAGGAGACACCATGTCATGAAAAATACTGCCCATGTGGGGTTGAGGTGCCCAAATTCCTCTCACATACTCTGTGTTGTATCAGCGGGATGATCTTATTCATCCTTTGCTCTATAAATTTTAAGATTATCCAGATAAGTGGCTGTTCACGTACTGCCTGTTAGACCAGAACCCTTATATAAGGTTTAAGTTACATTTTCCCCCCTGGGCTGCAGTACATAGGAGGACTGTTACTGGCTGATGCCTGAGTATTGTATTTATGTTTCTTCTCAGCATTGATTGCTGTATTTGTGCAGATTGTATTACTGTAATAAACTTTGATGATGATGACATTATTTTTCTATTCATCAAAACATTAGGAAAAGGTAAAGGTCTCCCTTGCTTGAAAGCCAGCCATGTTCACTTCTAGGGTTCAGTGCTCATCTCTGTAATAGCCGAAGAGTCAGTGCTGTCTGTCTCTGTAGCCATTTCAATGATCATGTGGCAGGCATGAATAGACTCTGAAGCCCACAGAATGCTGTTACCTTTTCTGTTGAAGCAGTACCTATTTAACTACTTGCAATTTCTTGCTTTTGAACTGATAGGTTGGTGGGAGCTGGGACAGATGATGGGATTTCACTCTGTCACGCAGCACTCTAGTCTCGAACTGCTGACCTGCTGACTTTCTGGTCGTCAAGCTCAGCATTGTAACCACTAAGCCACTGCAGTCCAATCAAAACATTTGCTCAGTGAGTGGTATGTACCTTTATCATCTTCCTTTAGGTATGCTGCTGATATAAAACAGGTGAGCTTTTTCATGACACTGTGGCTTAAAATTTTGGACAAATGTCAGTGCCATGGGCCACAGTTCCCACTCACCATTTGGCAAACATACATTATATATCATCATTCAGGAAATTGTCACGAGGATGATGAAAAGAGGACTTGAATGCAGTTTCTTCAGAGTCTTGATTCTTTTATTGACAAAAGAAATCAGACCTTCGGTCATATATGCTGGGAAATACAATAAATGCCAACCTTGAGGATATCTCAGGCTGAAATTTATAAATCTCTGGAGTACTCCTACTGAAATCCCTGCAAAATTGTTTGATTGCCAAATGATTATTCAGGAGTAATAGATTGTAAATTGCAGCATCTATGAATAGGTTGCACACATTCATCATTTCAAATGCCTACCAACTTTTCTTACTTGAAGAGCTTGAATGGTAGGAGAATCCTCTTCTCTGTTTTTCTTTCCCAATTTGGCAGTAACAATTCTCTTCTGTTCCGCTACTTTGACAAGAATAGCACAGTTTTACAACAAAAATTTCTTGATAACAGCAAACAGTCATTTTGCTTTGGTGATTTTCCATAAATTACTTAAATACATTAAATACTTCATTTGTGGTTCTTAATGGACATAATTATCAGAGATGAATTTCACTATTCACTTGCTACTTTTATCTCTAGTCAAGCATTTCATGTTAGAGCAGCTCTTCCGGTGGCCTAGTGGTTAAGGCTCTGAGCTGGAGACTGAAAAGTTGGGTTTCGATTCCCAAGTGCTGCACTTGGGGACATGAAAGGAGCCTCATTCTGGCGTCCCATAAAAATCCTTTGAACCCAGAGTAATCTCTGACATGATATATTATTATTTCATGTTAGAAACATGTTGCACTAACTTGCAATTTCGTTGTGTTTTTATTGTGAGCCTGAATTCTCTTGGATTTTTAAAAGGCAATCTGACCATTGTGGATCATTTTGCTGAATACCACCCAACTTTTAATTAGGGTCCTAGCAGTACAATTCAATATATGCCTGTTTAGAAGTCCCAGCAATATTAAAATGTAAAGATGTCAAGAAATTCATTCATTATTTTAATTGCTGGTAAAATCATTGCGCTCCTTACAAATGTGCTGGCAAGCCATCAAGATTATATTTTTCCAGGTGTTCTATTATATATAGTATTAAAACAGAAGTAATTTCAAGGAAATGTTGTTTTATTGCAAGGTTATAAACTGTACATATTTTTACCAACCAGTGCAATTGTGTTGATATATTCAGAGGCTTAAATAAACACACTGTACTGTATAAAATGTATTACACACTTGCCTGTTGAATATAATGACATTGCAGCACCAACATCTGGGAAAATATGAGATGTGATTTTCAGAATGCACTCAAATAAGGTTTCAAGGTCACCCTTAACCATATTAATTTCAACATGTGCTCCATGTTTAAGGTTTATTTTGTGTGTATTCTGAGGCTGGGATCCAGATAATTATTTTTTAAAGCTTCTTTTCTTTTAAAGCAGACCCCTATGCCATGCTGCAATACCAACTGTTTTGGAAAGACACCTTAAGTTCTAAAGTATTCTGTGTCTTCAAAATATAAGTGAGTTGGGACCTAGCCCAAATTCCCAAATGTCATCTTATTTCCAGGTAATAACAAAAATACTGGGTTCAGGATGGTAGAATGTTTTGATTCATGTGGATGCATGAATCAGCATCAAGAAAACCAAGATAATGGCAACAGGTCCCATCACTTCCTGGAAAAAATATGGGGAAGAAGTAGAAGCAGTGACAGATTTTACTTTCTTATGATCAAAGATCACTGCAGATGGTGATTGCAGCCATGAAATAAAAAGGCAACTGATGTTTGGGAGACAAGCTATGAGAAACCTGGGGAACATAGTGAAAAGTAGAGACATCACCTTGCAAACAAAAAATTGTATAGTCAAAGCAATGACATTCCCAGTAGTAATGTATGGTTGTGAGAGCTGGACCATTAGGAAAGCTGAGCTCAAAAGAATAGATGCCTTTGAAATGTGGTGTTGGAGGAGAGTTTTGAGAGTCCCCTGGGCAGTGAGGAGAACAAATAAGTAGATCCTAAAAGAAATCAACCCTGACTGCTCCTTAGAAGGTCAAATAGTAAAGATGAAGCTAAAGTACTTTGGACATCAAATGAGAAGAGAGGATTCACTTGAGAAAGCCTTGATGCTGGGAAAGGTGGAGGGCAAAAGAAGAAGGGGGTGGCCAAAAAGGAGATGGCTAGATGGTACTGTAGATGCAGTGGGCATAGAGCTGAGCGGGCTGAGGAAGATGGTGGAGGACAGAGGTGCCTCGCGGGCAATGGTCCATAGGGTTGCAAAGGGTCGGAATCGACTGTGCGACTGAACAACAAAAAATGAATGGCAAAGACCCTTTGGTTGTGTTAGCTATCAAAATATTGGGAGAGATTCCCCTTGGTTCTGGCTTTCATTATTACTCTTTCTGTATCTCGGCCAAAAGTGTTGAATTTTCTTTTCTAATAACTGGTTGCAGTAATTACAAAACAAGTACAGTTATTATTTCTCTGAGATATTGTATCAGTCTCAAATTTGATTTGTTTCCACTGTTTTGAAGGGGGTGGGGGGTGGGATGTCTTCTGTTTGATTGGCATTGGGATCACCGAACTCTAGCATCAAATGAGATTTTTCTGATGATGATTGTGCCCTCCTGAAAAGAAATGAGAAGAAATAAATTGTTATTATATTGTGGAATGTGGCGGCATAGAGGAACTGAATAACTGTAGGATAGATGTTGCACCATCTATTTCACATTTTAATTCAGATACATTATTGATGGAAAGCTATTTTTCACAGTTACTGTTTTTTGGTGCTTTACCAGAAGCTATTTTATTCTATCAATCATATTCCTGACTTAAAAATGGTATGCAAATATATTATTTTTTCCAAGATAACTCAGCAATGTAATGAGCTCTTTTATTTTGCTTCTTATTTCTAAGATAAATTTATGATGCTTGTGTTGTGTTCTGTACTGTACCTTTTACAATGTATCCATTCACGTGTATCCAATGTAACCATGCTTGTGTAACATTATAACCAGCAGCTGCTTAACTGTAGCCCTTGCAATAGGACGCGAGCTAATGACCACCTGGTGGCAATAGCGAGCGTTCAAGCTCTCCTGGCCCAGACTCACCAGCAAACAACAGCGCGGGAAGATTCCCGCCATCACCTACACCTGGACAAGAAGGGCGTGACCGTCCGTGACGTCACGCGGACAGTAACCAATAGACTGTCGAGGAGCCACATTCAAAATGTATAGCCACTGTATATATTGAGCTACCCATCCGCCATTACCTCATGTTCCCCTGGATCATCATGCAATAAACCTGTGTTAAGCCAACCTTTCGGCTGTTCATTGTCTTTGGTCCCATACACTAAAGCTTGCATATATATTGTATGTTTGCATGCACTCACACATGTGGGGCACACTTGTTTATCCTGTACTTGGTACTTGTTGGATAAACAGAACTAAACAAAATGTTTTATACATGTATCAAAGTGGCCCTTCAGAATATGAAGAATCTTGGGCGGATTTAACATATCGGATGAACGATGTGTGTGTTGAACGGCATCCAATTTATGGCAATTCTAGTAAGATTTTCAAAGTATGTAAGATATTTCCATGATCAAGCAGGAATTAGAAGCCAGGATTCCTGAGTCATAGTCGGACACTGTCTACCCTACTCCACTAGTTCTCAGCTTGATTCATATGAAGCAAGACTTACTTATCTGTCTGGTCCATTACCTTTCATCTTCTTCCGCATCTAGGCTAGATGTGAAACTGCCAAAATGAAAGTACCCTTTGGTGAGTTCATTCTGCAGTTTCCTTTACCTGGCCTAGTGTAAGAAAGATTAACCGGTAACACAAGGTTGCCATTACCATGGTGCGCCCAATTGTGGTTCAAGAATACCACAATCTTTGAGGAGGTTCTTTCTGTGTACTGTATTCCCATTAACCTACTTATTAGGCAAGTCTGAACATAGGGCAAAGCCGATTGCATGCATAGAAAGCAAAATAGCATGCTGACATTTTTAAAGGCACTGCAGAAGGCTCAGAATGAAGCCAGCAGAGTCTATGTATGCCCCTGGGTGGCAGTTTTGCATGTAAGTAGTACAAATGGAGGGTGCTGAGTTGCTTTTAGGCTAGCTGTTACATTCTGGAATTTCCCTTTTTCATTTATAAATCAGCTTACACTATCAGGCTTGATTGTAGGTAGGAATGTGGATGCGTGAATATAGTCTTTCTTGTGCAAGCCTTGACTGTAATAGCAGTCCTAGTAGCATTAATCATTCTCACCCCTACCTTTTCTCTTTCCCCCTTTCTTCTTGTTGGTGCACCACAAAGACACGTCAGGGACTGCCTTGCTCTTGCAGTCAGTTAATAGAAGCAAGAAGAACCAGGTATTGCTCAGTTCAAAGGAACCTTTCAGTTTCTGTAGACATTTAGAGAAATTTGTCATCATTGGGGACCACAACGTTTTGGTCCCTTGCTAGGGGATATCTATGGAACTTAGGTGGCTACCTGGGAGAGTGACCTAAACAGCATATCCATCTCTGGATTCTCTATCAGCTGTTGCTGTTGGTTTGCTATTTAGAGTGGTCTGACAGTTTATTCCTTTTTTACTGCAAAACACAACTTTGGAAGCAATTCTCCCCTATCCCCATCCCCGCTAAAGTGCATGGTTGTATGAAATGCAAGTACTCTGAACCTTCTGTTTAAAGACTACCACTTTCTGAGAATTAATGGTGTTATGACTACCCCAGGCCACAGATGTTTGTTTCCTCCATTCACATTCCCCATCCCATCCCTGTGCTGACCTGGAAATGCAGAAATACATGCACAAACCAAACCCACTCAGGTTACTTTCAAGAACACACATGCATTAAGACATGCTAGAATCCAACTGGTGTTTGTGTACAATCTACAAAACTTGCAACCCACTAATTGGGGCTGGTTGATGAGAGCATACCTTACCTATGCCCCTGGTCATACAACCAATTGCTCAAATGAGATCTTCTGGCACCTTGTTGGTTAGCTACAATTAGCAAGTCAAGCAAGCCTTATATTAATACTAATAAGATTCTGGCCAATGATGGTTAGTTATTAGCTGAAAAACTGGTACTGTATAGCAATTTATCATGCCAGAAAGCAAACCTAGTTCTAAAGACCGGTCAACAGAAAAAGCAAACACTAGATGGGAGAAAAGACATTCAACCCATATTGTTGTAATGAAAGGAAGGTGCTTTACCCTAACTGCCTTAAGAGACTTGTATAGTATAAAAGTCAGAAAAGAACTAGGCTTCCTTGAGCCTAAGACAAGGACAGTTAGTTATATTATGATTCTTTCTCTTTGATCCAGGCTCTCAATGACTAAGGAGGGTGGTATCAGACATGTATTTGTCTCTACAAAGCTGTCAGGATTCTTGTTGCTGAAGCATCATTGAACTCAAGTTCAAGTTTCCAAGAACTCAAGGAAATTAGGATTCCCCCTCTTTTAATGGAGTGTCTGTATTGTTTTTATCATTGCATAATCTATCTCCAAAATAAAACTGGTGTATACATCATGTGTGTGCACACATAAGCACACGAAAAAGTGGAAGGAATGGCAGGGAGAAATCTTAAATGGTTAAAGGGGATTAAGTGACATTTACACAGCATAGTCTGCACTATTTGCAATTCAGCTGTAATCCTGTTAAAGGAGTACTAGCAGTTGACGCAGACTGCAAAAGCTGCAGGTAATAGGAGCAGGGATCAGTCATTCAAAATGTGCTATTCATGGGTCTGGCTGGGATCCTTGCGACTCTAAGCCAAATGTTAAACACACTCTAAATGAATGATAAAATACTCAACTACTCTTCTGGCAGTCTTTGTTAATGGTGAAGAGCTTTAGCTACTGTGAATGCTTGACGCTTTCATGTTTCATCCAAACATCATCTTTTCCAGCTTGAATATATTCTACAGTGTATATCTATAACAGCTGTACAGCTGTATGCATAAAATGGCAGTATTTGCCCTGGCAGCCAAAGCCTATACTTTGTTTCAGTTGCCGTAGTACAGAAAGGCAATCAACTAGACAACCTGGCTTTAATAATGTCAGAATCTCTTTGTTTTTAGCCAGGAGCCAGTCTTAAGAGCAAACTATGGTTCCAATCCACAAAGGAACAGTGCTGGCTCTACATTTGCTTTCAGAAGCTGACTCCACAACACCTCTGTACCACACATGAGCAGTGATTTTCTCCAATCAGTTAATCTTGGGTCAAGAAGCTTGAAGTGAGCTCTGATTCTGAATTGCCTGTACGTTCAGGGAGTGGACTAGCAAGATGAAATGAAATTAAGGAGAACTCACCTCCCTTTCAACCAACTCATCAGCAAGTGTTGTTCTCAGAAACAGATCCAAAATGGAAAACAAACTGATTAAAACAGGAATAGGCAAATGTTGGCTCTTCAGATGCATTGTCCTACAGTTCTCTCCCAATACAGTACCAGTCTAGCCAGGGGTGTGCTGGGTACCTTGGGAGGGCAGTGGAGAGGAAATGATGGGGGGCGCCTATTGGGGGGGGGGTTGTGGGGAGAAATCCCATACATTCCCATTACCTCTGCCTGCCTCTGGGGGAAGACAGTTGCTGGGGCACACCAGGATGAGTCCCTGTATCCTTGTGGGCCAGCACACCACTGAGTCTAGCTGCTACATTTTGCATCTGCTGAAGCCTCCAGATCAGCTTCAAGGGCAAACCCACATAAAGAGCATGACAGTAATAGATCTTGGAGATTATGAATGTGTAGGTCAGCAATATCAAGGATTTCCTATCCAGGAGTGGGTGAAGCTGGACAATGCACCACATATGGTGGAAGGTGGACTTGACCACAGACGATATCTGATGTTCCAGAGACAGAGCAAGATCAAGTAGTACACCCAGATTATGCACACTCTCCCAAAAAGGGAAAACCATGCCCACCAGAGGGAGGGAAATTCTCCCAACCTGAGATCAGTCACCCTCAACAAACATGTTCCCTGTTAGTCTCAACAAATTATTTTCTATCCATTCCATGCCTGCCTCCAGGCACCTCTCAAGGATAACAACAGCATCCATTGCTAAGGTGAAAAAGGGAGAGATAGAACCACACATCATCAGCATAATGATGAGAGCAGACTTCAGTTCTCTTGACGACCTCCCCAGTGATCTTACATAGATGTCAAACATCATAGGGGAGAGTGCTGACCTCTGGGGCACAATATATATTGTACTCAAGGATCCAACAACTCATGTCCCAACTGTACTTTCAGGATGCACTCCTCAAAAAAGGACCAGAGCCAGGCCAAAGCCTTGTCACCAATGCTCAATCTCAAAAGCCTGTACAGGAGGCTGTAGCAACCGGGAAAAGGCCAAAACCCAGCCGCAGCCTCGAACCGGCCTCACTGTGAGGGGGGAGAGCTGAGAAAGAGGCTCTGAACTTCAAGCCTCAAATGTCTTTCCTCAGGTTTCAGGGCTTTTAGAATCCCACAACTCCTTTGACATCTGCCCTGGGATCTTGTGTGTTCCACTTGAGCTGCTCTCCTTATCACCCTCCTGGCCTCTCCTCTTGCCTCTGCTCTCAAGAATGAGCCATGGGAGATTTTCAAGTAGCTTGGTTATCAGGTGCAAGCACAGACAGGTGTTGTTAAATACCTCACACAATTCGGACTCAACGCTTTCAATTGTCTTTTCTGAAGAGACCCTCTGTTTTATTAGAATAAAATAGTAAATGCAGTCCAGAACGCAAATAGCTTCTTCAGGCAAAGCATAGCAAAAGCCAAAAGCAAAACTTGACTTAAAAGTAAAATAAAGATTCCCATAGTAGGGTAAAATCTAATCTAAAAGCAAACTAGTCCTAACAAACTAATCTCCTAAACGCAAAGCCTATCACATGTTGTCTAACAAAACAACAAACTGCGTTGTCTCTAAGTAAAGCTAAACAAGCTCCAGATATCTTCAAAGTCCGAAGATGTTGCAAATTTGTCTAAATCCAAGAGTCAGAATATTTCAAAGTATTCAGCTCTCCTCGCATCTCAAGCTAAGTCAAATGACTCCCTTTTCCAATAAAGTTTCAAAGAGTCAGGCCGTCCCCAGCCTCATCTTCTTCAGACGTCCATTCTAATCCTTGAAGAGCAAAGGCTTTCACTGAATCCCTTGATGAGCTCTCTAACTGGGTGAAAATTGTGCCTTTTATTTACAACATTTGCTCACTCCCCACCTAAGGAATGTTGGAGTGTTCTTGACTTAGATCAAGAGATAACTGTTATCTCAAAGATCTTTCAAGGTCGCGTTACCTGGATCCAAGCCTGTATCCTAGCCAGGTGCCAAAGCTTTTGCCCCTCCTTCTCTCTGGGTGACTAACCTCTGCAGTTCAAATGATGTGAACCTGCCCTGAGGCATATGGGTAAGCTTTCCTTGATGTCTAAGGAAACCTCTAGGGGTGCTCTTCCTGGTGACATAATGCTCTCACAGGGCCAAGCCATGCTGAACGGAAAAGTTTTGTTTCTCCGGACAGCAAGCTGCTGCAATCTAATTAATCAGGGTAAAGTTTTCCAAATTCATTACAACCATGATTGATAGTATCAAAAGTCACTCTTGGAAGATCAGCCTCTCTCAGAAGGTCATCCAGCAGGGTGACCAGTGATATTTCAGTCCCATGTCGAGGCCTGACCCCAGACTGGAATGAATAAAGGTTATGGTTGTCATAATATTTCTCAATGTTTCTCTTCCAGGCCTTAACTATTCCCTAGAAAGCTTGACTTCCAGATTCTTTTCTTTATTGTCTTCATCTGGACACATTATAGTGCGACACATATTATCTTCTGATATCTTTTTTAAATGTCATGCCCAGAACTGAAATAAGTACTCCAGGTGATTAAAGCCATATACAGTGGCACAATTACTTCTCTTTATCTGAACACAAAAGCTATTGATGTAACTTACAATTACAATGTGGTTGTCACTTTCAATTGTTGACTCATTTTTAATTTAGGTAAAGGTAAAGGTTTCCCTTCTCGAAAGCCAGTCGTATCCAACTTTAGGGTGCAGTGCTCATCTCTGTTTCAAATCCAAAGAGCCAGCACTGTCTGCTTCTGTAGACATTTTCATGATCATGTGGCAGGCATGACCAGACACCAGAGCACACAGAATGCTGTCACTTTCCCACCGAAGTGGTCCCTATTTATCTACTTGCAATTTCTTGCTTTCGAACAGCTAGGATGGCAGGAGCTGGGACAAAGACGGGAGCTCATTCCATCCTGCAGTACTTGGGAATCGAACTGCTGACCTACCGCCTCCCAGTCAGTGTCTTAGCCACTTGAGCCACTGCAGTCCCTCTCATTTTTAATTGATTATCTACTTAAGGGCGACAAGGGGATTTGTCCTTCTGTTTGATCTGTTCAGGTGATGTGATGATTTGTTCTTTTTCCTGGCAACATAAGTGCTAGCATGAACCAGTGCATTTCAAATGTTTCCCTGCCCACACCTATTTACCTCTGTTAGGAGCTACTTTTTTTCAAATGTGAGGGGGATTGTTCCATTTTAGTTAGGGCTAGCATTTTTGTCCGGCCTTGCCGGTCAGGTTTTGGGGTGTTTTTTTAGGTGTTGGGGTGATTTTTGGGGGTGTGGATTTTTGGGGGTGAGAAGGGGATGGCCAAATACACAGCAAGGGTGCCAGGCAGGGATCCACCAGGGTAGGCTCCTCCCCTGATGGATTTCTGCCTCTTGTCTTTGCCATTCTCCTTCTCCTGTTTTGAAAACAGCCCTCGAAACAATGGAGGGAGAATGTCAAGGGCGAGTGGCAGGAATCCGTCAGGGGAGGAGCCTACCCTGGTGGATCCCTGCCTCTCACACTGCAATTTCCCTTCTGCTGTTTCAAAAACAGCCCTCGAAACAACGGAGGGGAAATTGCAGGGCAAGAGGCAGGAATCCATCAGGGTTGGATCCTCTCCTAATGGATTCCTGTCTCTCGCCCTTGACATTCTCCCTCCGTTGTTTTGAGGGCTGTTTTCAAAACAGCGGAAGGAGAATGTCAAGGGTGAGAGGCAGGAATTCATCAGGGGAGGAGCATACCCTGGCGGATCCCTGCCTGGCACCTTCTCCCGGAGGTAAATGGCTCGCTTCCCTTGGTTGGTGGGGGCCAAAAGCTTTCGGCCCCCTCCCCCCATGGAAGGCGATTGCTTACCTCCGGGAGGTGAAAGCAGAATGGAGCACCATTCTGCCTTCATCTCCCGGAGGGAAGTGGTTCGCTTCCCTCGGTTGGTGGAAGGTGATCGCTTCCCTCTGTGAGGTGAAGGCGGGGTGAAGGAACATGGGCGGCACTGCTGGGACCCCGCGCCAGCCCAGCAAAATGCCACAGGGGTGTGGTTTCTGGGGTGGTGGATGCCAAGGTGTCACTCCGCATGAGCCGCAAATGGCATGACACCTTGATTTTAGTGATATTGATACAGTAAAAGCTCGCATAAAGAGTGCCTCACTTAGAGACTCTCACTTAAAAAGCAGAATTTTCTCTGTATGGTTATCGTCATTTAACAACTAAAAACAACCAAAAAGTTGCTTAACAACTAAATTGGGGTTCACAATCCCCCCTGCCAGAAGTCACAATCAGTCATTTACAATGGCAGCAGCAGCCCCTTTCCCAAGTATTTCGCTTAAAAAGCAACTTGCTTAAAGAGCAATTCCATAGAATACATTATGCTTTTTAAGCGAGGTACCACTGTATAGCTATAGTTTTAGAGATAGCTTTAGAGATAGACAAATAGACAAATAGACAGTACACAGGACTGTAGCCAGGATTCTTGATGTGGGTGGGCAAATATTTTTCAGGGTGAGCAACAAAGCCTCTTTTCAATGCATTCCTAGAGGAAACCATGCCTTGCCAGGGTGGGCAAACTGCTAGCTGGCCCCCTCTGGTCCCCTCTGGCTATGGCCCTATATAGAGAAGGAGATGATGGAGAGGGAGAGACAGAGACAGACAGACAGACATATCTTTGTTATATATTCCTTTGTATTACATATGTGAAAAGAAGCAAATATTTTTATTTAAATCAAGTGATGTAAATGGCATTGATATGAAATTATATCTGCCAAATCCAATCTAAAATATTGCCTATACAGTGTTACCTTGCATAACGAACGCATCACATAGCGAAAAATTCGCATAATTAAGTGTTCATTATGTAAGGGCGATACCCCGCATAATGAAAAAAAAAATTTTTATGCTGGGTTTTCGGTAACCAGGGTATACCCGCTCAGTGGGAACCCCAGTTAGTGAACATGTTTTGTTATGCGGGGTATCTCCCATAGGGAACCGCATAATGAAAAAAACGCATAGCGAAGCGCTCCGTGGAACGGTTTTTTTCATTATGCGGGGTTCTACTGTACATCTAATTATACACAAAGAGAAAGGGCATGGGGAGGGAAGGAACATGCCAGCATTAGAACAGTTGCTCCTTTGTTGCCAACTGGATGAGGCCAGGTTGGTTCTTCTCTTGCCACTTCCCAGGAGTCCAGATTGAAGTTTTTTTGTTGTTCCTGTGACTCCTGACCAGACTGCCAGCTCTACAGATATATCTTCTCTTTCTGTACATTTTCATATTTTGCATAATTCCCTTTGAAAGCCTGCCCTTTTCTTTCTGAGAATGAATTGGGAGGAAGTGACCAGTCATCAGACTGTTGCAGCGATCACAGATAAGCCCCCTTTATTCAGAGTGTAACATTTCCTCACTCTTGTGCTGCCTGTGTATGTGGCTGTCAGTTGATTTTAATCACATTAACTGTACCATGTGTCACTTGGAAAGAGCTTGCTATTGTCAAATATGGCCAGAGGACCGCTGTACAGAAAATACTTTCCAACTAATGGTTGAAATATTATATATACAGTATATTGTATGGTGATAGTTCCAAAAGCAAACTGTTATGAATGAATAGATCTTTTGTTGTGCTTCTTGATCTCTTTTCTTTGGTTTTGTCAGAATAAGTCAATAGCTTTCTAATTGGGTGTTCTTTTTTTTGGATTTTTTCAGGCTTTAGCATTAAGAAAAGTTTACCCCTTTAAACAGACAGACTGGATACTGAAGGTCTTGTGTGGAAGGAAGCTAAGAAACCTTTTCTTTCTCTTTAATGTTTTTATTGCTTCAAGAAGTATGCAGAAGGCTCAGCAGTAGTGTTGCATGTTTTATGTGGCAAACATGAATGTAAAAGGAGCCATCAGTCTTCTGCATCAATGAAATAGTGCTGGTACCTCTCTAAATGAAATAAACCAATTTGCTTGTCCTTAATAAGGAACAAATAGCATTGTAGGGGACTGGCCTGGTATGTTTCTGGAAATCACTGTCCACAAGTCTTCAGATTTTCTAATTGCCTCTTTCCAACAAGTGGTGGACCGAATAAACAGCAGGAGGATTGTGTCCATGTTACAAGTTGGGAGAGGGACTGTGATGACTTACTGGTTAACATGCTGAAAGTCTTAATGACTGGAAGGTCAGCAGCTCAAGACCCGAGTGCTGTATGTCTGAGTGAGCTCCCACCTCTGTCCCAGGTCCTGCCAACCTGGCAGTTCAAAAGCAAGAAATTGCAAGTAGATAAATAGGTACTGTTTCGGTGGGAAGGTGTTGATGTAAATGGTTAGCAGAGTGGTATGCAGTGGCCAGCAAGAGGTTCACACCTGGCAAGGTGGTCCCTTGTGAGAAAAACAGGCAGACAGATCTTGGTGCAAAAGAAAACTCAAAGTAGGTTTACCCAGGAAAGTAAAAAGGTGCAAGTATATACAGTGCAACAACTGTAAAACAAAACAGATACAGTATATTCTCTTGGGCTGCTCAGTTGACCTCACTGAGACAGTTCAGTTGTGCTGTATACAAGTGCATTAACAGTTCAGTGACAATCCAGTCCAGCAGGGTAAATGCAAGCTGTAATTACAGACCAAGCCAAAGAGTTCTACATCTTCTGTCCTCCTGGTGGAGGCTTACCCCAAGTAGTCTTTCTTTGTCCAGCAAGCACAGATGGCATATCAGGCAAAAGCCATCATCAGGATCAGTGCAAAGATTCAGTCCTCATAGCAGGTTCTGGAAGACGCAGGAATCTTTGTCCAGACTGTCGGCAGAGGAAGGTGAGCATTAAAGCTCAGACAAGTTGAGCATTGTAGCTGGAAGTCTGCAATCCTGCTCTGACCTAAATACACTGGTCCATGGAGCACACATGGGGAAAGTCCCAGCACCTGTGTGCCCCTGCAGTAGGGTCTTAAAGGCATCACACACAATATGCCTTGCAACCAGTTAGGGTGTGAGGCGAAGACTTACATCCCCTAACAGGAAGTAACAGCAATCTGTGCACTCCGGTATATAGTCATGTCTGCCACATGACCACGGAAATGTCTGCAGATGCAGACAGCACTGGCTCTTTGGCTGTAAACAGAAATGAGCACCGTACCCTAGAGTCAGATATGACTGGCTTTTGAGCAAGGGCAACCTTTACCTTTACCTTAAAAGTTGGAATGAAGTAATCATATCAACTGTCTCATAAGAAATCAAAAAGTAGCCTCAATGATTTCCAGGGCAGTAGAAGAAGAAAGAACAAACTACCAAATGTGAGAAGATGTGCTTTCACTTCAACTTTTAATAGTGAACCATGACAGGGAGGAAGAAATGCCAACCAACGTAAGCTCTTTTTGTGGTTTTTTAAAAAAGAAATACAATTAGGTTTTTGCCCTTCACTATTTATAAAGCTCAAGAGTAATGAATTGCAAAATACAATAAAATGCATTATGCTAGCATTGTACCACAGAGACAAAAACAGTCCAAAATAAAACAACTACTTAAACCATCAGAAATCTGTAGACATTTTTACAGAATTGGACAGACTTTGCCTGAAACCTTTTTAAAAATTGCAAATATACTGCCTGGTGAACCTGTCAAGGGAGAGAAATCTATTCCTGGGCATTAACAGCCACTAACTGACTGGCTATCTAAGTGATTTAGGTAACCAATTGTGGAGCCAGAGATTGGGAGTACCATTATGGAAGAAGAGCCAGTCTGTATGGCCCTAGGCAAGTCGCACAATACTAAGCGCAGTACTAAAAAAAAAAAGGGAAATAGTAAACCACTTCTGCATGTTCTATACATAGAAAACCCAGGAAAGAGTCACCATAAGTCAAAATTGGCTTAATGATACACAATTATTGTTATTAATGCTCATTCCTTGTCTGCCTTGTTTTTAGAATTATGGGGGAAAGGAAATAGGAGGCAAGACAAATAGATGACAAGTAGTTCTGTGCAAAGATTGAATTTGACCAAAATCTGGGATGGTATACCCCAGGGGTCAGCAAACATGGCTCTCCACATGTTCTTGGACTTCAAATACTCAATGGCCAAGTCAGTACACCTGCTGAATAGGGCTTCTAGGAATTGAAGTCTTGAACATCTGGAGAGCCAAGTTTGCTGACCCTTGGTATAGCATATTAAAGGTACTTTGCCATGGCAGTAAACAGCCTTTGGGAGGAATCCAGATTCTCATCATACTGTGGGCAGAACAACTGTAATAAAAGGAAAAGTCCCATTTGTAACATTGATTAAAGTTGGATGCAGCCCATTGTCTTCTCTTTTAGCATTTTGTTTGCAAAGTAGCTAACTAAATCTGGACTTGTGTCTAAAGGAGACTGAACTGTCATCAACCAAATGCCTTGGGTCCTCTTGAGAAGATAGCCAGGGTGTAAATATTTTAAATAAATAAAAATTAAAGAAATAAGTTTCTCACCACATTTTACAGGGACAATGGCCAGAGTATTTGTCCTATTGTAACACTGGTTAAGGTCAAGCAAATCAGTTTCTTTCATTTAAAGAAATTAGATGCTTACCTAATATATTAGCATTGAAGAATACACTCTGTTCTGAAACACAATTCCACTATAACTCTAGACTTTTCATTCATTCATTCATTTTTCTTTCTTTTTTGTCCTTGATGGGCTGTTCCATACTTTCTCATTAAGTATTTTTTCTGAGCATATATTTTTGGATTGTAGTTTTTCTTATATACAGTAGTGTGATTTATCAGTTCTCTATTTTTTCAAGACATACTTGTCGCAATGAGATTTTTGAAGTTTGCATTTGTTTTCTGCTCATAGTTAGATTTACAAAGTGTTTGACTGTCCACAGTAACATTGTCTTAATTTGGATATTCCTAAAATTGACACTAAATAATATGTGATAAATTAGTCATTCCAAAAGTTTTATTTCTAACCTGATTCTATCTTGAGACCAGCCGCAGTAATGTTCTTTGAGATACATGTAACCTAAACTTGTCTATAAGAAATAACCAGAACATTCAGAAAGCAGCTGCATATTTTAAAATACTCAAGATTCTAGGAAACTGGGATTTTCTTTTTGTTTTTGAAACCTTCTGCTTTGTTGGTTCACAGACATTAATGTTCATAGAGCTGGAATATTTGAGCAATAAACAGCTCCAGCAATTATCAAATGCCTGAGCTCTACTTTAGCATTTAATCACCCTCAAACGCCATAAATTGCCTCATATATTTCTCTCCACCATGAGCATTATCCTTTAATCAAACTGGATTAATAAGTTTTAGAAATATTACACATTTATATATGAAGTCTGTTGGATCATAGAAAGTTGGACCAGATGCAATGTCAATGTAAATAACATACATGCACACACACCTGCTAACCTATTCTGGAGACTTGACTTTAAAAATCCCAATGACTGACCTTTTGTAAAACAATTTGCCAAATTTTATTAAAATAACTTGCCTGCCTTTTAAGGTTTTTTTTTTTTAAAAAAAATCTCCCCCCCCCCCCCTCCTTGGAATGATCTGGAAACATAGGAATGGAAATCAAGGGGTACTCACACATATTATTTCTCCTTTTCTGGAGAAAATTGTCAACGCTTTGCAATTTAATATTTTAAAATACTGCTTTAGATCATTCACATCCAACCATGTTCTTCTAATTAAATTATTGAGGTGGGGCAATAGTTTATATTTGGTGGAATTAGAACTTTTTAGACTAAAATGCTCATAATTCCCTGGCCACCATGCTGAACATTTTAGTCTAAAAACAAACTTTTACTATGAAAGAGCAGCTAGTGTCAGTACAGGGTGTGTGTGTTGGCAGCAAGGAAGTGGCAGAGAAACCTCTGGTTCAAGGTGTGACAGATATGAACAAACCTCAAACATGTTCCAGTGACATCTTTGTGGCATTCTGCCAGTGCGGTTTGGGAAAGAAGCAAAAAAGATATACTGTAGAAGAAGGCACTCCCCACCCCACCCAAAGAGCAATATCCAGAGAAGGTCAAATACAGTATGACAAGACTAAGACTTGGGCAGCAGAAGTGCTGCTGCTTTTGGGGATGAGAGACTTATGAAGATATTGCCTTCACTATTTAGATCATGCAGCTCCATCATATTTAATAAATTACTATTCCCAGCAAGTGTGAAATAGCATTATGATTGATGAGAACCTCTTTCAAGTCCATACACATCTGGCATAGGGGAGGAGGAGACTGAGGGGACTCAGGTAGGTACTATTTCAGAAGCATGTGTCAATGATATCATCTCTGCCCCTTGAAAGAGAAGCCAGAACTAGTAGCGATGACGTGCTGGCAATCCCTGCTAGGAACATGCAATCAGAAATTGGAGTACCTACAGAAGAAGCCATTTGGAAGCATTTCCAATAGCATAAAACAGATACTCACACAACTGAATGCATGCAATACAAGAAGGCTCTCAAGTGTGGGCTGGGCTTAGACTATCTCCTCCATAGTAGCATGCTCAGCCACCTGAAGACTCAGCACAGTGCATTGCTGCTCGCAAATGAAGTGGGCACTGTGGCAGCAAATGGCTTCCATATCATGAAGGAAAAGAAGAGAGAGAAAGTGTGTGTGTGTGTACCCCATTGCCAACTGCTTCCCCAAAAAATCTGCAGGGTGGTGCCAAGTTTATACTGGGCTGTCAGTCAACTGATACAGCAGGAGTTGGCTAGGGAACAGATAACAAGTAACACATTTTACAAGTAACATCCGGAGCAGCTAGGATGCAAAATAATTCTGTCTCTCCCTGATGGGACATTGATGGAAGGTGAAGGCATCAGGCATAGGTCAACACAGAAGGGCAAGATACAGATGGGCCCTGTTGAATGTGGCTTTGATGGGGGGGGCAGTCTCACAGCTCACAGTAGTCAAGAGACTCTGAGGAGCATGATGCAGCAGGTGAGTCTAGCTACAGAAAGGTATGCTGTTTCTCACAGATAACAGGGCAAACATGGTGGCCACACTGCAGGCTGGGAGGCTGAAAGAGGTGTGGTGTGTAGCCCTCACTCTCAAATGAGTAGTTTGGAGTGTTTTGCAGGATATAGACAACACATAATATAACTGGATTTGCCAGTGCGCCATTTAATCCAGGTTGTGACAACTTGATGGAACACCACTTTTTTCCTGCTTGAAAGAGCACGAAAGCAGCAAAGAGCACTCCGTGATTTGGCACTATAGATTCTCATTGGTGTAGCTGCTCCTCTGGGCAGAGAAGAGTGGCATATTACGGTTCATGTGGCCTACGCCCTACGAAACTTTGTGAGTGCAACACAGGCCCTTAGTGGGGAGATAGCCATCCTTAGCTGATGTTCTAAATGTTTCAGGGCATGGTTAGCATGAAGGAGGGCATAATGAGTCTAGGTGGATGGGGCATTATTCTTGCTGGCCTGAAGTATTGGCCCCGGCTAGCAAGCTAAAAGACCTGCTCTTCTAAAGATTTGCTCCCTTGTGGAAACAGGAGCATATTCTCACAACCCTCTTGGACCCTGAATTAAACAGAAGGCAAAGGATATTAAGCAGAAGCAATTGTGGGGTGGGTGGGGTGTAAATCAGCTTTCTGTCACATGCATCAGTAGCTAGTGAAGGTCTAGCTATCACCGAGGGAGTCACACAGAGCAGGAAAAAACTAACAAAGTTCTAGAACCCCAAACAACAGTACAAGTAGTTGTATTCTATGCACCATCCCTGCAACATTTCTGGGACACTGTCTTGATAAGCATAACAGGGACTTGTCCAGGTCTTTCTGTTTAGCTTATTTTAATATTCTAATGCAGGAGTGCCCAAACTATGGCCCATTGGCCATATCTGGCCCCAACGGCAATTCATTTGGCCCACACTGCCCTCGTTGCTCCTGGAAGCGGAAGTAAAACGCGCCTGTACAACCCATATGGGTGCATTTTACTTCCACTTCCAGGAGTGATGGCGGAGGTGTGGGCCAGATTAATTGGCTTTGGGGGCTGGATCCAGCCCACAGGCTGGATGTATTGGCATCAGGGGCTGGATCTGGCCCACGGGACATAGTTTGGGTGTCCCTGGTTTCAGCAGAGAAAATAGCAGCTTAAAATCTATCTCAATCTGTTGCAAAACAGATTGCAAGGCACATTTTACTTCCGTTTCTGGTGGGAGGTACCACATGACCAGCCTGCTGAACCAAGTGACCGGTTCACGGATGTTGTGAATAACGACCAGCCCTTTTAATATCATCCAGAAATCCCTACTGCCCAATTTCTTCTCTGTTGCAGAGAAAAAAGAGGTTATGAGCACTGTAGGGCTTTTCTGACAACTTTTGGACTCTTCATTTCTTTTTGGATTTATGATTTATAAGAAATCAGACCTACTTTTTGGCTCAGGGTTTTAGAAGTGATGCTGATTTATTTTATTTTTTTTAAAAAAGAAAATGTTCACCCCTCAAAGTTTCAAATGACTTCAATAATGATATATCTTGTTTTTGAGCACAGGTTGTAAGAGTTGAATTTTCTGTTATAAATTACCCTTTTCTTTATTGCTTAATGCAGATAGATGAAAAATCACAATGGAAATGTTTTCTGGGATAGATTTTGAGTTCCTATCCAATGTACCTATTATCTATTAGGAAGGAAGGAACTAATTTATTTATTCATCTTTCTGTCTACATATGCAGGTATATTTATATGAACTGTGTGTGTACAGTGTGTGTACAGAACTATGTATAGTATACATTGAACTCTCTTTAGGTTAAGAAGCAGGCTAGAAAGGTGGAGAAGTTGGTGCTTAAGGCCTGGAAGGCTGTGACGGTGGTATCCTAACCATAGAATGTCAGCTCCTAGTTGCCCTCTGATTGGTTTATCACACAATGACCCAAAGCCTGTTACTCAAATGGGTGCAACTTGATGTTGTGCCCACAGTAATTGCATATCACCTGAGGCAGAAGTGCAGTCCTGAAAGAACTTCCACCAAAACATTGTGTAATTGGTTGTGCTGAGGATGTGTGACCCATTGTGCAGCTCAAACAACTGTTGTTGCTGGGTGTAATACTTGGCACATTTATGCCAATATAACTCAACATTATACCAAAACAAACAGGATACTGGTCAATGAAGGTTTACTACATTCCCAGAATTGATGGTATTGCTTAGTGCCCATTTGTTTTCTGAATTTTTAGTTCCCTCCCAATTCAGAAATATATAAATTCAATTCTTTTTTTTAACCTCCAGTTAATGAATGTGAGATCTTGTTCTTCTGTATCCATGATTCAAAACTCCAGGAAATGGCCTGACATTGTTGCACAATATTGTACCTGTGTTGCTTGAGAAGAAAAGATGTTAAGATTTACATAGCAAAGAGCCAGAATGTTGACAACATAAAAGGCAGCAGTCAAGATGATGCCCTCTTGTGCTCACTACCATTCACACAGAACATTAAAATACAGTTTTTAGTATTTAAGGTGCCACAATGTTTTTGTCTTTTTTGTTTTGTTTACTCTCTGATATTTGTTCACAGATTAACATGGTTACCACTTCAAATATTTCAGCTTATCTCATTGGTTTACCACTTTTCACCTTAATACAATGCAATTGTCATAGCCATTTTTTGACAAGTATGAATGGTAGTCTTTGATAAAATGGGTTATGGTTAAACAATCAACCTTTGGCTTTTCAAATGAGTACAGTCATTGAGGCTCAGCTTACATGAGTGCAGACATTTTACTAGTGGTTAAAAAGATGCTGAATTATAATGTAATTTGGCTGAAGATTATTAAGTAACATCAAAGTATTGTCATTTTAAAAGGACATGTTATTCGAAGAGATATGAGAACAAATTTCCCAGTTCAACTGTTTCAGAATGATCTCTCTTTTTGATATATATTGTACATTATCGTTTTTAAAGTCTTGAAGTACTAACTGCATGTTTGTATAGCGTTACAAGCTCTACCTGGCTTCATAATACTGTATAAACTAATGTTAAATAAAATTATATTTTCAGATTACAATTTTTAGGATAATGAAACTAAACTAAAATGGCAGGAATAAAATATATTGGAAATAGAAAAGGAGAGAAATGAAGGAATTTGTACAATATAATAACCTGATCCACTAAACTATAATAGCAACAATTACTTTTACAAAGCGAGAATGCAAAAAGTTCAATGATTTCTTACCATGTAGTACTGATAGTGATGGGTGCAACATGATTCTGTTGGGTAGAATTACCTCTTATTAAGTACATTTATAAGTCAAGTTACAATATCATAATCTTTTAATTCTCCAGACAATTAAGGATATTTACATACAGGTTTATAAATGTTTGATTCTGGGAATGTTGGCATACTGCCATTAATTACTTGAGTTCATTTTAGAATGCACTTCATCTAGAGCAGAGATTCTCAACCTGCAGCCCATGGGCCAGATGTGACCCACGGCATCATTTCATGTGTCCCCCCACTGCCTCCACCACACCAGGAAGTGCCATGTGGTGGAGGAAGGGCAAAATGGCTGTCTGGCCCCTGAATCTGTCTGAGGGAGCATGGCCCGGCCCCCAGCTTATAAAGGTTGAGAACTCCTGATCTAGAGACTGTGAAGTGATATAAAGATTATTAAATGCTTTCAGAGCAAGTACTTTTCATTGTTCAAGATCACAATTCCTAATTTGTTTTTTTCTGATCTCAGAATAGTTTTGCAAATGGTGCTATTGGAATGGGGGGGTGACAATGTGGAAAATAAAAGGGCTATGATCTAGGACGGTGGGTGCTATGGAACATTGTCAGTTTTGGGGAAGGTGCCTATCAGCTTCCTTCTGTGTTCTCACCAGAAAGAGCTAACTCTGCTTCTTGTCTAGTACATCAATGTTTCCATCCTGCTTTAGCCAGCAGCAGACAATAAATAATTAAAAGGAACTGGGAAAAGGTGGTGAAGACAGGGATAGTCCCTGGTGCTACATTGACCTTTTTGATCAAGGTAAAGGCCACCCATGCTCGAAAGCCACTCCTATCCAACTCTAGGGTTCAGTGTTCATCTCTGTCTATAGCCAAAGAGCCAGTGCTATTGGCATTTGCAGACATTTCCATGGACATGAGGCACGCATGACAAGACACTGGAGTGCACAGAACACTACCTTCCCACCGAAGTGGTACCCATTTCTCTATTTGCAATTTCTTGCTTTCAAACTGCTAGGTTGGCAGGAGCTGGGACAGACTACGGAAGCTCACTCTGTCATGCAGCACTCGGGTCTCAAACTGTTGACCTGCTGACCTTCCAGTCGTCATGCTCAGCATTTTAACCACTAAGCCACCACACAAAAGAGTCACTCATCTCTCTCCCTCTCTCTTTCTCAGTCTTATTTTCACACATGCACACAAACACAATCCTTAACTGTAATGAAGATTCAATGTACAGGTAGGTACCTTAAAGAAAAAGCAAGAAAATACTAGGTTGTGCAAAGTCTTACAAGCAATGTACCATTTTCTCCTTATCATAGTAAAGGTAACGGTTTCCCTTTCTTGAAAGCCAGTCATATCTGACTCTAGGGTTCAGTGCTCATCTCTGTTTCAAAGCCAAAGAACCAGCACAGTCTGCTTCTGCAGACATTTCTGTGGTCTTGTGGCAGGCATGACTAGACACCGGAGCGCACAGAATGTTGTTCCCTTCCCACCAAAGTGGTCCCTATTTATCTACTTGCAATTTCTTGCTTTTGAACTGCTAGGTTGGCAGGAGCTGGGATAATGACAGGAGCTCATTCTGTCCTGCAGTACTCGGGAATCGAACTGCTGATCTTCCACCTCCCAGTCAGTGCCTAAAATGTCTCCTCTGTCGAGTGGGAGAGGAATAAATAGGGTCTAGTTAGGTCAATCTGAGCTGTCCTTAGGTTTCAGTAATTGCAGTTTCCAGGGGAAAGCTTTAGCCTTTCATTGAGACTTCAGCTGTCAGTCTCAATCTGCTTTGGTACTCTGTTCATTCATTGCAACAATTGGCACCGATTTCTTCTGTTGAAATCTCAGCATTTTCAATCCCAAAAATACCAGAACAAACTTCAGTTATTTGCAGAGGCAACCTAAAGAACCTGAGTGCAATTGTGAAGTTCTTGAATGTCTTCTACCTATTCTCATAATGCACAAACGTCTCTAATTTGCCTTAGTTGGACATTTGTTTTTGAAGTCAGTATACACCCACTATGCAGATAAATTTCAGTACTTTTAGAATAACTGCGTCCATTACCTCTGTATTTATTGGTCTGCAAAGAATAATATGTACATGTTGTTGATGGAGGTGCCCAGGTCTATAGTGTAAGGCAGTGATGGCGAACCTTTTAGAGACCAAGTGCCCAAACTGCAACTCAAACCCCACTTATTTATCACAAAGTGCCAACGCAGAAACAGGGGAGGAAGGAAACGCTCCCA
Organism: Bradypodion ventrale; assembly: GCA_035047345.1. Lineage (NCBI taxonomy): Eukaryota > Metazoa > Chordata > Lepidosauria > Squamata > Chamaeleonidae > Bradypodion > Bradypodion ventrale. The sequence goes on from JAWDJE010000005.1 coordinate 125,578,127, forward strand.
TTGGGCTGCTGGGCAGAGGGGTGGGGTAAACTCTGTGCTGGGGGGAGGGAGGAAGCACTCCCATTGGGCTGCTGGGCAAGGGGCAGGGCAAACTTTGTGCTTGGGTGACTACATGGGTGCCCATAGAAAGGGCTCCGAGTGCCACCTCTGGCACGCAAGCCATAGGTTCGCCACCACTGGTGTAAGGCCTGCCAACCCCTACATCAGGGATTATCAACCTGCAGCCCGCAGGCTGGATGCGGTCTGCAGCACCATTTCATGTGGCCCACCACGACCTCAACCACGCCAGGGAGTGTCATGTGGTGGAGGAAGGGGGAAATGGCTTTCGGGCCCCAGAAGCTGTCTGAGGGAGTGTGACCCTGCCCCCGGCATAAAAAGGTTGAGAATTCCTTGTTGTGAGACTAACACCTCCCCCCCCCGCAAAGAACAGTGAAGCAAAACATTATATTCACTGCACCATAAGAATAGTAAATTAAGCAAAACACTTACTCATTCCACCATAAGCATTATGAGCACCTGTGACGAAGCAGATTCTCTGGGGAAAGACAGAAATAACGTCTAACTAGTGAATATAACTAGTTACTTCCAAGTCCTATTCATGTGTTCTACCAATAATTTCAATTTGTTATGTCTTAGTGAATGATGGGGCATAAAATAAATTTATTAGAACAAAACTAATTAAATGCAATTAATGAATTCCAAGTTTCAACAATATGTGCCCCATTTTCTACTTCTGAATCACTTAGGCAGTGTAAAAATCAGCCATTCAAAGTTACAGGATCATAGAATGAAGCATGTACAGGGTTTTTTTTTAAAGGAAGAATTCCAAGTATAAAAAAACATACTAAATAAATAATAGGAAATAAAGTGTTGATGAAAGTAGAGATAGTTCCTGGTGCTAGTTTGACCTATTTCATCAAAGTATTTAATATTATCCTATGCAGGTGTGTGCTGGCATATCAGGCAATAGGGATTTGTCCCACCCCGTCTGCACCTCTGGCACCCTGGGGTGCCAATAGAAATGTATGGGTTTCCTCCCCAACCACCCACCCCCCAAAAGTAGGTGCCCCCACCACTCCATGTCCAGCACCTTCCCATGGTGCCCTGCACACCCCTGATCCTATGCAAATGCATTCTGTTATAATACACATTGGCAGTATTCATGTTAATATTTCCATAGGAGCAGGTATAACTAAGATCATTTTGTGTTATGAATTTGGTAGGCACAACCATTGTGCCTCCAGATGAAGTATTTGGAGAATTCAAAAGCTTGCATACAAGTTTGTGGGATTTTGCATGTTCTTAAACAAAGTATTACTCAGCTGAAGAGAACATAAAGTGCAGCATTCTTTTAAACATAATTCTTTATATGGTGTAAATATTGCTGATATATTTATTATTTTGCATTTTGGAAAGTATTCTTTTTTATAGAAATCATGTTTGTGAAAGCACAAAAAAGTGTCTGGCACTTATACAAACTATTGACAAGATAATACTTTAACACTGCTGAGAATATGCAATATAATCTTTATGACTGCTTCAAACTGTATACAAATATAAGGAAAATAGAGATTTTAAAAGACTGTGGGCTGAAATACCACTTGCTTGCTGAGATGAAAGAAATACTGCAATCTCAAAAATCTCATTTCCACTCTCAGTTGTACTTTACCTGTTATGTGTACAAATAACATCTAAAATTACTGTAATTGAAATACACTAGTGTGATAAAATTGTTTCCATTTATTGAGTTTGTTTACTCTGTGCATCTGATAGCACTTTTTTATGCAACTGATATTACTGTTTGCTGATGGAGATTGGTACTTTCCTCATATGCTTCTCCTTCTACTAGCAATTTCATGCTGTTGCCATTCAATCTACTTTGCTGGAAATCTACTTTAAAAAAGATTATTCAGAAACTCTCAGAACTATGTTTCTAAAGGTTTGTGCCCCCCCCCCCAAAAAGCTTAAATTAGTATGTAATTTGTGGTAGTGCTGGTAAGATACCTGAGCATTATTCATAATTAGAATTCATATTATAATTCTCTGATAGACGTATGTTATGTCTTACAAAGTTGGGTTGTGCAATTATGGTGCAAATAAAAGCATAGCTGAAAGATATTTATTTAACAATATTTTTAATATTTGTTTGCAAAAATATTATATAATGAATTACCAGTTGAGTTTTTGTTGTGATGACATGTTAGAAAATTCACTTCCTTCTATAACAAGGGTTCTCAACCTTTTAAACTGGGGGTCGGATCATGCTCCATCACACTGGCTGGACTAGTGTCCCCACCACTGCTGCAACTACTCTGAGCCCCCACCATTTCCCTCCCCCACACTGCCACTGGGTTGCCAACACTTCCCCCCACGCAACCATTTTGGCCCGCAAACACTCCCCCTACACCGCCACCACCACTTCCCTGCTTACCAGCCTGCCGTGGCTGAAGGAGGGGTCCTGCCTATCCTTGCCCGCACTCAGCCAGAGCAGCACCATTTCTGCTTCCACCACTAGCACCACCAGCACTGCCATCCTTGTCTCCTCTGCCTGTCTTGGCTTGTCCCTAATGCCACTCCATTGTTGTGTTTTGGGATCAAGGAGACAGCGGAGGCTTGATTCATGAAGAGGCAATAGGGCAAGATCGCTCGGTTGGAGTTTATTAGGAATAACAGACAAAGACATTCCAGAGAAGAGTATGCAATCTATTCTTATTGGTTACCTGCGATAACATAAAGTTACTTAATTGGCTAAATATCAGCATGTCTGCCTCGTGCTCACCTTGCTAATTGGAAGAAAGCTGCGTGCTAGCTGAATGACTGCGTGCCATCCCTGGGCATAGTGGGGAGGGCCAAAAGCCTTGAGTCAGAGGCCCAAACTGGGGCCTCTAAGTTACGGCGTAAAAACAGATGAGGTAAGGAGAACGATCACCCACGATTTATGACCATGGTGTGCCAGTGAGCCACAGCGATCGTGCTGTGAAACTCCTCACATCTTCCCCCTTCTGTTTTTAAGAAGCTTATAAGCATAATAAATTTGGTCCTTGCGTGCACGAGGCCGGAAGCGAAATCCTTGCAGGCAGGTGGCTAGCAACGAAGGTATGCATTGAATAAAGCAACAGGCAGTTATCAGAATGGCAAGAATAATTAAACCATACTGCAGGATGGTCTGTACCCAAGCTCCGTTGGGAAGCCAGGACCAAAGAGTGCTCCACCACGAAGGCAGAGGGTTTTGCTTAATATCAGAAACAATTTTGGTTAAAGAATCCAATTGGTTTTGTACCTTATTAGAATTATCGGATAAGTTAAAGCAACACATATTACGCACAGACTCACAACCTTGATGATGCAACATCAGCAAATAATCGATCGCGGCACGGTTATCTAAAATGGCGTTGCGAAGCTGAAATTGCTCCCTGCTCAGGAGGCTAATAGCTTGGGAAGTGTGATTAATGGCTTTTACAAATGCACAAGCAAGCTTCCCAAGCTGCCTTGCATTCCCGGCTGCCAGGCCAGGCACGCCAACAAGACTGATGGCTAAGGATGTGTACTCGGCCTGGGAAAGCACCTTAACAGTGCTATCGCAATCAGAGGGTAACTGCTCAGCGGCAATACCCCGGGTGATGCGTTTGTGGGCGGGACGCTGACGGACCAGCGTAGTGCGGTTGGGCAAAGCAACAATCATACGACTAAGGCAACAAGTGGTTGTAGAGAGGTTAGCAGGAATATAGTTCCAAGTTTGTGACCCACAGGTCCAGAACCACCCAGAAGGCAACAGAATGTGCTGAAAGTTAAAATGAAGGTCCTCTGTTTCTCTCCCGGTGCAATTAAGACTGCGACCGGGCTGGAAACAGCGAGGCTTTGACTTATGTTGAGTACAATTCACAACCCTGGCACATTTACTAGCATTACTAACAGCTACAATAGGAGTATAGAGAGACAGGGCATCAAAGGGCAGCCTTTTGGTTGCCTTTCCCCAAAAGGGCCTAAGAGCATATTTGTTTTTGACCTGGTCATTAAAGTCGGCCATATCGTAACCCAACACTGACCTACTGACGTTTTGGGGACTGTAGCAAATGGGAATAAGACAGGTGCTTAACAGGAGATAGGAGTCAACGCTTTGCTTAAGGCAAAACTCAGTTTGATTAGAAATGCGGGCAAGCTTATACCACAGGTTATACTCAAAGCGTTGGGACAGCTCATCTTGGACGGCAAGCGCTCCTGGAAAGAGAAGCATGTAGCAACAAAGAATCATTATAGAATTAGCATTTAGACAAGCTATGATAGCAACAACAAAGTTCTCAGGAGTCTTTTCCACCCGGATTTCGTCCAGCACGGACTGGGCTTCATGTGACAATGCTTTCACCTGGCCCCAGGTTATCGGCGGGTTCTGCCCCCTTCGCCTTCCCCCTCGGTTCCGTCTCCTCTCCGGGGGCTCGTGCAGGTGAAGGTCGAAGTTTGGAATGGGGTTGCTGAGACCCTGATGCCATGCCATGCTTCCACGGTCGAACAAACTGGGCAGGGACCCAAAGAGGACCTTCTGGCGTAGACACTGCGGCGTAGCCCCTTCCCCAGGTGATGAGGGGAACAGGCCCTTTCCACTCCGGGTCCGGCAGGCATCTGTACTGGACCTGGGGGGCAGGCAGAACCTCAAGCTGGCGGTAGTGACGCTGAGCCCTGGATAAAAATTGAGAATTAAATTGAGACAAGTTAAGGTGGTTTAGAGTAAACAGTACACTAGCAAGCCACTCCTCCTTTTCTGGAAGTGAGAGGGGGATAGTTCCCCCTTTCCTTTTTTGGCGATCCAGTGCCTCTTTCAGGGTTTTATTGGCCCGCTCAACCACGGCCTGTCCCTGAGAATTATAAGGGATGCCGAATGTGTGGACAATCTGCCAGCGGGTACAAAACTCTGCTAGGGCAGTAGAACAATAGGCGGGGCCGTTATCGGTCTTCAAACGGTCAGTTTTTTCCCATGACCGCGAAGCAGCGGACAAGGTGATTGCAAACGTGTTTGACCTTTTCTCCCTTCTGGGGCGTGACCCAGATATAGCCAGAGTAGGTGTCAACACAAACATGTAAATATTTCCATGGTGCAAAAGGTGCAAAATGGGTAACATCCATCTGCCAAAGCTGATTAGCACCCAGACCGCGAGGATTTACTCCTGCAGCAGGATTCTGGGGCTGTTGTGAACATTGTGGACATTGCTGAATTATGGCCCTTGCATCCGCAAGGGGAATGTGAAACTCTTTAGCAAGAGCTTTGGCATTCTGATGATGCAAAGCATGGCTTTCAATGGGGGAACAATACATGGCACGTAATGCGCCATCTGCACGGTCATTCCCTTCGGTCAAGGGGCCGGGGAATGGCTGATGACTACGAATGTGTGCAATGAAAAAGGGTACTGTTCTCTGTTGGAGCATCATCTGTAGAGACAGGAACAGTGACAGCAAGTTGCTATCTACTGAAGGTGACACATAACTTCCCACAATGTTGGACACGACATTGGTGACATACAGGCTATCAGAGATCAAGTTAACAGGCTGATCCTGGAACAGACTAAAGGCAAGGACAACCGCCGCAAGCTCTGCGCGCTGTGGCGAGCGCTGCGGCAGCGTAAATTGACTTTTCCATGTCCCCTGCTCCTGCCAGGCAACCACCCCACGGCTCGGGCTACCATCAGTGAAGACAGTGAGAGCCGGCAAAAGGGGCGTGGGAGAGAGGAGGTGGAAAAGCTTCAAAGGTATATGCTGAGCAACCTGGAGCCGAGGATCCTTAGGAGAGTGGTACACTACCTGGCCTGTAAAATCTGCCATAGCAAGTTGCAGCTCGATAGAAGAGCGCAATCCCGCTTCCCAAACTGCGAGGGGGATGGGAACCACAATCTCCATGGGATCCAGGGCAAACAGGGCGAGACAACGGCGGCGGCCTTTAGAGATGACCTGCGCCAACATGCTCAAAAAGGGGGTAATGGTATTTTTTGTGGTGTGTGAAAGATACAACCATTCTAAAATACGAATTTTCCCATCTGAAGGCTCCTGATGTATGACAGCATATAATTGTTTCACATCTCCCAAGCAAAGGAGCTTGGGGGGGGCAATTTGGCTCAGCCCTATCAACCCAGACCTTGGCCATGGCAGAGTTAACCATGGAAAGGACCTCCCATTGCGGGGCGGTAAGGGTGATCAGATCTCCTGGATTCTTCCCTGCTCTAAGAGCGTCAAAGAGGGGGCTGAGCGCAGCGGTGGTAAGCTTAAAATAAGGGTGGAGCCAATTGATAGCTCCAAGTATCTGCTGCAGGGTGACATAACTAACAGTAGGTGGAATTTCAATCCGTGGCAATGCTGGCATAGAATACGCAGCCATCATGCGGTGCCCCAGATAGGAGAAAGGTTCGGCTAACTGAACCTTTTCCTGGGCGATTACTAGGCCATAAAGGCTCAGGGTCTCCTGAAGGCGAGGGAGCCACCCCTCTGGGAGGGAGGTCCCGGCCACCAAGATGTCATCCATGTAATGATATATGATCAAATTAGGGTAAGCCTTTCTGTACGGCATGAGAGCTGCATTTACATAAAACTGACACATGGTGGGGCTATTGAGCATTCCCATTGGCAATACCTTCCAATGGTACCGGACTGTGGGCTGGGAGTTATTCAACACTGGGACCGTGAAAGCAAAATACTTCCGGTCCTTTTCCTGAAGGGGAATGGTATAAAAACAATCCTTGAGGTCAGTGACAGCCATCTCATAATCATGGGGTATCAAATTTGGGTTCGGGGTTCCACACTGGAGCGAGCCCATTGGCTCAATTATCTTATTGATCTCCCGCAGGTCATGGAGCAATCGCCACTTCCCAGACTTCTTTTTGATGACAAATACCGGGGTATTGAATGGACTACTAGTCAGTTCAATGTGACCTGCGTCCAGTTGTTCCTGGACAAGCTGCTTAAGCGCAGTCAACTTCTCTTGCGGAAGTGGCCATTGCTCCACCCACACGGCTTGATCGGTCTTCCACGAGAGTGGAAGAGCACAATGTTGATGGCTATTCATGAGTTATGAGGGTGGTGCCAACTTGTGCCAGCAAATCCCTCCCCCACAAGGGCGAAGGGCGGGCTCCGCTCCCCCTGGGGTCTCATAAGAAAGAATGATCAATTGTGCCCAGGAGTCCCCCTTGCGCAGTTGCAATGGGAGGTGACTCCAAAATTGTACATAAATGATGCCTGTGTAGTCTGCGTCTATCACGCCAGGAACTATCACGATCCCATGTTTGGCCGCTGATGAATGTGGCAGTACCAGACCAACGGTCCCTTTTGGCAAGGGGCCAGTAAGGTCGGCAGGCATCAGGATAAGCTCTTCAGGCAACGCAGTTGTCATGTCCTGTGTGTTAACGAGATCGAGACCAGCGCTGCTAGCAGTAGCAGCCTTGCGCTGATCGACCCGTGTCCCCTTTATTTTCCCGGGGCCCGGGGAGGGCCCGGTATCTAGTTTCCCTGTGGTGAGGGGTTGACTCTGCACTGGCTAGCCCAATGGTATCCTTTGCCACACCGGGGGCACTTCTTGCTGGGGCGCTTGACATCCTTTCCACCCCCCTTATGCGCTCCCCCTCCGGGGGCGCGACAGTCTTTCTTGAAGTGGCCCGGTCTCTGGCAGTTGAAACAATTGCCAGTGGGTTTGTTTCCGGAACGAATCGCTCCAGCCAGAAGGGCCATTGCATGTGTTTGAGTGCCCACCTCCATACAGGCTTGAATCATGTCAGCTAAGCTATACTCGGGGCAGTGAATGACATATTGCAAAATCTTCTTGCAATCGGCATTGGCCTGCTCAAAAGCCAGCCGTCTCAGGAGTTCTCCTTGGGCATCAGGGTTGTCTATCTGTCTTTGTATGGCTTCCTTCAATCTATCAATGAACTGTGGATAGGGTTCAGTGGGCTGCTGCCGTGTGGAAGTAAAGGAGCGTGTGGGTTTCCCAGAGACGGGGACCCTTTTAAAGGCTCTCATGACGCACATGAATGTGCGGTGGAAAGACTCCCGAGGGAGTTGCATCTGCTGTTGGAGGTCAGCAAATGCACCTGCTCCATAAATCTGCTCAGGGGTGTTTTGTGGCGTACCAGCCGCCACTGCAGCCGCTCGGAATTCACTATCCCAGACAACATACTGTGAAGCAGTCAAAATCATTCGAAACAAGTCTTTCCAGTCCTGAGGTAACATTGTGTACCCGTTCCCAATTCCCTCAAGCAACCCTTGCACAAAATGTGAACGGACACCAGCCTCTCTAACAGCTTTATTAAGTTCCCTAATTACTGTATATGACAGAGCTTGCCAATGAATACGTTCCTCTGGATTCCCATCCGCCCCCACCCCCATCTCAACCGTAATGGGAAAAGCAGAAGGACTCTCTCCTTGCCACTCTTCCCCCTCCTCCAGTGACAAGACCCCATCGCTCTTGGCTCGATGTATGGCAGAGCGAACATCTCCCATCACACCGCCAGGGTAGGCGGGCGGCGCCTGGACAACCAGGCTCGGGACGGGTGGCACCAATGGTGCCGTAGGTGGTAAAATAGCAGGTAGCACTTTTGGATAAGGAGGTGGTGAGTCCTCGGGTGGATGAGTCAGAGGATTGGTCAGAGATGCCTCTGCTGGTACTAGTTTCCTGACTGCCTCATTAACTCTGTGCCAAATCAATAAATGATGAACCACTGCCCTCGGTTCTTCCAATAAAATTGTTCCAATTCTGTGCCAATCATCCCGTTTGAGTGATCCAATTTCTGGGTACCAAGGACATTGGCATTCGACTTCCTTAATGAAGTCTTCTAGACTACTAAGCGTGATGTCTGGACATCCGCTCTCCTTGATGATTCTCTGCAATTCTTTTGCATGGGTCTTTTGCCCTAAAGAAAGTCCCCCCCCCATACTCACAATCGGGAGCTCGAAAGCTGAGGGAGCCTAAAAAGGCTGTGGTGCACCAGGGGGCTATTCCAGCCGGTGAGTCGGGGAGTTGGGATCTAGCAATCACGACGCGGGTCACCAGATGTTGTGTTTTGGGATCAAGGAGACAGCTTGATTCATGAAGAGGCAATAGGGCAAGATCGCCCGGTCGGAGTTTATTAGGAATAACAGACAAAGACATTCCAGAGAAGAGTATGCAATCTATTCTTATTGGTTACCTGCGATAACATAAAGTTACTTAATTGGCTAAATACCAGCATGTCTGCCTCGTGCTCACCTTGCTAATTGGAAGAAAGCTGCGTGCTAGCTGAATGACTGCGTGCCATCCCTGGGCATAGTGGGGAGGGCCAAAAGCCTTGAGTCAGAGGCCCAAACTGGGGCCTCTAAGTTACGGCGTAAAAACAGATGAGGTAAGGAGAACGATCACCCACAATTTATGACCATGGTGTGCCAATGAGCCACAGCGATCGTGCTGTGAAACTCCTCACACTCCATAGCAGGGCGGATGTTGTAAGCCTTCTTACAACATCCACCCTGCTATGGAGCAGAGTTAGGGACATGCCAAGACAGGCAGAGAGGAAACGGACGGTGGCGGCGACAGAAAGGGCACAGGCCGGATGGAATGGTGCCATGGGCTGGATCCGACCTGTGGGCCATAGCATGAGAACCCCTGTTCTACAATCTCTGCCTCTCTTTACACAACATGAATAGTGTATGAATTCAGTAGAACTTACTTACACTTAGATACATTCAGGATGGTAGGTCTAATTCTCATCTCCAGTGTGACTGAAAAATATGATTAAACATGATTTTTTTATTTTATTTGTGGCAACCATTCTTTATTAAGGTCCATCTTGATGATCTTTTGCACAAGGCAAAGAGTGTCTAGGTTTTGAGCGCGATTTTGGATTTTTTTTTTTTCATCAGAATTTTTTGAAGCATTCCCGGGATTTTTGCAGCATTCTTCAGGTTCTTGGACAATCAGGGTTGTTTGACATGTTTTTGTAATGTATTTAGCCTTTAGACAATGATTTCTTAAAGTTCTGTCAGTTTCCTGTTTGTTTCCTTGACTTTGCCCTGAAGCCTGTGCTGTTACAGCACAATGTATCTCTATGGAAACGACGTTGTACGAGGCATCGTGGCAAGGATTTGAACGTTGTATGAGGCATCACGGCTAAAATTTTGCATGCCTCATACAAAGTCCAAATCCGTATAAAGTCCAAACTTGTGGAACCAAGTTTGGACGTTGTATGAGGTATCACTGTACTCAAGAAGCAGCTCACATGGCTGAGAGGATTCTTACATCCCTGGTGGCGCAGTGGTTAAACTGCTGTACTGCAACCAAAAGATTGTGAGTTTGATCCTGACCAGGGTTCAAGGTGGACTCAGCCTTCCATCCTTCCGAGGTTGGTAAAATGAGTACCCAGCATGTTGGGGGCAAAATGCTAATTAACTTGTGAACCACCCAGAGTGTGCACTAAGTGCTATGGGGCAGTATGTAAGTGTGATTGCTTTGCATTTGGGCTGCTCTGTAAAAGTCTGTAGTGGTTGACCAGACAATTCCCAGAAGCCCAAGTTAATACACCTGCTAATCAGGGCTTCTGGGAACTGAAGTCCAAGAACATCTGGACAACCAAGTTTGCTGACCCCAGGGTTAGGATAGTCACATCTCTTGTGCAGTTTTGATAGTGGCCATTGGAGCTTTCTTCCTGAGGTTTCCTTCTGCTGGCTTGTTTCAGCTTTCATACCCAAGGATATTTCTGCTTGCCACTGTTATTAACCTATGCTTCCTTCCTTACTTTATTTAATACACTGGGATGTTCTCCCACTCTTGTGGTGTACAACAGTTAAAATTTTACTAACATAACACAAAAACAAAAGGCATACAATCTTAAACAATCATAATCAATATACAACATATAAATCAAATAAAAGAAAATGCATTTTAACTATGGTTGATAGTGAGGTACAGAATATAATGAATTAATTAGCTAATACACTATTGGTCATTGGTTAAAGAATATCTCTAAATGCCTCTTGTCCTTGGCCTGACAAGTCTTCCAGTTAAAGGTCTGTGGCATGCACATGCCTTTGCCAAGAATGAGGCTGTGTAGGGGTGTTATGTAAACCATGCCAGTTTCATAAAAGATGAGTCACTGACAAGATGCCACTAAAACAAGATTAGACAAATTAACTACTAGTCATGGTGGATGCATGTATGTCCAGCAATGTGTGTATCACTTTTGAACTAGTTTTCTGGGAAACAAGGGCAGAAGAGGCAAGAAACAAGATGTTGTACTATATAGGTCTTTAGTGTGATCCTCAGGTTCTTACTTTATGTAGGGGGATAATGACAAGGCTGCTAAGTGTACAGAGGTTTTTATTTATTTATTTAGACAAGACATATGGAGGTTTAGGAGTTAAAATTGATCGTCTGCTTTCCTTTCAAAAGAAAAGTGTCAGTGTTCTTAAAGGTAAAGGTTCCCCTTGCTCGAAAGCCAGTCATATCCGACTCTAGGGTTTAGTGCTCATCTCTGTTTCAAAGCCGAAGAGCCAGCGCTGTCTGCTTCTGCAGACGTTTCCGTAGTCATGTGGCAGGCATGACTAGACACCGGAGCACACAGAACGTTGTTTACCTTCCCACCAAAGTAGTCCCTATTTATCTACTTGCAATTTCTTCCTTTTGAACTGCTAGGTTGACAGGAGCTGGGACAAAGACGGGAGCTCATTCTGTCCTGCAGTACTTGGGAATCAAACTGCTGACCTCCTGCCTTCCAGTCAGCATCTTAGCCACTTGAGTGCTTAATTTAAACTTATCTGTGATTGACAGGGCCGCCATCAGGGCAGTACTACCAATACTGCTGTGTAGGGCCTGGAGCTGACAGGGGCCATGACGCCACCAGCCATAACTGTGACATTACTATGTGTGTGTGTGTGTGTGTGTGTGTGTGTGTGATATCTGTCAACCTTCCGAGATTGGCCAGGATTTCACGGTTTTTGGCGCCGATTTGCACCATTTCCCACCCCGCGCTGCCGAAACCCCGGAATTTGGCAGCGGAGAAAGGAGGTACTGCGCAGCCCTTCTGCGCAAGTCAGCTTCTACGCATGCGTAGAAGGCTACACCGCTTGCGTAGAAGGCTACGCATGTGTAGAAGGGGGCTACGCAAGCGTAAAACCCTTCTACACAAGAGTAGAAGCCGACCTGCGCAGAACCGTTCTGCGCAGGTCCCGGATTGGCCGGAGCCACGGTTGACAGGTATGGTGTGTGTGTGTGTGTGTGGGGGGGGGGGGGGACAATAGGATTGCTCAGTATGGGGTCCAGAAATTTCTGATGGCGGCCCTAGTGATTGAGATAGTAAACAAGATGGAGGACAAACTGCTACCTTCTCCTGCTTTCCTGCCCACACTCCAAATCATGCCACAGAACACAGAAGATGAGCCTGCAGGAATCTCTGGTTGTGTCGTGCAGGTGCAGTCACTGTGTACACAATCACTCATCTTTTTCCTTCTCCAGGTGGGAAGACAGGGCCAAGATGTAGGAATCCATTCCTTCAATTGCTCATGTTTCTTTGCCCTCTGGAAGGCCCTCCAATGTTGCTATAGTTCCCATGGGTTCTAGCTGATATCTGTAACTGTGAAGGATTATGGAAATTGGCAAACAAGATCTGGAGGGTCACCCTTTCACGCCCACAATAGAGAGAAAGAGCAACTTCTTGCACACCTGCAGGAATTACTGATAGGACCACACATCCCACCAGTCTGTCTATAAACTTGGGTTTCATTGTGAGAGAAACAAAAATCCCCCTTTTTCTAATAGCAATAGCAATTACACTTATATACTGCCCCATAGTACTTAGCGCACTCTTTGGGAGGTTCACAAGTTAATTAGCATTTTGCCCCAACATGCTAGGTACTCATTTTACCACCCTCAGAAGATTGAAAGACTGTGTCAATCTTGTTGCCCATCAGGATTGAACTCACAATGTTTTGGCTGCAGTACAGTAGTTTTAACCACGGCACCATTAGGCTAATAGGCAACAAAGGATGTTGCACCAGGCCCCACTAGCCCCGACCGAGCCTCCCTGCACTCACCCGAACCGGGTTCGCAGGTAACTGTTGGGTTGAGAAATGTGGCAGTGGGGCAGGAGCCCCCCGAACGTGAACAAAGAAAAAGGACTTCAATTCCCAGCATCCTTTGCACTGTGCAACCCCTCAGCCAATCAGGCTGAGAGATACGAGCACAGAGAAGGCTGGGAACGCGCGCTGACTTAAAAAAAACAAAATGGTGGGAGCCAGAGGGAAAGACTTTGAAAGACGCAGCTGGAGGGAGCCAGGAAAAGATAAGGGTTAGGTAAGGGTTAGGGGGTGGGTGAGGGAGGCAATGAAAGGTGCTGGGTCCAGAAGGGTTGGGGGGACAGACCCCTTTTGTCCCCCCAACCCTACCAAACCCAGGGGACCAGGGAGAGGAGATCGAATACACCCCCCCACACACACACACACGCACACACTCCATTTTAAAAGAGAAGAAACCACTTGGTTTCTTCTCTTTAAAAACGGAGTGGTTTTTTTTTTTGGGGGGGGGGGAATGATCCACTCTCTGCTGGGTCCCCTGGCTCTGGAAGGGTTGGGGGTGACAGACCCCTTTTTCCCCCCAACCCTACCAAACCAAGGGGACCAGGGAGAGGAGATCGAATACACCCCCTCCCAAACACTCCGTTTTAAAAGAGAAGAAACCACTTGGTTTCTTCTCTTTAAAAACGGAGGGTTGTGTTGTTGTTTTGGGGGGGAAACGATCCCCTCTTTGCTGGGTCCCCTGGCTCTGGAAGGGTTGGGGGGGACAGACCCTTTTTGTACCCCCAACCCTACCAAACCCAGTGGACCAGGAAGAGGAGATCGAATACACCCCCCCTCCCAAACACTCTGTTTTAAAAGAGAAGAAAGAGCTTGGTTTCTTCTCTTTAAAAACGGGGTGTCCTGTGGGGGAAAGGAATCCCCTCTCTGCAGGGTCCCCTGGCTCTGGAAGGGTTGGGGGGACAATACACACACACACACACACACACACACACACACACACACACACACACACACACACACACACACACACACACACACACACACACTCTGCTTCTCTCTCTCTCTCTCTCTCTCTCACACACACACACACCATTCCTGCCTTGCCAGGAATTTTTAATGTGTGTGTTGGTGGTTGGAGTGGTATTGTATGGGTAGTGGTGGTTGTGCACACCCAAAACCACCCCTAACCACCAACATACCTCTTTTTTATATAAATTACCAAAAAGAATTATCCCTTACAACACAATTTAAAACGGCCCGGCTCTTTACCAACATTAAGAAAAAAACCTTCCAAAACCATTTAAAACAGCCCGGCACCGCCGGGCAAAATCTGCTAGTTCTATATAATACAAGATGCAGAGTTCTTGTTCTGACACTTCTAGTGGCAGTGAATTCATAACATATGCTATAATATTTATCATTCATAGCAAATGGATGGGTGGGAGACAAAATGGATTAGAGATAAATTGAGTCTATTATCAGTATTTCAAAATTTAAATGGATAATCCACTAGAGTTCAGTCAGTAACATAAACTGAACTTACTCGTGAAAATTCATGCAAGCACCAATACACAACTAATTATTATGCACACATTGTACAACTGGTTGAAAACCATTGCTTCTGGTAAGGTAAAGGTAAATGTTTCCCTTGCTCGAAAGCCAGTTGTATCCAACTCTAGGGTGCAGTGCTCACCTCTGTTTCAAAACCGAAGAGCCAGCGCTATCTGCTTCCGCAGATGTTTCCGTGATCATGTGGCAGGCAGGAACGCTGTTACCGTGGTCCCTATTTATCTACTTGCAATTTCTTGCTTTCGAACTGCTAGGTTGGCAGGAGCTGGGACAAAGACGGGAGCTCATTCCGTCCTGCAGTACTCGGAAATCGAACTGCTGACCTTCCGCCTCCCAGTTAGCGTCTTAGCCACTTGATCCACTGCAGTGCCTCCCGGTAGAATTGCTCCCGGTAGTATTGTAAATATCCAATGAGGGTGTGCAAACAAGTTGGGATCATTTTCTCCCTTCTTCGCACACTTTTCTTAGAAGCAATAAAATGATGGGGGAGGGAATGACATGGAGAGCATTTGAAGAATTCACTGCCACCAGAAGTGCTAGAATAAGAACCCCGTATCTCCCTCGAAACCCAACTGGGTGAAAGAGGCAGGAAAGAAGAAGAGGCTCTTCTCCCAGCTGTAGTATGGGGCATATCCTGCTATGGTAACGGAGTAAACTGTACAGTCAGCAACTTAACGCCAAGTGTTGGGTGGCAGTAAATAACCTGACTCTCTAAAGGGGCCAAAGGCTTCGGGTGGAGGAGCCCCTTTAGGTGGGGCGATGCCCCCCCCCTCAGTGGAGGCAATGCCACTGGAAACCATCATATTGGGCCCAAAGGCAAAATGAGCAGAGGAGGAACTCAGATTACCAAAAGTCATAGAGGTGGAAGAGGACATGCCAGAATGGACTGGCTGTGAAGGCGCGCCTTGAAAATAACCTCAAGGTTGCGGCATTCCACTACAGTCCCGGTGTTAAATCCTGCACGTCTCATTTCATATTGTGCCACAGGAGATGGGGCGCCGTGATCACAGTGTGTGGGTCACCTCATGGCAAGCTGGGATCCACCTTAAACAAATTCACACCAATGGCATTTTTCCTGCTTCAGGAAAAAAAATGCATTCTCGGGTACGAGTTGTTGCAGACGATGAGTACGGGCAAGGAACACGGAGGAGCTTGCTCTTTCCTGCTTATGATTTTTTTTATTTTACAAAAATATGTCTTTTTAAAGAAAATTTTGGACAAAAGTTGAAAATGAAATTAAAAAAACCTTTCATATAGATATTAAACTGAATGCATGTATGGTCCTGTTAACAGATGTTGATGATGTTAGAATGGATAAGTATAAAAAAAAAGTTATTATCTATAATGTTAACAACAGCGAGACAATGCATTGCCCGAAACTGAAAGGAAGAAAAAATGCTTAAAATTGAAGAGTGGTATAATGAAATGTGAACGATTGCACTTAACGATAAACTTACTTCAGAACTACATTTTAAAAAGGGAATGATTAAAGAGAATAAATTTTATGACATCTGGAAATATTTTTTGGAATATACATTAAATAAGGGCCAAGGAGGAAAACCAATGCCTGATCAACATGGTTTTTAGAAATAAAGTAGGAAACAAAGAATAAACTTAAGTCTGTAGGGCATTGTAAATATCACTGGGTGTTAAGTGTTTGTTTATGTGTTCGTTTATGTTGATATACAGTAATACCTTATACAAAGTCCACTTCGTACAACATCGAATTCATACAACATCGCATAATTCCTTGAAAAAAGTTGCCTCATACAAAGTCGCTGCCTGGGCAGTATAAAAGGCAGGACGCATGCATGCATTGCTCTTGTGGGTTTTGCATGAGGCGAAGAGTGGGGAGGTAGATGGGGAAGGGCATTTTTTTGGTGGGGTGGGCAATTGTTTGGTGTTTGCTGTTGTGGTTTTTATAAACAGATTGCATGCTAAATAATTTTTCTTATGTTGGTATTTTTTGGGGGAGCACTGTTTGGTGGGGTGGGCAATTGTTTGGTGTTTGCTGCTGTTTGGATGATTAACACTGTGCCGCATGATGGGACATTTTGTCCTTGCTTCCATGCAGTAATTGTTTACAGTAGCTTATACAAAATGGATGATCGGCCGCATGGCTGCAGATTAACACTGTGCCACATGATGGGACATGTTAACTTTTAAACCTGCACTTCATAAAGTTTTCAAAAGTTAAAAACTTGTTGCATGGTTTGTCCCCTAAAATCAGGGTTGTTTGACATGTTTTGTAATGTATTTAGCCTTAGACAATGATTTCTTGAAGTTCTGTCAGTTTTCTGTTTCCTTGACTTTGCCCTGAAGTCTGTGCTGTTATCTCAATGGAAATGACGTTGTACGAGGCATTGCGGCAAGGATTTGGACGTCGTATGAGGCATCGCGGCTAGGATTTTGCATGGCTCATACAAAGTCCAAATCCGTATAAAGTCCAAACTTGTGGAACCAAGTTTGGACGTTGCATGAGGTATCACTGTATTGATGTATTTGATGTAATGTTTATTTTTATTAGAATTGTAATAAAAATTTATATTAAAAAATATATCTTCTTTGCCCAATGAACTTCTTCCCTGGCAAAAAAAATAACTGTGACTTTTGCACGTCACACACAGAGAGGGTTAGGCCTGAAAACTCAGCTTCCTTGGGAACCAACCCAGGCCAAGGAAGCCAAAACATGACTCTCTGTCTCTTCCTCGCTGAGCCAGCCCGACCCACCAGGCCGGTTATTTTAAATCCTTTTTTTTTTTAGGGCGGAAATAACAAAGTCGGGAGGGAAGGAGGAGAGCAAGGTCCGGCCAAGCCCCAAAACTTGTTAGCAGCGGAGTTGCGGCCCGGGGGCCTGGCCTGGGGCAAAGGCTTGGGGAGGCGCGGCTGCACAAAAGCAAAACATAAGCAACACAGCAGGGAAGGGGAAACAGGCGGCCGCGGGAGGAGGAAGATGGTGGCGGTGGGGAAGGGGAAACGGCGCTCCAAAGGCCTCCAACCCTCATAAACGAAGGCGGGGGGGGGGGGGGGAGTTTCTCGGTGGTGGGGCGTCGAGGACATGCCAACAAGGTAAGGGGGGTGGGGACCGGACGGACGGCTGCAGTGGCTCAGTAGCGCGCCTTGCTAGCTGGAAGGCCTCGGCAAGTCAGCAGGTTCGAGACCCGGGTACCGCCTGGCGGTTTGAGCGCCCGTCTCTGTCCCAGCTCCTACTGGAAAAGCAAGAAATTGCAAGTCGATAAATAGGGACCGCTTCGGTGAGGGAAAGATCTTGGGGTCACAAAAGGAGCCTCATTCGGGCGTCCCGAGTGGAGGAATTTCTCCAGGGGAAAAAAAAATCCTTTCCACCCAGAATAATTTCTGACATGAAACTACTACTGCTATTGTTGTGCGGGACGGGGACTGCAGTGGTTCAGACGCTGACTGGAAGGTCAGCAGTTCGATTCTCGCGAACTGCAGGACGGGGTGAGCTCCCGTTCC
The DNA here is from genome assembly GCA_035047345.1 of Bradypodion ventrale. Lineage (NCBI taxonomy): Eukaryota > Metazoa > Chordata > Lepidosauria > Squamata > Chamaeleonidae > Bradypodion > Bradypodion ventrale. The sequence continues at coordinate 125,596,187 of JAWDJE010000005.1, forward strand.
TGTCCCAGTTCCCGCCAACCTAGAAGTTCGAACTTCGAAAGCAAGACATTGCGAGGAGATCAATAGGTACCACTTCGGATGGGAAAGGTCAACAGCGTTCCGTGCTAGTCTCCGGTGTCTAGTCATGCCTGCCACGTGACCACGGAAACGTCTGCAGAAGCAGACAGCGCTGGCTCTTCGGCTTTGAAACAGAGATGAGCACTGAACCCTAGAGTCGGATACGACTGGCTTTACTTTTACTGTTGCTGCTGCTGTTATTGTGATTACTGTTGTCGTTATTATTATTATTATTATTATTATTATTATTATTATTATTATTATTATTATTATTATTATTATTGTGGCTCAAGTGGCTAAAACGCTGTCTGGGAGGCGGAAGGTCAGCAGTTCGATTCCCGAGTACAGCAGGACGGAGTGAGTTCCCATCTTTGTCTCAGCTCCTGCCAACCTAGCAGTTCGAAAGCAAGAAATTGCAAGTAGATAAATAGGGACCACTTTGGTGGGAAGGTAACAGTGTGTCTAGTCATGCCTGCCACATGACCACGGAAACATCTGCAGAAGCAGACAACGCTGGCTCTTCAGCTTTGAAACAGAGATGAGCACTGCACCCTAGAGTCAGATATGACTGGCTTTCGAGCAAGGGAAACCTTTACATTATTATTATTATTATTATTATTATTATTATTATTATTATTATTATTATTATTATTATTATTATTATTATTTACAGATGCCCGAGAGATTTTGGAGGGTGGGGCAGGCAGGGACATGTCCCTCACGTCTGCGCTCCCATTCCCTCCTCTCCCCGCGCGTGGCTGGCCTGAGGTGAAAAAACAGAATAAACAAAAGCAGACTGTTTAAAAATAAAATATAACCCCCGGAGGGAGGCGCAAGCCCTGCTTTGCTGCGGCGTGTGGTGAAGGTTGTGGCCCTCCTTTTCCACCGTCCTAGAAAAAGTGAGTAGTGTGTGTGGGTGTGTGCGTCGAAGTGCTTTTGCGCACGCGAAAAAGCCCCATTTGAATGGCATTCATTTCCCTTTCTTTCGTCCCTTCAGGGCCGTCGTGTGGGGGGACGGTGAACCTCTTCGTTTTGCTCAGGAAAGGTGGGGGAGCAGTGCTGGCAGATGTCCCAGGCGACGGAACCCCTTTCTCCGGGGCCTGAAAGGCCGCAGCAACGTGGGGCTCCTCCGCCTGAAAGGGGCTTTTGGAGCTCGCCCTCCCAAGGTAAGTGGGGCTGGGAAGTTTGCATCGGCAGCTCAACAGCTGGAACGCTACAGCTGTTGGCCGGGTTATTCGTGCATTGCAACAACAGATGGGTGGGTGGAAACTTCTCCCTCTTTTCGCACTGGGAAGGAGGAGAAGTTCTTCAATCCGGCACAAACGGGAGATGGAGTGACTGCCTTGTGTTGCACTTCCATCCTACTCCACTTTCAAAACAAGTGGGTGCATTCAGAAGCATTCAGAAAACCATGACTCCTCTTTTTGCTGTTGTTCAGTCGCACAGTCGACTCCGACCCTTTGCGACCCCATGGACCATTGCCCGCCAGGCACCTCAGTCCTCCACCATCTTCCTTAACATGCCCATTGTGTCTACAATACCATCTAGCCATCTCATTTTTGGCCACCCCTTCTTCTTTTGCCCTCCACCTTTCCCAGCATCAAGGGTTTCTCAAGTGAATCCTCTCTTCTCATTTGATGTCCAAAGTAAAATCAAGTAACATTAACTAACCAGGAGCCCTGGTGGCACAGTGGTTAAACTGCTGTACTGCAAAGGAAAGGTTGTGAGTTTGATCCTGACCAGGGCTCAAGGTTGACTCAGCTTCATCTTTACTATTTGTCCTTCTAAGGAGCAGTCAGGGTTGATTTCTTCTAAGATCTACCTGTTTGTTCTCCTCGCTGTCCAGGGGACTCTCAAAACTCTCCTCCAACACCACATTTCAAAGGCGTCTGTTCTTTGGCACTCAGCTTTCCTTATGGTCCAGCTCTCACAGCCATATATTACTACCGGAAATACCATTGCTTTGACTATGTGAATTTTAATTTGCAAGGCGATGTCTCTACTTTTCACCATGTTCCCCAGGTTTCTCATAGCTTGTCTCCCAAGCATCAGTCACCTTTTTATTTCATGGCTGCAATCTCCATCTACAGTGATCTTGGATCCTAAGAAAGTAAAGTCTGTCACTGCTTCTACTTCTTCCCCATCTATTTTCCAGGGACTGATAGGGCCTGTTGCCATTATCTTGGTTTTCTTGATGTTGAGTCTCAAGCCAGCTTTTTACTGCCTTCCTTTTTTGGTTGGCCTTTTTGTTTATTGCCATTTTTGCCCACGCTTCCCAAATTCCTGGGCAAGCTGAAGAATGCAGGAAATGTGCAAAAAACATCCTTTGTCCTGTAAGGCAGCTGTAGTTCTCTGAAGCTCTGAAGGGGCTTTTTTGGGGGGGGCAGGGGGGTGGATTAGTGCATCTCACTGTGGTGGATCAAGGGGTGAAGACGCTAACCTTGCTGACTGGAAGGTCAGCAGTTCGATTGCCAGGTACTGCAGGGCGGAATGAGCTCCCGTCTTTGTCCCAGCTCCTGCCAACCTAGCAGTTTGAAAGCAAAAAAATTGCAAGCAGATAAATAGAGACCACTTTGGTGGGAAGGGAAACAGAGTTCCGTGCACTCCGGCTAGTCATGCCTGCCACATGACCACAGAAACATCTGCAGAAGCAGACAGCGCTTGCTCTTCGGCTTTGAAACAGATGAGCACTGAACCCTAGAGTCGGATATGACTAGCTTTCGAGCAAGGGTGACCTCTTCTTTCCTGTCACCATTGGCAAGTGTATTCATACAGACAGTTGGTCCACAGTTTTCACGTAGTTTTCCCACCCCTATTTTGTGTGGGACTGGGCCAAGTTGGGGCTGGTTTTCGCAGGTTTCCAAAATGCTGATTTTGCCTCCTGTAAAACTATTGATAAAAGTTTTTGGAGTAGTAGCAGTGTCAGTTTGGGCAAGCATATCATATAGTAAAACAAGTATGACCACTCTGATTTGCAACCTATCGTTTATACTAACCAACCATTTTATACCTCTGTATCCCCACGTGATATGTATAAATTAATGCCATGAAGTCTCACTCTTTGTTTCTGTGAAGTGAACCTGACCCATAAAAGCTAACATTAAAGTAACATTAAGTAACATTAACTAACCAGTAGCCCTGGTGGCACAGTGGTTAAACTGCTGTACTGCAAAGAAAAGGTTGTGAGTTTGATCCTGACCAGGGCTCAAGGTTGACTCAGCCTTCCATCCTTCCAAGGTCAGTAAAATGAGTACCCAGCATGCTGGGGCAAATGCTAATTAACTTGTGAGCTACCCAGAGAGTGCGCTAAGTGCTGTGGAGCGGTATATAAGTGTGATTGCTTTGCTTTAAGGTGCCACAACATTTTTGTCTTTCTTGTCTTATTTACCATCTGTTATTGATAAAAAATGAAGCTAGTACAGTGATGGCCCTGTGTGTGTGTGTGTGCGTGTGTGTGTGTGCGTGTGTGTGTGTGTGTGTGAGAGAGAGAGAGACATGGTAGTGTTCTTGTTTGTGCTGAGTCATCCTTTAGTTAGAGAGAAGTTGGTTAGAGATAAGTCTTTTCTATGAACTGGGAGACTTCATCCTCACCCCCCTTGCATGTAATATTGTGACTGTATCTTGACCTATTCTTCTACATCTGGTATTTTGGGTTTAAAGGATGCAACATGGTTCTGTAAATGTTCCGTATTTATTTACATTTATTGTTTATATTTATATCCCACCCATCTGTGATGTTCTTCCACTCTGGGTGGCATACAAACAACATGAACGACCCTATACCATACAAATCAAACAAATGCAATAAAATAAAACATTAACAATAGCCCATAAACTGTAGAATTGTAAGCAATAGGCAGTAATAACAATAATAACCATCACACCAGTAGGAGTTAATGTTCATCCTGTTACATTAATAATAACATCAGGATTTTTTTTTAAAGTAGGTATGAATAGTGGATTTCTGTCAGGTCCAGAGTGTGTGTGAAAAGGAAAGGCTTTAATATACAAGTGCGTTACCGATAAACCTGGACCCTTTCTGTACTGGAGTTAACAACAGGTGGAAAAAAATTCTATTGGCTCCAGCGGGATATTTTTTTCTGGTGCTACAGATAGCATAAGGGGGTGAACTGTTTTTTGTTAGAATTCTGGATAGGGAGGGAAGAGTAAAAGATGTCTTCCTCACATGCAGTCAGAGTCCCTTGGATAGAACTACATTAAAAAAACACCTCTGTGTCATGAATGTGTGTTTATATTCTAAGAAGGCGTTTATTACATAAGAACATAAGAACAGCCTTGCTGGAACAGGCCACAGCCCATTCAGTCCAGCATTCTGTCTCACACATTGGCTCACCATTTCCTTCAGGGCATTCCCAAGCAGATGCCTGTTTAGGATTCCCTGGAAATGATATTGAGAGATATCCTGCCTATCTCTCCAACCCGGAGGTTGTCCTTAAGTATCCATAATTATAGCCATTGATACTCTTGTCCTTCATGAACTTGTCTAATCCCTTCTTAAAGCTGTCAAGACTGACAGCTGTCACCACTTCTTCTGGCAGGGAGTTCCATAGACCAGTAATCCTCTGGGTGAAAAAGTACTTTCTCTTATTTGTTTCAGAACTAGTACCCAAAAGTTTCATGGAGTGCCCCCTAGTTCTAGTGTTATGCGATAGGGAAAACAGTTTTTCCTTATCTACTTTGTCCACACCGTGCATGATTTTATAAACTTCAATCAGGTCACCTCTTAGACGTCGTCGTTCAAGAGTGAAGAGGCCCAACCGTTGCAGCCTCAGATGGTAAGGAAGGTGTTCCAGTCCCCTAATCATTCTGGTTGCCCTCCTCTGCACTTTTTCCAGCTCCATAATATCCTTCTGGAGGTATGGCGACCAGAACTGTACACAGTATTCCAGATGGGGCCTCACCATAGATTTATAAAGAGGCAAAATGACACTTGCTGACTTATTTTCTATACCCTTCCTAATGATCCCTAGCATTGAGTTTGCTTTTTTCACTGCTGAGGCACACTGGGTTGACACCTTCATTGAGTTGTCCACCAGGACACCAAGGTCCCTTTCCTGGTTTGTTGCAGAGAGTTCAGACCCCATCAGTTTATAAATGTAATTGGGGTTCTTTGCCCCAACATGCATCACTCTGCACTTACTAATGTTGAAACTCATTTGCCACTGTTTTGCCCACTCCCCCAGTGTCGAGAGATCCCTCTGGAGCTCCTCACAATCTCTCACAGTTTTCACTACCCTGTATAATTTAGTGTCGTCAGCAAATTTGGCTACCTTGCTTTTTACTCCTACCTCTAGATCATTTATGAAGAGGTTGAAAAGCAGGGGTCTCAGTACTGAACCTTGGGGGACCCCACTCTTTACTTCCCCCCACTTGGAGAAGTGTCCATTTAGTGCTACCCTCTGTTTCCTGTCCCTTAGCCAGTTGCTGATCCAGGACAAGACCTGTCCCTTTATTCCATGACTGGTAAGTTTATTCAAGAGCCTTTGGTGTGGGACCTTGTCAAAAGCCTTCTGAAAGTCCAGATAAACAATGTCAACTGGATCCCCCTTATCCACATGCTTGTTGACACTCTCAAAAAATTAGTGAGGCATGATAAAAACAGATTAGTGAGGCATGATTTGCCCTTGCAAAAGCCATGTTGGCTCTCCTTTAGCAGCGCCTTCTCTTCTATGTGCCTATTAATTCTATCTTTTAGGATGGTTTCCATCACTTTACCTGGGACACATGTCAAACTGACAGGTCGGTAATTCCCTGGATCACCCCTGGATCCTTTTTTGAAAATTGGTGTTACATTCGCTACCTTCCAGTCATCAGGCACAAAGCCTGATTTGAGGGAAATATTATATATTTTGGCTAGGATATCAGCAATTTCATCTTGAAGTTCCCTGAGAACTCGTGGATGGATGCCATCTGGTCCTGGTGATTTGTTAGTGTTTAGTTTAACAAGACATGCAAGGACCTCCTCCCTGGTTATTTCTATCTGGCTTAATTCTTCGGTTTCCCTCCCTACGAAGATAGGCTCTGTTTTGGGCATGTGGCCTCTGTCTTCTTCAGTGAATACTGAAGCAAAGAATTCATTGAGTCTCTCTGCAATCTCTGTTTCCTCTTTAATAACCCCTTGCCTTCCATTGTCATCTAATGGTCCAATGGCCTTCCTAGTTGGGTTCTTACTTCTAATGTACTTAAAGAAGTCTTTGTTATTTCTCTGAGTATTTTTAGCTATACGCTCCTCAAAGTCTTGCTTTGCTTTCCTGATTGTTGCCTTGCATTTGTTCTGCCAGAATTTATGTTTTTGCCTGCTGTCCTCATTCGGACAAGCCTTCCATTTTCTAAATGAGCTTCTCTTGCTCTTGATCACTTCCCGAACAGCTCCTGTAAGCCACATTGGAGTCCTCTTGGACCTGGCAGTGCCCTTTTTCCTTTTGGGTATGCATTCCAATTGAGCCTCTGTTATTGTTTTTGTAAACAGCCTCCATGCCTCTTGGAGTGTTTGGACTCTCTCAATTTTCCCTTTCAGCTTCTTTTTTACTAGTTTCCTCAACTTTGGGAAATTTCCTTTTTGAAAATTTAAGGTCTCGGTGTTAGATTTTATCAGTGACTTGCGGTCTATGATCAAGTTAAACATAATTGAGTTGTGGTCACTGTTCCCTATTGGATCAGTCACATTAACATCTTGCACCAGATCCTGAGTATTACTCAGGATCAAGTCAAGGATTCTTGTACCTCTAGTTGGGTCTTCAACCATCTGTCCCAGGGAACAATCATTTAGCATATCTAGGAACTTTATCTCTTTATCATGTGCTGAACAACAGTTCACCCAGTCTATGTGAGGGTAATTGAAGTCCCCCATTATAACCAGGCTTCCCTTCTTGGATGCCTCCTTTACAACATTCTCCAACTGCCAGTCTCCCTCAAGAGTTTGGGTCGGAGGCCGATAGTATATGCCTACTGTTAGACCATCCTTGTGGCCTGGTACTCTTACCCACAGAGCTTCTAATGGTGACTCCAAATCACCTAGATATTCCAATTCATACGATTTTATCACTTCTTTGACATACAAGGCCACACCACCTCCCATTTGCCCCTTCCTATCCTTCCTGTACAGTTTGTAGCCTGGGATAACTGTATCCCATTGGTTATCATCCGTCCACCAGGTTTCAGTGATACCAATAATATCAATATTCTTATCTATTGCTAAGTATTCCAGCTCCCCTATTTTGTTCCGGAGGCTTCTGGCATTTGTATACAAGCATTTATATATGCTTTTCTGACACAGTCTTTTGTGTCCAGTTGCATTGTTAGACTGCCTCTTGCATCCTTCTGCTAGAATGCTAGTGACTAGCTCCTCGCTCTGCTCAGTAAATTTTGCATCCTCCTCACTACTCAAGTACACACTTTTCCGAACCGGATGCTGCCCAGCTCCTGTCGGCTTTCCCCCAGTTATCAGTTTAAAAGCTGCTCTGCAGCCTTTTTGATGTTGAGTGCCAGCAATCTGGTCCCATCATGGTTCAAATGCAACCCATCCCTCCTGAACAGATTTGGCTTGTCCCAAAATGTTCTCCAGTTCCTGACAAATCTGAAACCCTCCTCTCGACACCACCGCCTCATTGAGGCACCGCCGCATTGAGGCTTCTGAGCTCTGCCTGCCTGGTAGGTCCTGCACGAGGGACAGGCAGCACTTCTGAAAATGCTACCTTGGAAGTCCGGGACTTCAATCTTCTTCCTAACAACCTGAATTTGGCTTCCAGTACAGACCGCTTGGCCTTCCCAACATCATTGGTACCAATGTGTACCATGACAACTGGCTCGTTCCCAGTTCTCTCTAACAATCTATCTAGATTTCTTGTGATGTCTGCAACTTTTGCACCTGGCAGGCAAGTCACCATACGGTTATCATGTGCATCACAAATCCATTTATCTGTATTTCTAATTATTGAATCGCCTAGTACAAGGAGCCTCTCTCCTGCAATCTGTTCATCTACATGCACCTCATCAACCATATTAAGGGAGAGAAACTCAGTTTGTTCCTGTTGTTTATCTTCCTGGATCTCATCAAGTGTGATGAAGGAGAGATCATAAGGTGGAACCAGTTGTTCCTCTGTGTGTTCCTCATCAGGTGTGATGAGGGAAAGAGCCTCAAATTTATTCTGTAATTTCAGACTCTCAGAGTGATCCCCTACTCTTTTCCTCCTTTGAGTCACATTCCTCCAAACATCTCCCTCCTGAGTTAGTGAAGGGCCTTCTCCCTCAGAACTGTGCCCTGTCTCTACTTTGTCCAGCATAGTCTGTTCCGCTCTGTCCAAGAACAGCTCATGCTCCTTAATTTGTTGATGGTTAGATATGCGGGCCTCTAGCTGCTGGACCTTCTCTTCCAGTAGTGCAACCAGCTTGCACTTGCTGCAAGTGTAGTTCTCCATATGTTTTGGCAAGAACACAAACATGGCACAAGTATTGCAGGTAACTACAACTGTTCCCTCAGAATCCATTTTAACAAGTGCAGTATTCCGGGCCTCAAAAATGTACACGTTTACTACCTTTCTACCTAGTAAGACTATATTCTTCCTTTGTTACTAGCTTGCAATCTAGCAATAAAGTAATAAAGCTGCAATAAAGCAGCTCTACTCCAACTGCAAAACTTACCAGTGCTCACTTCCTTTGTTTGGCTCTCCTCAGCAGCAGCTCTGCTTAAGAGCACATGCAGAGTCAAAAGGGACTAGTTATGGCTGTTGTATTTTTCTTGCCAATTTGGACCTCACTGTGGTTATTTGAGACCTTATCGAAGAATGAGAAATGTGGGGGACTTTCCAGTCTTGCTTCATTATTTTTTTACTCTGCAGGCTAGGCAACAACAACTTAGAGGGCCTGATACACACACACACCACCCCGTCCCCTGCTAGTCTATGCTTCAAGGCTCTCTGCATAGGGTTGCTGTTGCTGAATTACTGACCACTTAGGGACATGCCACTCTCCTGCCTTGGGAAATGTGTGCATTTGCTTTCAAATAAATTCTCACTTATGGCGACCCTTTCCAGAGTTTTCTAGATAGAGTGTGCACAGAAGTAGTTTACTGTTCCTTTCTTTCTGGAGTACCCTGGAATGGGGCAGCCTGCTTAGGGCCACATAGGTTGGGTCTTCTATCTGGAGACACAGTGGGGAATCGAATTCCCAACCTCTGGCTCTGCAGCTAGATAACCAAACCACTGAGCTATCCAGACAGTGACTAACTTCTATTTGTTTCTAGGCCTAGTTTTCCTTGATAGGGAATTTCAGAGCCTTGCATGGACCAAAGAGGAGGCTAAATGCATACACCTGCATAGATGGTGGAACTAGAAGGAAAGCCTGCACAGGTTCATACGTGATACTGTAATATCGTTTCTTCAGATAGTTTGGACCCAAATGATCTCATATTTTGTCTAAGGGTTTGTCCAAATGGTACATTTGCTCTTGAAAAAGCATCCCATTCATTGCTGGTGGCTATGATACTGTACTTTTTCTTCTACCCAGGTGATACAAGGCTTGATTTGATGTGGTCTGTGACTCTTCCCATCTTTCTATAGCGATTTGTTTTTCCCCTGAGATTTGTTGGTTGGGGCAGGGAGACTTTAGTGCTGTGCTCCTTCCTAGAGAGTTCATTTTTGTGTGAGCACATCATTCTAACATTTTATCAAGAGAAACCTGTAGCAGGGGAAAATATTTGTACAGTAAAACCCCTTCTTACGTAAAAAGTCTGTTCCGTAGACTTTTATGTAAATCGTGTTGTTTTTTTACTTAACTCAAAGCAAACCCATATGAAAAATGATTTTTTACATAACTCAAAGCAAACCCATGGGAAAATGATATTTATGTAAATCAAAGCAACCCCATAGGAAAAACTATTTTTTTACGTAACTCAAAGCAAATCCATAGGAAATTGTATTATGTACATCGGGGCATTTATGTACATCGTGACATGATTTTAGTGCAAAAATCATTATGTAAGTTGAATTCTATGTACAGTAACTCGAGGCATATGTAAGTCAGGGTTTTAATGTAGTTAGAATTTCAAAGATCTGCCTGAGAAGGAGAGTTTCCAGACACACATCATTAAAATTCACTGTGGACACTAATTGTAATAATTCTCACCACCAGCCGGGAGAAACTGGTGTGAAGAAGCAGTGAAACTGTTGCCCTGTGTGGGCAAGCCCTAAGTGGGAGATGAATTTTTCTTTCTTCTCTTATGAAACACGGGATAGCTACCCAGTGTCATGTAGTGTATAGAGCATTGTTTCTCAAACTTTAGTATTGGGGCTTCAATTCCCAGAAGCCTAAGTCAATTCCCCAAAGCATTGATCACCTAATGTACTGACTTAGTATTCTGGGAATTGGATCCCCATGTGGGGCATGTACCCCACATGGGGAACCACTGGTATAGAGTGAACTTGGATTCAGGAGGCATCATTTCAAATTCTTGCTCATTCACAGCAGTTCACTGGGGTTGTGGAGCTGGTAAAATCACTCCTTGAATATTTAATTTGCAAGTTGATTCTGACTTGATGGCACATAACAGCAACAATAGAACTCAGGACAAGGGAGCAGTATAAAGCTGGGGTGCCCAAACTATGGCCCGTGGAGCCGCTCCAGGAAGTAGATGGAGGACGTGCCCACCAATGCACATGTGTGCCCACGCTGCACTTGAAGTGCTTGCAAACGTGTCCGCACCACTCCTGGGAGTGATTGCGGCTGTGCCTGTGCAAACAGGCCCACACTGCATCCAGAAGTGATTGTGGACATGCATGCACAGACACACCTGCTACTGAGGGCCGTGGTCAGGGCTGCTCAGCTGTTCTGAGGATATGGTCAGGCCCCTGGCACAAAACATTTGGGCACCCCTGGGCCCTGGTCTAAAGTTTCAGCAACATGAAAATAAGCCTTAAAACTCTGTGTTGTATGATGACTAACTGTGGCTGCCTTATCTTTTAGGAATTCAGTTACATGTAGCTTCTCAGATAATATCCTCCACTAGATAATCCTGGATACTACAGTAAAACCCCGACTTACATATGCCTCGAGTTACATAAAATTCGACTTACATAATGATTTTTGCACTAAAACCATGTCCCAATTTACATAAATGTCCTGATTTACACAACACAATTTCCTATGGGTTTGCTTCGAGTTATGTAAAAAATTCATTTTTCCTATGGGGTTGCTTCGATTTACATAAATATCATTTTCCTTTGGTTTTGCTTCAGTTAAGTACAAAATTCATTTTTCCTATTGGTTTGCTTTGAGTTACCATATGTAAAAATGCATTTTCCTATGGGTTTGCTCCGAGTTAAGTAAAACACCAATTTACATAAAAGCCTACAGAACAGACTTTTTACATAAGCAGGGGTTTTACTGTACTTAGTGGAAAATACTATCTGAGAAGCAGCATCTAGCTGAGCAGTAACAGTCTCCTAATCCAGTTGAGCGATTTTGTTGCTTTTTGTAGAAGGAAGCTAAACAAGAGCCAGTGATATCTGCGATGACTGAGACAGAACTGTTGATCATATTTGAGATGGATTAATGTTGCTTGTGTGTGCTCAGCTGTATTCCGGAACTGCAGTGGCTCAAGTGGCTAAGACACTGACTGGGAGGCGGAAGGTCAGTGGTTCGATTCCCGAGTACTGCAGGACGGAATGAGCTCCTGTCTTTGTCCCAGCTCCTGCCAACCTAGCAGTTTAAAAGCAAGAAATTGCAAGTACTGTAGATAAATAGGGACCACTTCGGTGGGAAGGTAACAGCGTTTCATGCACTCCGGTATCTAGTCATGCCTGCCACATGACCACGAAAACGTCTGCAGAAGCAGACAGCACTGGCTCTTCGGCTTTGAAACAGAGATGAGCACTGAACCCTAGAGTTGGATGCGACTGGCTTTTGAGCAAGGGAAACCTTTGCCTTTACAGCTGTATTCCAGTAAGTTATAGTGTACAGCTCACTGCTCCTGCTGAGTGCTCCTTTGAATTTGGTTTGATCATAGATTTGAAGACCTAGAACAAGTGGGTGCAGTGATACAGTTATCTTCTGATAGTGTTCCAAGTTGTCCGTGTTACAGTTGGTTGATGATCATTTTCTTTGGTAGCAGTCTGTAATGTGCTGAAAGGAAACCAGAAGGTAAATTACTGATTTTTCCCTTCCACGTTTAATGTGAAGAATAATTAATAGGTACAAAATTAGCAATTTTGTTAGGACATTTTAGTACATCTTTCATAAAAAATAAATTAGGCTGAAATTCTAAATTAGTAAGAATAAAATTTAGTGGCACAAGAGAGGAAATGTAAGTAGGCACCGTAATTTAGCATATCACACACTTTTTCAATTAAATGTTTGGCATTTGTCTTAGTTGTGCTGTGATATTAGTAAGCTGATTTTGTTAAGACTGTAAGTTTCATAATCACTCTTATTTTCCCATATCATGTATTATATTCTACCAGTAAATGGTATTAGTATTATGCATAATAGTATTTTTTACTATACTATTGAGCAACTTACAAAGATTTCTCAGAAGAGCTTTCTGAGAATGAAGTGTAATATATTCTTAGAAGACTTTTGCATATTCATCTTGATTCTAACATACTTTATTAGTATCAACTAAGAAAATACAAAATATGTGGAATAGCTGAAAGGATACTATCAGAAAGACACATTCAGTTTCATATGCATCATCTGAGTTAACGTAATGCTCATTTGGAAATGCCACACTGTATATATTTCTGAAGTCATAATCTGAACAGTTGGCTGGGCATCTGTTTTGCCTAGACCAGGGGTCAGCAAACCTGGCTCTCCAGATGTTCTTGGACTTCAATTCTTAGAAGTCCTGATCAGCAGGTGTACTGTACTGACTTGAGCTTCTGGTAACTGAAGTCCAAGAACATCTGGAGAGCCAAGTTTGCTGACCCCTGGCCTAGACCATCTGATCTTTGGTTGTTGTTTTTAAAAGTATACTTTCTCATCTAGATTATGGTTTTAGATTTTTGTGTGTGTCAGAATCTCCAACTTTCTGATAAGACAGGGATAAAGAATAATGAGATACTTGTTATACAATAAAAAATGTGAATTTTATTTATTTTATTTATTTTCTAATTTGTATTGCCACCCAACTCCAAAGACTCTGGGCTCATAGAAAATAAAACCAATGGCAGTTTAAAAAGCAATAAAAACCCATTAAAAACCAACTAACAATGTTTTTTAAAAGCTTAAAAGAGAGAGAGAGTGTGTTCTACTAAATTAGCCAGCAGGCCGGGGTCACCACGTCGCTGTTGTGTAATGTTGTGTAAGTAGAGCTTTAAACCCTTTTGGACCCAATGCAGTTTAAATCCATGTCTTAGTTTTTTCAATCAGAGAAGCCAAACATTTTTAAAGAAATAAAGTATATTTTTTAGCCTGAAAGAGTACAGAATCTCTGGTTCACTAACCCTGTTCAGGCTTGTTACTATGCATCCATTAGGCTTGAGAGAAGCATCTGGCAAGAGCAACTAAGAGACTATATTTTGACCCTAATGGCTACATGGAAGGGGCGGTCTGGGTGAGGTTTCTGCTGGTTAAGAAAGAGTGGCCTTTCCTTCATGCTTTAATTGCTAGAAGAACCTTCCAGTCCTTATTATGCAGCAATCAGAGAGGGGTGGTGGCAGCTTTTTAGGGGTTAAATGTGTATATGTGGGGTGGGAGTATGTTGATAATTTTGTACAGTTGTATTTTGTTTAGGTTTTGTTGGGTCAATAAGTGGATTTTCAATCTCATTGTTCTGTGCAGGACAATGACAATAAAGATTTATCTATCTATCTAGCAGGGGGTTGGAGCTTAATTCTAAAATGATTTTTAAAGCTTCATTTCAGTGTGGGGATAGAGGTAAGAGTAAGTGTTTGGGGGGAGGTCTCTTCCTCCTCCTCCACTACTACTACTACTTCTTTGGGTGTCAGGGAAGATACATGTTTCTTGTTTTTGAACTTCTAGAATCCTCAACCAATGCTATTTGTTGTTGTTGTAATAAAGCAAAGCAATCACACTTCTATACTGTCCCACAGTGCTTAGTGCACTCTCTAAGCGGGTCACAAGTTAATTAATATTTTGCCCCAAACATGCTGGGTACTCATTTTACCGACCTTGGAAGGATGGAAGGTTGAATCAACCTTGATCCTTGGTCAGGATCAAACTCACAACCTTTTGGTTGCAGTACAGTATTTTAACCACTGGACCACCAGGTTATGTCTCTGATGATATCTCTCCATCTTCCTCTGGGTTTGCCTCACACTCTTTGTCTTTCATTTTTCATTGATGCTTTGTACGATATGGAATCCCAAGACATTCTCTCCAAATGAGCAAACCACATTGCTTGTTGTCTCTGTATTTTATTTTTAAATTGGCTCTATTCCAACTCTTCCTCTCACAATCTCATTCTTGATTTTATTTCTTCTTGTCAATCCAGCAGTTTTATTTTATTTTATTTTAAATATTTCTATCCCGCTTCCCTCACTCGAAAGTGACCCAAAGCGGCTAAAGAGATCTCATTTCTGTGTTGACTAACTTTTGTCTAGGTTTTGTTGTAAGTGTCCATTATTTGGTACTGGTAACATAAGGTGGGAATGAATATGCTTTGTATGAGATGCCTCTTTGACTGGGTGGTATTGCCTTCATGTTTATCATATTCATAAATCATCACCACATTAGGCTGAATCAAGAATAACTGATCCTTAATATCTTAATCCAAAGGTTTATCATTCTAACCTGTGGCAAGCTGATGTTGTATGTCAGGGGTAGACAGCTTTTTAACACCGTGGGCCTGACCATGCCTCCAGATAGCTGAGTGGGCTAGACTTGAAGCAGAAGTGGGTGCATTTACTGTTGTAAATGCACCCACTTCTGCATTTACGACAGCCGCATGTTTCCGGGTGTGGGGGAGATGGCAACGGGCCCGATGAAATGGCATCACAGGCCAAATTCAGCCTGTGAGCCATAGGTTGGGAACCCTTGTTGTATGTGAACTCTTGAGTTACAGCAAACTTCAGAATTGTTTGCAACATAGATGTTCCAAACTGTATGGAGACTTGAACTGCCAGAAGATGCTAGCAATACCAATGCTGATATTAAAAAAAAAATCTCCATGTGTTATATAGGATCTGTCTGGCAAGCTGCAATAGATTTTGTTATGGCAGGAGAATCAAGGAAACTTGCCGCTTGACATGAACTAATAGTTGAACTATGCAAATACAAGGGTGGGTAATACCTTTCTAGGCTACTGAGCTAACACAGGCAGAAGCTACCTTTCAACTCTGCAGGAATGTAAGAGCATTACAGAGCTGGGTGGGGTGCAGAATAAAATAGAAGTTGCAATCGATGCCTATTTGTATGGCCTTGGATGTCCTATTTAAAGCAATTTCCAGGGGGCTGTAGAATCAACTCAAAGATGGTAGTCTTCAGATTTCACTTCTGGCAGTGTGCATTAGAATGTCCCTCAAAGGGCTGCCAAGATTACTGATTATTCTGCATGATACCTAGAGCCTGATGAAGATTCCTGTAGAGTTAAATGCTAGGTTTTGCTTGTGGTAGTTGAGTAATCTAATAAAGTAATCTTTATTAAAAGTAATTAAAGTAATCTTTTATTAAAGTAATCTTTACTAAATTACTTCAGATTATGTACAAGAACCACAACACTTTCCCCTCTCTAATTTATATACAGGTACTCAGTCCTAACAAAGGATCTTAACCTAAACATTCTAAAATCCTTTTATAACTAGCAATGGTTGGGTTTTTTTTAGAAAGGGGTTTGGAGAGGACTACTATCATTGGATATTTTTAAGGCATTCGATTCACTGCAGTGGTCTTCAATTAAGGAAATAGTTAGAAAATATGGGTTTGGGGATAAATTTAATAGGGTTATAGATTTACTATATCAAAAAGGAAATGCTAAGGTTAGAGTGAATGAGGAGCTAACGGACTTGGTAAAGCTAGAGGCGGGTACTAGGCAGGGTTGTCCTTTATCTCCTATCTTGTTCATAATGGCAATGGAGATTTTAGCTAAAAGTATAAGGGAAGATTCAAATATAGAAGGGATTATGGGTAATAAAGTGAGTATGTATGCAGACGATACATTGCTTATGGTGAAGCACCCGGAACAGGTAATGGATAGGATTAAAGATCATTTACAAATATTTCAAGCTATAACTGGATTAAAGATAAACTGGGATAAGTCTGAATTGATGTTGTGTAATTTGAAAGTGAGCGAGATGGGTAGGACGGTGTCGACACTTAACATACAAGTTAAAGAGAAGCTGAAGTATTTAGGGATAATCATTTCAAATAAATTAGAAGATCTTAAACGATTGAACTACGACAGCTTGAGAATTGAATTTAAGAATAAAATACAAGAACTCCAGAAGTTAAAGCTGTCATGGTTCGGAAGGATTGCTATGTGTAAAATGATACTGCTACCAAAGATTAATTTTTTATTTGATACACTAGCGATCCATTTAAAAGAGAAAGAAATTAATGAGTTTCAAAAAATGTTTAATGGGTTCTGTAATGGAGGAAAAAAATCTAGGCTTCCAAAGAAACTATGGTATATGTCTCAGAAAAAAGGGGGTTTGGGTATGCCTAATTTGCTAGTATATTACCGAGCATTTCAAGTCAGGAATGTTGTGAAGATCTTGGCAAGAGAAAAGGTGATTTGGGAACAACTGGAAATGAAAGAGTACAGAAATATTGGAAACTTGATTTTCTTGGGAATGAAGGATAAGGTGAAAAGGTCAAACAATACTATGATGAAAGGTCTCATGGAGGTATGGAAGAAGGTAAAAAAAGATATGGTTCCGAATCTCTCTCCAATTTTGGAATTGACTGATATGATGTGTTTCCCAATAAAATTAGATAAAGAAAAAATGGAAATATTGGATAAAAATGGGAGGTTGTTATTGAAGGATTGGTTAAAAGCATGTGAAGTTGATGACGAGCGGAAAAAAATGTTTGAGATTTTAAATCTGAACTGGTTTCAGAAGTTAAAGGTGGATAATTGGAATAAAAAATATAAAAAAGAAATAGGGATAGATAGAGTATATACAGAATTTGAGGAATTGGTAAGGAAGATTAGAAAAGGGAAAAGCAGTACTAAAGGTCTTGTAAGTAAGCTTTATAATATATTGAATAGAGGTGCAGATCCACAGGAGGACTTGAAACGGAAGTGGGAACAAAACTTGAATATAAAAATTGGGGAGATTGAATGGAAAAACAAATGGAAAAAGAGAATTATGAGAACAATGTCTGTAAGAATTAAAGAACATAATTTCAAAATGTTGTGGCAATGGTACCTGACACCATTAAGACTTTACCAGATGGATAATAAAAGAGATAAGTTATGTTGGAGATGTAAAGAATATGACGGAACATATGAACATATGTGGTGGAGCTGTAAAAAAATAAGGGATTTCTGGGCAAGAATAGAAAATGAGTGTGATGAAATATTGGGTAAAAGTGTTAAGTTGGTGTCCGGTACCATTCTTTTAACGAATGTGGAAGGTTTGGGTTTAAATAAGGAGGAAAAAGAACTATTGGAAATCATATTGACAACAGGTAGACAATGTATAGCTAGAAATTGGAAAAACGATATAGATATACAGATTGGAGAATGGTATAAAGAAATGTGGAGTTTAGCACTGAATGATAAATTGACATGGGAGATTAAAGTCAAAAGAGATAATTTAAAAGAGAATAGATTCTGGAATATATGGAAACCGTTTGTGGATCACTCTATTATGGCAAGCGATAGTTCAGGACCAGTACCATCACAAAGAAGCTTCTGGAATTGAGTAGAAAATAAACTCTCCGGGCATTGTATATATACACAGGGTGATTATTATTGGTTAAAAAAAAAAAAAAAGATTAGTGCTAGTACAGAAAGTTTTTTCTATCATTTTGGATATTGAAATAATGGTTTTTAATATTTGGTGGTTAAATAGCAGTTAACGAGTATAGATATTGTTATGTGCTAGCATATAGTAATGTCTGTTAGTATGATATTAAGGATTTGTTAGTGTATTGTATCGTTAATGTATTGTTAATGCTTTTTTTTTTCGTTTTCTATATGTCTATTAAAAACTCAATAAAATTTATAAAAAAAAAAAAAAAAAAGAAAGGGGTTTGGAGAAGAAAGGGGTTTGGTTAACAATAGATTTTCTTAATCTATTAAAACTCTTCCTAATGACTTTTTTTAAAATAAAAAAACCTGGGTGTTCACTGCTGTGGTCTTGGTTAACTTTAATTTCTTTGACACTACTTAACTCTTTGCACCTTTAAGTGTTCATTACACTAAAAACAATTTATAGTAGAATATTTTAGAAATTCCCAGTGGTAAAATCTATACCTATAAAATGGTGCATTAACCGTTGGAATGTGACAAAGGATGTTGCACCAGGCCCCACTAGCCCCGTCCGAGCCTCCATGCACTCGCCCGAACGGGGTTCGCAGGTAACTGTCGGGTTGAAATTTTCAGCCAGGGGGCAGGAGCCCCCTGGACGCAAACAACAAAAGGGAACTTCAATTCTCAACGTTCCTTGTGCCGCGCCGCACCAGAGCCAATCAGGCTGAGCGGCGCGGCAAAAGGAACGTTTGGAAACGCGCTGCGACCAATCAAAAAAAAGCCACAGGGAAAAACCCGCTGCAGTAACCAAACATGTGCATGCAAAACTACAAGCCCCAGCGTCCCGCGCGCCATTAGCACACAGAACGCTGAGGCAGCCAGCGCGCAAAAATTTTTTTTAAAAAAAACAGCCACCGCTGCCCTTACTTTCCACGGGCCAGGGATCGAACCTGGCCCATGGAAAAAAAGACCCCCCCCACGCCCTTTCCTTTCCACGGGCCAGGCTTCGAGCTTGGGCTGTGAAAAGAAAGACCCCCCCCATTTCTTTCAACAGGCCAGGGATCGAGCCTGGCCCGCAAAAAAAAAAAGAACACCCCCCCGCCCTTTTCTTTCTACGGGCCAGGGATCGAGCCTGGCCTGCGGAAAAAAAAGACACCCCCCCAAAAAAAAGTGCACACAAAAACATTCAAAAACAGTCACAAAAACAGTTAAAAAGAAACACAAAACATCCAAAAAGTAACCAAAAAAACATCACAAAGACACACCCCCAAAAAAACCAACACAACCCACCCCCACCCCCCCAAAAAAACAACAACCAGAAAGCTTACCAGGAGATGTCTTCACTCCATGACGACCGGAACTCAACTGAGAAAATAAAGACAATACTTACTGGAAGCGACACCTAGAAGACAGAAGAGAAAAATTGTAGAGAGGAAGAAAAGCTCACCACCCTCACCCAGAGGCCACAAGAGAAAAACCATTCAAAAATATTGAAACTAATAAGATTAATTCCCAAATTAATCAAATAAGTTATCAAAACATTCAAAAATATTCACACTAATCTCAAAAAATACCAAAAAAACTAGAAATCACTTATCACTCCAAAAAACCAAAACAAAAATGCGTAAAAATAAAGATTTAAAAAACCAAAATTAAACTTTAAATTAAAAAAAATAATTTACATTAAAAAAATTAAATTAAAATAAAATTTGCATAAACATAAAACAAAAACCTTCCAAAACCAATTTAAAGAGCCCGGCACTGAGGAAGCCGGCGTGCAAAAAATAGAAATACAACACACACTGGGAGTGCAAGTCCGCCGCAGGTGGACGCAGCGCCTCGAAGCCATAAAATCACAAAACCTTTAAACACCATTTAAAACAGCCTAGCACCATTGGTTCAAGAAAAAACAAACGAAACCCTTTACTATCCAACACAATTTTACAAAGCCCGGCAGTGCCGGGCAAAATATGCTAGTAGCTTATAGACTATAAAGAGTACATTTGATTAGATTTGTGAGTGTAATTTAATTCTTATTATTGTTTAGAAAACTGTGATGGAGACAGAACATCTGTAGGAGAGGCAAATGTAGTGGAACCTTCAAATAACCAAAGTAAAGAAACAGATACACAAAGCCAGCCAGTCTGGGGAAGTTGCACGGATGATGACCTCATCAGAAGTAAGTATTTCCACGACTAATTGCTGCTGCTCAGACTTCCTTTTTTCCCAGTGTAGTCTGGGTACAAGACTGTTGATTTCTGACGTTTGTGTTGGACGTGTGTCTGGAAAGCTATAATGTGCATCTAAATCATATTTTTCTTCAGAGATGATTTTGGCCATTCTGCAGCATTCAAGATTAGAAACCACAAGATAAACAAGCTGTTTGATGACATGAATAAATGTGGATTATAGCATATTAGAGAGAGATTCTGTGTGATTAATAATTTAATGTGTCTGTAATGCTCTTTTCTATTAATTGAAGCCATAGTAAATGGCTATAGTAATGAACAGTCCTGAGAATTGTTGATCTTGATATTTGTTTGATAATACATAATGAAAGTGTATGTGTGTGTAATTGTGTATTTGTGAGAGAGACAGAGAATATATCATTAAACACTATGTAGAGAATCAGCAACTAAAAATTTCAAGCAAAAAGAACACCCCAGAAAAGCTTTGTGTGGCAGTTCTAGAATTTTTCTTCCAGAGCATGGGTTTGTGTGAAACTTTTCTTCTTCCCAAAGAATCATGAGCTTCTAACTCTCTTCCGCAAATGCTTAAGACTTTTCCAACAACTATGGTAAGTTCAGTAGCCTTTCTCAGATACAAGCTGTTGACACAAGTGGTTGGATTTATTTTCACTTTTCTCATACTCATTTGTGATTTCAAATACAAACTCCTTTCTATATGTGAAATGACATCTCATAGTGTTAAATACTAACATATGAACAAGCTCCTTTGAATATAGTGGGGTTTACTTCTGAGTGAACTCAACATACAGAAGACTGTACAGTAAGCCCTCACTTAACAAGTATAATGCAGTCCTTGGGATTGCTCTTTAAGTGAGTTGTTCTTTAAGCAAAATGCATTTTCCCATAGAATGCATTGAAAACCAAACATTCCATTCCAGACCTAAAAAAAAGCCCAAAAACCAATTTTTTAATGTTTGAAATTCTTTATAAAGTGCATTGTAACTGCATAAATACTGTGCAGGGACATGGTAATTCAAGCAATAACATTTCAAACATCAAATTTCAACTTTTAAAACATCACACATCAAGAATAAAGTCGGGGGGGGGGAAGTCTTTTTCATGGCACCTGTTCAAAACTCATTAATAAAGTGCTCTGTATAGTATAACTCAACATAAGGCACTCTTCAACAGGGGAACATGGCAAACTGCAACTGTCCAAAATTAAAAAAACTGCAAACACATTTAAACACTGTTTTTAACTGGAGGAGGAAGAGAAGGAGGGCAACTGTGCAGCACTAGAACATAAGAACATAAGAACATAAGAACAGCCTTGCTGGAACAGGCCACAGCCTATCCAGTCCAGCATTCTGTCTCACACAGTGGCTCACCATTTCCTTCAGGGTATTCCCAAGGAGATGCCTTCACCTGCTTAGGATTCCCTGGAAATGGCATTGAGAGATATCCTGCCTATCTCTCCAACCCGGAGGTTGTCCTTAGGTAGCCATAATTATAGCCATTGATACACTTGTCCTCCATGAACTTGTCTAATCCTTTCTTAAAGCTGTCAAGACTGACAGCTGTCACCACTTCTTCTGGCAGGGAGTTCCATAGACCAGTAATCCTCTGGGTGAAAAAGTACTTTCTCTTATTTCTTTGAGAACTAGTACCCAAAAGTTTCATGG
The DNA here is from genome assembly GCA_035047345.1 of Bradypodion ventrale. Lineage (NCBI taxonomy): Eukaryota > Metazoa > Chordata > Lepidosauria > Squamata > Chamaeleonidae > Bradypodion > Bradypodion ventrale. The sequence continues at coordinate 125,618,005 of JAWDJE010000005.1, forward strand.
AGTGTCCCCTAGTTCTAATGTTGTGCGATAGGGAAAACAGTTTTTCCTTATCTATTTTGTCCACACCGTGCATGATTTTATAAACTTCAATCAGGTCACCTCTTAGACGCCGTCGTTCAAGAGTGAAAAGGCCCAACCGTTGCAGCCTCAGATGGTAAGGAAGTGTTCCAGTCCCCTAATCATTCTGGTTGCCCTCCTCTGTACTTTCTCCAACTCCATAATATCCTTCTGGAGGTATGGCGACCAGAACTGTACACAGTATTCCAGATGGGGCCTCACCATAGATTTATAAAGAGGCAAAATGACACTTGCTGACTTATTTTCTAAACCCTTCCTAATGATCCCTAGCATTGAGTTTGCTTTTTTCACTGCTGAGGCACACTGGGTTGACACCTTCATTGAGTTGTCCACCAGGACACCAAGGTCCCTTTCCTGGTTTGTCGCAGAGAGTTCAGACCCCATCAGTTTATAAATGTAATTGGGGTTCTTTGCCCCAACATGCATCACTCTGCACTTACTAATGTTGAAACTCATTTGCCACTGTTTTGCCCACTCCCCCAGTGTCGAGAGATCCCTCTGGAGCTCCTCACAATCTCTCACAGTTTTCACTACCCTGTATAATTTAGTGTCGTCAGCAAATTTGGCTACCTTGCTTTTTACTCCTACCTCTAGATCATTTATGAAGAGGTTGAAAAGCAGGGGTCCCAGTACTGAACCTTGGGGGACCCCACTCTTTACTTCCCTCCACTTGGAGAAGTGTCCATTTAGTGCTACCCTCTGTTTCCTGTCCCTTAGCCAGTTGCTGATCCAGGACAAGACCTGTCCCTTTATTCCATGACTGGTAAGTTTATTCAAGAGCCTTTGGTGTGGGACCTTGTCAAAAGCCTTCTGAAAGTCCAGATAAACAATGTCAACTGGATCCCCCTTATCCACATGCTTGTTGACACTCTCAAAAAATTCCAACAGATTAGTGAGGCATGATTTGCCCTTGCAAAAGCCATGTTGGCTCTCCTTTAGCAGCGCCTTCTCTTCTATGTGCCTATTAATTCTATCTTTTAGGATGGTTTCCATCACTTTACCTGGGACACATGTCAAACTGACAGGCCGGTAATTTCCTGGATCACCCCTGGATCCTTTTTGGAAAATTGGTGTTACATTTGCTACCTTCCAGTCATCAGGCACAAAGCCTGATTTGAGGGAAATATTATATATTTTGGCTAGGATATCAGCAATTTCATCTTTAAGTTCCCTGAGAACTCGTGGATGGATGCCATCTGGTCCTGGCAGGAACCTGGCAGGAACCTGGCAGGTTCTTCCTAATTTCTTGGTTTTTTAAGGAATCTGTCACTAAATCAGCAGAACATAAAACAAATACTTAACAACCACACCATGGCTCTCCATTCCAAGAGTAGCAAATCTATCCACACAAGCTAATGAAAATCCCAAAAATCTGTCCACACAGTAAAATCTGTCCACACCAGGCAGAAAACACTGTAACATGCACATGTACACAGACCATGTGCCAATGCAGGAATGAAACAAAAAAAAAGCCAAAAACACAGTAAAATGCATGCCTAGGGCATGTGGAAACCAACATAGAACCCCCCCCCCCCAAAAAAAAAACACACCACCAAGCAAACTAAAAATGCTCCAAGAACAAACAGAAAATGTCTTCCACACTCCATTTCAATACAGTAACCCCCCCAACTCCATTAAAAAAAACCTCCAAGTCCTACAAACATCAAATCAAAAACTCCCTATTTTTGCACTGATCAAGAAATCCAAAACTGCTCCAAAAATATCCAATAAGGGAACGCCAAAAATTGCTTCAAAAAAGTTCTTTTTCCACACTCTGCTGTGTGCAAACTCACAAACTCCCCTCCCAGGCACAATGCAGCATGGGAGAGAGAAGTTCCAGTCACTGCACAAATTTTAGTCACCACATGAGGGTTCTATTTCCTAACAATTTCCAGTCGTTAAGTGAATTACTTGCTCTATGAGCTGCTTGTTTAGTGAGGGTTTGCTGTATCTTAAAATCTGTTGATTGTATTCCTCAGTCTGGAATGTATCTCCCTTTAGCTTCAGAAAAAACATGATTGTGCTATAAAGCCTGGAATATAGGTAACTACAAGGGAGCATTTCATAGATGATTGATTAAAGAGATGTCCAAATGATTTATTTTCTTCTGCCTCTAATTAATATTTAAATTTGTGATGACACAAAGTGACATACACATGTGTAGGAGTTGTTTGAGGATGCAGGTTGAGTGTGTACAAATTTTTTACATATGGGGAGGGGGGTAAAAGAATCTAAGAAACAATGGCATTACATAGGACATTCAGTGAGATTTGATTGGTTCAACATATTAAGTTATTAGTTACTCAAGAGCATAGCTATGCTGTGGAAGTACAGAATCTTATTCCAGCCAAATGTTACTAAGTACAGCGGTACCTCAGTTAATGTAATTAATGCGTTCTCTGGGACATTTCTTATAGTGAAAATTACTTTAACCGAATTTCCCATAGGAATGCATTGAAATACAAAATACATTAACTGAAGCACGGTTTCCCATAGGAATGCATTGAAAACCAATTAATCCGTTCTGAAAAAAATCCGTAAACCGAACCACTATTTTCTATGGATTTCCTTTTGTTGTGCGATTTTTATATTAATTGAGCTGTTTGTTAACCAAGGTTCCACTGTATGTAGTTCCCAAACCACAATTCCTTTTGCCTGTGTACTTCTGCCCTCTGTGTTGTAGAGAATAATAACATCATACTTTGTTTTAACTTGTGTAGATTATTTGCTTCTGCAGTTCTATTAATGAGGAACTGTGGTCTGGTGCTTGACCCTTTAGCAAGTGCATTTTCCTTGTGATCTGATATGTGTTACAGATCTCACTGATTTCAGAAATGAAGGATTTTGAGGAGGAAAATAAGATATTGGGCAAAACTGACTTTTTCAAAGAAAGATACAATGTGTTTACTACTCTGAGCTATAGCACATTAATATCTACAACATGATTTTTAATCATGGAGATGGAGTTTTGTCTGAGTATAATCATTAAGGCCATCCATCCAAAGACATTATGGTAATGTAAGAATGCCCTTATTTTTGTGTCCCTGTTCCATGATGTCACCAGGGTAATAAAAATAGATAGGCCTACATAGAAAGTGCTGCAAAAAGGTTAGCAACCTTGTGTAAAGTAAAGCACTTTGATACATCTTTTAACTCAATGTGGGTCTTTTAATTCACCTAAATGTTCTGCTGAAATTATATTGTAATTATAACAAATAGAAATAGTATTACATAGAAAATGGAACCAGAACTTTGTTGATCAGGACAGATTTATTAAGAATTGCCCATGCTAGTAGAGAAGGATTCTGCCAGAGTTGTGGAGAAGGGCCCCATCCACCAGCCTATCTGCTGTGTCTGAAGACCGTGCTCTCGCTCCGCTCGCCGGGCAGACCCCAGCACTACCCACCCCTGTGGCCTGGTTCAGGACAGCACATGGCCCAGTACCAGTCTGCGACCCGGTGGTTGGGAACCCCTGATTTAAATGACTTTCTGGAAGTTGATAGTGCCATTTGAAAATACTGTTCTATTTTTTGGTCTGCTTGAAGCATACATCCACTGATTATTCTTGTGTATCTTAGAGTCTTTCAGTCCTTTCTGTTATTACTGAGTCTCTTCTTTTTTTGTTATACCCCTTTCCTTTTATCTACTAGAATTTTGTTGTGTGTTTTTGTTATTTGATCCGTTCTTCCTTTGGGAGAGCTCTCCATATTAATATTTCCAGGTGGAAACAATGCCATATACTTATATGGCAGGTTTAAATGGCAGTCCGTGGCTTTTGACCTGTTTGGATGAAAAGGTTCCTCTGTCTGGGTGTTGTGCCTAAACTGCCTATCTATATGAACAGCACCTTGATTGAACTTGTGTTATAGGGGCCAAAATCCTTAGTGTAGTAAATCACTAATTCCCATTGATTCAGTGGACCTACTCTAGCACAATTTACTATGGAACAGGATTTCGTCCATTATTAGAAATAATAGACACTGGGTTTGGCTTTTCATTGTTCATGTATGAAGGTAGGTGTGATATTTGTCTGGCATAATAAAATTCTTGTAGCAGTGTTTATGAATTTGTGCCAAATTTTATTCATCTTTCTCTGATCAGATATATGTTCATTAAAACAATACTTTTTATTTCATTCATGAGTGTTGAGAATGTAACTTCTTAGAAAATTGAGGAAAGTTAAAAAAGAATTTGGAAGATCAGATTCTAGTTATAGGTGTGGTTCATTTCCCCTAATTAATATAATATTCAGGCTGATTTGGAGGTGGAGAACAAAATCATGTGAAGATGATGATGATGTAGCAGTCAGTGGCTTTTACTGCCCTTGCACTGATTGAAATAATGCAAGCTCTGGTTGTAACAAAGATGTAATTTCCATCAAAGAGTAAACAATACAAAACAGCAAAAGAAAAGAAAAAGACAAAAATATTGTGACACCTTAAAGACTAACTGTTGTATTTAAATGTGAGCTTTCGTGGACCAAATCCACTTAACGAAAGCTCACATTTAAATACAGCAGTTAGACTTTAAGGTGCCACAAAATTTTTGTCTTTTTCTTTTTTTGGTAGATCAGATTCTAGTTATGTACATTTTCTGCCTAATTAAAGCTATTTACTGTAAAGTACTGTACTGTAACACAATTTATCTCCCTTTGTTTTTAGTGAAATATTATTGCCAAATTGTAATAAGTTAATTCAACACAATGAGTTTAGTATTCTGTAGCCATAAGCAACGGAAGCTGAAGGAGCAGAAGACAAGGGAAAATATGGTCTTGGACATTTGTTCAGATCTGATCTTCCGGTTGCTCAAACAGGACTTCAGCTTCATGATATTTAAGAAAACAAGAAGCATCTCCCATATATTCAAACTGTCATGAATAATTGATTAATAATAATCCAGTTCTCAAGATTAAATAGCCTATTATATGCCAAAGTTTTACGGATGGAAAGGTCAGTGCCATCCATCACTTCAGCTTCAAATTTATCCTCTTTTTCGCTAAACATCCAACTGGTTCTTTCTGGGAAGGGATATTTTTTGTCATATAAGGAGCACAAACTAGTCCTGGATATCTTTTACTGTTTTACAAGCTTGCTGTTCACTAAGAGGAAGAATTAAATTAACTCTTATCTAAAGTGCCCAAAATGAATGCCCTTCCTTCCTAGCTACCTAGCTAGCTACGAGAAGTTGAAATGTCTGTTTTCCCTGTGTCCCACATTTGCAATCATTATGTGACTTGTCCTGAAGACTAATTGTTTAGTATATTTAGTATATTTTCCCCTGCTGATTCTGCCCTCCCCCAGCTCATGGCAATTGGCGGAGACTGGAGCCGGGGGAAGGGCAGATCAAAAATACATATGTGGAGAGAGGAGAAAATTCTTGAAAAAAATTAAAGGAAAATATTTTTCCTTTAAAGTGTGCCTAAAAATGTGGTGCATCTTATTATCTGATGAGTTTTATGTGCTGGCAAATACAGTAATTCATGTTCCAGTTTTGATTGGCTTCAATGGTGAGATCCTTTTCATGCCCAATTAGGTATGTTTCATCCTTCACCTAAGCATTTGATTTCATCTCCCATGCAGCTTTTTTTTTAAAAAAAAGTTTCTTAATTTTCTCCCCTTTCTCTAGTCATAGCTGGAAGGACCCTATGGATCATCAAGTTCAGCCACAGTCAAGGAAACATCGTGGGGAATTGAAATAAACTATTGAGCTATCAATGCTGGAAGGACAAACTATTTTTACTTTTGGCTTCCCTTCCTTGGGTTGTTGACTAACTCCGTAGTATGCTTTCTATCTTAATCTTTGTGTTTATTGGGGAACTCAACTACTGTATAGGGGCTCCTCCCCCAGATTTTTTGGTCTCTTTCTGTGTGCGGCTTTCTTAGCTTCAGTTAAGATTCATTGGTACTGCTTCCGGGCAGTTGCTTGCCTGGTATGGGTTAACAAGGTTGATTAGAACAAGGTTGATTAGGTTAAGAGAAATGTAACAAAGAATGAAAGGCCCAATGAGATTCTTGATTTCAACTAGGATTTTCTCTGTTCTTTTCCAGTTTCCTACATTGTCACTCAAAGTGACCATTCTATTTAGTGAATTGGTCCCCCCTCCTCAACTATTCTGTCCCTAGGTAGAATATAAAGCCTTGTGCCTTGATGTTTCTGACTATATCTTTTCTCTGAAAGCTGTTGGATGTCTAACAAAATAAAGTTTTAACTGTGTTATAATTTAATAAGTAGTGGCAAAATTATATTATTTTAATAACATATGGTAAAAATGTTTCTGTAGAAGACTCTTGCGTCCTAGTCCATTATTATGTCCATACCACATCAAATTCCTATCCATTATCAGAAGCTCTATAAAATTCTTCTTTTACTTGTCCTATGTGAATCCAGCATGTTTCTCAGTCTTTGTCTCATAGAGGCAGCACCTATAATTTAACAGTAGAAAGTGGGAGGATTAAGAACTCCAGTGTTAAACAATCTCACATTAGTCTTCTATAGTTCACTGTACTCTAGAAGTGTTGAAAGTTAGAGGTATGATGCTATCATACTTTCCAAATGATATATTAGGAAATATTTTTCTGTTTTCTTTGCACGGTTTCTGGCACATCTGAACAAATAAATCTCAGTATGAGCTTTTTAAAAAGATCAACTTGTGATTTTGCCAGAATATTTCTTCACAAAAGAAATCCTGTTTCAAAAATAATAAAATCTCTCTCTTTTTTTAAATGTGAGGTGTTCTGAGGAAATAATTGATGGCTGATAGTTGGTACTTCTGTTTTCTTTGTAAAGTCAGCATGGTATAAAAAATTCAATGTGAAAAATTGATTTTAAAAAAGATGGATTGTACCTTGATCATATCTTGTTGTTTAGTTAATGTATGCTTTCTGTGATGCAAAAGGTGCAGTATATGCTACTTATTTCCTAGAAAATATTCAGAAATAATTGCTGACAAAAGCCACTTTACAGGTTGACTCAGAGATATGACTTCTAACCTGAATGTTAATATTCAGGTGGTTGTGCAGAGATATCTACTGAAGTAGTCTGAAGTTATGAATAGGAGCTAGTTGGAATTTCAAACCATTACATTTTTATTGGCATATCTTCTGTGGATTGTTGAGGCATTTTGAAAAACGAAGCGGCTGGCTTTTTTTCAGCATAAATACGTACAATTTTAGATTAACTATCAGAAAACAGCAGGTGCAGAAAATTTACTTAGATTGACCAAAATCCATCATGGTATTGTACTGTAATTGAAAAAGAGTGTACTATCAGAGTTGTGTTAATCTTTCCAGTTTGTTTGTTTGGTATCTTTCTATACCATCCATCTAGGATGGAATTTCCCAGTAGTTTTAAGTAAGGTAAAACAAATGAAATAATATTAAACATACATATACACCACCCCCTCCAACAGTGGCAACATACAATAAATAAAAATAAATCTAAAAAACACTTCAACAACAGGATACATGGACTGGGAATAATAATGCTCAAAATTAATTGGCTACAGGGAGGACATGTTTGAATATCAATTCATACAGTTCCATTTTCAGATGTTTCTTAAATATATTCAGAAAGGGAACCTGAAACAACTCCACAGGTGGGCTGTTTCAAAGTATAGGTGCCATCACAGAGAAGGCTCTGTTTCTAATTACAACTTTGTTCACCATCCTCAGTGTTGGCACCTGGAGCTCCCACATTCTGGAGGGACCAGGAGATGTGTGCAGTAGATTTTTGGGAAAGATGCTCCACAAGGTCCCAAAATGTATATGGCTTTATATGTTAGAGTTAGTGCCTTGTGCCTGATCCACAATAGGGAGTCAGTGGAGCTAGTCCAGTGTCAAAGTAATATGCTTAAATTTCTTGACATGGTTATAACATTCTGGACATGTTAAAATTTCTGTGTCAAAGACAAGGGCAGACCCCAGTAGAGAGCATTATAGTACTGTAGTTGATTCTTGAGACTAGCAATGCATGGTCCAGCATTGTCAGGCACTGTGTACAAGTAGGAGTACAATTGGGCAATTGACATTGATTTAAAAAACCACAAATCTAGTCATAGCGGCAACCTGCTGTTATTTTATTTATTTATTTGACACATTTGTATTGCCGCCCACCAGGCAAGCGACTCTGGGTGGCATACAACAATTTAATAATGAACTACATAAATTCCACTAGAGAACTATAAAAAACCTTAGCGCGACAACTAAAAAGAGTGAGGGAGCGATATTACTATATCAGCTAGCAGATGGGGGTCACCGCATCCCCAGTGCCCCACACCTGCTTTGCCAGCCAGGTTTTTAGTTCTTTCCTGAAGGGCAGCACTCCATCTGAAGCCGGAGCTGAATTGGCAGGAGGTTCCATTGGGCTGGAGCAGACACAGAGAAGGCCCTCTTTCTGGTGCTAGAGAGGCTTGCCTCTCTAGATGGCACAATAAGAGAGCCTCTCCGGTCCACTCTGGTGGGACGAACAGATGTTCTCGGGGTGAAACGGTCTCTTAAGTATCCTGACCCACTACCATGTAGGGCTTTAAAGGTCATTACCAGCACCTTGAATTGCACCTGAAGGCATACCGGTAACCAGTGCAGCTCCCAAAGCAGCGGCAAGGGATGAGCGTAATGTCTGTACCCCATCACCACCCAGGCAGCCGCATTATGGATCAGTTGCAGCCTCTGAATAGTCATCAAGGGCAGCCCCATGTAGAGCGCATTACAATAGTCCAGTCTTGAGGTGACCAGAGCAACAAATACAGATTGACCCCCAAACTGTGAATCTGTCCCCACCCCCAAGGGAAGATAGCTTCATCCAGCATAAGGGCCAGTCCCCTAGTTTTACAGGCGACCTCCTGACAACAGGACCCCCAATTTGTTGGGATTCAGTTTTAGTTTGTTTGCCCTTGTCCATTCCATTGTTGAGGCCAGGTAGTCCTCCAGACACCAGATTACTTCAGAGAATGTATAGCAGAGATAGATTTGCATGTCATCAGCAATTACAGATCTCATGGTCACCTCTGCCCAATGACTTTATATAGATGTTAATCAACTTTGGGGAGGTAATCAGTCCTTGAGGAATTCCACAATTATGTACCCACGAGGATGAAACAGTTTCCCCAAGTTGGACCATTTGAGAATAGACAAAGGAACAGAGCTACCTTGATACAATGTCTCCAATTCCTAACCCCAATTCCTAACCCCATTGTGGTCAATGGTATCAAAAGCTGTGGAGAGATTTAAGGGCACCAGGAAAATCAAAGACCTTGATCCCAGTCAGTTTTCTGGACAATGTTATTGTACAGCATGACCAGTTCAGTCTCAGTCCTTGCTGGGACCTGAACCCCTATTGGAATGGATCTAGGCAGTTGGTTTCATCCAAGAATGCCTGCAATTGGTCTGCCACCATCCTCTCAATCACCTTGTTTGTGAGTAGTAGTTCTAAAGTGTTAGTAGGTGCAGTTAGTTGCGTAACTGGAAACATTATTTGTTCCCCACCCTATCTGTATAGGACTAGAGCCAGTGTTCTTACTACTGAGAAAACATATGCTAAAATCAGTAGGCCGTGTTAGTCATGACTCATGATTAACTTGCATCCTGTTTAAAGCAAAGCAATCACACTTATAGACTGCCCCATAGCACTTAGTGCACTTTCTGGGAGGTTCACAAGTTAATTAGCATTTTGCCCCCAACATGCTGGGTACTCATTTTACTGACCACAGAAGGATGAAAGGCTGAGTCATCCTTGATCCCTGGTCAGCATCGAATTCACAACCTTTTGGTTGCATTACAGCAGTTTAACCACTGCACCACCAGAGCTCCTCATTAAATTAAACAAAGTGTGATTGCTTTGTTTAATTTAATGAACCCTAGAGTGGGATATGACTGGTTTTCAAGCAAGTGTGACCTTTACCTTTACTTAAAGTGAATTTACTGCATAGACCACATCTAGAACATGTGTATTGTTACTGTGACTTTGACAATTCTTTGAATGAATAACTTCCACTAGTGAATATAATACTCATGGACAACTAGTAGAATTAGGGACCACTTGGTGACAATAATCATTGTTACCAGTAGTGGAATGACAATGTTATTGTTCACATACATAGCTTCTGGCTAGAGTTCCTCCAGCAAAAAATCCTTTCAACCCAGAATAATTTCTGACATGACATTATTATTATAGTAACCTTTTAAAAAATTTCAGAAGTACTGTAGTTTGAAGTTTTCTGAAGTGCATTCTTGGAATGAGCTTATTGTGAAATCACCACACTTGTTTTTTGCTTCAAAACGAAGATATTTTAAATTTAAAGTTTGCTTTTTAAAACATTGTACCAGAATGTACTGTATTACTTTTCCTTCTAATTTATAAATATATAAATAATTCTACCTTTAGCTGTGTAGTTTATTGGCATAACATGTAATGATTGAAATCCTGTTTCATGGCATAGCAAGTCACTGCACTAGTGCTGTGGGGGATTTCTTGAGTCAACTTCTCTGCAAACTTTATTGATTCAGATGGACCTACTCTAGATACAACTTACAACACTAAAATAAATTGCAACTAGTGTCAATCCAATCATGGTTCCTTTCTTCTTAAAAACTGAATATTGGTTTCCACTTTTGTCATTATTGAAGGGTAATTCATTCTATTCTAATTTGATAATTTTATCCAATGCAGTAAAAATTGGTTTCTCTGCACATCCATGGTTGTGTACTGTGTACTTGGATGGTGGATTTTTTTTGATAAGCTGACAACCCTGTGAGTTTGATTTGGATGAGGATATGCATAATTTCTTTGTTCTAAATTTCCACAGTTTTAGTAATAAACATATGTTAAAGGTAAAGGTTTCCCTTGCTTGAAAGCCAGTCGTATCCGACTCTAGGGTGCAGTGCTCATCTCTGTTTCTAAGCCGAAGAGCCAGCGCTGTCTGCTTCTGCAGACGTTTCCGTGGTCATGTGGCAAGCATGACTAGACACCGGAGCGCACGGAATGCTGTTACCTTCCCACCGAAGTGGTCCCTATTTATCTACTTGCAATTTCTTGCTTTCGAACTGCTAGGTTGGCAGGAGCTGGGATGAAGACGGGAGCTCATTTCCGTCCTGCAGTACTCGGGAATCGAACTGCTGACCTTCCGCTTCCCAGTCAGCGTCTTAGCGACTTGAGCCACTGCAGTTAAATCACTGGAAATATTTAATGTCATCTATTAACCTTAAAATTAAATTACTGCACAAAGTTGGTTAAGTAATTCAGACGTTATTATATTAACATGTGCTTTATGAGGAGTCCAATGACAGTGCTTCTATGAAACATGCTAATAGATTATATGCTGGAGCAATATATTGCCTTTTTCTTGCTTTTGCACAGGCAGCAGATTCATGTACAGTATTATTATTACTGGCTACGTTATCTGCTAATTTTCTATCAAAAGTGATTCATTCTATTGAATCATTTATCTAATTCTTACCAGTCTTGGTGGAAATTCACTATTCTTTTAACACTATAAAACATTGACGCACATCTACTATTTTTGCTGTACCTTAGAACAATTTGATGAAAGTGCTTTAAAAAAGACTTTAAACAATATTCACAGTGGATGTGTAACAAGATAGCATTCTGTATTATGATGCTTTTCCCTCTCCCCATATATAGAATTACTGACCAGTTCCATATTGGTTTTAAGATGCTAAATGTTCCTAAATCTCTTATTGGATGTATTAATGTTCATTGCATTAGTTACTAAATGAGAACAATAAAATTTTGCTCATATATAGTATAAGATGAGGTCTTTTGTAGCAGCACATGGTCTGTTTAGAATCTATAGCAGACATTGAATGTTCATATATCAAATAAAATGCCATCTTTCTGTAGAAAATAGGTGTCAAAGGTTTCTTTGTACCTTCAACGCATGTGATTATGTAGTACAAAATGCAGAGTTTGTAAAAAATTCTTGAATATACAGGCAAAAAATGAATAATTCAAAACAACTCATAAGTTCTACACTCTATTGTACCTTTTATAATGCAGGCAGAAGATATCATTGTGTTCCCAGTAGAGCTGAATTTGCAAAGTTACACCTCTGAAAATGCCAAATGGTCTATGGTCTACTTTTGAGAGCTGTCACATATGTAAAGATTTTTTTTTTTAAGAAAAAGAATAGAAAGAAAGACAGCTGAATGAGAGCAGTAGATCATTAAAGAGAGAGAGCGTCCCTGGGTATCACAGTGTTTTAAAAGAGCATTGTGTTGTTTTCCATATTATGCTTTTCTTTCTTTTAAAGAAATGATATACACAACTTTAAAAATAAGGTATAGCATTCCTGTTTTAAACTGGTTGTTCCTTAATCTTGAAAACTGTCAAATGCTTTTTATCCTTTTTATTAGAATGCAGTCATATTGTTCCTAATTGGTTTCAAGTGTATTTTAGCCATAAGATTCAAGTCTCCCTAGTGAAAAATTATCAATAAAGTTAAAATAAATTTGAATTGATATAACTAATACATTTGGGGTTTTTATTCACTTTTGATTTGACCTACATATTGTATGAGAATACTCTTAAGTCAGTCAGCTAAAAAGTTGTATGCTAATGTTAAAAGACTGAAATAAGAGTACTTTGAGAGCAGGTTTTATTCTTGATAGTGATGAAATTCACAGCAAAACAAATAATTTTGTGTGGAACAGTTTTCCCAAGGTAGTGCCTGTTAATTGGCAAAATATACCTGATGTTTAAGACAGATGATAAGATCATGTGCCATGTGTTGTTATGTGATATTGAAGTATAAACAATTGCATACAACCACTTCCAATTTTGCTAGATTCTAAAGGTCATAACTGCCAATTCTGATAACTTTGTCATTTGGTTTTACAGAATTATTTCTGTGTTCTCTCTACTTAGTTATTGACAAAGGATAATGGCTCTCCCAACAACTGAGTTACTGGTGAACCATAGCATTTTCTATGTAGGAGTTTATAGTAATATATCTACTTGCCAGGCTGTGAAGTAGCAAGATCTTTCTACATCCGTGAAATGATTACCTCTTTAACAGTACTTATATATGATAAAAATGACAGCAGATCAAATTAGCCTTACATAGGAATGGGGAATGTTCTGGGCTAGCAATAGAGTAAGTTGTCTTTGCCTACACATATAAGAAGTATTTGCTAAAACACATATTTTGTAGCTTTTTGCTTTCTTTATTCATTCATTCATTCATTTCATTTATTCGATTTATACCCCGCCCTACTCGACCAGGGCCGACTCAGGGCGGCTTACAACAAGTAAATCAAATACAGTATACAAAAATTACAAATGGTACAGTGTTACAATACAGCAAATTAAACAATAAATATTAGAAATAAAACACAGTATAACAACAATAGCAACAATGTGATCAATATAATTCGTATCAGAGCATTGCACAATTTAAAATTGTGGACGTATATGAAATATAGATAAAATTCAAACAAATTAAAATGTTAAAATGATTAGACTAGTTTTGACCAAAAGCAGGCTACTTCATTAGTGTTATCTTGGCTGTTCACTGCACAAGAAGGTAAGTTTGAGGAGGGAGGGTCAAGTAGTAAAAATGAACGTGAAACCTTTTGAGCCTTTATGAGTCTTTATATAGAAAACCATGATTTAAATCTAGTCTAACTGACTAATGATTTAAATTGATTTGATTTAAATCAAATCCACCAGTATATTCAACTAGTTCAACTATCAACATTTCTGTGTTATCCTCTTCAGTATAGTGCATTGAGAGGACTATATTACTTGGTCTTACAAAAATGGCACTTCCTTATTGTTTGTGGATTTCTAAGGAATAAGACACATCCAAGGAATTGTTGATCAGCATTGATCAATTGATCAGTTCCTCTGTGAGTTTCTTGAACACAAAGAATATCACATGTCCATTCAAGACAAAGTGAAGCCAAGAGTACCTCATTGAAAGAAGAGATGCCCTCTATGTTAAAAGAAATCATTGCCATTTTTGGTCCTGAAAAAGACCATTGGGCCATTGCAGGCGCACCCCCCAATAAAGGACTCAGACAATAATGAAAGTGGATAACGGCATTGGGCCACATTTATTGATTCATGCCCTAGTCCGAATTATAAATTTCTATTGGTAAAACGACCAATCATAATTCTTAAGGCAAGCAGGCCGAAGTAACACTGGTAAGGTACCACCCAAAATTGCCAACGGCAATTGGTTACAATGTATCTATTTGTATCTATTTGTTTGTTGACAACAAACAAATTGTTGACCGTAGTCAATATCTAACTAATGACCCCACCCTCTGACTCGTATCCGTGAAATCACGGGGTGATGCATGCTGTCTAGCTATAGCCATCACCCCGTCGCCTAGTTCGTCGTTGACCGGACAACGTTTAACCAACTTACGCCTGTCTAGTGTTGTCCAGTCAATTGTGAACCTGCCGGATACCTGTGGGTCATAAATGTTTACCTTACCAGTGCTACCCGCCACACGGAGGGGCTTCAAAGAAGGCCTGATGCCCCCCCAGACCGTCAGCTCGGTCAACAGGCCTGCTCGCCAATCACCCAACAGGAGGTCCATACCTCCTCGCGACAGATGGACCCCATCCCCTGCATACAGGTCATAATTTTGTAGACTAATAGCGGGGTAACGACTGACCCTCCCCCAAGCCCTGTCGACAAGGAACCGCGCCACTGCCCTATTCACCATGCGTCTAGCGCGGTCAAGGGCCAGGAGGTCGAAACCTCCTCTGTACGCATGGCGCGGGACCATGTCCGACCAAACAAGGGTTGTGGCGGGCCAGACGTAATGCAGGTAGGCGAGGTCCTCGCAAATCGCATGCTTGAGCGATAAGCCGGTGACCTGGCCCAAATCATTGCCCCCTAGGTGTATGATGAGAATGTCAGGCAGGTCAGCATTCTGACCTGAAAAAAGGAAAGGCAGCAGCTCCCGCCATAACATTCCGGGCTTACCATGCCATGTGAGACTTGCGTATGCACCCAGTCCCAGTCGGGGTCCCCACTCTGTCGCCGCAGCGTAACGCGCTGCCCTGTGCACGTAGCTATGGCCCACCAGCCATACTGTCACCGGTGTAATACGACACCCAGGGTCTGTAAAGAAAAACGAGGAAGAGAAGGTAAGGTGACTGAAATGGTACTCACGGCGGAAGTGGGCGCACATAAAACTGAAAACATTGCGAACCCCACCTTCCCATGCTGCGTATGTCAGCCCCGGAGTACCCAAAAGCAGCTGCAGTGGAGGCCGCCCCTATTCGGAATGAATGGGTGCCATAACGTGCGCCCGGGAGGCCCACACTGGCCAGCGCTTTGCCTGTCACCTTCCAAAATTGAAATTTAGTAAGGGGAGACCCATCATGGTGACAGAAAAACGGGCCATGGTGCATGCCACGCAGTGCAAGAAACTCCTGTAGGGCACCAACCGGACAGATGTCTGCCAAAGAACACCGTAGCAGTCTTACACTACTGCCTACGCCATGCTGATCGGCCTTAGAGGAGCAAATCCTCAACTGAGCCCAGTCTTTGGCAACATATACATCCTCGAGTTCCAGTGCCCTACGACTTGCATCCGCCTTAGACAGCATCACAAGTTCGCTGATGCGGAGCGCTCCAAAAAATGCCACCATTGTGGCTGCGTGAAATAGGGCTGCCTTGTATCTATCAAAACAGAGGCCTGGCCAGCCCCGGGCCAACTGGGTAAGAACCCCTGGGGAAATCGGGTGGCGGTCGTCCTGGCAGCGCTCGCGCACCCACCCCTCCAAAACATGTCTCACACGGAAGTCAGTGGTGCTGTCCACATGACCTCCCACTTTGGCCATAAAAGCCAACGCTGACAGCTTAGATGCTATGGTGCGAGGTGCAAGGCCCTGAGCGTGCAGGTAAACCATGAACCGCAGAACATGGGTTACCGGGATCGGCCAGGTTCCTGGCAGTTGAAATTGGGTACAGAATGCCCTGAAAGAATTAAATGCGTGGTGATACGCCTTACGCGTGCGTGGCGCTAGTGACAGGCCAATCGCCCGGTTCACCTCTCCTTGCCAATGGTCCATATCTCGTCCGGGAGTGGCGAGGGAAATTCCTCCGCATCCGGGGCCAAGGCACGGAACCGGGAGATCTGCAGGCGGGACAAAGCGTCAGCAATATCATTATTAACCCCTGGGACATGCCTGGCCCTGAAAAGAACGTTGAGGCGCAGGCTGCGCAACACAAACTGGCGCACTAGATCCATAACCCTGGGCGATTTAGAAGTCTGTGCATTGACAATGTGGACAACAGCCGCATTGTCACACCAGAAATGCACAACCGAGTTGGCCCACTCCTCGCCCCATAGCATCAAAGCACCCAGGATAGGAAAAAATTCGAGATATGTGAGATCCCGCAGGCGACCCGTGCCTGCCCAGGCCGGTGGCCACCCACCATAGGCCCACTTCCCATTGAAGTACATCCCATAACCCAGGGATCCTGAGGCATCAGACTGAATCTGAAAGCAGGGGGAAGCCAGGAGGTCAGACCTCCAAAATGAGACCCCATTGAACTCCCTCAGGAACTGTAGCCAGACAAGCATGTCAGCTCTGATACCCCGGGTAAGCCTGACCCTATGGTGGGGCCTGGATAATCCTGCCATGGCGTCGCACAGGCGCCTAGCAAATGCCCTGCCCGGTGCGACCACCCTGCAAGCGAAATTGAGGTGACCATGGAGCACCTGCAGTTCCCTCAGTGATGCCTTGCGCTTGGCCAGCAAGTCCGAAATGAGGGCCACTATTCTGGACACCTTATCCCGCGGTAACCTAGAAGCCTGCGCTACCGTGTCAATCTCCACCCCCAGGAAGACTAGCTGGGTAGATGGGCCCTCGGTCTTTTCAGGCGCTAAAGGGACACCGAGTTCCTCCATTAGCGTCTGAAATGTGTTGAGGAGACGTGTACACGTGTCCCAGCCCCGTTCACCCCCGAATAAAAAGTCATCCAGGTAATGGGCTACAGACCGGGACCCTGACCTGCGGACGAAAGCCCACTCTAGGAATGTGCTGAAACGCTCGAAGGCCGAGCATGATATGGAACAGCCAAAAGGCATGGCCTTATTTCACCCCGAAATTTAAAACCCAGCAACTCAAAGTCGCCCGGGTGCACCGGCAAGAGGCGAAAAGCCGACTTAATGTCGCACTTAGCCAGCAGCGCACCCGGGCCACATGAGCGCACCATGCGCAGTGCGTGGTCAAAAGATGTATACCTGACTGAGCAAAGGTCATCAGGGATAGCATCATTGACCGAGCGTCCGGCTGGGTAGGACAAGTGATGAATGAGGCGAAACTCGCCCGGTGACTTTTTAGGCACTAAGCCCAAGGGCGATACCTTAAGATTGGGGAACGGGGGTGAAGGGAAAGGGCCAGCGACCCTGCCCGCAACGACCTCCTTAATAATGCTGGCAGCAGCCACCTCCTCCCTCCCCCTAAGGGATAAAAGATTGGGGGCATCCTGGGGGGACCTATCCCCCATGAAAGGGATACGGAACCCCTGCCTAAAACCCTGAATGAGATAACCTGCATCCTCTCCTTTCGGGTACAATGTGAGCCAACGCTCCAACATGTCCACATTAATTGGGGAGGGGGCCTTTCGGTGAACTAGCTCCATCTGCGGCAGTCTTGCCAGCCCCGTGTCCGCCCCTCCCTCTGCCCCGCGTCCCTCCAGGCCTGGGACAGGCAGAGGCCGCATGGGGGCCACCACAGGCGGGACACTCATGTCTGTATTTGCAGTTCTTCCTATTGCAGGAACCATTAGACGAGAAGGTCCAGCACAGCAGGCCGGCTGGAACCCCCTGCCCCGCCACCTGGCGGGGAACCTGTGCTGGGGCCGCTCGCTGGACCGCATGTCCACAATGGTATCTCTCCCCGGGCGCGGGGCGCGTGGACGTCATGTACAAAAGCCATAGCCTCTGACATGGCTCATCCCACCTCATCTCGGGGTGCAGGGGAATCCGCATACGGAATTCCTCGTCATAAGCCAACCACGATGGGCCCGGAAAGTCAACCATCGCCCTATAGATGTTGTCCAAATACTGGACCATCGGAATTGCCAAATCCGGCCGGGCCCTGAGGTACACCACCATGTATATAAGGTAGGCCGGCAACCAGTTGGCCCACGTGCGTGGTGGCTTGCGACGACGTGCCTGCTCCTTATCCTTCTCATCCTGCCCCTCCCTCTCTTCCTTGGTGGGCTCTCTGTTGAGAAGTGAGAAGATATCCACGTACTCCCCCCGCCAGATCTTCTCTTTGGTGGTCTGTGCCAAATGGTCACCAAGTGGTAAGGAATACCCTGCTGTCGGCAAGGCCGACACAGGCACAGCAGGAACTGCAGGCATCTGAAAAGGGGCCTGTACTAACCCAGCCACCCCCAAAACATTCCCCACAGGGTAGGAACCCCCACCACCACGGGGCCCTGAGTGTTAGTTGTCGTCGCCGGGTAGGGCGTCAGCGGCTGTACCGCCGCACCACCTGCGCGAGGCCAAGGCCATTGAAACGCGCCCTCCCCCAACGTGGCCACGTGTGTGGGTGCACTGGTTTGAACCGCATACTCACACGCTGCACCCCCATAGGCCGCCCCCACCGGGGGTTCCGGCCCACTGGGGGCGTCGGAGCTCACGACCGCCGTAGAGCTCGTCGATGGGGCCTGACCCGCGCCGGTCTGTTGGTTGGGGAGCTGCGAAGCAGTGGCCGAGGTCGTGCCACGCGCCTCAAGCAGCTCGACCCGTCCCGCCGCCTGCCGCTGCCCAGCAGACGACGCGTCAAAATGAAGCCCAAAGGGAGCCCCAGCGTGGCTAGCCCGGGCCAGGGATGCCTCGAGGGGCGCAACGCGGGCCAGTAAGGCTTCCACGCTGACATGGGGCAAAGGGCCAGCCGGCCCGCCCACTCCAGGCATGAGTACAGGTCCCTGTACCCCGGGGCCCGAATAGGGCCACGACCCCACACCCGGGCCCGGTAGGGCCGATGTAGCAACCTGCCAGGGAAGGGGACCAGACCACCCCCCAATGCTGGAAGGCCCCGGAGCGAACTGCGCCCCTACGGAGGAAGGCCCCGCGGAATGAGCAACACCAGGAGCGGTGCCCACCGCTTGCGGGCCGAGGGCCGCAGCCCCCACTGGACCCGTGCGCGGGGCCCCATTATCCGGCCAAGGGGGAATAGACCCCATTCCACCGGTCCCGGTGGATGCAGGCAAAGGCGGCTGCTGGGGAGGCGCAGCCGCGGTCCTCGGACCCGGATTGCGCCTCCGAACCGCACGAGCCGCGCTCGCCGCCTTCTTCTTCTTCGAGGGCATCTCAGCCACTCGATGGAAAGCCGAAAACGAGAAAATTCAGCAGCCAAAAGGCTTCCCGGTAAGGGTAAAAGCGACGGAGGTAAGAGGGAAAAACTTCTCCGCTCCGTCGCTTCGCAAAATGGCAGCGTGGCTGCCTCGTGGCCACCCCTTTTATAAGGGAGCTGGCCACGTCCCTAACTACCCGGATGCCTTTGTCCTATGGGGGGGCCCGCAAAGAGCGCGGCGGCCATTTTGGCGCCGCGCTTGCATTTTGCTCATCAGTATGTTTATGGTTTAGTGCTTCTGGATAGGAAGGATTAGCTGGCTGCACTCTGTTGCCCAAGAGACACCGAAATATCCAATGCTTTCTACACTTCAGGGAAGTTCCTTCTATGTCCCCCAGGTATCTGTGAATAGGTTCCATTGATAATTTCTTCTTTCATTGATTTGCTAAAGTGCTTGGAGATACTTCAGATGAATTTTTTTATGTGAATGAATGGTTTGTCCCTAATTCTGAAAGGCAAATTCTACCAAAAGATTAATTAAATGATTGGTCATCATTCGTGCAAATAAGGCTGCAAGGGAGCATGCTTTATTTTAAACTAGCATATCTGTCCATATATCACGAGGCCTAAAAGAAAGAGAGGGACTGACTTTGTTAGAACTCCTGTTTTTCTATCCAAAGATAAATTATTGGAAGGAATTAGGCAAATGTCTATTTACAGGTTTTATTGTTTTCACAGTTTAAAAATGTTTTAAATAGGTATTTTGATATTCTTATAAATGTTGATTTTGTTTTCAGTATAAGAAAAATTGTCCTTGCTCTGTGAATACCTCGCTTAAACAGCAGAATTTTCTCTGAATGGTCGCCTCACTTAACAACTAAAACCAACCAAAAACTCGCTT
Organism: Bradypodion ventrale; assembly: GCA_035047345.1. Lineage (NCBI taxonomy): Eukaryota > Metazoa > Chordata > Lepidosauria > Squamata > Chamaeleonidae > Bradypodion > Bradypodion ventrale. The sequence goes on from JAWDJE010000005.1 coordinate 125,638,274, forward strand.
AACTAAATTGGGGTTCGCAATCCCCCCCCCACCAGAATTCCAAATTGGTCACTTACAATGGTGTTTCGCTTAAAGAGCAAACTCTCTTAAAGAGCAATCCAATGGAACGGATTATGCTCTTTAAGAGAGGTACCACTGTATTGGAATTATAAAAATGTGATCTGTTTCTTCTGTTCTGATCAATTATGATTATTCATTTTTCTGTTACGCTGGTTAGAACTGGGGCAGTATTTGTTTCCTTTAAAAAGTATCATTAATTAGGTTTTTCATGGTTCACTTGTGTTAGATGCAGGGGAAATTTGGTTCCAACTAAATCTTGGTTCCATTCTGTCTCTATACCTACCTTTTAACTTGGATGATGTGATTATTTCCTTGTTTCTTGATCTGGATAGCACCTGAGGAAGATTTTTTCAAATGTTTTTTGATTTACCTCTAGGTATCTGGAACTAATTACTTTATTATGGAATTGTCCTTGGTGTCATTCATCTCCACACTTTTCCTTTATTGTGTCATCTTCCTGTTCATGTATAGTAGATGTTTTCTATTGAAGATTAGAAATAAACTAGGGGTTAATAGATTGGATTGAAAGAGCTAGAGTGACCCATATCTCAAGACACTTCTCTACGAAGCTCCCTTTTTCGCTATTATAGTGTCATAGTGGTTGGAGGCTCTGTTTTGTGATGACTATTTTGTGGTAACTCTGGGTGACTACTTTGAGAACAAAACTCAGATTTGAGGATAAAGTCTTGTTTTCTGTTGAAGTTGGTGACTTTATTTTGTTCATTTTGTTCTTTTGTCAGTTTTTAAAATATATTTTATTGTAATGTTTGTCTTCTTTTAGCATTGTCTTAATGTGTATTTTTAAATGTTTTTAAAATGTGAAAGTGCCATTGTTTAGCATAGTAAGTTGTATAGAGTAGACCCATTGAATCAGTGAGGATTTGGTAAATCATGCCCTCCCTAAGTTTAATTGATTCAAATGGGCCTACTTTAGTGTGACTCACATTTACATAATAACTCAGGTAGTAATGTTTAGAGATACAGTAAATGAACATTGGAAATTAATCTTTAATCCAACTTTAATCCTGTTTTTGTTTAGGGTACTCAGGTTGATCCCCTTTGGCCTCACAGCTTTAAGACTAATGTTTTCTAAGTGATCTTTATGTTGGAATGAATGACTTGTATTTTTGTTACAACAAATTTGTGCTACGTTTTTTAAAGCTATGATTTAAGAGAAGAATTGGAGTTGTTGCAAATCTATCTGAACTCCAAAAAGCAGAATTGCAATTGAGAATTCTTTTCTTAACTTGTTGCAGGCCAAACAAATAGTAAAGTCTTTGGATAACCATGCATAGTATGCTTGTTTATTATTGGGGTCATCCTGAATAGGATAAGGGATTTTGTTGATCAGATCCCCTAATCTATTGCCAAATTCCCAGCAGAAGACCAATAGCAATAGTAAATGGACTAGGCCAGGGGTTTCCAACCTAAATGGCCTACGGCCCCATTTCATGTGGCTCCCACCCTTCCAAGGGCATTCGAGAAACAAATACCCCCTTTTAAGCTGTTTGGACAAAATGGTCACCCCCATCATGCAGGTAGGGGAAGATGACCATCCGGCCCTCAAAGCTGGCTGAGAGAGTGTGACCCGGCCCCCAGGTTGAAAAGGTTGGGAACCCCTGGACTAGGCTGATTTCACTAACATTTCAGTGATAGAAGGATAGCAGAGTTATAGTACTTTCTTTCCCACACTATTTCCCTAACCTAAATCATCTGCTGCAATTTGTCCTGCTGGGAAAAGGACATACAGTGGACCCTCGATTAACGACACGTTCAAATAGCATCATTTCTTCTTAATGGATGCACAAATGTTTTTCCTCGCCATGTGACTATCCGCACAATGACAAAAAAACGTCGTTGTGCGGACTAATGATGTTTTTTAAACGTCGTTGTGCGGATAATGACAGTTTTTTGCCACTAGATGGCGCAGCTGCCATTGAAAACTGCACAACGATGTTTCCCCTATAATGACGCTACTTGGGGAACCAAGCAACGTTGTTATGTGAGTGTCTACTGTAATTATATTTCTCCTTCGTATAGTTTGTGAATCCCCCCCACTCATGGGTTATGCGCCTGCGCAGAACGGAGATCGGAGGCTTGAAAAGCTATTGGTCTAAAGTTTTGGCGGTAAGACCGCCCACCGTACCGCCCACCCTGAGGCGCCCGCGCGCCATTTTACCTCAGTTCTCTTCTTTCCGCCGTAGCAGCAGGACGATCGTCGAGAGCTTCTCAGTTTTTATCGCCCTTCTGAGGGAAAGCTTTAGCTAATTTCAACAATTTTTGCCGGCAATCTTGTCCCACGGGCAGGATTTCCACCCCGGCGCTGTTTCTTCTTTCGAGTGGACTCAGTAGCCAATTTTTTTGCATCGATCACCGTCTCCCCCCTCAAGGGGGTGGCGGCTGGTCCGCCCTTCGGGGTATTTGCTTCCAGAAACTTCCACTGGAATAATTTTTTCCGCGGTTGATGGCTGCAGCTTTTAAACAGTGCACGGCTTGCCTTAAGAAGTTCCCGGCTTCCGACGGCCACAGCCTGTGCCTCTTTTGTTTGGGAGAGTCGCATCAGAGCCAGTCCTGCCCGCATTGCAAAAAGTTCACACGCCTCGCGGTGCAGAACCGAAGCAATCGCCTCAAGGCTCATCTGATGGAGCTCGCTCTGGCTCCCGCTGCGTCTGCTTCCACGTCTGCCGCTGCCTCCCAGCCGCCGCCGGCTTCTTCCTCCATGCTTCCGATTAGGAAGAAGAAAAAGAAGGACAAGAACGGTGAGAAGAAGCGCAAGCGTGGGTCCGAGAAGAGACGGTCGCTTCCTCCCACCCCGCGCACACCCGCCTCTCCCGGGCCTTCGCCGCCGTTCTCGACTGCCCGATGTCCTTCTCCGGGGTCCTCCATCTGGGGAGGACGGTCGTCTTCCGGGTCACCTGAGAAAGGACGCAGGGCTGGGGCTCCAACTCGCCCACTTCAGGTGCTCCCCTCTCCTCCTCGGGGAAGAAACCGTTCGCCGAGGCAGGCCTCCGTCTCCCCAAGGCCCAGGACGCCGACAGACGACGCGGTCGTCACCGTTCCGACGACCGTTTCGCCGACGCCGGCCACCGTTTCGACGCCCACCGTTTCGTGGACCACCATCCCGCCGGCCACCGGGGCTCTACCGTCAGCGGACTCGGACGCATCCCAGATGGCTCTCGTTCGAGAAATGTTCTAGGTCATGGCGTCGTTTGCGACCAAGTTCCAGACCTCCATGCCTGCGGCCTCTGCGGCTCCGGTTCCGACCACCGCAAGCCCCGGGCATGCCGGCCCTGCCATGGCCCCACCGACCTCCCGTGGGTCGAGTGTCCGCTCCGCCGGCCCACCCAAACCGTCGTGGTGTGGTCCGGACGTTGATGCGGTGGACTCCCATCCCGCCGGCCCGCCCAGGCCGTACTGGCGCGGTCCCGACGTGGATGAAAGAGTTCCTCCCTCGTCCTCCGATGAGTCCAGCTCGTCGTCGGAGGAGGACGAGGGAGACGTCGACGCCGAGCGCACGCCGGAGCAGACTATCGGCGCGGTGGACCCACCGCGTGGTGAGGACCAACGCTCGCTGACCGCCATGCTCACAAGGCTGGGCACCGCACTCAACCTCAAAGTTGATCAACCGCCGCTGGAGGGTGAGGATCAGATGACCGCGAAGCTCGACAGACGTGCTGTACGGCCGGTCCACATAACCATGCTCCCCTCCATGATGACTTCGGCGAGGGCGACATGGAGAAAACCATTGGCGGCGCACTCCGTTTCGTCCAGGCTCGACAGCATGTACCGAGTCCTGGACGAGAACGTCGAGTTCCTGCAGGCTCACCCCCGCCGAATTCCCTGGTGGTCAAGGCCTTCCAGCATAGGACGGCCACCAGCGGGTTCCCGGTCCCATCGACGCCGGAGGGAAAGAAACTGGACGCGGTGGGACGTAAGTTCTACGCCACCGGCTCCCTATTCTTCCGTGCCGCCAACTACTCGGCCGCCATGGGCCTGTATCAATCTCACCTCTGGGAGCAGGTGAAGGTTGAGACGGCGAAACTGCCCGCCGACGCCCAAAAGCGGATCGACGCGCTGGCCACCGAGGGGGACTTCGTCGCCGAGCAGCTGATGCGCACTGCCTGGCATATCAACGACTATGCGGCTAAGGACATGGCCTCCGCAATCTACCTCCGTCGCCATGTTTGGCTCAGGGACACCTCCCTCGATGACGCTATGAAAAAGCTCATCGAGGAGTTTCCCTTCGACGGGCAGGGCCTCTTCGGTCAGGATACCGATAAGGTCCTGAATGAGATGCGCCAGACCAATTCCACGGCCAAGTTCCTGGGGCTCACCACGCCGGCTCCGCCCGCCAGGCCGAGGTTCCAGCCTTTCACACGGCGATTCCAGGGCAACCCGCAGCAGCAAGGACCGACGGAGCAGCCTAGATCCAGCTCCTACAAACAGCGGCGTCAGCACAAACCCCGCTACCGACCCTACGGACAGGACAAGCGTTCTGGTGCGAGGTCCAAGTCCCGCGTTTGAAGCTGCGACTGCCGAGTCTCTCTCGCTCCACATCCCGTACCTCCCCCTCCGGAACTTCCTCCAGGTATGGTCGGGCATCACGGACGACCAGTGGGTCTTAAAGATCTTGTCCTCTGGCTATGCCATCGAGTTCGTGCGGGTGCCTCGGGTAGGAAGACATCGTCTCACCACCTCGTCCCCCCATTTGGAGGAAGAAATATCAACCCTTCTCTCCAAGGGAGCCATCGAGCGGGTAACACCGTCCGACTGGGACAACGGTTTCTACTCGAGGTACTTCGTGGTCCAGAAGAAGGACGGAGGCCTTCGCCCGATCCTGGACCTGCGTCGCCTGAACAAATGCATCCACACCAGGAAGTTCCGGATGGTGACCCTGCAGACCGTCCTCCCCCTCATCAACAAAGGGGACTGGTTCACAGTCATAGACCTCAAGGATGCTTACTTCCACGTCTCCATCCTCGAGGAACACAGACGGTTCCTCCGCTTCCGCATCGACAATTCCATGTACCAGTACCGGTGCCTACCGTTCGGTCTGGCCACGGCACCGCGGGTCTTCACCAAATGCATGGCTCCGGTGGCTGCATTCCTCCGCCAACGGAGCATCAGGGTCTTCCCGTACATCGACGACTGGTTGATCGTCTCCCCCACCAAATCGTCAGCCGCTCGGGACACACAATACACGGTCCACCTCATGGAGAGTCTCGGCCTCAGGATCAACTTCACCAAATCGAAGTTGACTCCCTCTCAACGCGTCGAGTACATCGGAGCGGTACTCGACTCGCTTGCTACGAGAGCCTACTCCCCCCAGAAACGCTTACAGGACATTGCGCAGGGGGTGAGCGAATTGCGCACCAAACCGTGCATCCGGGCGAAGAAGGCTCAGAGACTTCTAGGCCTGATGGCCTCAACGACGGCAGTGATTCCCCACGCCAAGTTGAAATTCAGGTCCCTGCAATCGTGGCTCCTTCACGAGTTCGACACACTTCGGGAGAGCCAGTCCAAACGGTTGACCCCGTCTCCAGAACTGAGGGACCAACTGCTGTGGTGGTCTACACCACTCAACGTGGCTGCGGGGAAGAGCTTCTACCCCCCGCAACCCTCGTTGCAGATACTGACCGACGCAAGCAACCTCGGCTGGGGCGCTGCTTGCGGGACTCTCACGGTCAACGACACCTGGACACCACACGAAACGGTGCACCACATAAATTACTTGGAACTGCTGGCCATTTGGAAGGGCCTGCGTTCCTTCGAGACTCTGCTCACCGGCAAGGCGGTTCACGTGGCCTCGGACAATACCACGGCGGTGGCGTACCTCAACAAGCAGGGAGGAACACGGTCCACCACCCTCCTGTACCTTGCAGTGCAGTTGTGGGAATGGTGCCTGGAGAGGCACATTTTCCCAATTGGAGTGCACATTCAGGGCACACTGAATGTTTTGGCAGACCACCTGAGCCGTCTCACCTCGACGACCCACGAATGGGAGCTGGACAACGGGGTGTTCCAGTCGCTTTGCGAGGCCTGGGGAACGCCGAGCATCGACCTCTTTGCATCGGAGTCCAACAGGAAGCTCAGCAGGTACTGCTCCAGAGCAGGCATCGGACTGAACTCCGAAGGCGATGCCTTCATGAAACGGTGGGATCAGGACTATCTCTATGCCTTTCCTCCGTTTCCTCTGGTCCAGAAAGTACTCACCAGGATGTACCAACACAGAACCAATGCAATCCTGGTGGCGCCGGCATGGCCGCGCCAACCCTGGTTTCCGCTACTGTTGCGCATGTCGTCACAGTATCGCACACTGCCGGAGTCACCGACGCTTCTCCAAATGGAGCACGGCCAGCTGCACCATTCGGACCTGCCCAGCCTCCACCTCACCGCGTGGAGGATAACCCCAGACTGTCCAGGATCCTTGAGCTAGCGCGGCGCCCTTCCACAAGGAGGTCCTACGCTTCCAAATACAGGCGCTTTTGTGCTTTCCTGGCTTCCCAGCACATGGCCCCCCCGCAGGTGGGACTGCAGGACGTTTTAACCTACCTCCTCCATTTGGCGGAGTCTGGCCTTAGCATCACCTCCATCCGAGTGCACCTCGCAGCAGTGGTGGCACACTCCCCGGCTGGTTCGCCCGCTGCTGGGGCTTTCCGTGACCAAACGGTGAAGCGTTTTCTCAAGGGACTACGGAACGCTTTCCCTCCGGTCAGGACTCCTACGGCTCAATGGTCACTGTCTACCGTGCTCAACGCGCTCACCAGGACCCCTTTCGAGCCCATGGCCACCAGCAATGTTCGCCTCCTCACATGGAAGACGGCATTTCTTGTGGCTATCACGTCAGCACAACGAGCTGGAGAACTGGTTGCCCTGAGAGCAGACGCACCATTTCTCCAATTCTTCAACGACCGCGTCGTTCTCCAAGCGGACATCACCTTCCTGCCCAAGGTGGTCTCCAAGTTTCACATGGCACAGACTATCTCCTTGCCAGCTTTCTTCCAGAACCCCTCTAACGCCCAAGAAAGGACTTGGCACACGCTGGATGTGAAACGAGCCTTATTGTTTTACACCAGCAGGACAAGAGAGTTCAGGAAGTCACAACGCCTCTTTGTGGCTTATGGGGGAAAGTCCAAGGGTGAACCCATTTCTGCTCAAAGGTTCTCCAAATGGATCACTTCTACCATCTACCTGGCCTACGAGTCAGCGTCACTGCCACCTCCACCGCATGTCAGGGCGCATTCCACCAGGGCGGTGGCCACATCCACTGCCTTCCTGGAGGGCACACCGCTTGAGGACATTTGTAAGGCTGCCACATGGTCCAGACCTTCTACATTTGTCCAACACTACAGGGTGGACACCAGAGCCACTGCGGACGCCAGGCTTGGCCGTGTCGTCCTCACCAGAGGGCTCCGGACTCATCGCCCCTGACGGGTCAACCTACCGCATCTTCATCGCATCGTGGGATCATCTCATCCGACTGCCCACCGACCAAGTGAGTGTGAGCTTGCTAATCTCCCATGAGTGGGGATTCACAAACTATACGAAGGAGAAAGTTCGGTTTCACTTACCAGTGATAACTTTCGTTCTTCGAGTATATAGTTTGTGAATACACACTACCCACCCTGCCTCCCCTCTTGAGCTGCACGGATGAGATCAATTGGTTTATCCTGTGCTTGGCTTAAGTATGGAACTGAGGTAAAATGGCGCGCGGGCGCCTCAGGGTGGGCGGTACGGTGGGCGGTCTTACCGCCAAAACTTTAGACCAATAGCTTTTCAAGCCTCCGATCTCCGTTCTGCGCAGGCGCATAACCCATGAGTGTGTATTCACAAACTATATACTCGAAGAACGAAAGTTATCACTGGTAAGTGAAACCGAACTTTCCATAATGTGGCAGATAGTAGCTTGAGAATAGAAAAATATTGTTTTAGAGTGGGAATGTTGTTCTGTCAACTTAGTATTGCAGGCCAGTCCACTGCCACCCTGACTTGTTTTCTTTTCTTAATGGGAAGATTTAGAAATACATATTAATGGCTCTTCCAGGCTTCCCTCAGTGTATCTGTTTAAACTAGGGGTGCCCAAACTACAGCCCATAGGCCAGATATGGCCCATGGTGCCATTCCATCCAGTTAGGGTTGCCATATGTCACAGAAAACCAGGATTGTCCCGATTTCAAGGTCGAAAAAATTGTCCTGTCCAGTTCAATAAAAATCATGTTAAAATCCCAGATTTTTACGCTCACATTAAAATACAGCAGTTAGTCTTTAAGTACCGGCAATGGTGAGCACACGTGCTGGAGGGAGACAAACTGGTGCTTCGGAGGAGGGCTCAGAGAGCCACCGCCTTATTTCACTCCCACCCCTGCGAGCAAAATAAACCCATGCAGGGACTGGTTGAGACACATGGCAAGGGGATCGGTAGGTGGTTGGGTGGAAAGATGCATGGATGGCCCGCAGAACAATCTTTCTGTGTCTTTCCATAGGCTTCATGCTTCCCCTCCCTTTATTAAAAACAAGCTTAATTTGCTTTCCCCCCAGATAGATAACCCGCCCATTTTTGTCAAGTATACTTCTGTCCCGGTTTTGTGGGAGACAATTATGGCAACTCTACATCTGGTCCACACTGCCCTTGCTGCTCCCAGATGCAGAAGTAAAATGTGCATGTACAAAACGCTGCCATAAATGACCTGTGGCTGTCATGGCACCCCTTCTTTAAACTTTGTAGATTATCTATTTTCCTTAGTTTTCAGCCCTAATTTTTTCCTCTCCAAAAAGGTTGGGTGTGATGGATGTTGGCAATAAAGAAGCTTGATTTTTTATTAGTTAAGTCAACATTGATGTCAGTTTTATAGATACAATGAATCTACTCTAGTTGGGATGACCACTTGAATGCTTGCCAAGAGATTTTATGTGTTGATAACAAGTTACTTTCCATTATTTGTAAGATTTTATTTATTTATTTTTTAACCTGTAGTCTTTGATTTTTTTAAAAAACTTTTTCTCCAAAAATACCAATAGATGGTGTTGAGTTTTTTCTTCTGTTTTTCTTTAAAGCACAACCTCAACGTTTGCCTCAACCAAATACTATGCCACTTGAAAAGTGTAAGGAAGAAACTGACAAATTACAAAATGGCCATGCATGTCTGAGCAATGGGAGTGGATTTCGTAATGGAGTTAAACATGGTGCATCAGATAACAGCAGGAAATTCTCAGCTTCTGTTTCCCAAAAAATGCATAGAAAAATCCAGTCCAGCTTGTCTGTTGGCAGTGAAATCAGCAAGAAAAGCGCTGCATATCCACATAAGCCAGGTTCTTTACCAGAAGGTAAGCCAAAACCTTTTAAGTAAACTGAACACTGAATAATCAGAACCTACTCCCATTAATAATTAGACCAACAACTAAAAACAATTCATTACAATAAAACACATGTTTCTTCCCCACTAAATAGTGGATGCACAAATGTTTGAAAGTATTTAAAAGAAGTTGAAATATGAGAATTTCTGCTTTTAAACATTTGTGCATCCATATTTAGTGTATGTTTTGGATGGGAATAATTCTAAATTATTAATGATTTGGCACTTTCATCTTAGTTGCAGCTCAGAATGGAAAGACTATGACTTAAGGAGGTTGGCAAATATGTTAGTACTGTACAGTATCTGTAATGGTAAACTCTTGGAGATGAAATTTTGTTACTGAAACTGACTTACTATGTTTCCTAAAGGCCTGTGTAAACCAGTTAGAACATGTTGAAAAGCTAGGTCAGGGCTTATTACTGCATGCTGTTTTTGCATATACAATAGAACCTCATACAACAACCATCCCATATAGCAACGGAATCGTATAACAATTAGGTTTTTGGGGGAAATGGTGTCCTGCATAACAATTTTCCCTATGGAAAAAAACCGTACAACAATTTTTCAATGGGAAAAACCACTTAGCGGAAAAAATCATTGTACGGTGCATCCCATAGGAAAAATCGCTATACGATGCATGCATCGTATTACAATATTGCGTACAACAACGAGCCCTATGGAATGGATTAAAATCATTGTATGAGGTACCACTGTGTACAGTAAAATCCTGGGTTACGACGGAAGGCCGTTCAAACAGCCTCCGTTGTAACTCAAAAAAATTGTAACCTGAAACATCCATAGGGATGCATTGAAAAATTTAAAAAATTGTCCTGAATTGATCATTGTAAACTGGAACAAATACATTAAAAATTTGTAAACCGGGATGGCATTTCCATAGGATTTGCCGTTGTGAACTGGAGCAAACTTAAACCGTTGTAACCCAGGGTTTTACTGTACATGCCTTTTCTGCATTTTTCTCCAGTGTACACTATGTATCAACAAAGTAAAATATTTCCTTTTTTACTGTGCCCAAAATTATTCTTAATAGCCCCTGAACTTATTTTTATTCTGCTCATTTCCTCTTTAGTACCACTTTAGATTTTGCCTCATTTGTTAAAAGGACTTCTTTTATCCTTCATGATACTTGCCCCCTGCTTATACCAGATGTTTATCTGTCTCTGCATGCTTACGATAGCTCCTCTGGTGGCTTAGTGGTTAAGATGCTGAGCTTGGAACCTGGAAGGTCAGGTTTTGATACCCAAGGGCTGCACTTGGGGACATGAAAGGAGCCTCATTCGGGTGTCCCCTGAGCAGAGTTTCTCCAACAAAAATCCTTTCAACCCAGAGTACTCTCTGACATGAAATTATTATTATTATCTGCATGCTTCACCACAGCGAAGATGAAAGGAAACACTCAAGAATTGAACAAAGTCAGAAACTAATGCTAGGGGTTTGACAAAATTGAGGAAGTACAGTCGTTGGCAGACACACATTAATTTTTGGTGGCTTTTGGAACAATTGGTTGACAAGCAGTTGCATGGTGTGGCCTGTATCCTGGGTACCCAATTATCAATCGAACAGATAAAAGGCCTGGAGAGATGGACAAGACAATGTCTGCTTCTACAATCAATAGATGGCTTTATGAATGTAAATAAATACAGAGGCTTCACAGCAAGGTGCAAATACATGTTGAGTGTTTCCTTTCACCTTCACTTTGGTGGAGTGCAGAAGCCACATTTATTTATTTATTTATTTATTGATCACCTTTGTATCGCCGCCCCCTCGCCGAAGCGACTCCAGTGGCTCACAAATAAAAACATAAAAAACATATAAAAAGCCACAATAAAATAATTTAAAACCATCCCCATTAAAATCCCACCCACCCACATACCAAAAAAGTTTCCTTGTTCCTACATTTCTGGACTTTTGTAAATGATAATACTTAAAATGCATGAATGTTATTGTATTGCTATTACATGCCTAAATTTAATTTGCTTATATAGGAACTTAGTCAGGGTTATGATTTCAGTAATACTGGTCACAGAACATTATACAGTGGTACCTCATAGAACGATTTTAATCAGTTCTATGGAGCTCGTTGTACGAAACAATTGCCAAACAATGCATGCATCGTATAGCGATTTTCCCTATGGGATGCATCGTACAACAATTTTTTTCGCTAAGTGTTTTTTCCCATCAAAAAATTGCTGTACGATTTTTTTTCTATAGGGAAAATTGTTAGACGGGACGCCATTCCCCCCCAAAACCTAATTGTTACATGATTTCGTTGCTATACGGGGCGATTGTTGTATGAGGTTCCACTGTATCATGAATAAGAGTGTACTTACCTATTTGAAGCTATTGTATGGCAGCTACCCATGCTAAACTGTACTACTTCAGTTTGTAAACTGGAGTTTGCATGTGTAACACATTCTGTAAACACTTACCTTGTCCAAGTTAAGAAATCTAATCAAAGGGAACAACTTTGCTAGCCCATTTACGAATATCTTTGGTCAGTTCTTAGTACATAGGATTACTAAACTCCATTGCCCTTGAACCAAAAGGTCTGTGATTTGAAATCAGAGATATCATTAGGAAAGAGTATGTGTGTGGAGGAACAGACTGATCAATCTTGAGTCTATTTTTAAAAGAGAGAAGAGCTGTGCTCATTTTTATTTTGGTTTTTCCCCTGCATATAAACATCAGTCTGTATCTCTTGACATCTATTGTCTGAATATAACACTTAGACTATATCTCTACACATATCTGTCACCTCTCTTTCAAATTTTGCATTTAGTTTTCTGGACCATGCCAGTCTCTGAACATCTTGCATCCCTCTTGCTTTTAGCTGCTGCCAAATTGTGTCTCCCTCGTCTCTCTCCCCTTTGATATATTTTATTGCATCCCACCACTCACTTGAGTAATTGAAGTGCTACATTCCTGCTTTTCTGGCTTTGTTCCCACTGTATAATCTAGGTTTTGGAGCATTTCTGGCTTCCAGAGCACCACAGCCCTTTCTGTGATTTTCTTTGGAAACATTGCTATTTCATAAAGTACAGTACACTCCCCCCCCCCCCCCTACAGACTACTGTGTATTTGGCTGAGATGCAGTTTAACTAAACTGTATTCTTACCAAAATCAAAGTGCTAACTGTATATTTGACTTATGACAAAGGATTCACTTAATTTTTCTGTCCATTATGTAGTATCAACTAAGATGTATGAAGATAATATTGCAACTTAAGTCAGTACATTATGTAGATATAGGTAAGGTAAAGGTAAAGGTTTCCCTTGTTGGAAAGCCAGTCGTGTCCGACTCTAGGGTTCAGTGCTCATCTCTGTTTCAAAGCCGAAGAGCCAGCGCTGTCTGCTTCTGCAGGCATGACTAGACACATGACTAGGCACACGGAACGCTATTACCTTCCCACTGAAGTGGTCCCTATTTATCTACTTGCAATTTCTTGCTTTCGAACTGCTAGGTGGGCAGGAGCTAGGACAAAGACGGGAGCACATTCCGTCCTGCAGATATAGAAGGCTAGAATTTTCTTTTAAAACTGAAATTCATTTTGGAATTTAGTTTTTAGTTACAAAACTATCAGATCAAAGTTTTTTCACCAAAATTTACTCAAATTGCTCTAAAACAGGAGTTCACAACCTACGGGCTGGACCTGGCTCACAACACCATTCAATCCTGCCCGTTGCCGCCTCCGCTACACCGGGAAGTGGAAGTAGGTGCATTTACATCAGCCGTAAAATGCACCCGTGCATGCGCAAAGACACCCGCAGCTGTTGTAAACATGAAAGTGGGCACATTTACAACAGCTGTAAATGTGTCTGCTTCCAGGGTGTGTGGTCCGGCTTGCTCAGCTGTCTGGGAGTGTGGTCATGCCCACAGTGTAAAAAGGTTGGCGACCCCTGCTCTGAAAGGTAGATAGTTATGGTTAAAAGGGCAAAAGGAACAATTAGTAGAGAAAATGGAATCCTGCATGTTATTTTATTATGTACTGACTCCTCCTTGTTAGCCAGATTTACTTCTAATCTCAGAGCCACAGGGGAAAACATTTATATTCTACCCAACTTAGAGACAAACACTGCTCTGGGCAGTAGAGTACATCAGTAATCAAACAGACTAACCACAATCCATAAACAGAATCCTCCATCAAAACCCACAACATAATAAAATAACAGTTGAAAATAAATAAATGACAATAGGTACTGTATCAGCAGTCAGATTTGGCTAAGGCTCTTGAATTCTTATTAAGCATACCTTTCCTGGGTAAAATACTTCTAGAGACCTCTTTGCTTCTAATACCTTCTTAAATGCCTAAACAAAAAGGGCCTGATGAATCATTTCATAGCAGAGGTGCTACCCTTTTTCAACTCCAACTGTCTTATACTACCATCTCCCACTTTTCCAGCATCCACTAATGTATGTATTTTACTTAGAGTAAAATGTCTGCATCTCTGTTCACAAAAATTGCTTTTAAAAACAGATTTAATGTGTGCCTGTTTACTTGATCAGTTTTTGCGGTTTTTAAAAAAAAAATTAAAATAATACTATGGAATACTGGGCTATTTCCTAAGCAAGTGTTTAACATTTTTTAAGAAACAAATTTTGATAAATGTAATTTTTGTATTAGTTAAATCTTGAACTTGGCTGCTGATATTTGAAGTTAGATGATATTGGTTAGGTCTGGCATTTTTTAAAAGTGGCATTCACAGTTTACTCCAGCCTTCAGCATGTGTCTGCCCAATGTCTATACAACTCTTTTAACCCCTGCTGAGGCCTCTGTTCCCATCTCTGCATGGGTCTTGAGCAAAGCCTTGTTGAGGACCTCAGCTGCTACTTTGATAGTATTTTTTCTGTTTGATACTTGCTGCGAGAGAGCAGAATGCTTAGAGATCCTCTTTGAATTTCTTGACAACTCTTTGAATATAGCTAGCTAAATCTTGACCCAGGTCAACATTTTATAACTGAGCATATTTGCTATAAAAGCCTATCATGATGACTTAGAGATTGACCCATCTCTTAGAAATGTGAAGTTTTGACCTTTTTATCAAAATACACAGTTCATCATTAAGTTCTCCTTGTTGATGTATTGGAACATAGATAGCGCCAAACTTTAAAAAGTGTTCCAGGATAGAGGCAGGCTGTTGCACATATTTTACACAAATGACTATTCCAAGAGCATTGGCAGAAAACATTACTAAATATATAAATTTATATGAATTATGAAGAACAAGACTTGCTAGTGAAGAACTAGCGTGGTTTATAAAAAGGCAAGTTCTGCTTCATCAAACATCTCATCCCTCACCATTGACTTTGTTGATTAGGGCTAGTAGAAGTTGCATTCTAATGGAATGAGAATCCAACTTGAAACAAAACACATTTTTACATAGTAGATTAATTTAATGAATAATTAAATGCTTTTGGTTCACATTCCCCTATGATGGGTAGTAGGTGGGTAGGTAAACAGTTAGGTAGACACAGTGATGCACTCTAAAAAAAATTCCTACCACCTCTGTGGGTGGGGCCAGCCAGTTGGGCGTGGCCTTGGGGAATTTCTGCTACCTGTTCTCTCAAACGGGACAGGACCTGCTTCAGTGCATCACTGGGTAGACAGACTGGCAGAATATGAATCGGATAAACAAGGTAATGTATGATCATTTTTGCATCTGCTGTAGCACTGGCAGTGACCGCCTTCCCCTTCTCAAAAAAGTGGAGGCACAGGATCCTAACGTTGTTTCAGTTTTCAGGTCAGAACTTTCTGTATTTTTGAAATAAAATCTTGTTCAGATTTTTTTATTCAGGAGTGTATCAGTTTTTGGCACAGAATCGACCATATAGACTTTTAAATTTGCTGGATAATTTGTATATTGTCAGGGGCATAAGTGTGATATCCGACTTTTTTCCAGAGAAAGGAAATTGCCACCATTGACTCTAGCTGAGCTGTTAAAATGTACAGCGTTGCAGTGCACTTCCTGTGGGTTAGAAACGTTGCTTTGACTGTGTAAACTTGAAATGGGACCACAGAATATTTATTCTGGAGCGACTTAATTTGGGTGAATTAAATGTACACGAAAAGCAAAGTTTTAAAAAGTTCGTCTATTAGACATTCATTAACACTATCCTGAGGCAGAATCATCATAGTGCACAATTTCTCTGTGTAATTGGGCATGCATAGTTCACTTTAACCAATGGTAATTAGCAAAGAATAAAACGGCTTTGTTTTTTAGAACAGTGATGCCGGCCTGCTTACACAAGTGGAATGCAATAGCTGTTTTTAGAACTTGCCTCAAAGTTAGAAGTAGTTATTGTAGATGGCTCTTCCAAAAGAAGGTTGTTTAAGTGCACATGTTTCTCTCTCTTTCTGAGTTTCACTCTGAAAACCTTTGTTTTCATATGACTCACGTTTTCTTAATATCTTAACCTATAAAACCAAGTGTTAACCGTTGGAACTGGCTATAGGTTGCTATGCCTCGCCCTACTTGCCTGCACTCACCCTTCGTGCAAACGGCCGATCTGGGTCCGCAGGTCAACAAAGGATTGAGAAAACAGGCAGTGGGGCAACAGCCCCACAAATGCGAAAAAAGGGAAACAACTTCCTTTCCCAACATTCCTTGTGCCGTGCCGTGCCAGAGCCAATCAGGCTGAGAGGCTCTCGCACGGCGCGGCGCAAGTAACGTTCGGAAACGTGCCGCAGCCAATCAAAAGAAAACCATTTTTTTAAAACGCAGCACAAACACAAAGCACAAACCCATTACTACAAGCCCCAGCGTCATGCTCGCCATGAGAGCGCAGAACGCTGAGGAAGCCGGCGCCCAAAAAATAAAACAAAAACACCGGGAGAGCAAGTCCGACAAGCCGCGGGAACCAAAGCCCCCCTCCCGAACAGCGCCTGAAGCTCCTAATCGGAGTTTCCCCTTTAATATCACTGGGTGGGGGCGGGGGGGGTGTTGTGTTCCCCCTCTCTACTGGCTCCCCTGGGGTTGAGAGGGTTGGGGGGACCGAAGGAGTCTGTCTCCCCAACCCTCCTGACCCCAGGGGACCCGGCAGAGAGGGGATTCCCCTTACACACACACACACACACACACCATTTTAAAGAGAAGAAACCAAGCGGTTACTTCTCTTTAAAAATGGAGTTGGGGGGGGAATCCCCCTCTCCGATGGCTCTCCTGGGTCCGGAAGGGTGGGGGAGACAGACCCCTTTTGTCCACCCAACCCTCCCAAACCCAAGGAAGCCAGCGGAGAGGGGGATCACAATCCCCCCTGATATTAAAGGGGAAACCACAATTGAGATTTCCCTTTTAATATCAGAGGGTAGCCTGGATTCGATCCCCTCTCCTGGGTCCCATGAGTCTGGAAGGTTTGGGGGGACCAAAGGAGCCTGTCTCCCCAACCCTCCTGACCCCAGGGGACCTGGCAGAGAGGGGATTCCCTTTCCCCCCCACACACGCCCCATATTAAAGAGAAGAAACCAAGCAGTTACTTCTCTTTAAAAACGGAGGTTGGGGGGGAATCCCCCTCTCCGGTGGCTCTCCTGGGTCCGGAGGGGTGGGGGAGACAGACCCATTTTCTCAACCCAACCTTCCCAAACCCAAGGAAGCCAGCGGAGCGGGGGATCACCCCCCCGATATTAAAGGGGAATCCCCAATTGAGATTTCCCTTTTAATATCAGAGGGTAGCCTGGATTCGATCCCCTCTCCTGGGTCCCATGAGTCTGGAAGGTTTGGGGAGACAAAAGGGGTCTGTCCCCCAAAGCCTTCCAGAGCCAGGGGAGACGGCAGAGAGGGGATCCCCCCGTAGGACACCAAAAAACACAAAAACAAACAAAAACATTCAAAAATACACAAAAACAAACAAAAATAACACCAAAAAAGTAAACAACAAACATTTCCAAACACACCCAGCACCCAGCCAAACACCACAAAATCCAAACACCACCACCACCCCAAACAAAGAAAAACAGCCAACTCACCACCAGACGGACCTCACACAACAACTACTGGAAAAGAAATGAATAAAGAGACTACTTACTGGAAGAAGCTCTACCCAGAGGCCACAAGAGAAAAAACAGTCAAAATACAAGATAACCCCTACCAGCAGCACTTGCTGCCCACAATAATAAAAAAAATTCAAAAAGACACAATAGCCCCACACAAAAGGCCCCAAGAGTTTTTCGAAAAAGTATATCATTCTTTTTTTCATCCACAAAACCAAAACACCAAACAAAACTCATCACAGTTTATAACAGGCCATCAAAATTTTTTTGTATAAATAACAATTTTAAAAATTTCAATTATAGACTAACCTCTTCTTTACAAACATTAACAACAACAAAAACTTTCCAACACCATTTAAAACAGCCCGGCAACGCCGGGCAACCTTTGCTAATACCTTATATAATCTCTCTTTTTAAAAAAAGTGTGAGCTTTTGGTTACAAAATATAAAGTTACAGCAAAATAAATGAATATTCTTCATTTATATTGTAATTGTTTTGTAACCTGTCTTCAGAAGCTGGTGAAGGACAGGACACAAATGAAATAAATATTTTCTGCAGTTTAAGTGTCAAGAAGGAAGAATATTTAAATAAGGTAATTTTCTGAGAAACTGAGCTTATGCAACTATTTGCTCCACTCTGTTCCCCTTTACATTAAAAAGAGAGGGAGGGAAGGAGAAAATTACATTAGCTTTATTCGAGTACAGTCTCCATGACAACAAGCTAATTAATCCCCATCAATCTGGCTTTGGTCCTCTTCTCTAAACTTGTACTCCTTAGCTTCACTTCACATGTCATATCTGCTGAGCTTTGGATGAAGGTCACTTATGGGTACATTTATTCTTTGTGAAAAGAACCCCGTTTAATACACACAGTCTTATTTTACTGCCTAGCTTATATTTCTCTTTCCAGTTTTGTTACTACTTTTCATACTAGATTCAACCTTAAGTGTTTATGTGTTTCTTTTTGTGGTCAGTAAAGATGAGACAAACTATAAAAGTAAAACATTTGAAGCCAAAAGGTTTATCTTTATAGATGACATTCATCATGTGGTTAGCTTCTCTTTCTTTTGCCTTCTATTTAAAAACCACACACACAGTAATGTTTTAGAGAGAAAATTTATACATTTTTATTCCTGATCACAAAAAGTGATCTGTGAGGTTAAGGCATGGTTAGTTTGTCAAACTTGCAACAGAGGAACTGTGACTAACTTTGTGGTTATTTTTATTTTTGATTATTTTATTAGGTGAAGAAGAGGGATTAGATTGTGTTCTTCCTGTGCCTCAGACCTGGAAGTAACAGAGAAAGAAATGCAAGTCTTTTTCTTAGGGAATCCTTCTCAATCCTGGTGTCTTCCTGAAGTACTGGACCAAATGTTTCATTTTCCTAAACCAGTTTCATGTTGAAAACTATAGTCTGGCAAGGTTATCCTGCTATGGTAATAGAGTTGAACATACTGTCAGCTACTCAACATCGTGTGTCAGGTGGCGGTTAGATAACCTGCACAGAATTACATTATTAATTAATTAAAATGTAAACATTTTCTACTCAATTTTCTGACTCGATACTTAGAAGACAAAAAAAATCAACTAGCTATTTCAGCACAATGCTTGTTACCACCACAAAAGAAGAATAATCTGTTCACCTTGAGTAGTTTGTGTAAATCAGAAGAGGCTTTATTTTTGTAATCTTTTCTGTGTTAGACTTGAATTTTCAAACACAATAGTGCCTGGATAGCCATCTCTCCCAATGCCTGGTCATACACTCTATGTGTTTGTTTGTTAATACATGCACATAGACATATACACAATCAAAAGAACTGTAAAACCAATTCAGTGACCCCAAGTGTCTTGTTTTTATCAAATGGAGATTCCTCCACATAACATTAAAACTCTGTTTGACTGGAGAAGAATCCAGAAACATTTTGCTGATGAGTCAGTTCAATAGAAAAACAACAACAAAATGTTTATTGGGCTAGGTCAACATCCTTTTATTGCCATGATAGAAGGCATTAGTCCTTCTAACCAAGTTTTCCTCTTCTGATGTCTTACTGAACTTCTCAGTTCCAACATCAACCTCAGTGCATACCTGTCAAGTATCCCGGATTGGCCAGGAAATCCCGTATTTTGGTGCATGTATCTCCCCTTTCCTGGCATTGTCCCGTATTTAGAATGGTGGGGAAGGGGGTTCTGTGCATGCACAAAGGAGTTCTGCATATGCATAAAGGAGTTTTTCCTGTGCATCCGGGCCGGAGCAGTTCCCGTATTTTTCGGAGCGGTACTTGACGAGTATGCCTCAGTGTGGGCCTGTAAATACATGTAGGTCATAATCCTGAAACAACAGTAGTGAGTCTAGTGGTGTACCAAATCTCTGCAAGGTACTAGAGGGAGTTGGTTGGTAAAAAATAATTAAAAAGTTGGCCAATTTTACAATTCGATGATAATATATCTCTTAGTGCTGAGGTTTTGAAGTCTGTGCAGCACATAAGCAAAGACTGCGAGTATGTTTTGTGGGAAGAACAGGTGTTTTGTTTGTATTACTAATTTTAAAGGCATATCTGTTATGGAGGGAGCATTAACCTTTTTATTTATTTCTCTCTTCAACTTTCACCCTGCCCCAAAGATTGCTGCGTTCACTGTATCCTGGCCTGCTTGTTCTGCGAATTTGTCACTCTCTGCAGCCTTGCCCTGGGACAAGCATCCTGTGGTGTCTGCCCAGCGGAGGCTTGCTGCTGCTGCTGCGGGGAAGAAATAGGAGATGACTACAACTGCCCGTGCGACATGGACTGTGGCATAATGGATGCCTGCTGTGAATCCTCAGACTGTTTGGAAATCTGCATGGAATGCTGTGGGATTTGTTTCCCATCGTGATCAAGTTTACTTATCCCTTGTTACGTTTAAAACCTTGTTTTAAAAACAAATATGACAGTGTTGTTCTACTTGGGCTTTTTGTTTTCTTTTAAGGAGCTCTTTCACAGAACACTGTTAAATGCTCTCACAGCAGCTTAGTTATATGCACTGTTAACTTTCCATTAAAAGAACTTTTGAAGAAATATAAATCTGTAAGAATGATGCACCATGGTTTAATATTCAGAACCCATCTCAGTGGTGGGCTCAACAAAATTACTACCACACTGTGGGTGTGTTATGGCGAGCGTGGCCAGGGGGAAAGCCCTCCGTTGCACCCAAATTAGGACTACTTTATTTCAAAACTTGGAAAGGCTGGGCCAGCCAGAATTTCTGCTACCGGTTCTGGTGAACTGGTGCGAACTTGCTGATGCCCACCACTGCTGATGATATTCTGTTAATTTTTTCTAACACAGGTGAAAGGTTTTAGACTGAGCACTTTAAGATTCACCTGGATTTTGTTTTGCTTTGTAACTTTCAAAGAGTTGATCTCATTAACGAACAAGTTTGTAAAAGGGACTGAAAGCAGTAGGGTTGGAACAAATGCCTATGAGGCTCCAGCAAAGAAAAAATATTACATGTGGGATTTCCACTTTAATTATTTTCTCAATGGCAAGTATTCATAATAACTTCAACTTTAAAACAAATATTCTTGATAGAATTGCTGTACATCTTTTATGTTTTAACTGTAACGTGAATAAATATTTTCTCATCTGTCTACTATATAACTTAAGTCTAGTGCTTCAATAACGAATGACCTAGTTCATCTTTACAATGCAATGCTGTATGGGTCTCTTGAAGAGTCAGAGTAATTTGTAGTTAAAGGATTCTGGCCTTAATGGTCATATACTCCTACCCAAATTTATATTTCAAACTACATAGAATAAGTTAGAAAGTTTTAATTGTAAGCCTCTGAATACTGTAAAGTACAGTCACACACACCCTTGATCCCTGTCCAGTCTATAAGGCATCACATCTGGTGTTTAGATTTAAGACAACAGTCTCACTTTTTAAAAACATGACTGTTGATTAAAAAAAATCAAGTGTGGGATTAACTGGGTTTTCTGGAAGGAAGGAAGGAAGGATGGAAGGAAGGCAAGCTATATGGGAATTGCTTCACCATGGAAAAAATTAGAAAGATGTAAATGAATGTTTAGACAGTATATACATTTGAAAGCCTAAAAGGATTGATATATTTGTAGTTCTTTAAGGACTTAAAATGATGGTTTTATAAATGTGAATGGGGAATAATTTGGGGAGTACACGTTACAGGATTGTGCAAAGTTGTTTTCAAGGCATAATGAAAATACAGACCAATATGATGGTGCTCATTTATCTTAACCTTTTGTGATTTAGCAAGTCTGTTTAAATAGACTACCCAGCTAACCAGAAATTTTTGTTCACCAAAATTTCCCAGTGACCTAATGCCTTCGTTCATTTATAGCCAAAGTTTATAGACCTTTTAAAAAAAATGAATTGAGTGTCACCCATTCATGTTGACTATAAAGAATGAACAACAGAGCAAACAAATTTCAGAAAAATGAATAGCCAGAATTTATAAACACTGATCTACTTATACTAACTACTGAGTTGTTACTGAAAAAGAAATGTTAAACGGATGTGTTTGTCTTCTCAGAAATAATTTGTTTGCTTTGTAGTATTTGCAGGGAATGTTTTTCTCCTATTCTTGTAGTTGTTTTCATTTATTGCTGCTAGAGTTGTAAGATTGGATTTTGGTGTTTTATCCATTGCACTTCAAAGTAAAAAGAAAACCCAGTACAAATAGGGGGTTGAGTCTTGGTATCTGATCATGGAAACCTATTTAACTCCTATTAAATGTTAGAGACCCCTGGGTAGTCTATGGCAGTAGTGTCAAACCTGTGGCATGTGTGCCAGAGGGTGACACTCAGAGCCCTCTCTGTTGGCACACATGCTGTCACCCCAACACAGAGTTTGCCCCACCTCTCTGCTCAGCAGCCCAATGGGAGTGCTTCTTCCCTTCTCCCAGCACTGAGTTCACTCTGCCCAGCAGCCCAATGGGAGCACTTCCTCCTTCCTTCAGCACGGAGTTCGCCCCGCTCCTCTGTTTGGGCACTCGGTTGCTGAAAGGTTCGTCATCACTCGTCTATGGCATAGAGAACTTGAAAGCAGAAGAGAACATTGCTGACATTTTTGGGGAAGAATAGTAGGAAATCATGTGGAGGCACCTTCTATTTCTATTCCTGATGCCTCCAAACAAATTTCTGCAATGTCAACTTCTTCTGGCAGGGGAAGCAAAGTTGCCATCTTTCCATGGCAGCTGTCTCTAGAAGGCATGAATATCTGCATGCAGCCTAGTGTTTTTACACTGGTTTTCATTTCATGAATATTTCAGCTTAAAAGTTTAATAATATAGTACACTTAAATATAATAAACCAGGAAGGTCAGGATCAGACTAGTGGGAGCTGAGTTGTGAGTCTTGAAAGTAAGAAGTATGGAGGAAGCATATAAAGTGAGTGATAGTACTGGGTTTGTGGTTTTTTAAAGTACCTTTGAAGATTAGTATTGCAGTGGTAAGCAAGAGAGTCACAACAGTTTGGTCTTCCCTGTTACAGAGTTGTTAAATGAAAATTACTTTAGGATCTACTCTTGTGACTAAACATGCTTTTGACAGAGCTGTGCGGCACAACAGGCTAAACAAAGTTGAGCCGATCTTTTACCTGACTTATCAGTATTGCAGAACAAAACAGTGTACTTAGTGAAATAAAGTACATCTTCCTTGATTGTCTGTTTTTAGCGCAACTATGCTAAAACTATCATGGCTTTTGACTTTTTTCAGAAAATGATTAGTAATGAAACTTTTGTGACTAGGAATATTCACTGACTCTGGAAAATGATTTTACTGTACTTTTGTTGCTATTAATAGATCTGTTCAGGCTGTTTTCATCATCTCCAATAATTTTGCAATTTCTCTTCCTTACAGTGCATTTTATAAGTTCCAATAATCATGTTCTGGAGAGACTAGTTAGTTCCCCCTCTCAGAGGTGATTTTATTATTTAAAAAAGTTTATTTCCCTCTCTTTTAGAACTGATTTTAAGATGTTTGTCTAACCAAGGGGTGACCAAACTTTTCGCGCTGTAGGCCAGTCACATGATTGAGCAGGCTAGTCGTGTGGTTCCTCCCACCGTAAAATGCATCCACGGCTGTCATAAATGTGTTTATGCCAGCCGCAGGTGCATTTACAGAATTGTTTTGCGCATGCACTGGCGCATTTTACTTCCACATCCGGTAGTGGTGAGGGCGGCAAGGTCCGGATGATTTGGCACCATGGGCTGGGTCTGGCCTGCTGGCTGTAGTTTGGCTACCCCAGTCTAATCCAATATAAGACTTGCCTGTACACTCTTTAAATGTAAAATAACCTCAAGTAGAAGTTTTGTCTAGCCTGGGATGTATAAAGCCTTCAAATAACTTGGAGCTTGCAAATTATAAATGATTTGTATTCCAAAAATGAAATCCTGATTATGTGATTTGTTTAATGTACTAAATATATGTTGCTATGATGTGTCAATAGAAGTATTAGCAGTTTGTGATATTTTTCCCTGCATTACAGGACATTAGTGAATATTTTAAAAACTTTTTTATGTTTAATTTCTTCATTCTCCATCACTTCATCTTCCTAGAGCCAACTTCTTTTAGTACCCTATATAAGTAGAAGTTAGGTTGCGCAAAGCAGTTATAGTAGTAATTTGCATATCATCTGTTCTTTCTGATTAATGAAGATTAGAATTCTTCATTTAGAATGAAAGTGTGAATTATCCTGTCATATTTAAACATTCTTAACTTTATAAACTTTTTATTAACTGGATCACTTGTTATATGGCTATTTTAAAATAAAGAAATCTATTTTAAATCGCTGCCTGGTATTTTTATTACTGATTTGTAAAACACACAAATGCTGGAGTCACTTTGGCAAGGGGGCAGCAATAGAAATCCAAATAAATAAATAAATAAATGATGGTTGTACAGAGTAAACAGGTGGTGCTTTCAGTTTAGCCTCCTATAAACTCAATACTATCTGTATAATTTATTCACTTAGAAGTCTTGAATGCTACGAATGGAATGATTTACCCTGTATAATATACTGAAGTTTAAATTCCTGAAGAAATAATGTTGGTCACAGTAATTTCACTCTAATTATGTGAAATATGCATACTAAATGACAAATTTTATCCCTTTTGTAATTCTTTTAGGTGAAACGACACCTAAAATTGCTTGATTGCATTTCATGTATTTACTGAAGTGTTCCTTTTCAGGTTATTAAGACTTACAATGTCAGTTTGACTACACAGTAGAGTAGCCTCCTTTTAGTTGGTGCCTGACATTTTCTCTGCATAAATGTGTTGCAGTGCAGAATAAAATAGAAATGAAACGTAATATCAGGAGTGCCTCAGGTTGGGTAAGACTTTAGTAGAGAATCCTGCAAAAATGGTTCCAGAGAACGGTGCTGGCTTGTGTGTGTGTGTGTCTCTCTTGATGTTTGCACTGTAGGGATGTCACAGGCCACAGTCTTGCTCCCAGTGTGTTTAATCATCTACCCTGAGATGATGTAGGTGATCATTAGGTACAGTACTTGGGAATGAATGTCATCAATATGAAGGTAGCACTCAGCTTTGTTTTTCTTTCACACCTGAGTCAGGTAGGGTTCATTCATGGATGTAGTTGTGGGCTGGTTGAGACTAATAAAATGAGAATGAATCCTGAAAAGACAACAGGGGTCATTAGCAGAATAGGGCACTAATAGATATGGGGCATTTATGTAAGCTCAACTCCGCCTGGAAGTCATTCAGACCACTGCACATTCAGTGTGAGGATATGTAGAAGACATTGTAATCACATTTGATTGAGCATATTTACAAACCTTTTGAGATCTGGAATATTGATAAAAAGTAGAAATGGTTATTAGAATGGCATAAGCATGTTCAGCTGAGCTCATAGTTTGATCTTCAGTCCTTCATGCTAAACGTAGGGAAGGTCTGACTGACTTCTTAGGGTGCAGGACTTATTTGCACTTCCCCACCATGATTAGGGGACTGCAGTGGCTCAAGTGGTTAAGACACTGAGGTTAACGACTGGAAGGTCAGCAGTTCGATTCCTGAGTACTGCAGGACAGACTGAGATGTCTCTGTCCCAGCTCCTGCCAACCTAGCAGTTTGAAAGCAAGAAATTTTTATTTATTTATTTATTCAAACTTTTATGCCGCCCCCTCACCTTAGGGCGACTCCAGGCGACTCACAAAACATTTAAAACCCATTTAAAATTGCAAATAGATAAATAGGTACTACTTCGGTGGGAAAGGTAAACAGCATTCCGTGCACTCCGGTGTCTAGGCATGCCTGCCACATGTCCACGGAAATGTCTGCAGCCGCAGACAAGGCTGCCTCTTTAGCTGTAAACAGAGATGAGCATTGAGCCCTAGAGTTGGATACAACTGGCTTTCAAACAAGGGCGATCACAACCTTTACCTTACCATGATTAGATCCACACAGCTTTACAAGTAGATTAGGCAATTTCTCTGTCCTGGAGTTGTACTGTTCCTTCAGAGACTGGTGTTAATGTCATGTGCTGTAGGAGTAACTTTGTTGTTGGAGACTCGGACACACTCAATAACAAAGTGTCTGTTACTAACATTGTCTCTTGAAGTTGCTATTACCATTCCTGGGCAAGTACGGTATTGGACCACTTGTTCGCAATCTTAGGGTCTGACTTTTCTAATGTATTCTCTGTGTGTATTAAACTACCTAGAATAGTTTAAGAAGCTATAAGTAGTACACCCTGTTGGTGAGCATTTTAGTTATATAGTCTGCTGTCATGCACATAATAACTCCTGTGCTGAAAGATCTAGTTGCCCGCTAGTTAGAT
The DNA here is from genome assembly GCA_035047345.1 of Bradypodion ventrale. NCBI lineage: Eukaryota > Metazoa > Chordata > Lepidosauria > Squamata > Chamaeleonidae > Bradypodion > Bradypodion ventrale. Next base: position 125,664,492 of record JAWDJE010000005.1, read on the forward strand.
CACAAGCTAAGTCCATGGTACTACTTTTGGCTTCTAAGGCTGAAGGAAATCAGAATTATTTAAGAAAGTGCCTTCTTCCACTCAAAGGAATTTTAAAATCAAAAGTGATGTAGAAATGCTCTAAAATGAATACATTAATAAATAATAATATTTTGCAATTGTAGCCAGTAGTTCAAATTGAGAACAAGCATTTGCTTCCAAACATTTGTGAAGTGATACGTGAAGAGATTATTGATTTCTTTATGTTCTGGACTGCTGAAATGTACATGTTGTGGAACATATATCACAAAGAATAAAAAAGTGTGTACAGTGGTACCAAGGATAAAGTCCAAATTGCATAAAGTCCAATTCAGATAAAGTCACGTTTTTCATGCACATGTGATGCAATGCATAAAGTCCAAAACCGCTAAAAATGGACATTATCCAAGGTATTTGGTATAGGAACCTCGGATAAAGTCCATTTTTGGACATTATCTGATGCATCACCCATTTGATTCGGATAAGAGTTTGGACTTTATCCGAGGTTCTACTGTACTTAGTTTTAGTGTATTTAATTGAACTTAAGCAGCAACATAAGTTAGACTGGATAAATGGTTTTAATAAAATTAAGACAGTCATAATTTTAATCTTCACTACTAGATAGGTACAGCAAATAAGGGAGGCTTATCTGACAATTTAGCCATAGCTCTGCAAGGATTGCCAGGGTGATTAGAATGATCTTTCCTTTTCCACTCAGCAATCTCAACTACCTAAAAAGTGACTGTGAAGAAGTTCCTCACTGTCTAGAGCAGGCTTTGTTGCCACCTCAGAAAGTCATAGGGGAAGAGAACTGTTCCTTCCCAATACAGCTGGTGCCCGCAATTCTCTAAGCCAGGGGTGCCCAAACTACAGCCCAGGGGCCAGATCCAGCCCCCAACACCAATTCATGCAGCCCACGAAGCCCTTGTTGCTCCCAGAAGCAGAAGTAAAACACACATGTACGGGGGCATTTTACTTCCGCTTCCGGGAGCGACGAGGGCTTCACAGGCCAGATGAATTGATGTCGTGCTGGATTCGGACCCTGGGCTATAGTGACCAGCCCCATGAACCACATGACTCTAAGCAGAAGTACTTTGATCAAATCCTTTGTATCTTTATTCCATTAGATTAGCTAGGAAAGTAAATTTTGTGTTTTTTAATTCTCCTTTGCCAACCTTTCTCTCAGGAAGGGTGAGAAAAAGCACCATCTGCTCTGGTTTTCATTCTGGTAATTGCATGTTCCTGCACACACAGAAGCAAACAAAACATTTACACATCCTATAGCATCTAAGGCAGTGATGGTGAACCTGGGCACTTCAGCTGTTCTTGGACTTCAATTCCCAGAAGCCCAAGTCCCTGCGAATCCACATGAATGGGTTTACTGTGAATCCATTCATGTGGATTCACAGGGACTTGGGTTTCTGTGAATTGAAGTCCAAGAACAGCTGGAGTGTCAAGGTTCACCATCATGGATATAGGGGGTAAATGAAATATTTATCCAAAGCACTCCCAATGTAGTGCAAAACCATTTTAAAATAGTTGTGAGATCACATAAAGCTTTGAACCATGTACTCTTGGAATTCAATTGTCCTTACTCTTGGCTCTGCTCAGAGCAGTGTCTTTGATTTAGCGTTTGAACGTGTATAACAGAGGCTTCGTGCTGTATTTACTAGAAGAATCATTCATTATTTATTAAAAATGTATTTAAACATAATTCTGAGGTCAACCATGCACATTCTGTTTGCTGTCCAATGTTGCATACATTTGCATTATAAGCATCTTCCCCATTGCTTGCCTCTTCTCTGTTACCTACTGGACTTTTGCATGACAGTAGTGTGTAAACCTAGCAGGAACCAATGAAAAAACATAACCCCATTGAAGAATTGTTAAGGAAAAATCATCTTCCACAAAAGGTGCTGCTGGCCTTCTGTCGCTGCACTATTGAGACCATGCTCACTTATGGCTTATGTGTGTGGTATGGGAGTAGTATTCATCAGGATAGGATAGGATAATTTGCATAGAATCATTACAACAGCGGAGAGTATTATCGGTTGTTTACTCCCCACTTTAGAACAAATTTATACCATCAGGTGCCACAGAAAAGCATTAGCTATATTGGGAGACCCATTGCATCCTGATCACCACTTCTTCGAGCTTTTGCCATCCGGATGGAGCTATAGAACAATGAAGTCAATAACAAGCCATCTCAAAAACAGTTTCTTCTCTAGAGCAATTTTGGCCCTAAATGGAAACTAGACTCTGAAGTCATCTTACCCTATTTTAAATTGTTATATTGTACTGTATTGTACTGTCTTAATTAGTGTCTTATAGTTGTTTCTTTTTAAATTATGGGGTGTGCCTTATTTTGAGTTGAAAGAGCAACTGAGAAATTCCGTTGTTTCCCGCAAGGGGACAATGACAATAAAGATTTATTCTATTCTGTTGTACAGATTTTTTCCATAGGGAAAATTGTTATGCAGGATGCCATCCCCCCCCCCCCCGCAAAAAAAAAAAACCACCCTAATTTTTATTCGATTTCGTTGCTATGCGGGGCAATTTTTGTAGGAGGTTCAACTGTACTTGCATTTTGAATTTCATACTTTAAGGATTTGGGGTTTCATAAGAAATGCATTGTTAGCTAGTAACTGCTACCACAGTCTAAGCTCATGATGACCAGGCTCATATGCACATATTAAGTATAATTGCACATATTGCTATGGTGAATTGCCCCAAACTAATAAGTTGTCGTTTGCATTCTTAGTCATGTATCAGAGCCCATAATTGGCATGTGACTAAAAATGCAAGTGGCAACTCATTAATTACCTGTAATCCATCACTGCAATTTATGCAATAATACTTAAGCTGTTGTAAATCATAATAGAATTCTGGCCAGTGTATCTAGTTTTCCTTCATTACATCTTAGAATATATACAACTCATAATGGTGTTAAAATGTATTGAACATCTGGCTTGTGGAGAAAGAAGAGATAAGCTGAAGCGTCCCCTTCCTATTACTGAGGACTGTATATGAAAATGGCAGCCATCTGGTAAGAGTTGGAAGGTATCTAGAAGGTGCATCTTGGCTGAGATAGAAACAGCCGGGCATTAGGCTTGAGCTACTCCTGCATTGTCTATCTTACTCAGAAATTAAGTCAACAGAAAGCAAGTGGAGCTAGCAACACTGTTGGACGTTAATAAAGGTGATCATTCCACAAGGGGAGTAGGTTTCCACCAATCATGTTTGGTTCAGACCTGAGGTTTATGATATCATGAAGGACCTCAAAACCAGGGCTATTTGCCCTCCTATTAAGCGGTAAGATGACAACAGTAAATGTTCCATACTCATGAATCACTGTGATCATTTCCCTGTATTAGGTAGACTTGTGTGTGTGTCACCTACCATGTCTTGCACCCCCTAAAGTAGGCTGCTGCCAACAATTTATTTTGGAATACACTTTTGAAGTAAAAAAAGAAAACACTGCTCATTCCAGCTTGCTTATGTGTGTGGGATAGAATGGAAGTAGAGTACAGTAGACCCTCGCATAATGAAATTACTTGGTTCCGCAAGTAGCGTTGCTAAGCAATTTTTGTTGTTATACAGGTTTCTATGGAGTTTCCCTCATAATGACATCTGGATAATGACGGTTATTTTAGCGTCATTGTCCGGACAATGACACTAAAAATGTTATGCGGGGGAACACGTGGTGCAAAATGATGCATTGTTAAGCGAAAATGATGCTATCCGAACTCATTGTTAAGTAAGGGTTGACTGTATTACTATCTTCTCCTTTGCTTCAAGCAATAGAAACTCTTGGGCAAGTTGTGGCTCCAAGTGAATGTTCATGATCATTTCTCTTGAGTATTTCATCAGGATGGTCCAGAACTATCTTCATACAGGTGGTCCTAATTGAAGCATGTACACCATGTTTCTTAAATAACATTGCAGAATTCTCTACCTTTTTGTCATTGTCTACCTCTTTTTTCCACCCACAGCAGGTATTGTTATGTTTCCTGGACACCGGTGCACATGCCTTGGGATCCTTTGTGGTGTTAATTTAAACTTCTCTGACATGTGCCTAGTTTTCTTCTCACACAGTAGGGACTATGCAGGCAATGAATTGGAGCACAACAAAAGGTGTTGATGAAAATATTAGTGGAGTATAAATGACTTCCTTTCTAACAAGAAAATAGAATATACAGTCCTTCCCTGCAGCAAGAGAATGACCTGTCCCTATTAAAAAGACAATTATCGTCCCTCACTGAGGAAACAGAAAACAACAGTGGGTACATGTTGCAGCAAATCAGATACAGGATTGGTAAGCATTCTGCAGTACAGTATATCAGATCTCGATGGCAAAGAATAACCTTTACAGGGTGGTAGTATCCCAGATTTGGTGGAGGTCTTAAGAATGTGATGATGTTCTCAGTGTGTAAGTACAACACTTAAGTTTCCCATAAAACAGCTGCCACCCAAACATACAATTTGTGTGTCCTTTTCCAAAGATAAACTTTTGCCAATCCCCAACTAATAAGAGAGCTTAAAAATTTCAGTTTGTGGCAAGCTATATACAGCCTCACACATGGACAATCTTGTTCCTAGAAGATCAGTACATTTTCCTTAATGCTGGGAAATAGTGACTTCTGGTTTCATTCTATGGATGGTATTAGAAAGAAACTGCTGAAGTGGTGCTCCAATCCTCAAAGAGCCTTGCTGGCACACAGCCCATTAATTTTCTTCAGGATTATATTGGTACTGCGTTTTGAGGATTGCACTTTTTAATGTAAAGTGAATTATGATTAAACAATATGGTTTTGCCAGTGTACCTATAAAATAGAACTCTCAATATGTCTGTCCTGTGATGTGAAGGCAAGACTCCTTGATTGCATAATAGGCTTCAAGTGATGGCTCATAATCTACAATAACCTTCAAGGTCATAAGCACTGTAACAGAAGAAATCAAATAGTTGCTAACATATCTGTGGTTTGGCTGAGAGAGAAAGCTGTATTCCTCAGTCTTCCAGTACAAGAAGGTACACCTTTGAAAAAAATATTTCTATTCAGTTTTGTTACACAAGGAAGATTAATTAACCATATTTACACAATTACATTTTGGTAAACTATTATGCCAGTCAAACTGTAACACATATTCTTGCTAAAAAGTATATTAAGGAGCAGTCCAAAATCAATTCAGCTGCTGAAAAGCATTATTTTGCAAGTAATTATTCACAAATTAATGAAGAAAATTAAATTCTAATCACTAGGAAAAGAACGAAGCAATGGTAAGAATCAGAAATACAGATTACTTAAAGCTCTGAAATGCATAATAGAATTAAAACATTCTTTTATTCAGATTCAATGCTTAAAAAAGAACAAGTCCATCATCTTGAAATTTTGACTTGTAGCTTGACATTAAAAATAATATGAGTAGAATTTTCAGTGGGGTAAGCACAAAACTAGTTCAAGTGGTGTCACTCTCAATTAATGTACTCAGGTGGTGTGCCCATTAAAATTCCCACTTGTGGGTTCTGTTCTCTATGCAAATGGGGTCATTACCCGGAGAATTTAATTGGGTGTGACACTGGGAGTAGGAATTTTCCTTTTAAAACAAACCTACTTGCACACATTTTCACTAGGAATTTGATTGTTACACATCTTTCTATTGTTTGGCTCTATATTTACCCAAAATCCGGATTGTCTCCACTTATTTATTTATTTTTAGCAGGTGATTCATAATGCATCAAAATGGCTTTATATTGCTCTGTGCCTTGCATATGGCCTTTGATTCTATATGGGTATGTGCTTTGTTTAACATACTATTGTCACTTCTTTCAGTCTCTTGTCAGGTCATCCCATGGTGTTTGACTATGAAGAAAAGTCATAAGATTGTTTTTGAAGGCTATGGAGCTCAAAGCAGGCATAAAATGGATGCTTTGACATTAGGTGTCTATTTCTGGCTTTCTTTTTATTTATTTATTCTGGGCATTAGAAGATTATTTGTAGAACCATGCTTTTGAAAATAACATTTTAAAATCTCGCAGGTTTTATTTTGTAAGCCCCCTTGAGTCCTTAGGAAGTTGAATACAGTATTGGGTTTTAAAAAACAGTACATTCTTCATTGTTTTGCTAGCCAAATGAAATTTGTGTCACATAAGACCGAAATGAGGTGTGCAAATGTGGCTTTCTACCTGTAGTTGAACTGCACTATCCTTTAGCCCAGGAGTTCTCAATCTTTTTAAGCCGGGGGCCGGGTCATGCTCCCTCAGACAGCTTCGGGAGCCAGATGGCCATTTTCCCCTTCCTCCAACACATGGCACTTCCTGGTGTGGTGGAGGTGGTGGTGGGCCATATGAAATGGCACTGTGGGCCACATCTGGCCCACAGGCCACAGGTTGAGAGTCCCTGCTGTAGCCCTAGTCAGAGAAAGGCCCTCTCTATTATGACACCCCAGTTATGGAATGATCTCACAGAGACCTGATTGTCACCAATATTGATTTCATTTCAATGCCAGGCTAAAAGAGGTGATTCACTAAATGCCTTTGGGGTTTAAAGATTTTGGCTTGAGTTTGTTGAATTCAGTTTAAATGGTTTTAAATTGATTTTTGTGTTATCCAATTGTGAGATTTTCTAATCTATACCTATAAATTGGTGTGTTAACCATTGGAATGTGACAAAGGATGTTTAGCCAGGCCCTACTAGCCCGTAATGGGCCTCCGTTCACTCGCCCGAACCTGGTTCGCAGGTAACTGTCAGGTTGAAATTTGTCAGGCTGGAGCCCCCCAGATGCAAAAAAAAAAAAAAGGGAACTTCAATTCCCAACGTTCCTTGCGCCGCACCACACCAGAGCCAATCAGGCTGAGCAGCACGAGCAAAAGGAACGTTCGGAAACGTGCCACGGCCAATCAAAAATAAGCCGCAGGAAAAAACCCACTGCACTAACTAAAATCGTGCACGCCAAACTACAAGCCCCAGCGTCCTGCGCTCCATTTTGGAGGTGTTATGCCCCCCATGGGTTCTGAGACCCCCCGCAGTGCTGATTTCCCCAGCCCAAGGTACATATGTGCCAAATTTCAGCAGAATAGATAGATAAAGATAGATAGATAGATACATCTTTATTGTCATTGTCCTTCACAGAAAAACAAGATTGAAAAACCACTTATTGACCCAACAAAACCTAAACAAAATGCAACTATACTAAATTATCAACATACTCCCACCCCACATATACACATTTAACCCCTAAAAAGCTCTAAAACTCTAAGACTCTAGAACTCTAACAACTCTAAAAACTATATACAGAAGTTCCTTCATAAACTGTATTTCACTGCATTCATAGCCAGAACCGCTTTTGGGTAGAAACTATTTCTCAAGTGGCTGGTCCTAGTCTTTATGACCCTATACCTTCTTCTAGAAGGCAGAAGCTGAAAGAGATCATTTCCGGGGTGCGTACCTTGCACAATCTCTACAGCTTTCTTATAACACCTGGCGGCATAGATTTGATCTAGAGTGGGAAGAGTACGTCCGATTATCCCCTCCGCAGTCTTTACGACCCTGGACAGCATTGTTCTTTCCCTAGATGTACAACTCCCAAACCATACACACAGGCCATAGGATTGGTCCAGGGGTGCGGGAGCCTATAGACCACATACAAACGAACACTTCTGTTTTATATATATAGCTCTAAAAACTGCTCTTTAAAGAGACTTTTATTACAATTCTCCTTATTACTATTTAATAAGTGTATATTTGGACTATGCCATCTTTGGATGCCATCAACTGTTATTGCTTGTCTATTCCTGGTTTTAATTGTTGTACACAGGCTGGAGTGGCAAAATATCCCAGATGTATAAAAATTTAATAAATAAATATGAACTGCAATTGGCAAAGCACTGTCATAACAGTTATCCCTTGGCAATCAGATTTACAACTGTATCCTGGATGAGTGCTGATTTCTGACCTAAATATAAATTTGGAAAGGCTTGAACAGTCAACTGGAATTTTCTACATGTCTTCATTAGTAGATCTGCTTACTATCAGCACATCGGTGTGGGTGTTTTAAATTGCATATTTCTTGGCATTTTTGCTCCATGAATATAAAGAATATGGGAAGAAAAGTTTTAACTTTCCCAAATCCAACAATGGAACCCTGACCAGGCACAGATCCTGACACTAGACATGTGCTTTAACAGCAGCTTCATGTATACCAGATGAGCATATCGTAGAAAAGACACCTCATAGGCATGCTTTATGTTCTCCCTCCAGGCTTACAATATACTGTATAGTATGTAGAAATGTGTGTTTTGTTTTGAGCTTTCACTGTTAAATGTGTAGTGATGTTCAGAGCCAACATTAACATTGTTGGAAATATCCCAACACACATAACACAACACTCATTGCAGATTATTATATGCATAATTTGATTGCTGCACACATTTTACTTCAGCATGATAAACTTGCCATTGCGCTGTCAAAAACATAATTCATAATTCTCTGGTGTCTTAAATATTGTTTGGAGTGGAGAGGAATCAACAAGGTAAACATTTAGTTATTATGGATTCCAAACTATCCTAGAATCCTTTAAGCCTGTCACCCTGCACTCCTTTGCTGTTGTGTGTTCTATTTTATTTTTGTTTATTTATTATATTTTAATCTGTTCTGGTTTCACATTGGGTTGCATTTTTATACTGATGTAGTTTTTTTTACTTATTCTGGGGACTTTCTCTTGGATTTGACTCTTATAGAAAGGCAAGATATAAACTTTGCTTTAAAAATGCAAGCCATGTAGGTGCCATATGCCAGACACCGGAAGCATCGCAGAGTTGTCAAGCATTTGCTTCTCATTGAACATAGCAGCCCTTGTCATGCCTTAGTCTGTTTCTAGGAATAGTGTATGTAAAAAACAACACAAAACAGAGAGCAGTTGACAGCAAAGGCTCTTACTAGTACAAGCATCAAAAACTCAGAGACACTTAAAATAAATACCTAGGTGTGTTGGGTATTTAAAGTTCACATTCATGTCTCATTTGGCAATGCTCCATTGAATAGCTCCATAGACAAAGTCACGATGAGTCACCCTACTTTGCAACAACTGAATTAGAACTGATCCACATGTTACATCCCATTCAGCCTGACAAGTTAAATCAACTACTCCAGATGCATTTTACCCTGTTCAAGAGCACTGAAAAACTAGGGCATCAAGTTGAATTAACACATAAATAACAAGCCTTGGCCCTGTAGGTTTTTCAACACATAGGGATTCCTATTCTGCATTAAGAAGTGCAGGGAAGGAGAGCTAATGCATCCAGGGTAGCTCAGAGCATACAGAGCAATTCAAAGCTTGTGTACTTTGTCCTTGGGAAAGCATTCAAAATGCAGGGTAGGGGCCAGAAGGCAAACTACAAAGGAAACCATACCACACTAGTTTTCTTAGCCAAAAGTTAATTAGGGATAGGAAACCTGGTACCTGCTCTTTAGATACTTTGGATTAAAGCTCCCATAGCCCCTGGGCATAAGACGTGGTGGATGGGGCTACTTGGAGGAAAATCTCTTGCTGACTCCCCCAATTTAGGTTATTGTCTGCATGTGGTTTGATGTAGCAGAGAATGTGGCAGTTCTGTAAACCAGGGATTCTCAACCTGTGCTCTGCGGGCCATATGTGGCCTGTGGCACCAATTCATGTGGCCCACCTACACCACACCAGGAAGTGCCATATGGTGGAGGAAGGGCAAAATGGCTTTCCGGCCCCCAAAGCTGTCTGAAGGAGCATGGCCTGGCCCCCCGACTTTAAAAGGTTGAAAACTCCTGCTGTAAATCCTCATGCATGTGGAGATAAGACTTTCTTTAGAATCAAAATTCCCAAAGAAGTACCCATATTACACTTCCCAAGATTTGTTGCAAAAGAAATTGCCCTGCCTTGCCATGGAAATTTTTGGGAAAACATCCAAATTGCAGGATAGGGGCCTTTTACTGGGCTTTCTGTGCATTTTGGAGAAATAAAACACCTTATTTTTTAATGGCTCAAAATACACACTGTTGAAAAAATAAGTGCAGGCATACTCTAGCCAGTGGGGAAGTGCATATATTAGGAAAAATACAAAAGATAGTAGAAAAATATAAGAGGCATTAAAATGAGTACAATATTTTGTAAAAATACCCTCAAAACACGAAGAAAGGATGACATAAGTAAAGGATGAGATTTAGAGCAACAGAATGAAAGCAAGAATGAAATCAAATGAGATAAAACAAGTAGATCTGTATTTAGTACAGTATTCTGCCAATGGGCTATTTCAGAACTCCACACCTGACCAACCAACTTGCAAAAAAAACAACAACCTCTGTTTACTTCCAATGGCCAATCAGAAAGCAAAGAAAGCTCTACAGAAATTGAGAGACACTTGTTCCATGCCAAATAGGTGTCTTTTAGCACTAAGAAAGTACCGTTTCTAATGATGTGCTACATGTTTTGCCTAGGGCAGGGGTATGCGACCTATAGTCCACAGGCCAGATCTGGCCTGTGGCACCAAATAATCGGGCTCCCACCAATTATTTATGGCAGCCGTAAATGGCAGGGGAGGGGGAGAAAAAATACACCCAGAATAGAAGCCCAAAATATGAAAATATGGAAATATACCCTAGTAAAAGAATTTTAATATATATGTATACATGAAACAAGTATCAAACGTGAACGAGCCCATCAGGAAAAACCTGGTGAAAAAACAGCAACATATAGATAACAAGGAATGGATGAAATACTATAAAAGCTAGGCACACACCAGGGAAAAGTCCAAAAGGCGAAGCCGAAAAGTACATGTAACAACTTTCGAGAAAATGGAGATCTAAATATATAGCATTTCCTAAAAATACAACATGTCGTGGCAGTGGAGCCTAGTAATAAAGTCCGTATCGAAGTCGTAGCAAAAGTTGAAAATATCTAGAGGGCAAGTTCCAAAGTACCATGTAGAAAGTCCGTATCAATAATCCATGTAAAGTCCGTGTCAACAACCCATGTAAGGTAAGAAGAGAGGTACAAGGTACAAATTAAGGCAGCCAGGAGGGCTATGTAAACATCATGGAAGAAGAACGTGGTTGCAGCAGAAACAGGTCGATATCCTTCCGGTACAAGATATTTCGTGCTCTTTATCAAGATCTGCAACAAAAGGAGACCAAGACCTCAACATAACAACAGTTACGTACAAAAAAGTTCTAACACATGTACAATCATAAAATGAAAGCGCGGCGCCAAAATGGCCGCCGCGCTCTTTGCGGGGCCACCCCCACCCGGACTCAGACATCCGGGTGAGTTAGGGGGCGTGGCCACCCCTCTATAAAAGGGGTGGCCACGAGGCAGACGAGCTGCCATTTTAGAAATAGCGACGGAGAGGAGAAGTTTTCTCCGTCGCTGTTTGTCCTATAGTCTTCGGCTGTTTAGCTACCGCGTGCTTTGGAGCTAGGTTTTCGATCCCTGGCTAGGGATCCTGCTTTTTCTTCCGAACTTTCACCGGCCCTGCACCGGACGGTGGACAGCCATCGGGTCGGAGGACCAGGGCCGCGCCTCCGCGGCAAGGCACTGTGCCAGCCTTGCCCACTGATACCGGTGGGGCTACTCAGGCTGGCACTTGGCAGCCGGGCTCCAGCTCGGTGGCTGGCCAGCTACAGGCCGGCCCCTCAGGGGCTTTGGCCCCCGGCCCGCCGTTACCGGCCATGGGTCAGGGCAGCATGGGAGGGCCTGGTGTGGGCATACAACCCGTTCCCCCTCCGGCCCCTCATGGGCCGGAGTTTCGGGCATGACCCTATTCTGGCCCTGGCTCACCTTTCGGGTTACCTTTCCAACTGCCTAGTGGGCCGTCTGGCCCACCCGGCCCACCTTATGCTGGGGGCTCTGTGGCAGTGGATGCTTTGTTGGCACGTTTAGCAGTGCTGGAAGCATCCTTGGGCATTGCACAGCCTCCTGTGGAGGGGGGGGGCGCTTCTCTTTCTTCAACAGGGGCCCCTTCATCAACCCCGGCTACCTTGCCGGCCACTATGCTTCAGTGGGTGGCCAACCGGGTCGAGCTGCGTGAGACGGTCCGGCCGGCCCAGCTGGTGTCTTGCAGCTCCCCGTTCTACCTGATGTCCAGGCTGGGAGCAGTCGGGGGTGATCCCAGAGCTCGATTCCGGTCACGAGCTCCGACGCCCGCCGTGGGACGGAACCCCCGGTGGGGATGGCTCACGGGGGTGCACCTAGTGAGTATCAGGTTCAATTTAAGTGCACCAACACCACAGCCCACTTACAGTGGTGGGGTTCAGTGGCCCTGGCCTCGTCAAGTTGATGCGAGCGGGCATCAGTTACCATCTTATCCCAGTATCCCATGGTTTCTAACTGGTCCCTCGTTAAGGGCGGGGGTGTCCGCCCCTGGGGCAGTGCCGAGCATCGCAGGGGCTGTCCAGGTCCCGCTGCGTATGCCATTTATACAGAATGTGCAGTCGATGGCTTTGCCGACGGCTGGTTATTCCTTGCCCCTGGGTGATCATTTGTCGCAGGTCACGAGGGATAAGATCTGGAGGGGAGTACGTGGATATTCTCCCTATTGAACCGTGAGCCCACTGAGGAAGAGAGAGAGGGACAGGACGACAGAGACAAAGAGCTGTCCCGTCGTCGTAAGCCACCGTGCACCTGGGCCAACTGGTTGCCGGCATACCTTATATGTATGGTGGTATGCCTCAGGGCCCGGCCTGATTGGGCCATCCCGATGGTTCAATCCCTTGATAATATTTACAGGGCGATGGTTGATTTCATGGGCCCATCGCAGTTGGCTTATGATGAGGAATTTGGATGAGGGTGGCCCTACATCCTGAGATGAGGTGGGATGAGCCCAGTCAGCAATTTTTGCTCTTGTACATGACTCCCACGTGACTGGCGCCTGGTGATAGGTACCATTGTGGTCATGCTGTGCAGCGGGCTGCTGCAACATGGGCTTCCCGCCAACCGGTGGGGCAGGGGGTTCCAGCCCGCCTGCTGTGTTGGACCTGCTCAGCTAGCGACGTCTGTAATAAGCGCCAGTGTCGTTACCAACTTGGGTGTCCCCTTTTGCGCTGGCCCCTACGCCGCCTCCGCGTGCCCGCGGGTTGGTGGGTTACGGGGCAAAGGTAGGGGTGCACAGGGGGCGATCAGAACTCCGTCTGACGGAACTAGCCATGTCAAAGTCCCCCCCTCCCCAATTAGTGTACTCATGCTGGAGCGGTGGCACTCAGCTTATCCAAGAAGGGATGATGCGGGGTACCTGCTGGAGGGTTTCCAATGGGGCTTTTGTATTCCATTTGGGGGTGTTAGGGGCCCCAAGATGCTACTAATCTAGTTCCCTTGAAAGGTAACAAAGAGGTTGCTCCACTGAGCACAGCTAAGGGAGTTGAGGCTATGAGAGTAGCGGGCCCCTTTCCTAATTTGAAGGTCTCCCCTATGGGGCTAGTACCGAGGTAGAACCAGGGTGAATGTCGTTTAATCCTCCATTTAGCTTACCCTGTGGGTTCTTCGGTCAGGGATGCCATTCCCGATGACCTTTTTCAGTCAGGTGAACGTCGTTTGTTCAGCCCCTAAGGGTGGTACGCTCATGCGGTCCTGGTGCTTTCCTGGCACAGTCTGATATGCACTCGGCTTTACGTTTATTGCCTGTGCACCCAGGGGATTTTGAGCTATTGGGTTTCAGGTTCCAAGGGGAATTTTACTTAGATAAGGCCAACCCCTTCTGACTGAGTTATTTCATGTTCGGCATTTGAACGATTCGGTACTTTCATTCAGTGGGCCTTTGCTCGCAGGTCGGGGTCCCGGTCTCTAGCCCATTACCTCGATGACTTGTGGTTCGGGGGTGAACGGGGCTTGGACACGTGCACGTGTCTCCTCACTACATTTCAGATACTCATGTGGGAACTGGGAGTCCCCTTAGCGCCTGAATAGACCGAGGGCCCAGCTATTAAGCTCACATTTATAGGCATTGGAATTGACTCTGTCGGACAGGCATCCGGGTTACCCATGGATAAGGTGGTTCGGATCTCTGCGGCGATTTTGGCATTGTTTGCCAAACATAAAGTGTCCCCTTGTGAGCTGCAGCTACTTCAAGGCCACCTTAACTTTGCCTGCAGGGTGGTTACACCCGGCAGAGCATTGGCCAGGCGCCTGTGTGACGCCATGGCTGGCCTGTTAAACGTCACCACAGGGTCCGGCTGATCAGGAGCATACGGGCGGACCTTGCGGTCTGGCTCAAATTCCTCCAGGGATTTAACAGGGTCTCTTCCTGGAGATCAGACCTTATGGTCTGCCCTAGATTTCAAGTACGGTCGGATGCCTCCGACTCCCTGGATTATGGGGGTTTACTCTGAGGGTAGGGGGACTTACTACCGAGGGTTTCATGCATGGCTGGGCACGGATCGCCTCTGCAATCTTACCTTCCTTGAGTTTCTTCCCAAATTGGGGAGCACTGATGCTATGGGGCGACGAGTGGGCCAACTCAGTGGTCCATTTTTGGTGTGACAATGCGGCAGTGGTGCACATTGTCAACACCCAGACATGCAAATCCCCCAGGGTCATGGCATTGGTTTGTCAAGCCTATGCCTAAATGTGCTGTTCAGGGCCAGACATGTTCCACGTATTAATAACGATATCGCTGATGCTTTATCCTGCCTGCAGATCCCCCGGTTCCGTGCCTTGCTCCGGAAGCAGAGGAATTCCACTCGCCACTACCGGCCGATATTTGGACGTTTGGCGAGGAGAGGTGTACCGGGCATGTCATTGGCACCTCGCACGCATAAGGCGTATCAACATGCTTTCATGCGTTTTAGAACTTTTTGCGAGTAACTACAGTTACCTCAGGTGTGGTCAATACCTGTGGACCAGGTTTTTCAATGCATGTTTATCTTCGCAGTCAGGGTTTGGGCCCCCGTACTATAGCCTTCAGGCTTTCGGCACTGGCATTTATGGCCAACGTGGGGGGGGGGGGTTCAATGACTGCGTGAGTTACTTCCGCATGCGTCGTGTTTTGGAGGGGTGGACACGTGAACGTGTCCGCCACCCGGACACGCGTCACCCCAGTTCGCCAGAGTTTCTGACCCACCTTGCACGAGGCTGGCATGACTTATGTTCGGATAGGTGTGAAGTGGCTCTTGGTCACGCAGCTACCACGGTAGCCTTTTTGGAGCGGTCCGCATCAGTGAGTGGGTGCCAGAGTTGGTACCATCTGTGTAAGGCGGATGTGTCTCGTAGGGCACTGGAACTCGACGATGTCTATGTCACACATGAGTGGGCTCAATTGGGGATACGGTCCTCAAAGGTTGTTCAGCACGGCGTAGGCAGTGGAGTCAGACTGCTACGAAGTTTAATTGGAGACATCTGTCCGGTTGGTGCCCTACATGAATTTTCGGCAGTGCCTGCTGCGTGCCCCAGCCTGTTTTTCTGCCACCAGGATGGGTCTACCCTTACCAAAGTAAAGTTACTGAGGGTGACCGATGCCGCGCTTTGCAGTGTGGGGCCCGTTTTGGCACCCATTTATTTAGGATAGGCGTCGCGTTGATCGCGGCTATGTTTGGGGTACTCGGAGGCGGATATGTGTGTATGCGTAATTTCTTATATGTACGTCCCCTCACTGTATGAGTACCTAGTTATGTCCTTCACCTCTTCTCCTCTTTTACAGATCCTGTGTGTCTCTGCACACCGGTGGCAGTGGGGCTGGTGGGCCGCAGCTATGTACACTGGGCAGCAGTATATGCTGCGGCGACAGAGAGTGGACCCCGACTTGGGCTGTGTGCATCCGCACGTATGCGATGGTATGGTATGCGTGGCACAAGGGGGCGGGAACTGTGGCCATTCCTGATGTCCGTCAGGGATGCTGGACCGCCCGATGTTCTTAATAGGCACCTCGGCGGCAATGATCTTATACGGATCACTGCTATTCCTAAACTGTTGAGGGGCAGTGACCTGGCATTTTATATCATGTATGGCTTACACACGGTCGCTATGGTCTAACATCGTGCCGAGACACCAATTTAGGGGAGACGTGGATCTCCGTGGTTCAGACTGATCCGGCAGTCAGTGAACAGAGCTGTTGCTCGGTCCCTTGCCGAGCATGGCTGGGAGACAGCCATTGGACACCTGTGGATAGGCTTACAAAAACTTTTGCTGGTAGGCAGGAGAAGGGGTCCACCTGTCGGCTGAAGGTATGTACCTCTTTCTGGGTGTGGTGCAAGCAGGCCTGGCGACCGAGCTGATGGTCTGGGGGGGGCGGTGAGTCATCATGGACGCCTCCCCGTGTGGCGGGTAGCACTGGTAAGGTAAAGATTTATGACCCAGAGGTATCCGGCAGGTTCGCAATTGACTGGCCAACACTTAGACAGGTACCGGTCAATGACGAACCAGGCAAGGGGTGATGGCAGGAGCTTTTCAGCATGCATCACCCCATGATTTGATGGATACACGTCATAGGGTGGGGTCAGTAGATAGTTTATTGACTCCGGTCAACAATTTGTTTGTATCAACCAAAAATTGATACAAATGGATACATTATAGCCAATTGCCATTGGCAATTTTGGGAGGAAACTTACCAGTGTTACTGCGGCCTGCTTGCCTTAAGAATTACAATTGGATGAATACACCAATTGAAAGTTATACGGTAATTCGGACTAGGGCATTATTCAATAAAAGTGGCCCAATGCCTTTATCCATATACCGGTGTCTGAGTCTTTCTTTGGGGGGGTGCGCCTGCAAAGGAACATAACAGTAGTACCTGTAAAGACACGCTACAAATCACCTCAAGAAGTATCCTCATAAAGGGTGAGAGCGTTAAGAGAGCTGAAAGTGTAACAGCTACATATAGTTCCCAGGGAAACTCATGTGAATCTGATGGCTGTAATTAACAATTGAATCATAAGTAACGAAGAGTATACTGTTAAAGAGGAAGAGAGAAAAACTGACATGGAGAAACTTAAAGAAAGGCAGAATAATCTTGCTCCGTATTTAAAGTGGAGAAGCGGTGAATATAAAATGCTTCACGTTGTAATAAGAAGCGTTCCTTATTGATAGAATGAAACTGACGAGGGCAGAAAGATTCAAGTACAGCAACTTTAAGATCAGTAGGAGCATGCTTCTTGTACACATAGTGGGAAACGAGAGGGGCTGTAATGACGTTATTCCGAATGCGGGAAATGTGTTCCCCTAATCTGGTTTTCAGCGGTCTCAAAGATTGTCCCACATAAGCCAGACCACAAGGACAGATGATGATGTACACGATGTCACGTGAATTGCAATTTGAGAAATGGGATAATTGTAGTCTAAAAGTACTACTTGGAATAGAAATTGCATCCGTTTTCCACATGCAACGGCAAAACTTGCAGTGTCCGCAAGGATGGTGCCCAACAGGTAATGCAGAAGCAGTTACTGAAGCAGGTAGGCTATCGGTTTTGGATAGAATACCAGCAATGGTTCTGGTTTTGCGGAACCCAATCATAGGTTTTTCTTTGCACCCAGAAACAGAATCCAGTATATGCCAATGCTGATGTATGGTTTTCTTAATTTGTTGCGCTAAGGGAGTGAAGTCTAAAGACCAAAAAATTTTATTTTGTGTATTCTTGCCCTTGCGCTGAAACATGGAACACCTGGATCTGTGGGTCACCTTCTTATATGCGTTGTTGATCACATGAGTTGGGTACCCCCTGAGTTGAAGTGACTGCCGAATGTTGGTGGCTGCTGATTGAAAATCAGAATCAAGGGTAGAATTCCTCTTGGCCCGAAGAAATAAACTGTACGGTATGTTATTGTTCAAAGATTGAGGAAGCTAAGAATGAAACTGCAAATAGGCGTGTCTGTCCGTGGGCTTATTGAACAAGCGCATATTGAGTTTATTGGCAACAACGAAAATTTCTAAATCCAAAAAGGATACAGAAAGGGGACTAGCTGTGTGTGTAAAAGATAAATGATCATGTAAAGAATTGATCCAGGTGAGAAAACTGGGAAGAGAAGCCGGATTAGAGAGAACAAAAAACAAATCATCAATGTAACGTTTGTAAATCAAAATATCAGCAAAAAAAGGATTCACAGAGGGGTTTAAGATGAAAGTATGATCAAAATTATTCATAAAAATATTAGCAACTGAAGGGGCGAAATTTGAACCCATAGCCACACCTTGTATCTGTAAATAAAATGTGTCCATGAACCGAAAAAGTTGTGCTCAAAAGCTATATCAAGAAGGTCTAAAAGAAAATGTGTAGGAGGATCAGGGTGTGTACGCGATGATAGAAGATGTTCAACAAGAATCCAAGCTTCTTGGAGAGGTATATTGGTATAAAGGGATGCTACGTCCATGGTAACCAGAATACAATCATCAGGGACAGGAGTATTTTCTAAAAGTTGAATAAAACGAGAGGAATCCTTAACATAAGAGGGAGTGTCAGAAGCAAAAGAGCATATAAAGTGATCAATATAAATGGCGATAGGTTCCAAAAGGGCATCATTGGCAGCTATAATTGGTCTGCAAGGTACATGTATAGAACTTGTCTGGAGTTTGTGAATTTTCGGCAACAAATGAAAAATGGGTACTCGCGGATGTGTATTGAAAAGGAAACGAAAAGTGGATTCTGAAATAAATCCCAAGGCAAGTCCTTCCTGTAGTACTATTTTAATGATATTAGAAACATGCGCTGTAGGGTCCCTATCTAGGGTATGGTAGAAATTGGGGTTAGAGAGTTGTTTATAAGCTTCCTCAATATAATTAATCCTGTCCATAACAACTACCCCATCACCTTTATCTGCCGCCTTAATAATGATATCTGGATCGTTACCTAAGCCTTCAAGAAGATGCATATCATCACGGGACAAATTATGAGAAGAATGATAGCGATTTTCTAAGGCAGAAATGTCCCGTAATACAACCCTTCAGAAAACTTCAATGGCAGGGTTGTCGATAGCTGGGGTGAAGGTGGAACGGGGAGCGAAAGGATTGGAACTGCCTGGGGAGTCCTTAAAAAAGTTCGCAATTTGAGTAAGCAGATTAATTTGAAGATGTCAATACATGTCTTAAAAGAGATGGCCGACGAGTAACATCTTGATTCAGATGCTCGCGCTTAACAAAGTGGTAATCAATGTGTTGGAGTGAAATGGGAAACTTTTAAAGTGATCTACATTTATGTATTCCCCCATAAAACTGTTTAATCGATTAGCCAATATTGCTGTGAAGATCTTAGCATCCTGATTAATAAGTGAAATTGGTCTGTACGATTCCATTCTTTCAAGATTCTTGTCAGGCTTTGGCAGTAGAACGATTGTGGTGTTATACCATGAAGTCGGAATTGATCCTCCATCTAAGATATAATTATATAGCTTCACCAATTTTGGAACCACTACCTCCTTAAATTCTTTGTAAAACTCTGTCGATAATCCATCATCCCCCTGAGCTTTCCCCGTCTTCAACCCACTAATCACCTCCTTAACCTCTTTATCATTAATCCTTTCCTCCATTTTCTCCCTATGTTCTTGTTTTATTCCATTCCCTAACTGTCTCTCCAATATCTTTTTAAGCTTCTCCAGGTCTACTTCCTTTTTTGCATATAATAGCTGATAAAATTCCCTGACAATTTTACATTTATCTCCGTTCTTATTACACCTTGAACCTTGCTTATCAACCAATACCCCAATTTCTCTTTTTTCCCTTTTAGCCTTAGCAGCTCTTGCTAATAATTTTGAACTTCTATTACTAAATTCAAAATATTCTCTATTTAAATAAATCAAATCTCGTTTAACTTTATCAATATCCTTACCCATTAGTTCTGCTTTAAGCCTTTGTAATTTCGTAAAAAAAAATTTATCTTTACTTTTCGCATGATCCTCCTGTAATTGTTTTATTTCTCTTTCTTTTTCTATCTGTTCTGCTTTATATTTTTTATATTTAAAACTTGCCAATTTTATACTTTCCCCTCTAAAAACCGACTTCATGGTATCCCATACCACATTAAAATTAACCTCATTATTATCGTTCCACTGCCAACTTTCTTTCCATCTTCCCATAATCTGCTCTTTACATTTCTGATCTTTAAACAAATTAGGATCGTACCTCCAATTTCTAACTCTTCGAGTATCTTTTTGTACTTTCAATTCCAAATATACTTTAGCATGATCCGATTCCTTGATAATCCCAATTTCCATTCCTTCTATGTCTTTAATCAAATTTTTGGTAAGAAAAACATAGTCTATTCTTGAGTAGGTCCCATGAACATGTGAAAAAAAAAGAATATGCCCTTTCAGAGCCCTTAAACTCTCTCCAAGAATCCTCCAGACCCATAACATCCATCCATTTATCCAAAAACTTCCCTTTCAAGCCAATTCCACTTCTTGATATATTTGTACAATCTAACCCTGACCTTATCAAATTAAAGTCTCCAGCCACAATAGTTTTTGCAACGTTCTCTAATTCCACTATTTTCCGAATTTTTTCAAGGAACTCCGCTTGATGATCGTTTGGAGCATAAATATTTACCAACATGATTTCCTCATCCTCCAATTTTCCTCTTACTATCAAATATCTACCCTCTTGGTCAACAACCCTTTTTGTAATCTCAAATTCTAATTTTTTAGAAATCATGATTGCCACCCCTCTTGCTTTTGATGTTCCAAACGCCATCTCATAATGTTGCATCCATCCTAAAAAAAAGTCTATTCATGTCTTTTGACTTCTGATGGGTTTCCTGTAAAAACAGAATATCTGGTCTATCTTTCTTCAGCGCCAATTCCAGTCTCTGTCTCTTAAGAACAGAACCTGTACCCTTCACATTCCATGATATTATTTTAATACTTCCCATAACCTACTTCCTTTCCAAGCTCTAAACTCTCCATCGGGCGTGCCACCAACCACCCCTTACCCCTATAACATACAAAACTACATAGAACACACACTATCTCTCTCCCCACTTTCTTACAAAAAAAGCCGCCTTTGACAACCAAAGAGGGGAGAGGGGGGACATGCAAGATGTGCCTTCCTACCGGTGCTACGCGTTATTCACCATTCTATATCGATTAAATGCTTTAAATTGTTATAATCTGATTCTCATTACTCCTTACTTGTCTCCTCCTCCACCATGATCAATGACAGCTCCTCCTCCTCCTCCCTTCGCTGCTGTGTTCCACCTGTTGCCCCACCAGCCTCCTCCCTCCCGTATTCCCTCCCCAATGCTCCCGATTCCATCAATTCCTTCTTAAGATTTATCCATTCTTCCGAATCTACTTTTACCAGTTCCAACAAGCTCAAATTCTCCAATGGATTGGTCCCTTCATCTATTACCTGCATTCTTTTATCATAAAAAAAGCGCAGTTGCTGCGGAAATCTCCAGTTGTACCTTATATTTTTACTCATCAATAATTTGGTTACAGGCCTCATCTTATACCTCCAGGTTCTTTCTTTCAACAAAATATCATTGTAAACTTCTACGTCAGAGCCCTCAAATTTCAAAGCATCAG
This sequence comes from Bradypodion ventrale, assembly GCA_035047345.1. Classification (NCBI taxonomy): domain Eukaryota; kingdom Metazoa; phylum Chordata; class Lepidosauria; order Squamata; family Chamaeleonidae; genus Bradypodion; species Bradypodion ventrale. The sequence goes on from JAWDJE010000005.1 coordinate 125,685,972, forward strand.
GACCAGCGCGTTTCAAATGGGCCATTACTTTTAGCTTGTCTGCCCAATTTGCGAATTTTACCAACACATTTCTTTGAACCACCCTCCCTCTTCTTGGGCCCACCCGGAATACACTTACAAAATCTTCCTGGACAAATTCTTTTCCCATATTCAAACCATTTAACCACTGAACCACTCTTTTCCTTAACAAGTCCGGAGTTCGTTCCACGACCTGACGGATCACAATATTCTGCTTTCTCATCATATCTTCCACAGCATCAATCCTTCTCTCTTGTTCCTCCAATTTCATCTTATTCTCCTGCACCACCTCCTGAGTCCCTTTTATTTCCTTTTTTATGGCAGTTACCTCGGTTTGAACCAATTTCACATTTCCCTCAATTTTTTTCAAACTTAAGTCCACCTTTTTTGAAAAATCTGCAACAGATGATACCACCTTATCTTGCTTTTTCATCATTTCATTTCTGTCTTTCACCCTTGAATCCTCATTCTTCTCCAATTTCTGAAACAGCTTGCCAATTTCCACCATAATTTGGGTTTGATCGTAGGGCACTGTGGGCGGGGATGAAGACTGAGGGGCTTCCTCGATTGGTACTTTTTCCTTCTTCTTGGGCTTAACAGCTGGATCTTCTTCCTTTGCTTTCTCTCTTGTACCTTTATCCATAATAGTATAAAATCCCAAAGTTGCAGATCGTTGTAAAAATTAGTCAAACAAATAAGCCTATAACACTGCAACCCCTGGTTCCACAAGTCCAACAGGGAAACTTATATTAAGCAGAAGTACAAAGAGTTATTGTAATCCACAAAAAAGAGCAGAAGGAACCAATATTCCCAACAGGCAGCTGAGAAGAAAAAAAAGAAGGGCGAAAAAGAAAATGATAATCCACAGCGGGTCCGTTTCCCCAAAGCAATCAGTCCAGCCAGTCGTCTTCCACACTGCAATGTAAGTGCTCCAAGGAAACAGTCAGCCAAAACTTCTCCTTTAAATCCAAGCCGCCAAAAAGTAAAAAGAAAAAAAGGGAGGGGAGACTGGAGGGAGAAAAAGCCCAAAATCCAAACAGGAAAGCAGGAGAAGTGAGAAGCAATATTTTCAAAAAAAATTAAGTATTTATAATCCACACGGTCAAGGAGCAAAAAGAAGCCCAATTAATCCTTCTCTTGAAGCGGACAAGTCAAAACACCATTTTCCAGCGGCTGCTTTAACTTCTGGGTAAAAGCCCCCCTTCTTCTTCTGTGGAACGGCAAACTTTTTCCAAACACTTTAAGCTGGGAAATTCACTGTTACCTTCCAATGTTATAGCCCAGACAAGTATTTTTTTAAACCACTTTGTTATCGTCAAAACACGGCGTGGTCCTTCTGGTGTGTGAAAAAAACATAAACCCAAACACGATCACTTTCGTTTTCCAGAATCACCGCCATTAACGAAACAATCACTTGTTTTCATCTACTTCCACCCATTTCCATTTCAAAGCCCGGGCTCATTAAACAAGATCTCCAGCTGAGTTTAATCTTTAGTACTCCATTCATGCACTTACATGCAGCTGTTTTCGTGCCAAACAACTTCTTGTCAGCTCCAAAGCTTCTCTCGCAGTCTCGCTGGTCCCGCTCTCGGCTCCTCGGCAGAAAAGCCGCGACTGCCGTCGCAGGCTTCACTCGCAAAGGAAAACCTCCCGAACTTCAACCATCCGACTTCAAAAGTTCCCAAAATTTTCCAAAAAGACAAGCAAGATTCTTATCTACAGAAGTTGCCACTTTAAAAGTTTCCCATTTCACTCCAACACATTGATTACCACTTTGTTAAGCGCGAGCATCCGAATCAAGATGTTACTCGTCGGCCATCTCTTTTAAGACATGTATTGACATCTTCAAATTAATCTGCTTACTCAAATTGCGAACTTTTTTTAAGGACTCCCCAGGCAGTTTCAATCCTTTCGCTCCCCGTTCCACCTTCACCCCAGCTATCGACAACCCTGCCATTGAAGTTTTCTGAAGGGTTGTATTACGGGACATTTCTGCCTTAGAAAATCGCTATCATTCTTCTCATAATTTGTCCCGTGATGATATGCATCTTCTTGAAGGCTTAGGTAACGATCCAGATATCATTATTAAGGCGGCAGATAAAGGTGGTGGGGTAGTTGTTATGGACAGGATTAATTATATTGAGGAAGCTTATAAACAACTCTCTAACCCCAATTTCTACCATACCCTAGATAGGGACCCTACAGCGCATGTTTCTAATATCATTAAAATAGTACTACAGGAAGGACTTGCCTTGGGATTTATTTCAGAATCCACTTTTCGTTTCCTTTTCAATACACATCCGCGAGTACCCATTTTTCATTTGTTGCCGAAAATTCACAAACTCCAGACAAGTTCTATACATGTACCTTGCAGACCAATTATAGCTGCCAATGATGCCCTTTTGGAACCTATCGCCATTTATATTGATCACTTTATATGCTCTTTTGCTTCTGACACTCCCTCTTATGTTAAGGATTCCTCTCGTTTTATTCAACTTTTAGAAAATACTCCTGTCCCTGATGATTGTATTCTGGTTACCATGGACGTGGCATCCCTTTATACCAATATACCTCTCCAAGAAGCTCGGATTCTTGTTGAACATCTTCTATCATCACGTACACACCCTGATCCTCCTACACATTTTCTTTTAGACCTTCTTGATATAGCTTTTGAGCACAACTTTTTCGGTTCATGGACACATTTTATTTACAGATACAAGGTGTGGCTATGGGTTCAAATTTCGCCCCTTCAGTTGCTAATATTTTTATGAATAATTTTGATCATACTTTCATCTTAAACCCCTCTGTGAATCCTTTTTTTGCTGATATTTTGATTTACAAACGTTACATTGATGATTTGTTTTTTGTTCTCTCTAATCCGGCTTCTCTTCCCAGTTTTCTCACCTGGATCAATTCTTTACATGATCATTTATCTTTTACACACACAGCTAGTCCCCTTTCTGTATCCTTTTTGGATTTAGAAATTTTCGTTGTTGCCAATAAACTCAATATGCGCTTGTTCAATAAGCCCACGGGCAGACACGCTTATTTGCAGTTTCATTCTTAGCTTCCTCATTGCAGGCGCACCCCCCCAATAACGGACACAGACAACATTGAAAGTGGATAACAGCATCGGGCCACATTTATTGATTCAATGCCCTAGTCCGAATTATAAATTTGTATTGGTAAAACGACCAATCATAATTCTTAAGGCAAGCAGGCCGACGTAACACTGGTAAGGTACCACCCCAAAATTGCCAACGGCAGTTGGCTACAATGTATCAATTTGTATCAATTTGTTTGTTGACAACAAACAAATTGTTGACCGTAGTCAATATCTAACTCATGACCCCACCCTCTGACGCGTATCCGTGAAATCACGGGGTGATGCATGCTGGTTAGCTATCGTCATCACCCCGTCGCCTGGTTCGTCGTTGAACGGACAACGTTTAACTAATTTATTCCTGTCTAGTGTTGTCCAGTCAATTGCGAACCTGCCGGATACCTGTGGGTCATACTGTTTACCTTACCAGTGCTACCCGCCAATGTGACCAAAGTCAACAGTAGGAACATAAGAAGACCCCTATATCAAACCATAGCAACAGTGTGGGATGGGCAAAAAAGCCAGGACCCGGAAGCCAATATGGGTCCCAGCCAAAAATTCCCACCCGGCCCCGAAGCGACCAAAATATCACACTGTTAACTAGGGAGGGGGTGGAGGGGAAAAGACTTCTCCGCTCCGTCGCTGAGGTAAAATGGCAGCTCGGCTGCCTCGTGGCCACCCCTTTTATAAGGGAGCTGGCCACGCCCCTAACTACCCGGATTCTCTGTCCTGTGGGGGGGGGCCCGCAAAGAGCGCGGTGGCCATTTTGGCGCCACGCTTGCATTGCAGGCGCACCCCCCCCAATAACGGACACAGACAACATTGAAAGTGGATAACAGCATCGGGCCACATTTATTGATTCAATGCCCTAGTCCGAATTATAAATTTGTATTGGTAAAACGACCAATCATAATTCTTAAGGCAAGCAGGCCGACGTAACACTGGTAAGGTACCACCCCAAAATTGCCAACGGCAGTTGGCTACAATGTATCAATTTGTATCAATTTGTTTGTTGACAACAAACAAATTGTTGACCGTAGTCAATATCTAACTCATGACCCCACCCTCTGACGCGTATCCGTGAAATCACGGGGTGATGCATGCTGGTTAGCTATCGTCATCACCCCGTCGCCTGGTTCGTCGTTGAACGGACAACGTTTAACTAATTTATTCCTGTCTAGTGTTGTCCAGTCAATTGCGAACCTGCCGGATACCTGTGGGTCATACTGTTTACCTTACCAGTGCTACCCGCCACACGGAGGGGCTTCAAAGAAGGCCTGACGCCCCCCCCCAGACCGTCAGCTCGGTCAACAGGCCTGCTCGCCAATCACCCAACAGGAGGTCCATACCTCCTCGCGACAGATGGACCCCATCCCCTGCGTACAAGTCATAATTTTGTAGGCTAATAGCGGGGTGATGACTGACCCGTCCCCAAGCCCTGTCGGCAAGAAACCGCGCCACCGCCCTATTGACCGTGCGCCTAGCGCGGTCAAGGGCCAGGAGGTTAACGCCCCCTCTATAAGAATGGCGCGGAACAATGTCCGACCAAACCAGGGTTGTGGCAGGCCAGACATAATGCAAGTAGGCGAGGTCCTCGCAAATCGCATGCTTGAGCGATAAGCCGGTGACCTGGCCCAAATCATTGCCCCCCCAGGTGGATGATGAGAATGTCAGGCGGGTCAGCACCCAGGCCAGAAAAAAGGAAAGGCCGCAGCTCCCGCCATAACATCCCAGGCTTACCATGCCATGTGAGACTGGCGTGTTCACCCAGTCCCAGTCGGGGTCCCCACTCTGTCGCCGCAGCGTAACGCGCTGCCCTGTGCACATAGCTGTGGCCCACCAGCCATACTGTCACCGGTGTAATACGACACCCAGGGTCTGTAAGAAAATTGAGAAAAAGGCGGTAAGGTGACTGGATTGGTACTCATGGCGGGAGTGGGCGCACATAAAACTGAAAACATTGCGAGCCCCACCTCCCCATGCTACGTATGTCAGCCCCAGAGTACCCAAAAGCAGCTGCTGTAGAGGCTGCACCAATACGGAATGAATGTGTGCCATAACGGGCACCTGGTAGACCCACCCTGGAGAGGGCTCTGCCTGTCACCTTCCAAAACTGAAATTTAGTAAGGGGAGACCCATCTTGGTGACAGAAAAACGGGCCGTGGTGCATGCCACGCAGTGCCAGGTATTCCTGTAGGGCACCAACCGGACAGATGTCTGCCAAAGAACACCGTAGCAGTCTTACACCACTGCCTACGCCATGCTGATCTGTTTTAGAGGAGCGTATCCTCAACTGGGCCCAGTCTTTGGCAACATAGACATCTTCGAGTTCCAGTGCCCTACAACTTGCATCCGCCTTAGACAGCATCACAAGTTCGCTGATGCGGAGCGCTCCAAAAAATGCCACCGTTGTGGCTGCATGGAAAAGGGCTGCCTCATAATGATCAAAACAGAGGCCTGGCCAGCCCCGGGCCAACTGGGTAAGAACCCCTGGGGAAATGGGGTGCCGGTCGTCCGGGCAACGCCCGCGCTCGCGCACCCACCCCTCCAAAACATGTCTCACACGGAAGTCAGAGGTACTGTCCTCATGACCTCCCACTTTGGCCATAAAAGCCAACGCCGAGAGCTTGGATGCTATGGTGCGAGGTGCGAGGCCCTGTGCATGCAGGTGAACCATGAACCGCAGAACATGGTCCACCGGGATAGGCCAGGTCTCTGGCAGGTGAAATTGAGCAGAAAATGCTCTGTAAGAATTGAACGCTTGTTGATACGCCTTACGCGTGCGTGGCGCTAGTGACAGGCCAATCGCCCGGTTCACCTCTCCTTGCCAATAGTCCACATCTCGTCCGGGAGTGGCGAGGGAAATTCCTCCGCATCCGGGGCCAAGGCGCGGAACCGGGAGATCTGCAGGCGGGACAAAGCGTCAGCAATATCATTATTAATCCCTGGAACATGCCTGGCCCTGAACAAGACATTGAGGCGCAGGCAGCGCAACACAAAATGGCGCACTAGTTCCATGACCCTGGGCGATTTGGAAGTCTGTGCATTGACAATGTGTACAACAGCAGCATTGTCACACCAGAAATGCACAACCGAATTAGCCCACTGCTCGCCCCATAGCATCAAAGCCCCCAGAATAGGGAAAAATTCCAGGTATGTGAGATCCCGCAGGCGACCCGTGCCTGCCCAGGCCGGTGGCCACCCACCATAGGCCCACTTCCCATTGAAGTACATCCCATAACCCAGGGATCCTGAGGCATCAGACTGGATCTGAAAATTGGGGGATGCCAGGAGGTCAGACCTCCAAAATGAGACCCCATTGAACTCCCTCAGGAATTGCAACCAGACAAACATGTCTGCCCTGATACCCCGGGTAAGCCTGACTCTATGATGGGGCCTGGATAACCCTGCCATGGCGTCGCATAAGCGCCGGGCAAAAGCCCTGCCCGGTGCGACCACCCTGCAAGCGAAATTGAGGTGACCATGTAGCACCTGCAGTTCCCTCAGTGATGCCTTGCGTTTGGCCAGCAAATCCGAGATAAGGGCCACTATTCTGGACACCTTATCACCCGGTAACCTAGAAGCCTGCGCTACTGTGTCAATCTCTACCCCCAGGAATACTAGCTTGGTAGATGGGCCCTCGGTCTTTTCGGGCGCTAAAGGGACACCGAGTTCCTCCATTAGCGTCTGAAATGTGTTGAGGAGACGTGTGCACGTGTCCCAGCCCCGTTCACCCCCGAATAAAAAGTCATCCAGGTAATGGGCTACAGACCGAGACCCTGACCTGCGGACGAAAGCCCACTCTAGGAAAGTACTAAAACGCTCGAAGGCCGAGCATGATATGGAACAGCCAAAAGGCATGGCCTTATCAAAATAATATTCACCCTTAAATTTGAAACCCAGCAACTCAAAGTCGCCCGGATGCACTGGCAAAAGGTGAAAAGCCGACTTGATGTCGCACTTGGCCAGCAGGGCACCCGGGCCACACGAGCGCACCATGCGCAGCGCATGGTCGAACGATGTATACCTGACTGAACAAAGGTCATCAGGGATAGCATCATTGACCGATCGGCCGGCTGGGTAGGACAAATGATGAATAAGGCGAAACTCGCCTAGGGACTTTTTGGGGACCAAGCCCAGTGGCGACACCTTAAGATTGGGAAACGGGGGTGCGGGGAAAGGTCCAGCGACCCTGCCCGCATCTAACTCTTTTTTAATGCTGGCCGCAGCCACGTCCTCCCTCCCTCTGAGGGATAAAAGGTTAGGGGCATCCTGAGGGGACCTATCACCCATGAAAGGGATACGGAAACCCTGCTTAAAACCCTGAAGGAGATACTCCCCATCCTCCCCCTTCGGGTACGATGCGAGCCAACGCTCCAGCATGTCCACATTAATTGGGGAGGGGGCCTTTTGGAGAACCAGCTCCATCCGTGGCAGTCTTGCCAGCCCACTGTCCGCCCCTCCCTCTGCCCCTTGTCCCTCCAGGCCTGGGACAGGCGGATGCTGCGTGGGGGCCCGCACATGTGGGACACTCATGCCTGTACTTGCAATTCTTCCTATTACAGGAACCATTGGACGAGAAAGTCCAGCACAGCAGGCGGGCTGGAACCCCCTGCCCCGCCGCTTGGCGGGTAACCTGCGCTGGAGCTGCTCGCTGAACCGCATGTCCACAATGGTATCTGTCTCCCGGGGCGGGGCGTGTGGGTGTCATGTACAAAAGCCAAAGCCTCTGGCACGGCTCATCCCATCTCATCTCGGGGTGAAGGGGAATCCTCATACGGAATTCCTCGTCATAGGCTAACCACGAGGGACCCGGGAAATCAACCATCGCCCTATATATGTTGTCCAAATATTGGACCATGGGAATAGCCAAATCCGGCCGCGCCCTCAAGTACACCGCCATGTATATTAAATAAGCAGGGAGCCAGTTGGCCCAGGTACGTGGCGGCTTACGGCGACGTGCCTGCTCCTTGTCCTTCTCATCCTGTCCCTCCCTTTCTTCCTTGGTGGGCTCTTGTTCAGGAGTGAGAAGATATCTACATACTCCCCCCGCCATATCTTTTCTCTGGTAGTCTGTGCCAAGTGATCACCCAGTGGCAAGGAATACCCCGCCGTCGGTAAAGCCGAAAAAGGCACCGCAGCCATAGGAAAAGGGGCCTGAGCTAGCCCAGCCACCCCCAGAACATTCCCCGCAGTGTAAGAACAAGTACCCACCCCAGTGCCCAGGGTGGCAGTCGTCGTCGCCGGGTGGGGTGCCGATAGCGTGGCCCCCGCATCACCCGCGCGAGGCCAAGGCCATTGAAAAGCCCCCCCCATATTGGGAATGTGTGTGGGTGTACTTGCTTGCACCGTATACTCACATGCTGCACCCCCGCGGGCCGCCCCCACCGGGGGTTCCGGCCCACCGGGGGCGTCGGAGCTCACGACCGACGTAGAGCTCATCACCGGGGCCTGACCCGCACCTGGCTGCTGACTGGGGAGCTGCGAGGCAGTGGCCGAACCCACGCCACGCGCCTGCAGCAGCTCAACCCTCCCTGTCGGCTGTTGTCCTCCTGCCGACAGCGCCGCAAAAGGGACCCCAAAGGGGGCTCCCGCCTGACTGGCCCGAGCCAACGACGCTTCCAGGGCCGCAATACGGGCCAGTAAGGCTGCCACGTCGACCTGGGGCCAAGGGCCGGCCGGCCCGCCCGGTCCAGGCGTGGGTACAGGTCCCTGTACCCCAGGACCCGAATATGGCCATTGGCCAGCACCGAAGTCCGGCAGGGTCGGTGAAGAAACCTGCCAAGGCAGGGGGCCGCACCACCCCCCGAGGCTAGAGGGCCCAGGGGGAGGCTGCGACCCAAGAGCAGCAGGCCCAACAGGGTGGGCAGGTGCAGGAGCGGTGTCCACCGCTCGCGGGCCGCGGGCCGGAACCCCTTCCGCGCCCGCATTCTGTTCGCCCACTCCGGGCCAAGGGGCAATAGACCCCATTCCGCCAGCCCCGGCCGGGGCCTGCGAGGGCGGCTGCTGAGGAGGCGGCACCGCGGTCCTCCGACCTGGGTTGCGCCTCCTAACAGCGCGAGCCGCACTCGAAGCTGCCTTCTTCTTCGAAGGCATCTCTACTGAATCAAAGGGAAGCCGAAAAGGAAGAACCGCTACCAAAAGGCTTCCCGGTAATCTAAGGAGCGACGGAGACACAGGGGAAAAGACTTCTCCGCTCCGTCGCTGAGGTAAAATGGCAGCTCGGCTGCCTCGTGGCCACCCCTTTTATAAGGGAGCTGGCCACGCCCCTAACTACCCGGATTCTCTGTCCTTTGGGGGGGGCCCGCAAAGAGCGCGGCGGCCATTTTGGCGCCGCGCTTGCAATCTTTGAACAATAACATACCGTACAGTTTATTTCTTCGGGCCAAGAGGAATTCTACCCTTGATTCTGATTTTCAATCAGCAGCCACCAACATTCGGCAGTCACTTCAACTCAGGGGGTACCCAACTCATGTGATCAACAACGCATATAAGAAGGTGACCCACAGATCCAGGTGTTCCATGTTTCAGCGCAAGGGCAAGAATACACAAAATAAAATTTTTGGGTCTTTAGACTTCACTCCCTTAGCGCAACAAATTAAGAAAACCATACATCAGCATTGGCATATACTGGATTCTGTTTCTGGGTGCAAAGAAAAACCTATGATTGGGTTCCGCAAAACCAGAACCATTGCTGGTATTCTATCCAAAACCGATAGCCTACCTGCTTCAGTAACTGCTTCTGCATTACCTGTTGGGCACCATCCTTGCGGACACTGCAAGTTTTGCCGTTGCATGTGGAAAACGGATGCAATTTCAATTCCAAGTAGTACTTTTAGACTACAATTATCCCATTTCTCAAATTGCAATTCACGTGACATCGTGTATATCATCATCTGTCCTTGTGGTCTGGCTTATGTGGGACAATCTTTGAGACCGCTGAAAACCAGATTAGGGGAACACATTTCCCGCATTCGGAATAACGTCATTACAGCCCCTCTCGTTTCCCACTATGTGGACAAGAAGCATGCTCCTACTGATCTTAAAGTTGCTGTACTTGAATCTTTCTTCCCTCGTCAGTTTCATTCTATCAATAAGGAACGCTTCTTATTACAACGTGAAGCATTTTATATTCACCGCTTCTCCACTTTACATCCCTCAGGTTTAAATACGGAGCAAGATTATTCTGCCTTTCTTTAAGTTTCTCCATGTCAGTTTCTCTCTCTTCCTCTTTAACAGTATACTCTTCGTTACTTATGATTCAATTGTTAATTACAGCCATCAGATTCACATGAGTTTCCCTGGGAACTATATGTAGCTGTTACACTTTCAGCTCTCTTAACGCTCTCACCCTTTATGAGGATACTTCTTGAGGTGATTTGTAGCGCGTCTTTACAGGTACTACTGTTATGTTCCTTTTTATCATTGTACATGTGTTAGAGTTGGTGCTTTTTTGTACGTAACTGTTGTTATGTTGAGGTCTTGGTCTCCTTTTGTTGCAGATCTTGATAAAGAGCACGAAATATCTTGTACCGGAAGGATATTGACCTGTTTCTGCTGCAACCACGTTCTTCTTCCATGATGTTTACATAGGCCTCCTGGCTGCCTTAATTTGTACCTTGTACCTCTCTTCTTACCTTACATGGGTTGTTGACACGGACTTTACATGGATTATTGATACGGACTTTCTACATGGTACTTTGGAACTTGCCCTCTAGATATTTTCAACTTTTGCTACGACTTCGATACGGACTTTATTACTAGGCTCCACTGCCACGACATGTTGTATTTTTAGGAAATGCTATATATTTAGATCTCCATTTTCTCGAAAGTTGTTACATGTACTTTTCGGCTTCGCCTTTTGGACTTTTCCCTGGTGTGTGCCTAGCTTTTATAGTATTTCATCCATTCCTTGTTATCTATATGTTGCTGTTTTTTCACCAGGTTTTTCCTGATGGGCTCATTCACATTTGATACTTGTTTCATGTATACATATATATTAAAATTCTTTTACTAGGGTATATTTCCATATTTTCATATTTTGGACTTCTATTCTGGGTGTATTTTTTCTCCCCCCTCTCCTATACCATACACCCTTGCCACTTTTCCTCCCTCTATTGATTCGACGGCATGACTGTAAATGGCAGGGGAACCACCAGTTCAGCTTCCTCAGCTGTATGAGGGAGCGTGACCGAGCCCTTGACAAATAGGTTTGCAGCCCCTGGTCTAGGGAGCTATGAAATGATGATAATTTGGATCTTTTTCTCTGTGGACTAGCTTTAATAGAACCACAGTCTTAAAATATACTTGTATCTTCTCGCACAAAACAACCCCTGAAGCATCCTTATCTCTCACCTCTGGCATACAAGCACTGGACATCAATATGACAGAGTTGTAAGAGGATAAAGTGGCACTTGCAAGCAAACAAACTCTTGTTAATCAGGAAGACTTTGGTTGTACATCTGCATCTGTTAAGCCTTTGTTCGTGCAAATATAGAATATGTGGTTGCCAGGAGGTATAATCAGTGATTGCATTGGTGCCAGCAATGGAATTAATATTGCAGTCTTGCTTCATATACTGTACCTGTGAAGCAAAAATAGATTTTTTTTATGTTCTGTGCTGCAGTTTCCTCTCAAACTTTGATCTTTCAACTATTTTGTGTTTCAGTCCCCAGAATCCCTGATAATTGGCCATTCTGGCTGGTACATCTAAGGAATCAAGTCCAGCAAACACTGGGGACTCAAGGCTGAGAATAATTGCTCTAGAGCAGGGGTGGTAATTATGTGGCACTCCATTGATCTTGGAGTATAACTCACTAATCCACGTGGTTAGTGGTGAAATATGATGGGAGTGGTAATCCCAGCATCTGGAGAGCTGTACAACATTGCAAGTTATCCAATATAGTGTTTTTGGAAGATATCAACTGCAACTACAGCGGCAAACTGAATTGGAGCAATTTGGCTTTATTGCAGTTTGATTCACAAATTTTTTTTTTACACTTGTCCTCAGTTTAGTGAATCAAATCAAATCTTTATTACGGTCTAAGACCAGCACAGAACAGCAAAAGGAACAGAAGTTAAAATGAGGGTACTTAAACTATATCAAGAGACAAAAGTTAAAATGAGGGTACTTATAAAGGAGCATTTCTGCTCAGAGTTAATGAGTAGTAAAATTAGTACATAAGATCAATAATGCAATGTTATGGCTTTTACTAAGCCAATGCTGTGTCGTGAAAATCCATTGAGAAGTCACTTTTGTTTAAGTTACAGTACTTTGTATTCACTTAGTAGTACACTGTAGTTTTTCTGATTCTCTTAAATTTGAGTAGCCTAACTCAGAGAGAGAAGTGGCTGTAGTGCCATTTGCATTTCAACACCACACCTATGCACACTCCACATTAGCATGTCAATAGAAGGAGCCTGCCAAGAAGCCAAGGTCAGTCTCTAGATCCCAATTAGGAGAGGGACATCTTACAGATGGAACATCCAGATAAGGGACACCTGTGTATCTTAACAAACATGATAAGAGTCAAAATAATTGTCTTTTGGAATGTATTCCACATTCTAAAGGTGGGTGGAGGACCCCAAAAAGGGTATAAAATATCCTAGATTTTGGATGTCTGCAGCAGCCTTTTCCAATGCAGCGGAAGCTCTTGTCATTTTGAATAATGACTTAATTCATGTCTCGCATGAGGGCGAGAAAGCCCACCAGAAACTATGCTTTACTTAAGTTAGTTATCTTTATACTTTGTTGTTTTACTTAATATGCTATCCAGTGTTGTTTTGATGAATTTTTAGATCAGTTCCTACCTATTTTGGATAATGCATTTTGCTACAATAAAGCTGCTAAACTGAAGTTTTTACTAGCGTTTTTACTCCAAGGAAGGGGAAAACTTGCAAAGAAGAGATAACACCTGAATGGTCAACAATAAGGCCATTTTCTCTAGCCTTTGGGGGTGCACCGAGGAATGGGAGGAGGAGGCTTGGACACTTTTGTTTCTCAGAGACGGAGAGCACTATTAGCTTGTCCTGTTTCGCTTTGAAGGTAAAACTTATCTTGTCACCTCCAAAGTTTCCCAGAGCTACCCTTCTCTGCAAAATTGGTGTGGTTGTTTGGGATGAGGCATTCCTTAAGGGGCTTTTTGATTTGCCACATAATATTGCTACCAGACACCTGCAACATTGCAGAATTGCCATTTCCCACATATGAGCCAGTGTAACTGGATGGAAGACTCACACCGCAGGCAAAATGCCCGGTGCGAGTTGGAGACAACTTTGCCACCCCACACAGAAGATCACAGGGACAGGGAGGTCAGAAGGCATAAAGGCCACTCAGTTTTGCGACATGCTGTAGCACTAGTAGTTTGTTTGGCTGATGGTCAGTTTAGTTTTTAATGGAAGGTGCTGGATTGTTTTGGTGGCAGTAGCCACACTGGCCCCATAGTCTAATGCAGAGATTGCCAACCTTTTGAAGTCAGAGGTTGGGTCACGCTTCCTCAGACAGTTGGTGGGCCAGACTGGTGGTCCAGCTGGCACCGCTGGAATAAGCTGCAAACTCATTTACAACTGTTGTAAATGTGTTTACAACAGCTATAAATGAGTCTGTGGCTGGAGCCAAGGTGTGTGCTGGTTGATTTGGCACCATGAGCCGTAGCTTGCCTATCCCTGGTCTAATGTATTTCAGTCAGTATCCACACATACCCTTCTTTTGATACCAGGCATTGGCTGATCCTTATTTTGTCTTTCTGTCTCTGCTCTTGTTCTCTAGCCTGTGTACAGGCGATCTAGTGTTAAACTAGTGTATCAGTGCAGCACTACAACCAATTTATTTTTAAAAAATTAAAAACGTTTCCCATGGACACAAAAGTGACAGATCACTGTGGTGAGTGTCCTTGCTGTCTTAAAACTTCACACACAGGTTAGTACATCACCAGAACACCTTCCAGAGTCGCACACCCCATTCTTTTAGAAGACAGATCAACTGATTGTATGAGGGAAGTTCTGTTCAAATTGTTTTGGCTTGAAAAACGTAGATGCTCCCAATGTCAAAGGAAGAAACTAAAATGAAAAGGGCATGTCTGATTTACATTGTCCTTTCCCTCATGTGATTAGATTTTTTAAAATAGAACCCTTCATGTTGGTGCTTCCAGAGCAAATCCTGATGAATTTATCACTGTGGTCACACCCGATAGTACCATGATGGCAAACCTTGGCATTCCAGGTGTTCTTGGACTTCAATTCCCAGAAACCCAAGTCAGCACTCCTGCTGGTCAGGGCTTCTGGGTATTGAAGTTCAAGAACACCTGGAGTGCCAAGGTTCGCCATCACTGCTATAGTACATAAAACATGGCCATCAATTTCATCTTGAGCCTCTTTACTTTTCAAATCCTCATCTTGGGTGGCCTTTTTGGTACAAAATATTTTACTCTGAAAGACATTAAATTAAGGAAAGTAGACACATGCAGATGTACACAATCAGTCATGCATCATGGTAATTTCCCCCTTTACTTGCAGTGTATCGGAAAACTTCATTTTATATTTACTTTAGAGCCTGCTCCATGACATATACCTTTAGTCACTGAAATAATTCCTTTTTATTTAAATCTAAAGCTTTCAGTGACCTCCTTATACTCAGATTGCTTCTGCATATTTAGTAGCTTTGTTCATCATATATGGAGACCGTCTATTATACAAAATCATAATTCAAGGATAGAATAATTCCCTTGATTGGACCTAAAATCTTTTTTTTCTTATTATTGCTGGTGGTGGTGTTGTCAATTTCTAAAGCATCTTGATACATTTTAACACAGTTTACATCAGCAATTCATGGGTCCATGTGTTCTTATTGCCTTTGTCACTGTTTTAAGGTCCCTTGTTTTGAAAATGACAATAGTGGCTGGTGTTTAAGTTTTCAGGGATTTTCTTCACAGCAGTCCATGCTGTGAACAGGTTTTTCTAGTTCAGCTGCTGGTTCTCTCTCTGATCTTTCTAATGTTCAGAGCAATATAGGCTTCCCTAGGCTCTCATATTTTCTTAACATTTTCTTCTATTTTTAGTTGCAAGAGTATCTTGCCTAACATTGCAAAAAGAAGTCACACTACCAGCACAATGGACAAACCCTCCAATTTATGATGATTAGACATTGATGCTCTGCACCCCTTCCCAATTCTTCCAAACCAAAACACTTCTAAACAAAACAAAGCCTGCTTGTTGTCACTCTGAGACAACTTCTCCTGGTGAGAATGGTTGTGTTTAAAATTGAAGACAGAGGAGTGTGGTATGGCTGGCAGAGCTTCAACTTGCCTTCAAAGAAATTGTGAAAAGGTGAAATTCGCTGTTTGTTGGAATGTGTATGTTTGAGAATCTTCTGTCTAATCTCTCTCTTGCTGGTCATCACGCTTAATCCCAGATTTCTGTGAGGGCAAGAGAAGGGGCTCAAATAATCAACTTCACATACAGTCAGGTTCATGAGATAGTAGGTGCTTTATATTTTTTGTAAGTAAATATAATTAGCTTTTAACTTGTACCTGGAAATGGATTAGTAGGCATTGTAGCTGTTTAATAACAGACAAGATATGGCTTGAATAATCAGTGCCAATTAATACATAGTTTATGGGTTTTGGACTGCCTAGGTCAGAGATGCCAAAACTATGGCCCATGGGCCAGATCTGCCCCGATGCCAATTCATCTGACCCACACCACCCTCATCATTCCCAGAAGTGGAAGTAAAACACACATTTTACTTCCACTTCCAGGAGCAACAAGGGTGGTGTGAGCCAGATGAACTGGCATCTGGGGCCAGATGTAGCCCACGGGCTATAGCTCGGGCACCCCTGGCCCCTGGCCCCTGGCCTAGGTATATGTAATTTAATAATATCATTTTTTAAAATTCATTTCAGTGGCTATGGAACTTGGAAGAGAACACTGACAGAAGGAAGAAAATATAAACCGAATGAAATGTGACTGAAGCCAAACATAGATATTTCAATATACAGGCAGATAAAAGGTGTGATCAGGTGCCATGTGGTTAGGTACAAGTTGGGGATGATCTGGTTTGGTTTTTTGCCCTTGTAATCACACATCGCACATGCTATCATGAACTAGCCTGCCCCAGAACAATGTCTACCTGCCCCCTTTCAAAGTATCTCAGATATGTTAGCAAAAGTTTATAAGAAATGTAAAACTTCTTTTCCCTTGCTGTTCAAAGATGAGCAGAAAGGAAGCTATCCATTTCACAAGATTTTTAAGTAAGCAGGGACAGCGAGCAAGCCATTTAACAGTGCAGTGTGGTTGAACTTTTCACGTGGATGCAATGAGTGCTCCAAATGACTAACTGCATTTCAAGTCCATTTAGCACAATGGAGACCAATCCAGAGCAGGGCAATTCATCAAAACCAAAGAATACTTCCTTTGCTGTATTGGAGTCTCAAGATAATGGTGTACAAAAATCTTCTCAAAATGGCTGAAAATGCTCCTTTAAAAGTAGCTTTTGAAAATGACTTGTTATGCTTCATTAACTTAGGTGCTACTTGTCACACCCAAAAGTAACTAGCTATTAGATTACATTACTGTTTACCAAAAACTAACAAATTACATATAATTACATTATTTGTATCTTCTTCCAGGATATGATCATTTCCTCTCTTTTCTAGAAGAATTTAATTTTACCTCCATTTTTTTCAACCATAGCTCCATTTAATCTGTTGTGGTTTAGATCCCTGGTGGTGCAGTGGTTAAATAGCTGTCCTGCAACAAAAGGTTGTGAGTTTGATCCTCATCAGGGATCAAGGTTGACTTAGCATTCCATCCTTCAGGGGTTGGTAAAATGAGTACCCAGCATGTTGGGTGTAAAATGCTAATTAACTTGTGAACTGCCCAGAGACTGCACTAAGTGCTATGGGGCGGTATAGAAGTGCTGTCTTTGCCTTGCTTCTGATGTGCCCTATCTAGGTTCTCTGTAGCTCTTCTTGTAGTGTGGTTCCTCAAAAGAACACAAGTGTCTTGTTTTAAAAGCTTCACATTGTAATTTTATTTTCATAGTTGCTCTTGTGGAAAAAAGGCACTATTATCTCAAGTCTATTTGAGATTTCTATGAGCCTGACATCTCCTTGCTTTCTGCTTCTTTTTATCATCTTGTCTCTTTTCCCATTACAGTTATACATTATGCTATTGAAGTAGCCTTTGATTGTTTTATAGTTTGCTTAGGTCCTTGTGTAATACTGTATGTTCACTTGCTTGTCAAGGAACATGTTCACTTACTTCTCTAGAAGACTATATGTCAGCTAGAAAAAAAACTACAGCCTAATTTTATCATCTATTTCAAAAAAATATTTGACATGTTTTGTCTGCTGTAGCCTATCAGTTTTGTCTTTTACATTTTAGCATAGTCTTGATAATTAATATATCTACTCTGGGGACAATAATTAATGCACTTTTCCATTCATTTTGTATCTTTCTTTATTTGACACTGCAGAGTAAAACCCATTATTACTTTTGAAGTTCTTTTTTTCTCCCACATCCCACTTCTAACATGACTCTAAGACTCATGCAATTCCTTTCATTCTCAAACAGCAGGGACATCATTGCCACCAATGACGATTCTTATTGTTGTTTACCTTTTATTTCAGAACTTTCTTTATTCATGTCAGAGTGTTGTACAAATCAGCAAGTTTACATTTCAGTGTGTCTGCATTGGAGGGATTGGTCAGCTCGATACCATTGCCCAGAGGATGCCCAAGTGCACTTACAATGCTTTCCAGTCTTCTTTGTATTTGTAATGGCCATTGTAATCACAAGAACTTTCTATTACATTAGATGGATTAGAACTCTGGTTCCTAAATTGTCGTCATTGGCTGCAACTTGTATCAGAGAATGCATTTTTCCTGAAGCATGAAAAATGCCATTGGTGTGAATTTGTTTAAGGTGGATCCCAGCTTGCCATGACGTGACCCAAACACTATGATCACAGAGCCATCTCCTGCGGCACATATGAAATGAGACATGTAGGATTTAACACTGGGACTGCAATGGACTGCCGCAGCATTGAGGATATTATCAATGTGCGCCTTCACAACCTCCTCCGCCTCCATGGTTGTTGGGACTCAGAGTTCCTCCTCTGTTTATTTTGCCGTTGGGGCCAATATGGTTTCCAGTAGCATTTCTTCCACTGAGGGGATCATAACCCCACTTATAGGGGCTCATCCACCCACAGCTGTTGCACCCTTTAGGGAATCAGGTTATTTACTGCCACCTAACACTTGGCATTGAGTCGCTGGCTGTACGGTCTACTCCATTACCATAGTGGGATGTCTGGCCCGACAGGTGGTTCCAAACTGTAGTTCAGTATTGTGAAAAAGTGTACAAAAAACCTTGAGGTTCTATGATCCCCTTTGTTCCTCCAACACAAATGCAAAAATGAGATCAGTTTAATGTTACATCCACACCCTAAACAGTGGGTTACTTTAAGTATGGGTTGTTAAAATTAGTCACATTCATAACCTACTAATTGGAGTTCCATATTAAAGCATAGTTTATTATTACATAGGCGCAAGCATTTTTCTTCAACTGAATTACTAGAAGAAGGTTGAAAAAAGTGACCTCCACCAGATCAAAGTATAATCTAAGACAGGGATTCTTAACCTATGGCCCATGGGCCGAATGCAGTCCGTGACACCATTTCATGGGGGGCGGTTTAGTGTATGAGAACCAAGACAAAGGAACAGCCGAAGGATTGGGCTTAACACATCTTTATTGCATGGTGGTCAGGGGGAACATGAGGTAATGGCAGACGAGCAGCTCAATATATACGGTGGTTATACATTTGAATGTGGCTCCACGATAACCCATTGGCTACCGTTGGCATGACGTCATTTCTGGTCACGCCCTTCTTGTCCAGGTGAGGTAGTGGCGGGAATCTTCCCGCGCTGTGGTTCCTTGGGGAATTGGGACCTGTGAGCTGGGGGCTCGCTATTGCCACCAGGTGGTCATTAGCTCGCGTCCTGATTGTAACGGGTTACATTGATATATGTTAAAGGCACAGTATTGAGAACACAAAGCATAGTATTGAGAATACATGATATATATGTTAAGGGCATATTATTGAGAACACAACATCCCTCCCCCCTAGGATGAGACGAAGTCTCTCATCCAAGATGGCTTATTGCAAACGCGCTTTGGGCGTGCTGCTGGCTGGCTTGTCCCGGCTCCTTGTCCTGCAACGGGAGAGGGAGATTCGTTAGTGACTTGCCGCGGCTCTGCGGCTTGTGGGGAAGGGACGGAAAAACCAGGGGCACTAGGGACTAACGGAAAACCCCGCTTCTCGCTTGGATGGGTGGGGGACCACTCCGGAAAACCCCCCCGGTTTTGTAAATGAAAATCAGAAGCATCCCCTAGGGGGTCATTAGAAGGATCCCGCAGGATATCTATGAGGACAGATTCGGCCTCCTTTCCCTCCCCCCTAGGCGGGGACCACCAGCCCCCCTCTCCTCCCCCTTGGGCTAAACGGGTGGGGGAGAACCCTAACGTTGAATCCTTATTTGCGCCGTCCGCGCGTCGTTCAGCCGGGACCCGGCGCCGGAGCTGGTCCGCGTGCCGCCTCCATAGTAGACCCTCACTGGTCTCCACACAATATGACACGGGACCCGTTTGCCCCACGATGACGCCCAGGACCCAGGCTGGCCCCGCGCTAGCGTAGTTCCTGCGATGCACCGGGGCACCCACTTCGAAACTCTTCGTGACCTCTAACCCGATGTTTCTCCCTGTGTCCTCCACCCTCGTTGGGTCTAGTCTGGTTAGGATTGTGGTCAGCTTCCTACGCATTAAGAGCTCTGCGGGCGAGTACCCTGAAGCTAGGGGGGTCACCCTGTACCCTAGCAGGAACTGACACACCTGTAGGTTGAGATCCCCGGGGCCCATGCGCCTCAGCGCGTCCTTGGTGGTGCGCACGAGGCGCTCAACCTGGCCGTTCGTTGCCGGGTGGAAAGGGGCGGAGGTGATGTGCCGAATGGCGTTGATCTCTGTGAACTCAGCGGACGTGAAGCAACTAGCGTTATCGCTAATTAGGGTGTCCGGTATAACGAACGTGCTAAAGACCCTCCGCAAATGCTTCACCGTCGTTGCCGACGAGGTGCTCGTAACTGGGATTACCTCCAACCACTTGGAGTAAGCATCCACCACGAGGAGAAAAAGTGTCCCCCTAAATGGCCCCGCAAAGTCGATGTGCACCCGCGACCATGGCCCCTTTGCCGCGTCCCATTCCCTGTGCGGCAGACACGCCTCTTCGGGCCGGGAGCATTGGCACCTCTCGCAAACGCCCACCATGTGCTCGATGTCGGCATCCAACTGGGGCCACCAGAAATAGCTCCTGGCCAGAGCCTTGGAGCGCACAATCCCAGGATGGCTGACGTGCAGCAGTTTGAGCACCCTAGGCCTCAGGGATTCGGGGACTACCACCCGCTGGCCCCACAGAAGGCACCCCCTCTCTATGGACAACTCTAACCTCTTCCTGAAAAAAGGGGCGAACTCTGCCGCCGGGGAGGACGCTGGCCACCCTTTCTGCACCCAGGAGCTGACTAGAGCAAGCGTTTTGTCCCTGCCAGTCGCCTTAGCGATGTCTGCGGGTACAATGGGGGGCGAATCTAAGACCTCTATTAGGAGCACCGGGCGGTCTCGCTCTTCCTCGCCCACGACGCTGCTAGCGTTGGGGAGGGGAGACCTCGACAGAGCGTCCGCGTGGCTTATCTCTTTTCCCGGTCGGTACACTAACGCGTGCTGATACGCGTTCAAGAAGATGGCCCACCTTAACATCCTAGGGGACAGGATTTGAGGGGTGGGTTTGTCTGCAGTGAAAATGCCTAGCAGGGGCTTGTGGTCGGTCACTATGGTGAAGGGGCGGCCATAGAGGAAATCGTGGAACTTTTTGGTCCCCGCGATTATTGCTAGCGCTTCCCTGTCTGTTTGAGCGTAGTTTCGTTCCGCTTGGGACAGGGATCTGGAGTAGAATGCTACCGGCGCCTCTCTCCCGTTCTCCAATACGTGGCACAGCACCGGCCCCACCCCCACTGGGGATGCATCACATATCAGAACCACTGGTCTCTTGGGGTCAAAATGGGTGAGAATGGCATCAGACGCCAGGAGTTGTTTCAGGTCACTGAATGCCTTCTCCTGGCTCTCGCCCCACTTCCACGCCTCGTTCTTCTTAAGTAGCTTGTGAAGTGGCTCTGCTACCGATGCCTTCCGCGGCAGGAAGGAATGGTAAAAGTTTAAGAGCCCTAGGAACGACTGCAATTCGGGCTTGGAGGTGGGGCGAGGGGCATTTCGAATGGCGGCTACCTTTGATTTGGAGGGTTTGATTCCCTCGGGGGTCACCCGGAAACCTAAGAACTCAACCTCTTTGGCGAAGAAAACGCATTTGTCTCTCCGCAACCTCAACCCCGCCTTTTCGAACACCGCCAGCACTTTGTCCAGCCTTTCAGCCAACTCCTCCTCGCTCCCCTCGTTATCAACACGTCATCAAAGTATGGCAAGACCCCCTCCAGTCCCTTTAAGAGGCGTTCCACGAGCGACTGGAAAATACCCGGCGCCGAGTTCACGCCGAACTGTAGGCGCGTCACCTGGAACGCCCCCTTATGAGTGACTATCGTTTGTGCAGCAGCTGCAGCTGGGGTTACTGAGAGTTGCTGATAGGCTTGCGCTAGGTCAAGTTTGGCGAAACACTTTCCCCCATGTAACCTGGCCAACAGGTGGCTGACTACCGGCACCGGATACGCATTTGGGCGGATCGCCTTATTAATGGTGCACTTATAATCAGCGCAAATGCGAACCTCCCCGTTGGCCTTTAGCGCAGTTACAATCGGAGTTTCCCACTCCGCGGAATCAACAGGAACAAGAATCCCCTGGCCCACCAATTTGTCCAGTTCCGCCTCTATCTTGTCCTTTAGTGCGAAAGGCACTCTGCGCGGCTTGAGTCTGATAGGGCGGACCTCCGGGTCCAGGTCGAACGCTACTGGGGGTCCCTTGAATTTTCCGAGTCCTTTCTTGAAAACTTCGGGGTGCGCGTCACACACCTCCTGTATTGGGTCAGTCCCGACGGCATGCACCCCCCCAATGAACAAACCCAGGGGCTTAAACCATTGAGTCCCGAGGAGGCTGCAACTTCCCCCCTTTAGAACAACCAGGGGCAGTTCTGCGGCGTGTTGCTTGTATTGGACCTTGAATTTTCCAACCCCCAACACCGGAATGCTATTTCCCTGCACGTCCCGCAGCGTGGACCTCAACGCTTCGAGCTTAGGGCGCACGTGGGGGGAAATTCCCAAGAACTCCCGCTGGGACATAATTGAGTAGGAAGAACCCGAGTCTATCTCCATCCTAACAGGGGCCCCTTGCACCAGTACCTCGACAAAGTAACGTGGGTGTCCCAAGGACACGCTGTACACGGGGGCCTCGTCGCTGCTGTCGTCGGAGATGCGGCCTACGCCGTCCTGCTTCCTCGCGGGCCGGGCGCCCTCCTTGGTCTTCGGCGGCCGGTCTGACGGGCCTTTCTGGTCTCTGCGCCGCCGTCTGCAGACCTTGGCGATGTGTCCCCGGCGTCCGCAGTTGTGGCACTCGGCCTTCCGGAACGGGCACTTGATGCGGTCGTGGGCTGCTCCACAGCCGTCTCAGCGTCGGCCGTCCTTCCGCACCTTCCGGACATCCTCGTCGTCGCTACTCTCCGTGGACGACTTTGGCGTGTGCCTGGCCGCCTGCACCGAGCCCGCTGCCTTGTCGGGCTGTGGGGGCCTTTCTCTGAACCCTTTGACTCCGGCCCTAGTGGCCTCCGCGGCCTGGGCCGCCTTCACGACCTCGCGTAGCGTCGGGGGCGGCTCCTGGTTCATTAGTTTCCGCTGCACCTCTTCGTCCCACAGGCCGCACAGCAAACGGTCCCTGAGGGTGATTTCCAGATTTTCCCACTTGCAAGGGCCGGCGGCCAACCACAGGGCCGCTGCAAAAGCGGTGATGGACTCACCAGGTGCTTGAACTCTCTTCCAGACCGCGTCTCGAGCCGAAAACATCGAGACCGTGGGCTGGAAATGGTCGCGCATCACCTTCAGGAGTTGTTTGGCCGTTAGCTCGCTCACTTTCTTCGGTGCTACTAGGTCCACCAATACTCGTTTGGTGGCATTTCCCAGCATCCGAGTGAGGATGGCCCTCTTCTTTCCCTCGTCCGTAATGTCGGACACCACCAGCGTATCTTGGAAGTCCATTTCGAAGAGCTCCCAGTCTTCCGGCTTGTTGATGTCGAAACCGGCATGTGTCTTGGTCTCGTGGGAAGCCATATCCCACCTTCGTCGCCAATTTAGTGTATGAGAACCAAGACAAAGGAACAGCCGAAGGATTGGGCTTAACACATCTTTATTGCATGGTGGTCAGGGGGAACATGAGGTAATGGCGGACGAGCAGCTCAATATATACGGTGGTTATACATTTGAATGTGGCTCCACGATAACCCATTGGCTATCGTTGGCGTGACGTCATTTCTGGTCACGCCCTTCTTGTCCAGGTGAGGTAGTGGCGGGAATCTTCCCGCGCTGTGGTTCCTTGGGGAATTGGGACCTGTGAGCTGGGCGCTCGCTATTGCCACCAGGTGGTCATTAGCTCGCGTCCTGATTGTAACGGGTTACATTGATATATGTTAAAGGCACAGTATTGAGAACACAAAGCATAGTATTGAGAATACATGATATATATGTTAAGGGCATATTATTGAGAACACAACAGGTGGGCACCACCTCCACCACACTGTGAAGTGCCATGTGGTGGAGGAAGGGCAAAATGGCTGTCTAGCCCCTGAAGCTATCTGAGGGAGCATCACCTAGCCCCTGACTTAAAAAGGTTGAGAACTCCTGATCTAAGGGTTTCAAGGATAATATGATCATGCTGTTAAAAGACATGATCTGGTGAACCATATGTAAAACCAAAATATATTTTGACTTTTAAATTTTAAAACATTTGTTTGGATTGGATAGTGTTGTGAAATTAGTTAAGCTTTTTTGTGATCATTTGATTCCCATGCCCTTTAATGCCTGGCACTACTGTGAAATATTTATTGCCATTAAGATTAGATGATTAAAGACAGGATAAGGAATCTAGCTGAAGATATTTTGATTGACAATTCCCATTATCTTTTGCTATTTGCCATGCAGGCTGGCAGTTGGTCCAGCTCACTGGGAAACCCCCAATTTTTTCTCTCCTGGTTTAAGAAATCAGTTCAATACCCTGTTGTTGCCACGACACAAACTCTTTGCAAGTATGTGGGTCTTGAGAGCAATGAACTTACAAACATGAGTTGAGGTGTTTATCTAATGGCTTTCAGAACACCTGCTGGGAATCCTTTGTGTGCTGCTGTTTCCAGTTGGCATATTTACTACAACAAACATAGTGGGACTTGCTATTTAGCTTAATATAAAAATGTAAGTCAAGCACTAATTGTGTCATGCTGTTGCATCTCTTAAATTAACTTAATGAGACAGGCCTCTCTTAAGATTAATCAGTTTATTATTTCCTGGAGAGCAACTATGGGAACCATTTAATGCATGCAAGTGATGTAATCATAAACATACGGCAGCAATAATATTATGCAACTGCAGTTAATAAATTAGGACTGGGAAATTTTCTTCTATCTTAGTAAATTATTAATATTGGTTTTAGTCTTCCCACAGCTCATGATAACATGGGCAGTCTTAATTGTGAGTAAGCTGATGAGAATTGTGATTGCCACTTGCTTCTGCTAATTGTTTATATTATTTCCATTACAACTTTATTTAGTTGCTTTTCACATATTGTATGACAACTGTAACAGTACATTTTGTAGCTTGTCATAGAATATCATCATCATCATTCTGTTTAAACTATTGTTAATAATATTATTGAGAGAATTTAGTTATATTATTATAAAAATTATACTAGTGGCAATGTTTGAACAAAAAACTTTCCATTTCTTATCAGACATTGTTATGTACTGAATAGAATGTGACAAGTACCCTTTAACTGATGGTATCCGGCAATTGTATCCATTGTAACCAATCAGAGACACATTGTAGCAAGCTGTTAAGGATAATACTGCTCATGCCAGTAGCAGCATCCAGCTCACATGATACAGATTCTGCTGAATACCTGAAGGGCGGGAAACCTTCCTGCTGCACAGCACCTGGAGAAAATGGGTGTGATGATCCATGACGTCACGCAGACAGTAACCAATGAACTATCACCCAGGTTATTCAAAATGTACAGTGTGCTATAAATAGAGCTGTTGGTCCGCCATTACCTCATGTTCACTCTGACTACCATGCAATAAAGTTGTGTTTTAGCCCTTACTGCGGCTCCTTCTTTGTCTTCCGTGCAAGACACCAAATTGGCGATGAGGATGGGATGGCGTCTCGAAAAGTGAACATCGCGCCCCTCGACACCATGAAGCCAGAAAAATGGGAACTCTACGAGCAGCAGTTCCTTTATGCTATGGACCTCGAAGGCATTGAGGAGGAAGCCCAGCACCGGGCATTCCTACTGGCCCAGTGCAGCCTAGAGACTTTAGAACTGGCCACCAACCTCCTAACGCCGAGATCGCTCAGGGCCGTGCCCCTAGATGAGATCCTCACCGAGCTGAGGAAACACTTTCGCCCGAAAGTGTCGGTGTTCCCGGCAAGGTTGGCATTTCAGCAGCGGTGCCAGCGGGCCGTTGAGTCCGTGGCAGACTCCGTGGCAGCCCTGCAGGTGGCTGCCGTGCCTTGCCGGTGGGGAGCATCCCTGAGCAAGGCACTGAGAGACAGGCTCCTGCTGGGCCTGCGAGATGAGGGGGCCAGGAAAAAACTACTGGCCAAAGACGAGAGCATCTCGTTCGAGCATGTCCTGTGCATCATCCAAGTTGCTGAGTCAATGCAACAAGGCAAACGGGTGTGCCGGGCCAGGACCGCTATGGTTGGGGGGCCCCCACCGGAAGTCCCAGTCCACAGCTGTTCCTCCCACGGAGAGCAGGGCCCCTCCAAGTTCACCATGTCCATCTCTGACTTCAGCGAGGATGATGACGTGCAGCAGGTGCAGAGGAGGCCTGAGATTCGAGACCACGCCAGAGAGGACCGCCGCTGTGACAGATGCGGGGCATCCCACGACCGGAGCTGATGCCCATTCCAGAAGGCGGAGTGCCACAACTGCGGGTGGCACGGGCACATCGCAAGGGTCTGCAGGCGGCGTCAAGATGACGGCAAGGGCCAGGCAGAACGGTCCCAACGAAAGGCACATCCTCGACGACGACGAACCCCAGGAGCACCGCGTGTCTCGACGGGTTCCCAATGACTGCGACCAGGCGGTCCACAGCGTGCAGTTGCGGCGCCCCCAGTTTTTTGTTGAGATACTGGTACAGGGGTCCCAATAAGGATGGAGATCAATTCGGGGTCGTCGTACTCCATCGTCTCCCACAGGGAATTTCTGCGCATTCCCCCAAAGTCACGCCCCAAGCTGAAGGCACTTAGGACTAATTTGCGGGACATTCAGGGCAAGAGTATACTAGTGTTGGGGGTGGGAGAGTTCAAGGTCCAGTTTAAAAGGCACTCTGCGCAGTTGCCCTTAGTAGTTCTAAAGGAAGGGTCCTGCTGTCTCCTGGGTACACAGTGGTTCGGGCCCCTGGGGGTTTCATTGGAGGCATACACGCTGTACAGGCTGACCCGATCATGGAAGGTGTGTAACACACACCCGGCCATTTTTGAGAAGGGGCTAGGGAAGTTCAAAGGGCCCCCAGTTTCCTTCGAATTCGACCCCGACATCCGACCCATCAGGATGAAGCCAAGAAGAGTGCCTTTCGCACTAAAGGACAAAATAGAGACTGAACTGGACAAACTGGTGGGTCAGGGGATTTTGGTGCCCGTGGACTCCGCCAAGTGGGAAACCCCCATTGTTATGGCACTTAAGGCTAACGGAGAGGTCAGAATCTGCGCTGACTACAAGTGCACGATTAACAAGGCAATTTGCCCAAACGCATATCCGGTGCTGGTAGTAAGCCACCTGCTAGCAACCTTGCATGGGGGGAGGTGTTTTGCCAAGCTGGACTTGGCCCAGGCATACCAGCAATTGTCAGTAACACCAGCTACAGCCGCCGCTCAGACAATTGTTACCCACAAGGGAGCTTTTAAAGTGACGCACCTCCAATTTGGCGTAAATTCAGCTCCGGGGATCTTTCAGTCCCTCATAGAAAGATTGTTGAAAGGGCTCCCAGGTGTTTTCCCCTACTTTGATGACATTCTGATAACAGCAGGAGGGGAACAGGAATTGGCCAAGAGGTTAGACCGGGTACTAACAGTGTTCGAGAAAGCAGGGCTCAGGTTGAGAAAGGATAAGTGTGTGTTTTTCGCTGAAGAGGTAGAGTTTCTGGGTTTCCGAATAACCCCTGAGGGCATAAAACCAGCAGAGTCCAAGGTAGCGGCAGTGAAAGATGCTCCTCGCCCCACCACCAAGGCCGAACTACAGTCCTTCCTAGGACTCCTAAATTTCTACCACTCTTTCCTCCCGGGAAAGGCGTTGGTAGCAGAACCGCTGCATAGATTACTCAAAAAGGATGTGGCTTGGCGGTGGGGGGACAGCCAGGAACGGGCATTCCAGGGGCTCAAACAGCTTCTATCTTCCAAGGCTGTGTTGACCCACTTCGACCCAAAGAAACCCGTTGTGTTGGTCTGTGATGCCTCACTGGTGGGGGTGGGGGCAGTCCTCTGCCACGTGCTAGAGAGTGGGCGAGAAGCCCCAGTGGCATACTATTCGAGATCCCTGTCCAAGGCAGAGCGCAACTACGTGCAAACAGACTAGCGATTGTTGCAGGAACCAAGAAGTTCCACGATTTTCTCTATGGCAGGCCATTCAAAGTCATGACTGACCATAAGCCCCTCTTAGGAATCTTCACCACAGATAAGCCAACCCCGCAGATCTTGTCCCCAAGGATGCTGCGATGGGCGATTTTCCTCAACGCGTACCAGTACGCGTTGACCTACCACCCTGGCAAAGAGATCAGCCATGCCGATGCCCTTTCCAGGTCACCCCTCCCACAGGCAGGGGACCCCGAGTGCAAGGTAGAACAGGACCACCAGGTGCTCCTGATTGAAGCCCTAGAGTCGCCCCCAATTCTGCCGGCTGAGATCGCCAAGGCTATGGCGAAAGACAAGTCATTGGCCTTAGTCAGTTCATGGGTACAGAAAGGCTGGCTGGCAACCTCCCCTACAGAGGAGTTCAGGATTTACGGTAGGCAGAGAGACGAGCTCTCCCTAGAAAGGGGCTGCCTACTCTGGGGGCAGCGGGTAGCAATCCCCAAAGTTCTGAGGTCTCGGGTACTCAAGATACTGCATATCAGTCACCCGGGGATCATGCACTCCAAGGCACTAGCTAGGAGTTACATCTGGTGGCCCAAACTGGACACAGATATTGAGCACATGGTAGGCACTTGCAAGAGCTGCCAGAGCACCTGGCCAGAGGAGTCCCGACTTCCGCACAGAGAATGGGACATGGCCCGGGGTCCGGGGTCAAGTCTACACGTGGACTTCACGGGTCCATTCAGGGGTACCCTTTTCCTTATAATAGTGGACTCCTACTCAAAGTGGTTGGAGGTAATTCCGATGGCCAGTACATTATCAGCTGCAATGATTAAGCAATTACGCAAAGTATCCAGCTGCTTCAGTTTACCTGACGTACTTGTGAGCGATAACGCCACAACTTTCATGTCAGCGGAGTTCCAGGGTTTCATAGAGATTAACAAAATTCGCCACATAACTGCGGCCCCCTTTCACCCCGCTACAAATGGTCAAGCGGAACGCCTGGTGCAAACAACAAAGGACGCACTGCGTAGGATGGGCCCCGGGGAATTGAACTTGCAGCTCTGCCAATTCCTATTAAGGTACCGTGTAACCCCCTTAGCGCCAGGGCTATCACCTGCCGAGCTCCTCATGTGGAGGAAACCCGCCACGATTCTCTCATGATAAGACCCAACCAGGGTGGAGGACACGGGTAGAAACATAGAAACGGGGGGCACCAAGAGTTTCGAGATTGGCCAGCCAGTACATTGCCGAAACTACATGGCTGGCGGCCCCACTTGGGTACCTGGAATAGTGGTTGGACAGACGGGGCCAGTCTCCTACAATGTCGAGACAGGCACAGGACTCCTCTGGAGGAGGCACGCTGTCCAACTCCGAAGTAGAGTAGTGGGAAGGCAAGATGTGAGCGACCAAATGGAGTGGTCAGCATTAGGGTTCTCCCCCACCCGCTTATCCCAAGGGGGAGACACAGAACACAGGGGGGAGGGAAATGAGACAAACCCATATCCTTTTGACCCCCCGGGTAACAGGGACAACTTGGAAGAGAGAGATCCCAAAGAATTGTTAGATTTTGAGTTAGGAGACCGGGGGGATTTTTTGGAGTGGTCCCCCACCCATCCAAGCGAAGAGCGGGGGTTTTCTTTAGTCCCTGGAGCCCCCGGTCTCACATCCCTGGAGTTTACTCCCACACCTAGACCTTCCCAATCCCCGGCTCACGACTCGCAGCCAATCGCTAATGAGTCACTCTCCTCCAATGCAGGAACTCCGGCCCGAGGTGCGGCCACCCCTCGCCCAAAGCGAACATGCGGAAAGCCTCAATGGCTAAAGGACTTCGTCCTCACCTAGGGGGGAGGGATGTTATGTACTGAATAGAATGTGACAAGTACCCTTTAACTGATGGTATCTGGCAATTGTATCCATTGTAACTAATCAGAGACACATTGTAGCAAGCTGTTAAGGATAATACTGCCAGTAGCAGCATCCAGCTCACATGATACAGATTCCCCTGAATACCTGAAGGGCGGGAAACCTTCCTGCCGCACCACACCTGGAGAAGATGGGCGTGACGATCCATGACGTCACGCGGACAGTAACCAATGAACTATCACCTAGGTTATTCAAAATGTACAGTGTGCTATAAATAGAGCTGTTGGTCCACCATTACCTCATGTTCACTCTGACTACCATGCAATAAAGTTGTGTTTTAGCCCTTACTGCAGCTCCTTCTTTGTCTTCTGTGCAAGACACCAAAGACATTATAAAATCTGTTCCTGCAGTTCCCAAAATGAGGTAAAAACCATAATTAAACAAGACCTGCTCAGATTAATTAGTAAGTTATTTTGTTCTGGGCAGCATCTCGGCTCTGCTTTTGCTTGTGATAAAGTACAGTAAAACCCCGATTTACATAAAAAGTCCATTCCGTAGCTTTTGTCATTATACATTTTTTTACGTAAATTGTGGCATGTAAACGGAGCGATCTCCCTACCTTTTGCATGTTGCTGCTGCTTCCTCCTGAATTTATTCCTCAATGTAAAAAAGACAAAAGAGATCATTGTGGACTTCAGAAAATGCAAATTGAACATCCAGCCACTTATTATTGAAGGGCATTGTGTGGAACAGGTCTCGGTGTTTCAATTTCTGGGAATGGAGCTGAGGGATGATCTAACATGGGGAGCAAACACCAAAGATCTGATGAAGAGAGCACAGCAGAGGTTATACTTCTTGAGAATCCTCAGGAAGAACAACCTTTCAAAGGACCTGCTGTTGGCATTCTACCACTGTACCATAGAGAGAGTGTTAACCTATGGTCTGTGTGTATGGTTTGGGAGTTGTACAGCTAGGGAAAGAACAATGCTGTCTAGGGTCGTAAAGACTGTTGAGAGGATAATCGGGTGTACTCTTCCCACTCTAGATCAAATCTATGCCACCAGGTGTTATAAGAAAGCTGTAGAGATTGTGCAGGATAGTACACACCCTGGAAATGATCTCTTTCAGCTTCTGCCTTCTAGAAGAAGGTATAGAGTCATAAAGACTAGGACCAGCCGCTTGAGAAATAGTTTCTACCCAAAAGCGATTCTGGCTATGAATGCAGTGAAATACAGTCTATGAGGGAGCTTCTGTATATAGTTTTTAGAGTTTTTATAGTTCTAGAGTTTTAGAGTTTTAGAGCTTTTTAGGGGTTAAATGTGTATATGTGGGGTGGGAGTATGTTGATAATTTTGTATAGTTGTATTTTGTTTAGGTTTTGTTGGGTCGATAAGTGGTTTTTCAATCTCGTTGTTCTGTGAAGGACAATGACAATAAAGATATATCTATCTATCTATCTGAGTGGTTTGTCTGGTTGTCGGGGGAGTGGGAACCACTGCCACCACCAATGCTGCCACCACCACTGCATCCAATGAAAACCGCTTCATCCTGTTCTTCGTATGATGCGCATTCCCAGCTAAAGCACACCGCAGGGGGGGCTCAGATGAAGAGTGGAACTGAGTGGATATACCCCCCCCACACACACACATACACACACACACACACTATACTAATGCCGCTAGAAGCAACGGGGACTCTGGAAAATGCAGCAAAAATGCTGCAATCATTGTCAGCCATCAGTAAGTGATGCCTTGTGACTTCCAGTGGTGGGGCAGGTGGCATGGGGTGGAATTTTAAAGTCTAAAATGGCGCAGGGCCACCATTTTAGAGTTTAAAACTTGCAAGATGCAAGGAAACCCCTTAGGTAAATCAATTTATTTGCGTAAAACAGGACACATTTTTTTTTGCAAGAAATCATTATGTAAGTCAATTTTTACATAAACAAAGGTATATGTAAATTGGGGTTTTATTGTAGTTGCAAATTTAAGTCACACTGAACACAACTCAGTCATGCTTCAAATGACTTTTTGTGGCAAACTGTACTTACCCGACTCTCCAGCCAAACAGTTTTTCTCTCTCACTTTTCCAGGACTTGTAAATTGAATATCTACTGTTGGGTAACAAAGAAACAAATCACAACAATAGGTTTCCTGTAACAATTTTAACTGTTTTATAAAATACTATACAATTAGGTCCAGAAAATTTTAAATACTGTATTCTCCCATAGGGTTTGATGATGACATTATCTTCATCATCATCTTTGAACTGCAGAACTGGAACGGACCTCTTCATAAATGATCTAGAGGTAGGAGTAAAAAGTAAGGTAGCCAAATTTGCTGACGACACTAAATTATACAGGGAAGTGAAAACTGTAAGAGATTGTGAGGAGCTCCAGAGGGATCTCTTGGCACTGGGGGAGTGGGCAAAACAGTGGCAAATGAGCTTCAACTTTAGTAAGTGCAGAGTGATGCATGTTGGGGCAAGAAACCCCAATTACATTTATAAACTGATGGGTTCTGAACTCTCTGCGACAAACCAGGAAAGGGATCTTGGTGTCCTGGTGGACAGCTCAATGAAGGTGTCAACCCAGTGTGCCTCAGCAGTGAAAAAAGCAAACTCAATGCTAGGGATCATTAGGAAGGGTATAGAAAATAAGTCAGCAAGTGTCATTTTGCCTCTTTATAAATCTATGGTGAGGTCCCATCTGGAATACTGTGTACAGTTCTGGTTGCCATACCTCCAGAAGGATATTATGGAGTTGGAAAAAGTGCAGAGGAGGACAACCAAAATGATTAGGGGACTGGAACACCTTCCTTACCATCTGAGGCTGCAACGGTTGGGCCTTTTCACTCTTGAACGAGAGCGTCTAAGAGGTGACCTGATTGAAGTTTATAAAATCATGCACAGTGTGGACAAAGTAGATAAGGAAAAACTGTTTTCCCTATCGCATAACACTAGAACTAGGGGACACTCCATGAAACTTTTGGGTACGAGTTCTCAAACAAATAAGAGAAAGTACTTTGTCACCCAGAGGATTACTGGTCTATGGAACTCCCTGCCAGAAGAAGTGGTGACAGCTGTCAGTCTTGACAGCTTTAAGAATGGATTAGACAAGTTCATGGAGGACAAGGGTATCAATGGCTATAATTATGGATACTTAAGGACAACCTCGGGGTTGGAGAGATAGGCAGGATATCTCTCAATGCCATTTTCAGGGAATCCTAAGCAGGTGAAGGCATCTCCTTGGGAATACCCTGAAGGAAATGGTGAGCCACTGTGTGAGACAGAATGCTGGACTGGATGGGCTGTGGCCTGTTCCAGCAAGAGTGTTCTTATGAAGCATCAGGTTCAGCCCCTGTAAAAGAGGCACAGTGGGGAATCGAACTCCTAATCTTTGGTTCTGTAGTCAGATATCCAAATCACTGAGTTATCACAGTTCCACTACCTTCAGAGGCCTCTTTGATGGAGAGAAAGGTGAGGAGTTCTCCTGTCCCCAGCTCTGGAAAATCTTACCAAAAGAGGCTTGGTCCCCCCCCCCCCCCACCTTCCCACCCTGTTGCCTTTCCATTATTAGACCTTCAGGCAGATCTTTGGCAATCAGGAGCTTCGAATTGTGCTGTCTTTCTATATATTCTAACAAACCTTCATATTATTACCTTATTTTGTTCTTCAAAATCAGTTGATTTACAGTTGGACATATAATTAAGCCTTGCCATTGTATTGGCAAGGAAGTAGTCACTCCCACAGTGACTGAATTCTGGAAGTTGCAGTCAAAAATGTGATGCTTCTAAGCTGTCTGAATCAAACCAACTTAAAGAAAACAGTGATATGAGATCATGCAGAATGGATCAAGAAGGACCAATTCTCCAGC
Organism: Bradypodion ventrale; assembly: GCA_035047345.1. NCBI lineage: Eukaryota > Metazoa > Chordata > Lepidosauria > Squamata > Chamaeleonidae > Bradypodion > Bradypodion ventrale. The sequence goes on from JAWDJE010000005.1 coordinate 125,719,651, forward strand.
TACTCAGCATTCCTGTGAATCACTGTTGTCCCAGAGTTATTACTCTGGTTCACACCCTTCAAATAAGTTACCTCTGGGAAAGATGAGTGATAGATAATATAGTCAGAGGGGTGAAGTGGATCTCCTACAAGGTCAGGATTCAGTGCTTTTTAGACACAAGTAAAAGGTCACATAAGATAAGCATTTGGAGGAAATGGAGAGAATAGAATAATAGAATATAATAGAATAAATCTTTATTGTCATTGTCCCCTTGCGGGAAACAACGAAATTTCTTGGTTGCTATATCAACTCAAAAAAAGCACACCCCATAATTTAGAAAAAACAACTGCAAAAACACTAATTAAAACAGTACAATATAACAATTAAAATAGGATAAGATGACTTCAGAGTCCAGAGTTTCCATTTAGGGCCAAAATTGCTCTAGAGAAGAAACTGTTCTTGAGATGGCTCGTTTTTGCCTTCATTGTTCTATATCTTGAAGAAGCTCGAAGAAGCAGTGACCAGGATGCGATGGGTCTCCTAATATATCTAATGCTTTTCTGTAGCACCTGATGGTATACATTTGTTCTAAAGTGGGGAGTGAACAACCGATAATACTCTCCACTGTTTTAATAATTCTATGCAACATTATCCTATCCCGATAAGTGTGAAAGAGAAGCATTTATTCTCCTCATAATGCTTCCTCTTCTTCCACTGAAGTGAGTAGTACTTAGCTAAATTATGGAATTTGCTCCTACAAGTGATGGGCATCAAGCTAAATGGCTGTACAAGGGCATTTGAGAAATTTGTGTAAGGTAAGGCTATCAAAGGCCACTTATTCTCATTAGTCACAGTTGTTACATGCTACGGTCACAGTACTTCTATTAAGGGCGAACAGCATGCAAGGAGCTAGGGAAGAGACAGGGGAAAAACAGAAATCTGTATATTGCAGCCAAACTCTGTCCTAAGATGCATATTGTTGGTTAAGAAGTTTTGGGCCTCTGAGGACCTATTGCTATCATGTCCTGTATGTAGGATTTCCAAAAATATCTGCATGGCTGCCCTAGAAACATAATGTTGCTGTCTCCTGCCACAGCAAATTCCATAGTGATAGTTAGATCATGTTAGCGACTGTTGCCACAGAGCAAATGAAAGCGCGGCGCCAAAATGGCCGCCGCGCTCTTTGCGCCACCCCCCCACCCGGACGCAGACATCCGGGTGAGTTAGGGGGCGTGGCCACCCCTCTATAAAAGGGGTGGCCACGAGGCAGACGAGCTGCCATTTTAGAAAAAGCGATGGAGAGGAGAAGTTTTCTCCGTCGCTCTTCGTTTCTTCAGTCTTCGGCTGTTTAGCCATTTCGGCGCTTGCGATCCCCGGAAAGGGATCATCTTATCTCCGCGATGCCTCCCAAGAGGAAGGCCATGGCGACCAAGCCACGGCCAAGAGGGAGGCACTTGCCTGGCCCTGCGCTTGGAAGGGGACAGCATTCGGGTCGGAGGACCGCGACTGCGCCCCCGCAACAGGGCACCGCATCACCTTCACCCACCGTTACCGGTGGGATGGGGCAGATTAGGGCATGGCCCTCGGCTCTCCAGCCTCAGGCTGGCCCTACAGGGGCTTCGGCCCCTGGCCCGCAATTGCCGGCCAAGGGTCAAGACAACGGGGGAGGGCCTGGTGCGGTCACACAGCAGGGCTTCCCTCCGGCCCCTCATGGGCCGGAGTTTTGGGCATGGCCCTATTCAGGACCTGGCTCCCAAATTGGGGTCCCCGGTGTATCACCCAGTGGGCCATGCGGCCCACCTGACCCACCTTATACCGGGGGTTCTGCGACAGTGGATGCATTGTTGGCACGTTTAGCCGTGCTGGAAGCATCCCTGGGGATCACGAACAACCCCTCAGGGGGGGGCTTCACTGCCGACTGGGCCCCCCTTTTGCCTGCCTGCCACCTCTGCAGCAGGCGGCCAGTCGGGTTGAGCTGCTGGAAACGCTCCGACCTGTGCCCGCAGCGATCTCGCAGCTCCCCGTTCGTCCTGAACTACAGCTGGGGAGTGGTCAGATGTGGCCCCAGAGCTCGATTATGGTCGCGAGCTCCGACGCCCGCCGTGGGCCGGAACCCCCAGTGGGGGCGGCTCACGGGGGTGCACCCAGTGAGTATCAGGTTCAAGCTAATGTCCCCACATCACAGTCCACTTCTGGTGTTAGTTTTCAGTGGCCATGGCCTCGTCACGTCAAGGCGGGTGGGTATCAGTTCCCAGATCTACCCTGGTGCCACTGGGTCCCATACTGGCACAACATTGGGCGGGGGGGGGGTTTCCGCCCCCAGGGCTGTACCGGGCATCGCAGGGACTGTCCAGGCACCGCTGCCAATACCCCGTGTGAATACTGTGCTGGTGTCGGCATTGCCGACGGCAGGGTATTCCTTGCCCCTCGGGGATCATTTGTCCCAGGCCACGAGGGAAAAGATTTGGCAGGGGGAGTATGTTGATATTTTCTCCCTATTGAACCGTGAGCCCACCAAGGAAGAGAAAGAGGGGCAGGATGACAGAGACAAAGAGCTGTCTCGTTGTCGTAAGCCACCGCGCACTTGGGCCAACTGGTTACCCGCATATCTCATTTATATGGCGGTGTACCTCAGGGCCCGGCCCGATTTGGCCATTCCTATGGTCCAATATTTGGACAATATTTACAGGGCGATGGTGGATTTTCCTGGCCCATCGTGGTTGGCTTACGATGAGGAATTCAGGATGAGGGTGCCCTTACACCCGGAGATGAGATGGGATGAGCCATGCCAGAAGTTGTGGCTTTTATACATGACCCCCACGCGCCCGGCGCCTGGGAAAAGGTACCATTGCGGCCATGCCGTCCACCGGGCTACTCCAACGCAGGCTCCCCGCCAGTTGGCGGGGCAGGGGGTTCCAGCCCGCTTGCTGTGTTGGAGTTTCTCGGCCAATGGCGTATGCAATAGACGGCAGTGCCGATACAAACACGAGTGTCCCTCTTGCGCTGGCCCCCACGCCGTAACGAGCCCCGGGGAGGCCAACACTGGATAGTGCCTTACCGGTCACCTTCCAAAATTGAAATTTAGTCAGGGGAGACCCATCTTGGTGGCAGAAAAACGGGCCAGGGTGCATGCCACGCACTGCAATGAACTCCAACCGGACAGATGTCTGCAATGGAACATCGTAGCAGTCTAACACCACTGCCTACACTGTGCTGATCGACTTTTGAGGACCGTATCCTCAACATAAATATGTTAACCGGGGAGGGGGCCTTTTGACTGACCAGCTCCTTCAGCGGCAGTTCTGCCCGCTCCCTGTCCACCTCTACCTCTGCCCCGTGACCCACCGGCTCGCGGACACGCAGCGGCGGCATGGGGGCCAGGCTGCTTCTACTGCGGCTGCATTTGGGTACTCTGAGGCTGATATACGCCGTATGGGGAGATGGGGATCTAAGTGTTTTGCATTATATGTTCGCCCTATTCAGGTATGAGTACCAGATAAGTCACCGTTCTCTCCATTTTATCTTACAGACCCTGTGTGTCCCTGCACACCGGTGGCAGTATGGCTGGTGGGCCATAGCTATGTGCACTGGGCAGCGCAGTACGCTGCGGCGACAGAGTGGGGACCCCAGCTTGGACTACGTGCCTCCGCATGTATCAGGTAAGCGTGGAATGTTATGGCGGGAACTGTTGCCATTCCTGTTCTCCATCAGGGATGCTGAACCGCCTGATGTCCTGGTGCTGCACCTCGGGGCAATGACCTAGGCCAGGTCACTGGCCTTTCTTTAAAATCTGCGATTTGCAGCGACCTAGCTTATTTGCATTATGTGTGGCCTTCCACAACGCTGCTATGGTCGGACATCATAGCGCGTCACACTTACAGGGGGGTATTAACCTCCATGCCCTTGACCGCGCTCGCCGCTCGGTGAACAGGGCATTTGCCCGGTTCTTTGCAGACAAGGGTTTGGGGCGGGTCATCCGACACCCCACCATTAGTTTACAAAATTATGATCTTTATACAGGGGATGGGGTCCATCTGTCGGCTAGAGGTATGAACCTCTTTTTGGAAGATTTGCAAGCAGGCCTGTTGACCGAGCTGACGGTCTGGGGGCGGGGGCGGTGAGTCTTTGCAGGCGCACCCCCCAATAAAGGACTCAGACACCGGTAAAAGTGGATAACAGCATCGGGCCACATTTATTGATTCATGCCCTAGTCCGAATTATAAATTTCTATTGGTAAAACGACCAATCATAATTCTTAAGGCAAGCAGGCCGAAGTAACACTGGTAAGGTACCACCCCAAAATTGCCAACGGCAATTGGTTACAATGTATCGATTTGTATCAATTTGTTTGTTTACAACAAACAAATTGTTGACCGTAGTCCATATCTAACTAATGACCCCACCCTCTGACGCGTATCCGTGGAATCACGGGGTGATGCATGCTGGCTAGCTATCGCCATCACCCCGTCGCCTAGTTCGTCGTTGACCGGACAACGTTTAACCAACTTATGCCTGTCTATTGTTGTCCAGTCAATTGCGAACCTGCCGGATACCTGTGGGTCATAATGTTTACCTTACCAGTGATACCCGCCCATGTGACCAAGTCAACAGCATCACAGAAACCCCTATATCAAACCATAGCAACAGTGTGGGATGGGCGAAAAAACCAGGACCCGAGAGCCAATTGTGGGTCCCAGCCAAAAATTCCCACCCGGCCCCGAAGCGACCAAAATATCACACTGTTAACTAGGGAGGGGGTGGAGGGGAAAAAATTTCTCCGCTCCGTCGCTTCGGAAAATGGCAGCTCGGCTGCCTCATGGCCACCCCTTTTATAAGGGAGCTGGCCACTCCCCTAACTACCCGGATGCCTTCGTCCTATGGGGGGGGGCGCAAAGGGCGCGGCGGCCATTTTGGCGCCGCGCTTGCATTGCAGGCGCACCCCCCAATAAAGGACTCAGACACCGGTAAAAGTGGATAACAGCATCGGGCCACATTTATTGATTCATGCCCTAGTCCGAATTATAAATTTCTATTGGTAAAACGACCAATCATAATTCTTAAGGCAAGCAGGCCGAAGTAACACTGGTAAGGTACCACCCCAAAATTGCCAACGGCAATTGGTTACAATGGATCGATTTGTATCAATTTGTTTGTTTACAACAAACAAATTGTTGACCGTAGTCCATATCTAACTAATGACCCCACCCTCTGACGCGTATCCGTGGAATCACGGGGTGATGCATGCTGGCTAGCTATCGCCATCACCCCGTCGCCTAGTTCGTCGTTGACCGGACAACGTTTAACCAACTTATGCCTGTCTATTGTTGTCCAGTCAATTGCGAACCTGCCGGATACCTGTGGGTCATAATGTTTACCTTACCAGTGATACCCGCCACACGGGGAGGCTTGCAAAGGCTCACCGCCCCCCCAAGACCGTCAGCTCGGTCGACAGGCCTGCTCGCCAGTCCAGTAATCCAGAGGTCCATACCTCCCTGCGACAGATGGGCCCCATCCCCTGAGTAAAGCTCGTAAATTTGCAGACTGATGGCGGGGAGGCTAATGACGCATCCCCCGCCCTTGTCAAGGGAACCGGGCAATAGCCCCGTTCACGGAGCGTCGGCTCAGTCAAGAGCCCCGAGGCCGAACGCCCCCCTGTAAGCGTTATCGTGGTATCGTGTCCGACGTGCGGATGCACCCTGTCCCAGTCGGGTACCCACTCTGTCGCCGCAGCGTAACTCGCTGCCCCATGCAGTGTAACGCGCTGCCCCGTGCACCTGGCTACGGCCCACCAGGCATACTGTCACCGGTGTAAAACGACACCCAGGGTCTGTCAAGTAAAAAAGGGAAGGGGGGGGGAGAAACAGTGCAGTGACTAAAACACAGTTGAGGAGGGCGAAGACAAAACTGAAAACATTGTGATCCCGACCCTCCCATGCGGCGTATTTCAGCCCTGTAGTACCCAAAAAACAACTGCAGCAGAAGCCGCCCCTATGCAGAGCGGACGGGCGCCGCAACGAGCCCCTGAGAGGCCAACACTGTCTAGTGCCTTCCCACCACCCTCCAAATTGGGATTTAGGAATAGAAGACCCACCTCGGTGACAGCAAAAAAACGTGCCATGGTGCGTGCCACAGTGCACGGAAATCATGTAGGGCACCAACCAGACAGATGTCTGTCGAGGAACATCGTAGCAGTCTATTCCACTGCCTACGCCGTGCTGATTCGTTTTAGAGGAGCGTATCCCCAACTGAGCCCAATATTATCCACACAGACATCTCCGAGTTCCAGCGCCCTACGACTTGCATCCGCCTTATACAGCATCTCAAGCTCGCTGATGCGGAGCGCTCCAAAAAGGCCACCGTTGTAGCCGCATGAAGTGGGCTGCCTCATTTATCCAAACAGAGGCCAGGCCAGCCCCGGGCCAATTGGGTAAAAACCCTGGGAAAATCTTGCATCCGCCTTATTCAGCATCTCAAGCTCGCTGACGCGGAGCGCCTCCAAAAAGGCCACCGTAGTAGCCGCATGAAATGGGCTGCCTCATCTATCAAAACAGAGGCCAGGCCAGCCCCGGGCCAATTGGGTAAAAACCCTGGGAAAATCTTGCAACCGCCTTACTCAGCATCTCAAGCTCGCCGATGCGGAGCGCTCCAAAAAGGCCACCGTTGTAGCCACATGAAGTGGGCTGCCTCATTTATCAAAACTGAGGCCAGGCCAGCCCCGGGCCAATTGGGTAAAAACCCTGGGAAAATCTTGCTTCCGCCTTATTCAGCATCTCAAGCTCGCTGATGCGGAGCGCCTCCAAAAAGGCCACCGTAGTAGCCGCATGAAATGGGCTGCCTCATCTATCCAAACAGAGGCCAGGCCAGCCCCGGGCCAATTGGGTAAAAACCCCTGGGTAAATCGGGTGGCGGTCGCCCGGGAAACGCCCGCGCACGCACACCCACCCTTCCCAAACATGTCTCACACGGAAGTCATTGGTGCTGTCGACACGACCTCCCACTTTGGCCATAAAAGCCAACCCTGACAGCTGAGATGCTATGGTGCGTGGTGCAAGGCCCTGGGCATACAGGTAAACCATGAACCGCAGAACATGGGCTACTGGGATCTGCCAGGTTCCTGGCAGTCAAATTGGGTACATAATGCTCTGAAGGAACTAAATGCGTGGTGATACGCCTTACTCATGCATGGCGCTAGTGACAGGCCAATCGCCTGGGTCACTTCTCCTTGCCAACGTTCCATCTCTCGTCCGGGAGTGGCGAGGGAAACTCCTCCGCATCCGGGGCCGAGGCACGGAACCGGGAGATCTGCAGGCGGGACAAAGCAGCAGCAATATCATTATCAACCCTTGGGACATGCCTGGCCCTGAAGAGAACGTTGAGGCACAGGCTGCATAACACAAACTCGCACACTAGGTCAATAACCCCGGGCGATTTGGAAATCTGTGCATTGACGATGCGGGCAAGAGCCGCATTGTCACGCCAAAATTGCACAACCGAGTTGGCCCACTCCTTGCCCCATAGCATCAAAGCACCCAGGATAGGGAAACATTCCAGATACGTGAGACCATGCAGGCGACCCTTGCCTGCCCAGGATGGTGGCCACCCACCATAGGCCCACTTCCAATTGAAGTACATCCCATAACCCAGGAATCCTGAGGCATCGGACTGCATCTGAAAGCAAGGGGGAGCCAGGAGATCAGACCCCAAAATGACACCCCGTTGAACTACCTCTGGATCTATGGCCAGACAAGTACGTCTGCCCTGATACCCCGGGTAATTCTAAGCCTATGGTGGGGCCTGGATAATCCTGCCCTGGCGTCGCACCAGCGCGGAGCAAATGCCCTGCCCAGTGCGACGACCCTGCCAGCGAAATTGGGGTGACCATGTAGCACCAGAAGTTCCCTCAGTGATGCCATGCGCTCGGCCAGCAAGTACGAGATAAGGGCCACTAGCCTTGACACCTTATCCCGCTGCGACCTAGAATCCTGCGCTACCGTGTCACTCTCCACCCCAGGAATACTAGCTGTGGAGATGGGCCCTCAGTCTTTTCGGGCGCTAAAGGGACACCAAGTTCCTCCATTAGCGTCTGAAATGTGTTGAGGAGACGTGTGTACGTGTCCCAGCCCCGTTCAGCCCCGAATAAAAACCATCCAGGGAATGGGCTACAGACCGGGACCCTGACCTGCGGACAAAGGCCCACTCTAGGAAAGTGGTGAAACGCTCGAATACCGAGCCCCAATGGAATAGCCAAAAGGCATGGCATCATTGAAATAATATGCTCCCCGGGACGGGGGTGCAGGGACAGGGCCAACGACCCTGCCCGCATAGACCCTCTTGTCAAAGCTGGCAGCAGCCACCTCCTCCCTCCCCCCAAGGGATAAAAGATCGGGGGCATCCTGAGGGGACCTGTTACCCATGAAAGGGATCCGGAACCCCTGCCTAAAACCCTGAAGGAGATAACCCGCATCCTCTCCCTTCGGGTACAATGTGAGCCAACGCTCCAACATGCCCACCTTAATTGGGGAGGGAGGCCTTCGGTGGACTAGATCCATCTGCGGCAGTCTTGCCAGCCCCCTGTCTGCCCCACCCTCTGCCCCGCATCCCTCTAGGCCTGGGACAGGCAGAGGCCGCATGGGGGCCAACACAGGTGGGACACTCCTGTCTGTATTTGCCATTCTTCCCATTGCAGGAGCCATTGGACAAGAAAGTCCAGCACCGCAGGCGGGCTGGAACCCCCCGCCCCGCCCCCTGGCCGGTGACCTGTGCTGGGGCCGCCTGCTGGACCCTAATCTCGGGGTGCGGGGAAATCCGCCTACGGCATTCCACGTCACAAGCCAACCACGATGGGCCCGGAAAGTAAACCATCGCCCGGTAGACGTTGTCCAAATACTGGACCATCGGAATTGCCAAATCCGGCCGGGCCCTAAGGTGCACCGCCATGCATATGATGCAGGCCGGCAACCATTTGGCCCACATACTTGGTGGCTTGCGACGACGTGCCTGCCACTATCCTTCTCATTCTGCCCCTCCCTCTCCTCCTTGGTGGGCCCTCTGTTTAGGAGTGAGAAGATATCCACGTACTCCCCCCGCCAAATTTACTCTCTGTTGGCCTGTGCCAAGTGGTCACTCAGCGGTAAGGAATAGGGGCTTGGACCACCCGGCCACCCAAAACATTCCCCTCGGGGTAGGGAACACCCCCCACCACGGGGCCCTGGGTGGTAGTTGTCATCGCCGGGTGGGGTGTCAGCGGGTGCACCGCCGCACCACCCACGCGAGGCCAAGGCCATTGGAAAGCCCCCCCCAAACGTGGCCACGTGTGTAGGTGCACTAGTTTGTAGTGTGTAGCTGCACCCCCGCGGCCGCCCCCACCGGGGGTTCCGGCCCACTGGGGGCGTCGGAGCTCACGACCGCCATAGAGCTCGTCACTGGGGGCTGACCCACACCGGCCTGTTGGTTGGGGAGCTGCGAGGCAGTGGCCGAGGTTGTGCCACGCCTCAAGCAGCTCGACCCGTCCCGTCGCCTGCCGCTGCCCAGCAGACGACGCGTCGAAATGAACCCCAAAGGGGGCCCCAGCATGGCTGGCCCGAGCCAAGGACGCCTCAAGGGCCGCAACACGGGCCAGTAAGACCTCCACGCTGACATGGGGCCAAGGGCCGGCCGGCCCTCCTGCTACAGGCACAGGTACAGGTCCCTGTACCCCGGGACCCTAATAGGGCCATCGCCCCACGCCGAGGCCCGGTAGGGCCGATGTAGGTACCTGCCAGGGCAAGGGGCCACCCCCCCCCCAAGGCTAGCAGGCCCCGGGGTGAGCTGCGCCCCCGCCGCTGGAGGCCCAACAGGATGGGAAGCACCAGGAGCGGCGTCCACCGCTTGCGGGCCGCGGGCCACAGCCCTCACTTGACCCATGCTCGGGTCCCCCGCCTCCGGGCAAGGGGGAATAGACCCCATTCCACCGGTCCCGGTGGTACCAGCAAAGGCGGCTGCTGGGGAGGCGCAACCGCGGTCCTCCGACCCGGATTGCGCCTCCTAACAGCGCGAGCCGCGCTCGCAGCCGCCCTCTTCTTCGCAGGCATCGCAAGGAAATCTAAGGGAAGCCAAAAGAGAAAATTCGCCGCCAAAAAGGCTTCCCTGGCAAGGTAAGAGCGACGGAGACAAGAGGAAAAAAATTTCTCCCCTCCGTCGCTTCGGAAAATGGCAGCTCGGCTGCCTCATGGCCACCCCTTTTATAAGGGAGCTGGCCACGCCCCTAACTACCCGGATGCCTTCGTCCTATGGGGGGGGCCGCAAAGGGCGCGGCGGCCATTTTGGCGCCGCGCTTGCATTATTGAAGCCTCCCCGTGTGGCGGGTAGCACTGGTAAGGTAAATATTTATGACCCACAGGTATCCGGCAGGTTCGCAATTGACTGGCCAACACTTAGACAGGTACAAGTTTAATAACGTTGACCGGTCAACGACGAACCAGGCAATGGGGTGATGGCAGGAGCTCTTCAGCATGCATCACCCCGTGATTTGACAGATACACGTCAGAGGGTGGGGTCAGTAGATAGTTTATTGATTACGGTCAACAATTTGTTTGTCGTAACAAACAAATTGATACAAATGGATACATTGTAGCCAATTGCCGTTGGCAATTTTGGGAGGAACCTTACCAGTGTTACTGCGGCCTGCTTGCCTTAAGAATTATAATTGGCTGAGTACCAATTGAAATTTATAATTCGGACTAGGGCATTATTCAATAAATGTGGCCCAATGCCGTTATCCATATACCGGTGTCTGAGTCTTTCTTTGGGGGGTGTGCCTGCAAAGAAAAAAGTAGCCTATTGAAGGTTAACAGTTAAATGGCAAAAAGAAAAGGAAAACAAAGGGAGAGGGCAAAATAATGTAGCGTTTTAAGGCAAAGCAAAACAATTACATTTCTATACTGCCCCAGAGTGCTTAGTGTACTCTCTGCATGGTTCACAAGGTAATTCGCATTTTGCCCCAATATGCTGGGTCCTCATATTAAGACTATGGAGGGATGAAGGGCTGAGCCGACGTTGAACTCTGGTCAGGATCAAACTCACAATGTCAGCAGTATTGACTGTAATACAGCAGTTTCACCACTGACACCATTTCAGTATGACTTTTTATGGATCAAAACCCACTTCCTCAGACATACAAGTATAAGTATTTGACCTATATATTTATAGGTATGCCCAGGACCAAGGGGGAGGGGGATACAATTTATAGACAAAGTGACTGGGATTCATTAATATGGGTCTGGGACTTGTTGTTGTTCAGTTGCACAGTTGATTCCTACCCTTTGTGACCCCATGGACCACCTCACGCCAGGCACCCCTATCCTCCACCATCCTCCTCAGTCTGCCCAGCTTTGTGCCCATTGCATCAACAATGCCATCTAGCCTAACAAGCTGTAAATTACTTCAAGCATAATGTCTTGTCCAGGGTAATACCTGTAGGCCAGGTGGACTCAACTGTCTTAGGAACGCCAAGACTCTGTTATGGTATACATGCAGTGGTGGGATTCAGCGGGTTCGCACCAGTTCACCAGAACCAGTAGCAGAAATTCCAGCTGTCCCTGCCCATCCAAGTTTTGAAATAAAGTAGTCCTAATTCGGGTACAATGCAGGGCTTTCTCCCTGGCCACTCCCACCATACCACACCCACAGCAGGGCTGACATCAGAAATTTCTGGGCCCAGTACGCAGGACCCCCCACAATTTGGCCACACCCCTGTGGTTTCTGCACATGTGTGGTCTGTTTGCGCATGCTTACATCGGTGGTTTCCCGGTGCCGCCATGCCCCCATGGTTTTTTGCATTTGTTTCCCGACATTGACGGGCCCCCATCATCTCCGGGCCCAGGATGGGAGTCCTACTTGTCCCCCCCTGATTGCGGCACTGGCCCACAGAGTAGGTAGTAAAAAAAATTGAATCCCCCTACTATATACATGTAATACACAAGAGTGTGTTAACCTATGGTCTGTGTGTATAATACACAAAATCGCAAAGCTACCAGACCCATTGAATGAATAAAAATCATTAGACAGGGTTTAACTCAGTGGTGGGATTCAACAGGTTCACACCAGTTTGTCAGAACCAGTAGCAGAAATTCTGGTTGGCCCTGCTCATCCAAGTTTTGAAATAAAGTAGTCCTAATTCACCCCCCCTGGCCACACCCACCATTCCACGCCCACAGAGTAGGTAGTAATTTTTTTTTAATCCCACCACTAATATTACTGTATTTGAATTCCCGGATTTGTGGAAGTGGAATTTGATCCACAAAAGCTCATCATGATCCATTCAGAGCTTTTTTTTTTTAAAAAAAAGCAGCAACAAGGACCCAAAACTTTCAGCATGTAAATGTTGGTCTATTGAGTTTATATAGCTGTCTACTCTTCCTAAAGCTCAAGTACTTTGGCCGCCAAATAAGACGAGAGGGCTCACTTGAGAAGGCCTTGATGCTAGGAAAGTTTGAAGGGAAAAGGAGAATAGGCAGAGGATGAGGTGGCTGGATGGCATCGTTGAAACGCTGTGTGTAGATCAGGCCAGGCTACAGAGGATGGCAAATAACAGAAGAGCTTAGCATGCAGTGGTCCATGGGGTTGCAAAGGGTCGGACTCGACTCTGTGATTGAACAACAACAACTATTCCTGTACATATCATTTTACTGAGATTGTTTCCCCATGTATTTGAAGAAAAAAGCTACAGTCTATGAAAGCTTGCACCATTACATTTGTTACTCTTTAAGGTATTACAAAGACTTTTGTTTGTTTTTGCAGCAGCAACTTTGTTCTTTTGTGCTGTCTGGCAGAAGTGTGAATAAAACCATTTTCAGTGAAACCTTGTATAACAAAAATAATTCATTCTACGAGGGTTTTCGCTATGAGATTTTTTTTTAGTTATACGATTCCCCCCCCCCCATATAATGAAAATCCTTATGAAAAAAATTGTATAACAACAATGTGTATGAAAAAAAATCGTATAATGAAAAAAATATTGCTAAGTGGTTTTCCCATAGAAATTTCCATTATATGACTTTCCCCCATATGGACACTGTATTGCATAGTGACATTTTTTGTTATACAAGTTTTCCCCATAGAGAGCACTATTTTCACATAGTGAAAATTTTCATTATACGAGGCACCACCACACCCCCAATTCTTTTCATTATGCGATTTTTTTCACTATAGGGGACATTTGTTATATGTGGTTCCACTGTACAGGTATATGAAAATCAGTCAGGGGCAGAGGAGGACAGTATACCTGAGAACACAAATATTTGCCCTTCCAAATTAAAATCTTCCAAGACTTGTTATAGCTTTTTGAGTGATTAATGTTGTAACAGAAGGATTGTGCATTATTTGTTGCTATTAAGCTCACCAAAATGGCATCATGTAGCATTTCAAATTTCCTATCAAGTGTTTTAAATACAGATGACAAAAATTCCTGAATGAGTACTGTGCTTTTCTAGTTCTCCTGCAAGAATGCAAGCGCGGCGCCAAAATGGCCGCCGCGCTCTTTGCGCCCCCCCACAGGACGAAGGATCCGGGTAGTTTAGGGCGTGGCCAGCTCCCTTATAAAAGGGGTGGCCACGAGGCAGCCGAGCTGCCATTTTAGCTAAGCGACGGAGCGGAGAAGTTTTTTCCCTGTGTCTCCGTCGCTCCTTACCTTCTTTTGGGAAGCCTTTTGGCGGTGAACCTTCAATTTTTCGGCTTCCCTTTGCTCTGCTTGCGATGCCTTCGAAGAAGAAGGCGGCTTCGAGTGCGGCTTGCGCTGTAAGGAGGCGCAATCCGGGTCGGAGGACCGCGGTGCCGCCTCCCCAGCAGCCGCCTTTGCAGGTTCCCGCCGGGACCGGCGGGATGGGGTCTATCACCCCTTGGCCGGAAGCGGGGGACCAGAGTGCAAGCCCGGTAGGGGCTGTGGCCCGCGGCCCGCAAGCGGTGGACACCGCTCCTGCCTCTGCCCATCCTGTTGGGCCTGCTGCAGTTGGGTCGCAGCTTCCCTCGGGGCCTTCTAGCCTTGGGGGGTGGTGTGGCCCCCTGCCTTGGCAGGTGCCTGCACCGACCCTACCGGGCTTCGGTGTCAGGCAATGGCCCTATTCGGGTCCTGGGGTACAGGGACCTGTACCCACGCCTGGAATGGGCGGGCCGGCCGGCCCTTGGCCCCATGTCAACGTGGAGGCCTTACTGGCCCGCGTTGCAGCCCTTGAGGCGTCATTAGCTCGGGCCAGTCATGCTGGGGCTCCCTTTGGGGTTCCTTTTGAGGCGCCGTCGGCTGGACAACAACAGGCGACGGGGAGGGTTGAGCTGCTGCAGGCACGTGGCGTGACTTCGGCCACTGCCTCGCAGCTCCCCAGCCAGCAGACAAGTGCAGGTCAGGCCCCGATGATGAGCTCTACGTCAGTCGTGAGCTCCGACGCCCCCAGTGGGCCGGAAGCCCCGGTGGGGGCGGCCCGCGGGGGTGCAGCATGTGAGTATACGGTACAAGCCAGTACACCCACACACGTTGCCGCTATGGGGGGGTTTTTCCAATGGCCTTGGCCTCGCGCGGGTGGTGCGGTGGCCCAGCCACCGGCACCCCACCCGGCGACGATAACTGCCACCCAGGGCCCCGGGGTAGGGGGTGTTTCTTACACTGCGGGGAATGTACTGGGGGTGGCTGGGCTAGCTCAGGCCCCTTTTCAGATGCCTGCGGTGTCTGCGGTGCCGCTTTCGGCCTTGCCAACGGCGGGGTATTCCTTGCCACTGGGTGACCACTTGGCACAGGCCACCAGAGAAAAGATATGGCGGGGGGAGTATGTAGATATCTTCTCACTCCTAAACAGAGAGCCCACCAAGGAGGAAAGGGAGGGGCAGGATGAGAAAGATAAGGAGCAGGCACGTCGTCGCAAGCCGCCACGTACCTGGGCCAACTGGCTGTCGGCTTAATTAATCTACATGGCAGTGTACCTGAGGGCACGGCCGGATTTGGCTATTCCGATGGTCCAATATTTGGACAACATCTATAGGGCGATGGTTGATTTTCCGGGCCCCTCGTGGTTGGCTTATGACGAGGAATTCTGTATGCGGATTCCCCTGCACCCTGAGATGAGGTGGGACGAGCCGTGCCAGAGGCTTTGGCTTCTGTACATGACGCCCACGCGCCCAGCGCCAGGGGAAAGATACCATTGTGGACATGCGGTCCAGTGAGCGGCCCCAGCACAGGTTCCCCGCCAGGTGGCGGGGCAGGGGGTTCCAGCCCGCCTGCTGTGCTGGACTTTCTCGTCCAATGGTTCCTGCAATAGGAAGAATTGCAAGTACAGGCATGAGTGTCCCACCTGTTCGGGACCCCACGCAGCCTCTGCCTGTCCCAGGCCTGGAGGGACACGGGGCAGAGGGAGGGGCGGACAGTGGGCTGGCAAGACTGCCACAGATGGAGCTGGTTCACCGAAAGGCCCCCTCCCCAATTAAGGTGGACATATTGGAGCGTTGGCTCACATTGTACCCGAAGGGGGAGGATGTGGAGTATCTCCTTCAGGGCTTTAAGTATGGGTTCCGTATCCCTTTCATGGGTGATAGGTCCTCTCAGGATGCCCCCAACCTTTTATCCCTTAGGGGGAGGGAGGAGGTGGCTGCTGCCAGCATTAGGAAGGAGTTAGATGCGGGCAGGGTCGCTGGCCCTTTCCCTGCACCCCCGTTTCCCAATCTTAAGGTATCGCCCCTAGGCTTGGTTCCCAAAAAGTCTCTAGGCGAGTTTCGCCTTATTCATCATTTGTCCTACCCAGCCGGCCGATCGGTTAATGATGCTATCCCTGATGACCTTTGTTCAGTCAGGTATACATCTTTTGACCACGCGCTGCGCATGGTGCGCTCGTGTGGCCCGGGTGCCCTGCTGGCTAAGTGCGACATTAAGTCGGCTTTTCGCCTCTTGCCAGTGCATCCGGGCGACTTTGAGTTGCTGGGTTTCAAATTTCGGGGCGAATATTATTTTGATAAGGCCATGCCTTTTGGCTGTTCCATATCATGCTCGGCCTTTGAGCGTTTTAGTACCTTCTTAGAGTGGGCTTTCGTCCGCAGGTCAGGGTCCCGGTCTGTAGCCCATTACCTGGATGACTTTTTATTCGGGGGTAAACGGGGCTGGGACACGTGCACACGTCTCCTCAACACATTTCAGACGCTAATGGAGGAACTCGGTGTCCCTTTAGCGCCCGAAAAGACCGAGGGCCCATCTACCAAGCTAGTATTCCTGGGGGTGGAGATTGACACAGTAGCGCAGGCTTCCAGGTTACCCTTGGTGTCCAGGATAGTGGCCCTTATCTCGGATTTGCTGGCCAAGCGCAAGGCATCACTGAGGGAACTACAGGTGCTACATGGTCACCTCAATTTCGCTTGCAGGGTGGTCGCACCGGGCAGGGCTTTTGCTCGGCGCTTATGCGACGCCATGGCAGGGTTATCCAGGCCTCACCATAGAGTTAGGCTTACCCGGGGTATCAGGGCAGACATGTTTGTCTGGTTACAGTTCCTGAGGGAGTTCAATGGGGTCTCATTTTGGAGGTCTGACCTCCTGGCATCCCCCAATTTTCAGATCCAGTCTGATGCCTCAGGATCCCTGGGTTATGGGATGTACTTCAATGGGAAGTGGGCCTATGGTGGGTGGCCACCGGCCTGGGCAGGCACGGGTCGCCTGCGTGATCTCACATACCTGGAATTTTTCCCTATCCTGGGGGCTTTGATGCTATGGGGCGAGGAATGGGCCAACTCGGTCGTGCATTTCTAGTGTGACAACGCTGCTGTTGTCCACATTGTCAATGCACAGACTTCCAAATCGCCCAGGGTTATGGACCTAGTGCACCAGTTTGTGCTGCGCTGCCTACGCCTCAACGTCTTGTTCAGGGCCAGGCATGTCCCAGGGGTTAATAATGATATTGCTGACGCTTTGTCCCGCCTGCAGATCTCCCGGTTCCGTGCCTTGGCCCCGGATGTGGAGGAATTTCCCTCGCCACTCCCGGACGAGATGTGGACCATTGGCAAGGAGAGGTGAACCGGGCGATTGGCCTGTCACTAGCGCCACGCACGCGTAAGGCGTACCAACAAGCATTTAATTCTTACAGGGCATTTTCTGCCCAATTTCACCTGCCAGAGACCTGGCCTATCCCGGTTGACCATGTTCTGCGGTTCATGGTCCACCTGCATGCCCAGGGCCTCGCACCTCGCACCATAGCATCCAAACTCTCGGCGCTGGCTTTTATGGCCAAAGTGGGGGGTCATGTGGACAGCACCTCTGACTTCCGTGTGAGACATGTTTTGGAGGGGTGGGTGCGCGAGCTCGGGCGTTGCCCGGACGACCGGCACCCTATTTCCCCAGGGGTTCTTACCCAGTTGGCCCGGGGCTGGCCAGGCCTCTGTTTTGATCATTATGAGGCAGCCCTTTTTCATGCAGCCACAACGGTGGCATTTTTTGGAGCGCTCCGCATCAGCGAACTTGTGATGCTGTCTAAGGCGGATGCAAGTTGTAGGGCACTGGAACTCGAGGATGTCTATGTTGCCAAAGACTGGGCCCAGTTGAGGATACGCTCCTCTAAGACAGATCAGCATGGTGTAGGCAGTGGTGTAAGACTGCTACGGTGTTCTTTGGCAGACATCTGTCCGGTTGGTGCCCTACAGGAGTTCCTTGCACTGCGTGGCATGCACCATGGCCCGTTTTTCTGTCACCAAGATGGGTCTCCCCTTACTAAATTTCATTTTTGGAAGGTGACAGGCAGAGCCCTCGCCAGGGTGGGCCTACCAGGTGCCCGTTATGGCACACATTCATTCCGTATTGGGGCAGCCTCTACAGCAGCTGCTTTTGGGTACTCCGGGGCTGACATACGCAGCATGGGGAGGTGGGGTTCGCAATGTTTTCAGTTTTATGTGCGCCCACTTCCGCCGTGAGTACCAATCCAGTCACCTTACCTTCCTTTTTTCCTCAATTTTCTTACAGACCCTGGATGTCGTATTACACCGGTGACAGTATGGCTGGTGGGCCACAGCTACGTGCAAAGGGCAGCGCGTTACGCTGCGGCGACAGAGTGGGGACCCCGACTGGGACTGGGTGAACACGCCAGTCTCACATGGCATGGTAAGCCTGGGATGTTATGGCGGGAGCTGCTGCCTTTCCTTTTTTCAGGCATGAGTGCTGACCCGCCTGACATTCTCATCATACACCTGGGGGGCAATGATTTGGGTCAGGTCACCGGCTTATCGCTCAAACATGCGATTTGCGAGGACCTCGCCTACTTGCACTACGTCTGGCCTCCCACAACCCTGGTTTGGTCGGACATGATCCCGCGCCATTCTTACAGAGGGGGTGTTGACCTCCTGGCCCTTGACCGCGCTAGGCGCACGGTCAATAGGGCGGTGGTGCGGTTCCTTGCCGACAGGGCTTGGGGACGGGTCAGTCGTCACCCCGCTATTAGCCTACAAAATTATGACTTGTATGCAGGGGATGGGGTCCATCTGTCGCGAGGAGGTATGGACCTCCTGTTGGGTGATTGGCGAGCAGGCCTGTTGACCGAGCTGACGGTCTGGGGGGGATGCGTCAGGCCTTCTTTGAAGCCCCTCCGTGTGGCGGGTAGCACTGGTAAGGTAAACAGTATGACCCACAGGTATCCGGCAGGTTCGCAATTGACTGGACAACACTAGACAGGAATAAATTAGTTAAACGTTGTCCGGTCAACGACGAACCAGGCGACGGGGTGATGGCGATAGCTAGCCAGCATGCATCACCCCGTGATTTCACGGATACGAGTCAGAGGGTGGGGTCATGAGTTAGATATTGACTACGGTCAACAATTTGTTTGTTGTCAACAAACAAATTGATACAACTTGATACATTGTAACCAATTGCCGTTGGCAATTTTGGGGTGGTACCTTACCAGTGTTACTTCGGCCTGCTTGCCTTAAGAATTATGATTGGTCGTTTTACCAATACAAATTTATAATTCGGACTAGGGCATGAATCAATAAATGTGGCCCAATGCTGTTATCCACTTTCAATGGTGTCTGAGTCCGTTATTGGGGGGTGCGCCTGCAATGTTTCTAGGCAAAGATAATTCTATACCAGCTTCACAAATGTTACTCTTTGTGCATTATTCAAGTAACACAGTGTAGGATTCTTTGAACTGTCCCTCCTCCTACATATAATAATAGTAAAAAAAATCTCACTGAATCTCCATTTTCCTTACTTTTTAAAGTCTTACATTTCCCCACTGCTTCCTTATTAATGCCTTTGTTTTAAAAATGGGGCATAGAGACTCATGATCTCAGCAAATATCTTCATGAGTATACTTTTGCTTTGGGGCAAGCACAACTTAATATTCATAGATCTTGCAATGCGGAGGAAGAACGTGAAGAGAATCAATGTGGATTCTCAAGCATTAGGTACTGAGACTAAATATCAGATGTGAACAACTTATAAGAGGATTGGCAACATTATTAAAGTATCATGTTAGAGACAAGGTATCTCTACGTTTCCAAAATCCATGGGAAGTAGGATGCTGGTAATAGTTGACATTTCAATAAAATATGGGCAAGAAGAAAATGCCTTGTATAAAGAGATCTCAACAGACAGCCACAGAATGAAGCAATAAAATTAAAATCAAAGCAATAACAAAGATAGATCTTGCAACTCATGCTTTGAATTTGGTCACCAATTAAAGCCAATTAAAATGCAAATACCATCAACTCACTCAGCTGTACGGTATATGTAAACATTATACAAAGTTCAGTTCTAGAGATGAGAGCTAAAAAAAAAACCCATGTGCTATTTCATTAACAAACATAACAAGCCCACATACACTGTCTCCTAGATATCAAATTACCTATTCAGAAGATACAATGTCAAGACAGTGTTGAACCCTGTACCACTCAAAGAGTGAAGCTTTGGAAAGACCTGATTTAATCTTCAGATAATTCAACATTTGTGAAAGAAGAATAGTTTTAAAATTTCAGTATCCTAAAATTCCAGGCAAATATGCCTTTATATGCATCTCTTTGTTTGAGGTAAAATAGAAATGTTCTACAAACCTTCATTTTCTCATTTGTGTTATCTTTCTTCTTGTGTTATTTTGCCCCTTCTTCCTTTACACCCATGTGGGTATGGCTGAAAAATATATATAAAGAGATTTCAAAATGGTTGCATCTCCCTCAAGAATGAGCAGCCTCAAAAACAATCAGTAAACAAAGGATTAGGGATAGGCAATCAGATTTTAAGCAGGTAGGCAAGCACGTTTTTCTGACTGGATAGTTAAAAAAAACCAAGCCAAGCAATTTCGTCCTGGTAACAGAAGCTCCCTCTTCCCAAAGATTATGTGTTAACCCTTTGCATGCTGAATAGCCATATTCCAACACTTCTTTTGCTTCTTCTTTTGTGTCCTGATCAAACCCTGGACTGCCAAAATGAAGCCAATTTCTTCACTTTGTCGCTGCCCAAACTTAAGTCCTCATTGGTGCATGTTTCTGGCAGTAATCAGCAGACCAATAAATGAGCCACATTCTGTATCTCTCCACATTCGCACAGTGTGTTGTTGTCCACCAGCACCCCCCACTTGAGCATGTTGATCTTTCATTTAGCGACTCCAACCCTTAGCTTATTCAGGGTCCTCCAAGTGATGTAGGGGAGGTTGAGTTCCTCAGCTATATTCTCCTTTAATGCCTTATGAGAAATCTGTACATGCGTACAAGCAACAGTTAGGACAGACTATGGAGTGATGGAGTGGTTTGGAATAGGAAAAGGAGTCAGACAAGGCTGCATTTTATCACCCTGCTTATTCAACTTATACACATAACACATAATGTGCAATGCAGGGATGGAGGAATCACAAAATGGGATCAAAATTGCTGGGAGAAACATCAACAATTTGAGATATACAGATGATACTACTGTAATGGCAGAAAATGAAGAAGACCTAAAGAAGCTCCTGATTATGTTGAAAGAAGAGAGTGCAAAAGCTGGCTTGAGACTCAATATCAAGAAAACCAAGATAATGGCAGCAGGCCCTATCAGTCCCTGGAAAATAGATGGGGAAGAAATAGAAGCAGTGACAGACTTTACTTTCTTTGGTTCAAAGATCACTGCAGATGATGATTGCAGCCATGAAATAAAAAGGCGACTGATGCTTGGGAGACAAGCTATGAGAAACCTGGGGAACATAGTGAAAAGTAGAGACATCACCTTGCAAACAAAAATTCGCATAGTCAAAGCAATGGTATTCCCAGTGGTAATGTACAGTTGTGAAAGCGGGACCATTAGGAAAGCTGAGCTCAGAAGAATAGACACCTTTGAAATGTGGTGTTGGAGGAGAGTTTTGAGAGTCCCCTGGTCAGCGAGGAGAACAAATAAGTCAATCCTAAAAGAAATCAACCCTGACTGCTCATTAGAAGGTCAAATAGTAAAGATGAAGATGAAGTACTTTGGACACTAAATGAGAAGATTCACTTGAGAAAGTCTTGATGCTGGGAAAGGTGGAGGGCAAAAGAAGAAGGGGTGGCCAAAAATGAGATGACTAGATGGTATTGTAGACTCAATGGGCACAGAGCTGGGCTGGTTGAGGAGGATGGTGGAGGACAGGGGTGCCTGGAGGACAATGGTCCATAGGGTTGCAAAAGGTCAGAATCGACTGTGCAACTGAACAACAATGACAATGTTGTTCCTTGTCCAGTGAGCTCTTTCCTCCATCTTCTAATTTGGATTTGCTCTTGTTTACACTCAATAATGTTTGTTCTTGCCATGAAGCTCTTCCTGGATCTGAGCCGGCTGACTTGAGGCTCATATCCATTCAGAGGATATTGAGGGTCTTTCTTTTGCTTAGTTCTCTTGGCAGCTACTGCTACTTCTCTCCTTATCATAGGTGGACCAACAAGAGGGTATATTTTTTCAACTGGTGTAGGTTTGAGGCATCCTGTCAATATACGCATGGCTTCATTAACAGTTATGTCAGCTTGTTTTGCATGTGTGGATGCACTCCATACTAAGCAGCATACTCTGCTGTGGAGATGTTCAGGGCCAAAGCTGATGTACACAGCATGGATGGTTGCATTCCCCATTTATAGTTTGTGAGTTTCTTGATATTGTTATTCCTTATACTGTACTAACTTTGGCTTTGGTATTCAGGCAGTCCTGGTTAAAAGAGAGTATCCTGTCAAGCATCATGCTGAGGTATGTGACAATTAAAATCTCCAATAACAACATTTATTTGGTCATAAGATAAATTGTCTGGTTCATTAAAACTATAATTAGCTTCTGGCAGCTAATAGACAGAGGTAACAGAAAATTGTGTGGATCAGGTAGTGAGAATTTCTAATATTGTTTGTTTCTAACAGTGCCGCTGATATTATACTGAGGCCAGGTCTAACAAAATTGCACTCCCATACTGGTCATGCAGTCTTTCAGTCACTAGTTCCATTCCAGCCACTTTGGGTCTGTGCCTTGTTCTCCCCAATGTGTTTCCTGGAGCACAAGTATGTCACATTTGTATTTACTGCACATGACTGCTAGTAGGATACTCTTTGCAGGCGCACCCCCCAACAAAGGACTCAGACACCGGTATAAGTGGATAATGGCATTGGGCCACATTTATTGATTCATGCCCTAGTCCGAATTATAAATTTCAATTGGCACTCAGCCAATTATAATTCTTAAGGCAAGCAGGCCGCAGTAACACTGGTAAGGTTCCTCCCAAAATTGCCAATGGCAATTGGCTACAATGTATCCATTTGTATCAATTCGTTTGTTTACAAGATAGTTCCAAGAAGGGCCCCCGCTACTCCCATGGCCCCAACTCCCTCAGCGGTGGACAGTGGAGCCCTCTCTTCGTTACCTTGCAAGGGAACCAGATTAGTATCATCCTGGGACCCTAACACCCCCGAATGGATATAAAAGCCCCCATAGAAAACCCCACCAGCAGGTATCCCGCCCAAGTCCTCTTGGGATGAAATGAGTGCCATCTCTCCAGGCTGAATATAACCATTGGGGCAGGGGGATTTATGACAAGGTTAGTTGCTTCAGACGGAGCTCTGATCGCCCCTGTGCACCCCTACCTCTGCCCCGTAACCCACCAACCTGCGGGCACGCGGAGGCAGCGTGAGGGCCAGCGCAAAAGGGGGACACGAAGTTGGTAACGACTGAGGTGCTTAGTACACGCATCAGCAGCTGAGCGGGCCGAACATAGCAGGCGGGCTGGAACCCCCCGCCCGCCAGTTAGCGTGGAGCCTGTGTCTGGTCAGCCCGCTGCTCCGCAGGACCACCATGGTACCTCTCACCAGGCACCCGTCCTGTGGTAGTCATGTACACGAGCACACTTGCCTACAGGACTCGTCCCACCTCCCCTCAGGGTATAGAGCCACCCTCTTCCACCTTCGTCACCATGAGCCAACTGCCCTGGGCCCATCTGATCAACATCAAGATGGCCCAAGCAGATCAAGCCCACAATACGTACAAGGCATGCCGACAACCAGTTGGCCCAAGGTGCGCGGTGGCTAAGAAGATGGGACATCTCATTGTCGCAGTCGCCCTGTCGCTCTCTCTCCTCCTAGTGGGCTCCGCAGTTCAATAGGGAGAATATCCACATGTCTCCCTCCATCCCTTACCCCTCCTGGCCTGCGGCCAATAATCAACCAGGGGCAAGTAATAGCCGGCCGTCGGCAAAGCACTTGACGGCACGTTCTGTCTAAAGGACATACGAAGCCGGACCCAAACAGCCCCTGCGATGCCCAGCACTGTCCCAGGGGCGGACGCCCCAGTGCATGGAGGCTCACTACGGCGGGACCACACCATGTCTCTGTCCTCCTGTCTGTACCTCCTATCCTTATTGGGATCCCAGTTCATAGGGAGAATAATTCACGCATTCCCCCCCCACCAAATCTTTCCCTTCCTGATCTGGGTCAGATGATCACCAGGGGGCAATTAATAACAGTCATCGGCGAGGCCGTTGCCGGTGCATGATGTACACAGGGCATACGCAGCGGGACCTGGACAGCCCCTGCGATGCCATGCACTGCCCCGGGGGCAGAACCCCCACCCCCAACGTCGTGCCAGAATGCAACCAAGGGGCACTGGGATAGGATGACAAGTTATGCCCACTAGCCTCTAATTGGCAAGGCCGTGAGCACTGAACCACACCGCTGAAAGTGGACTGTGATTTGGGTGTATTCAAATTGACCCAATACTCACTAGTTGCACCCCCGTGAGCCGCCCCCACTGGGGGTTCCGGCACACGGTGGGCGTCGGAGCTCGCGACCGAAATCGAGCTCTGGGACGACCTCCAACGCACTCCAGTCGCTGTTCTGGACAAACAGGGAGATGAGAGACAGCGGCAGGCACAGGCCAGACTGTCTCAAGAAGCTCGACCCGGCCGGCCGCCTATTGCAGAGTGGCAGCGGTCGAAGTAGCCGGCGGACACAAAGGGGGGGGGGGCGGTGATAGGAAAAAAGGACCCCCACCCACTGGATTGCTAAGGGTGCCTCCAGCACAGCCAAACGTGCTAACCAGGCATCGCCTGCCACAGTAAACCCCAGTAGGTGGGCCAGGTGGGCCGGACGGCCCGATAGGAATTGTGCCAGCGGGCCTAAATTGAGAGCCTGTGCCAAAATAAGCCATGCCCAAAAATTCCAGCCCCTAATGGGAAAAAACATACTGTGATCCAGCACCAGGCCCTCCCCCCAATCGTTCTGGCCCATGGCCGTCAACCGTGGGCCGAGGGCCGCATCCTCCGAAGGGCCGGCCTGAGGCTGAAAACGGGAGCCCATTCTGTCCTGCAGTACGCAGAAATGAACCACTGACCTTACACAACCCTGTCAGCGTCTGAGGCGCTTGAGCCACTGCAGTCCCACGTAAAGTTTGGGCACCCCTGGGTTAGGAAAAAGGAGTGAGCGACAGAGCAAACTTCTCCGTTCCGTCGCGTTCTGCAGCCAATAGGCTAGAAAGCCAAAAGGAAGCCTCGAACAGAGGCTAGCAAACTCAAGCCTCTTGCAAAGAGGCGGAAGGAGATAAAGTGACGGAGAAAACTTCTCCTCTCCGTCGCATTTCTAAACTGGCCAGCTAACTCGAGGAGCACAGAAGAGCACGATCCCTATCCAGGGATCAGCACCCGCTGGCTGGAAAGCCGAAGATCGAGAGCCTTTTGCAATGCTCGGGAACCGAACTCCAACCTTCCAAGCAGTGAGTTCGGTATCTTAATCCCTTGAGCCACTGCAGTCCCACAGAGCGACGGATAAAAAACTTCTCCTCTCCGTCGTTTTTCTAAAATGGCAGCTCGGCTGCCTCATGGCCACCCCTTTTATAAGGGAGTGGCCACGCCCCCTAACTAACCCGGATGTCTGCGTCTGGGTGGGGGGCCCCCGCAAAGAGCGCGGCGGCCATTTTGGCACCGCGCTTTCATATTACTCGAAAGTCCCTCAATTTTCTTTTTGAGATTGTTATTAAGGTAGGTTTTGACAAAGATCTTTCTTGTGGATTCAGTTCCTTCAATTGCTTTGGTTTGATGTAGTGTTAAAAAGATTAGCTGGCAAAGTTGCCACCCAGAGTATGCCCGATTGTATCCACAATCTTCGAGGAGGCTCTTTCTGCATATCCCATTTTGTCCCTGAAACTTCTATATCCACACAGGAGGTGTTTCAGGAAGAAACTTCTCCAGTACAATATTGAAAAAAATACACATATCAGAACAGAAGGTGGCAACATATTACCCAAAATGCAATGTGATCTAAAGCAACATTTGCACGTAGGATAGTTTACATGTAATATTCTCAGCATAATCATTCATGAACTGAAGAGTGAATAGATATTGTGCCATTGCATGCCTCTGTCTGCGTCCTCCAGATCCAGTGCTGAAAGGCCCCATTCAATGCAGTTCCAAGTTAACCAGTCCTTCCCTATCTGAATATATATTACATACCATGTGTTAATGTTTATAACATATCCTGTTTAATGGAATGAAACTGAATATTCCTTACCCTGTAGAAGTTAGAAATGAGGCAATGCTTTCTGAGGCAATAAAGTGCTATTTTAGCAGCAAGAGGGGTGAACCAACACCTGACCATTGTTGATTCTCAGTGGATGTAAAATTATATTCATTTGTACATATATGGGGGGAGGGGGAGTTATGTTCTTCTAAAGAAAACTCTAGATTTCTTTGAGTTCATGATTTCCCTCCCTTGGCCACAAGCTTCCCAGATGGCAGTATGATTAAAGGTGATAAACTATAATTACTCCAGTGGAGGCTGAAGTAGGTAGGTGAAACATTGCGTGTCAATGTGTGTTCACAGAGCCATTTTATGGCGTTAGAAAAGATTGTACAGTATATGATTCTCAACAAGGTAGGCAAAACCTTCTCCTCCCACATTCTCTTAATCAGTGACATTCAGCTGTGGTGTCATGTTCTTGAGATCTGCAAAACACCAAGCAAAATGCACTCTATTTTCTTCTTTTTAAAGGAACATTTTGCTATATATGTAGTTGCAATTTTAGCTTACAAAAGTATAACATACTTTGCTGAATCATCAATATGTGCAGTCATGATAACCACTGCCCTTTTGTAGTACATGTGTAAGCATAATGGCCACAATGGGCCACATTTGTTAGTTACAAGAATGCATGATATGAATGTCTTGTGGTAATAATAATAATCATTTTGTGTCAGAAATTATTCTGGACTGAAAGGATTCTTGCTGGAGGAACTCCATTAGGGGATGCCCAAATGAGGCTCCTTTCATGTCCCCAAGATCTCTTCCCACTGAAGTGGTCCCTATTTATCAACTTGCAATTTCTTGCTTTCGAAGTGCTAGGTTGGCAGGAGCTGGGACAGAGACGGGTGCTCAAACCGGGTCTCGAACTGCTGACTTGCCAGTCTTCCAGCTAACAAGGTGAGCTTCTTAACCACTGAGCCACCACAGCCCCATGTCTGGTGGTGAAGCTCAGGCTCATATGTACCATCTTCTACCTGTGTAAGAAGAAGTATTTAAATATTGTTAATTTTTTTATAATGTAATTTGGTACATACTTCCTGAAATCCTTTACCTTAGAGTTGTAAGTTGCACTACAATAGACCCATTGAATGAGTGGGGATTTGATGATTCAATTCCTCCACACATTTCATTTAAAGGGGCCGACTCTATCTGTGCCTTTCTATGTTTAAGTAAGTTTTAACAACAGTAAGCCCATTTGAATCAATGGGAGGTTTGGAAGACTTGTCTCACCAAATCCGCACTGATTCAGTGGCCCTGTTGTAATGTAACTTCTTATGCGATGCAACAAGATATCAGCCAAGATGTACAAAGCATAGTAAATAAACCATGATGTCAGACTATTAATTCCCAAATAAGAATTACAATTTTCTATATTATTAACAAACTGTGGTGACCAAAGCTTGAGGTCAGGAGGAAGCTGTCATTTTCTACTTTTTTCATGAATGAAGAAGGGTAGGGCAGAAGCACATGAAAAGACATGTAATCCAACCTGAAGCTTTAATTTTTTTAGTTCTTATAATGCCAAACTATATATTTATTATGGCAAACAATCGACAAATATTGGGATATAAGTTATAATTCATTTACTACTTTCTGTTTGAAATAGTTGCTCTTTTTGTTTTCAATACTTTGTGGAGAGTTGGATTTATTTTCAGTACCTAGTAAATAAGGTTTTTTGGCATAGCGATAATGACAGAGGAAAGATAGCTGAAAATCAAGGAGACAGCCATGGACAGTTTAAGCATTGCAGTTCCTGTTCGCCAACACGTCAAGACTATTGAATCACAACAGCTATGTACACCTTTCCCACACTGTTCAGAAACAAGGTGTAATGCACAGTGAACGAGAAACATCTTTAAAATTTAGATTGTTTGTGGAGCACAGTATACTAGTAGCTAAAGCAATAGTAGATAAAGCATCTATGAGACTGCGGTGGCATAGTGGTTAAGACGCTGAACTTTAAGACTGGAAGGTTGGCAGGTCAGCAGTTCAAATCCTGAGTACTGCATGATGGGAGTGAGTTCCCCTTTCTGCCCCAGTTTCTGCCAACCTAGCAGTTCGAAAGTAAGACATTGCAAGTAGATAAATAGGTACCACTTGATTAGGAAGGTAAACAGTAATGGATCACTAAGTTCTGATCTGAAATCCTTTATGGCATGTTAAGGACAGTATATCAGCATTATCTGAGCTTGACATTAACTTCTCAACTGCTTCAATAAGCATTTGCAGGCGCACCCCCCCAATGATGGACTCAGACACAAATGAAAGTGGATAACGGCATGGGCCACATTTATTGATTCAAGCCCTAGTCCGAATTATAAATTTCTATTGGTAAAACGACCAATCATAATTCTTAAGGCAAGCAGGCCGAAGTAACACTGGTAAGGTACCACCCAAAATTGCCAACGGCAATTGTTACAATGTATCTATTTGTATCAATTTGTTTGTTGACAACAAACAAATTGTTGACCGTAGTCAATATCTAACTAATGACCCCACCCTCTGACGTGTATCCGTAAAATCAGGGGGTGATTCCAGCTGTCTAGTGGTAACCATCACCCCCTCGCCTGGTTCGTCGTTGACCGGACAACGTTTAAACAACTTATGCCTATCTAATGTTGTCCAGTCAATTGCGAACCTGCCGGATACCTGTGGGACATAAATGTTTACCTTACCACTGCTACCCGCCAATGTGACCAAAGTCAAC
This sequence comes from Bradypodion ventrale, assembly GCA_035047345.1. NCBI lineage: Eukaryota > Metazoa > Chordata > Lepidosauria > Squamata > Chamaeleonidae > Bradypodion > Bradypodion ventrale. The sequence goes on from JAWDJE010000005.1 coordinate 125,748,314, forward strand.
AGTAGCACAGACAAACCCCTATATCAAACCATAGCAACAGTGTGGGATGGGCGAAAAAGCCAGGACTCAAAGGCCAATTGCGAGTCCCAGCCAAAAATTCCCACCCGGCCCCGAAGCGACCAAGAAATCACACTGTTAACTAGGGAGGGGGTGGAGGGGAAAAACTTATCTGCTCCGTCGGTTCGCCAAAATGGCAGCACGGCTGCCTCGTGGCCAGCCCCTTTTATTAGGGTGCTGGCCACGCCCCTAACTACCCGGATGGTTTCGTCCGGTGGGGTGGGGCCGCAAAGAGCGCGGCGGCCATTTTGGCGCCGCGCTTCCATTGCAGGCGCACCTCCCCCAATGATGGACTCAGACACAAATGAAAGTGGATAACGGCATGGGCCACATTTATTGATTCAAGCCCTAGTCCGAATTATAAATTTCTATTGGTAAAACGACCAATCATAATTCTTAAGGCAAGCAGGCCGAAGTAACACTGGTAAGGTACCACCCAAAATTGCCAACGGCAATTGTTACAATGTATCTATTTGTATCAATTTGTTTGTTGACAACAAACAAATTGTTGACCGTAGTCAATATCTAACTAATGACCCCACCCTCTGACGTGTATCCGTAAAATCAGGGGGTGATTCCAGCTGTCTAGTGGTAACCATCACCCCCTCGCCTGGTTTGTCGTTGACCGGACAACGTTTAAACAACTTATGCCTATCTAATGTTGTCCAGTCAATTGCGAACCTGCCGGATACCTGTGGGTCATAAATGTTTACCTTACCAGTGCTACCCGCCACCCGGAGAGGCTTCAATAAAGGCTCGACGCCCCCCCCAAGACCGTCAGCTCGGTCGACAGGCCTGCTCGCCAATCACTCAGCAGGAGGTCCATACCTCCTTGCGACAGATGGGCCCCCTCCCCTGAATAAAGCTCATAATTTTGCAGACTGATGATGGGGAGGCGAATGACGCGTCCCCAACCCATATCAAAAAGGAATAGCCCTGGAGCGACGAGCCCGGTCAAGCGCCTGGAGGCCAAACGCTCCCCTGTAAGCGTACTGCGGTATCATGTCCGACCAAATGAGGGGTGTGGCAGGCCACACATAATGTGAGTAGGCCCGGTGACTGCAAATCGCAAGCTTCCGCGATAGGCCAGTGACCTGTCCGAAACCATTGCCCCCAAGGTGAATAACCAGGACATCAGGCGAGTCAGCATCCCTGATGTAGAAAAGGAATGGCAACAGTTCCCGCCATAACATGCCGCGCTTACCACACCACCTGAGATGTGCGGATGCACCCAGTCCCAGTCGGGGTCCCACTCTGTCGCCGCAGCGTAACGCGCTGCCCTGTGCAGCGTAACGCGCCGCCCTGTGCAGCGTAACGCGCTGCCCTGTGCACGTGGCAACGGCCCACCAGCCCTACTGTCACCGGTGTAAAACGACACCCAGGGTCTGTCAAGGAAAAAAGGGGGGGTGAAAAACATTGCAGTGACTAAACTGGCACTCACGGTTGAAGAGGGTGAACACAAAACTGAAAACAATGTGATCCCCACCTTCCCATGCGGCGTATTTCAGCCCCAGAGTACCCAAAAGTAGCTGCAGTAGAAACCGCCCCCATCCTGCAGGAATGGCTGAGTGAGGGGAGACCCACCCTGGTGACAGAAAAACGGGGCATGGTGCGTGCCACACAGTGCAAGAAACTCCTGTAGGGCACCAACCGGACAGATGTCTTCCAAGGAACATCGTAGCAGTATTACTCAACTGCCTACGCCGTGCTGATCTGTTTTAGAGGAGCGTATCCTCAACTGAGTCCAATCATAGCAACATAGACATCTTCGAGTTCCAGTGCCCTACGACTTGCATCCGCCTTAGACAGCATCATAAGCTCGCTGATGCGGAGCGCTCCAAAAAAGGCCACCATTGTAGCCGCACGAAACAGGGCTGCCTCATACCTATCGAAACATAGGTCATGCCAGCCTCGTGCCAGTTGGGTAAGTACCCCAGGGGAAATTGGGTGACGGTCGTCCAGGCAACGCCCACGTTCCCGCACCCACCCCTCCAAAACATGTCTCACACGGAAATCAGCGGTACTGTCCGCGTTACCTCCCACCTTGGCCATAAAAGCCAGCGCTGATAGCCTAGATGCTATGGTGCGGGGTGCCAGGCCCTGGGCGTGCAGGTAAACCATGAAATGGAGGATGTGGGCCACTGAGATCGGCCAGGTATCTGGCAGGCAAGATTGGGAACAAAAGGTCCGAAATGCAACCAACGCGTGGTGATACGCCTTACGCGTGCGTGGTGCCAGTGACATGCCTATCGCCCGGTTCACCTCTCCTTGCCAATGGTCCATATCTCCTGCGGTAGTGGCGAGGGAAATTCCTCCGCATCCGGAGCCAAGGCACCGAACCGGGAGATCTGCAGGCGGGACAAAGCGTCAGCAATATCATTATTCACCCCCGGGACATGCCTGGCTCTGAACAGTACATTGAGGCGCAGGCTGCGCAATACAAACTGGCGCACAAGATCCATGACCCTGGGAGATTTAGAGGCCTGTGAGTTGACAATGTGGACAACAGCCGCATTGTCACACCAGAAATGCACCACAGAGTTGGCCCACTCCTCACCCCATAGCATCAAGGCCCCCAGTATGGGAAAAAATTCCAAATATGTGAGATCCCTCAGGCGACCCGTGCCTGACCAGGCTGGTGGCCATCCACCATATGCCCACTTCCCATTGAAGTACATCCCATAACCAAGGGATCCCGAGGCATCAGACTGAATTTGAAATTGGGGCGAAACCAGGAGGTCAGACCTCCAAAATGAGACCCCATTGAACTCCCTCAGGAACTGGAGCCATACGTGCAGATCTGCCCTGATGCCCCGTGTCAATCTCGCCCTATGATGGGGCCTGGATAAGCCTGCCATGGCGTCGCACAAGCGCCGAGCAAATGCCCTGCCAGGTGCGACCACCCTGCAAGCGAAATTGAGATGTCCATGTAGCACCTGCAGTTCCCGAAGGGATGCCTTGCGCTTAGCCAGCAAGTCCGATATAAGGGCCACTATCCTTGACACCTTGTCTGCGGGCAACCTAGACGCCTGCGCTACCGTGTCAATTTCCACCCCCAGGAATATTAACTTATTAGACGGGCCTTCGGTCTTTTCGGGCGCTAAAGGGACACCGAGTTCCTCCATTAGTGTCTGAAATGTGTTGAGGAGACGTGTGCACGTGTCCCAGCCCCGTTCACCCCCGAATAAAAAGTCATCCAGGTAATGGGCTACAGACCGAGACCCTGACCTACGGACAAATGCCCACTGCAGGAAGGTACTGAAACGCTCGAAAGCCGAGCAGGATATGGAACAGCCGAATGGCATGGCTTTGTCATAATAATATTCACCCCGGAATTTGAAACCCAGCAACTCGAAGTCACCCGGGTGCGCGGGCAAGAGGCGAAACGCCGACTTAACGTCACACTTAGCCAACAGTGCACCCGGGCCACATGAGCGCACCATGCGCAATGCCTGGTCAAAGGATGTATACCTGACAGAACAAAGGTCATCAGGGATAGCATCATTGACCGAGTGGCCGGCTGGGTAGGACAAATGGTTAATCAGGCGGAACTCGCCCGGGGACTTCTTGGGCACTAGTCCTAGCGGAGACACTTTAAGGTTGTGGAACGGGGGTGCGGGGAAAGGGCCAGCGACCCTGCCCGCAGCAATCTCCTTATTAATGCTGGCGGCAGCCACCTCCTCCCTTCCCCTAAGTGACAAAAGGTTAGGTGCATCCTGCGGTGACCTATCCCCCGTGAAAGGAATACGAAAACCCAGTTGAAAACCCTGAAGGAGGTACACAGCGTCTGCTCTCCTCGGGTACAATGTGAGCCAACTCTCCAGCATGTCGACATTAATTGGGGAGGGGGCCTTTTGGTGAACCCGCTCCCTCCATGGCAGTCTTACTTGCCCCTTGTCCGCCCCTACTCCTGCCCCTGTATCCTCCCGGCCTGGGACAGGCGGAGGCAGCATGGGGGCCAGAACAAGAGGGGCACTCATGCTTGTACTTGCAATTCTTCCTGTTGCAAGAACCATTGGACGAGAAGGTCCAGCACAGCAGGCGGGCTGGAACCCCCGCCCCGCCACTTGGCGGGGTACCTGTACCGGGGCCGCTCGTTGGACCGCATGTCCACAATGGTATCTCTCCCCAGGCGCCGGGCGCGTGGGGGTCATATACAGAAGCCACAGCTTCTGGCAGGGCTCATCCCACCTCATCTCTGGGTGCAGTGGAATCCTCATGCGGAATTCTTTGTCGTAAGCCAGCCATGACGGACCCGGGAAGTCAACCATAGCCCGGTAAATATTGTCCAGATACTGGACCATAGGGATAGCCAAATCCGGCCTAGCCCTGAGGTAAACAGCCATGTAAATCAGGTACGCTGGCAACCAATTTGCCCACGTGCGTGGCGGCTTACGACGACGTGCCTGCTCCTTATCCTTCTCGTCCAGCCCTTCCCTCTCTTCCTTGGTCGGCTCCCTATTTAGAAGGGAGAAGATATCTACATACTCGCCCCTCCAAATCTTTTCCTTGGTAGACTGGGCCAAATGGTCCCCCAAGGGCAAGGAATACCCTGCTGTTGGCAAAGCCGACACCGGCACTGAGGGAACTACGGGCAAAGGAAAATGAGCCTGAGCCAGCCCGGGGATCCCCAACACATTTCCAGCACATTGGGGGCACCACCCCGACCCAGGCCCTGTGTCACGGGCAAAGTCGCTGGGTGGGCCGGGGGCCATTGGGCCGCCGGGCCACCCGAGCGAGGCAAAGGCCATTGAACAGCCCCCCCCAAGGAAGTCAGTTGTGTGGGTGCATTAGCTTGGACTGCATACTCACCCGCTGCACCCCCGCAGGCCGCCCCCACCGGGGGTTCCGGCCCGCCGGGGGCGTCGGAGCTCATGACCGAAGCTGAGCTCGTCGACGGGGCCAGACCAGCACCAGACTGCTGCACCTGTGGGGTGGGGAGCTGCGAGGCAGTGGCCACCACCGGCCCGCGCGCCTCAGGCGGCTCAACCCGACCCATCGCCGGCCGCTGTTCGGCGGCCAAAGGGGGCACCTGAAAACCTAGAGACACCCCTGTTTGGTTGGCCCTTGCCAAGGACGCTTCAAGGGCCGCCACCCGGGCCAGGAGGGCCTCCACATCGACATAGGCCCCGGCCCCAACAGGGGGCAATTGGGCAACCGGCCCATAATTCATGGGTACCTGTCCAGGTCCCTGAGCCCCACGGGCCAGATAAGGCCAAGAGCCCATGCTCAGCCCCTGGGGAGCCGTGGGAAAGCCCTGCAAAGGCAGGGAACCCAACCACCCTCCGTGGCTCGCACCCCCCATAGGGAATTGCGCACCCGGGCAAGAGGGCCCCGCCGCACAGACCATGGCAAGGGCCGTGGTCGTTGTTTGCGGGCCAAGGGCCGAGGCCCCGTCCGGGGCAACAGGTATGCTCCGCGCATCAGGCCAAGGAGCTACCGATCCCCTTCCACCGTTCCCGGTGGGGTCTGCTAAAGGTGGCTGCGGAACGGGTGCAGTCGCGGTCCTCCGACCCGGCTGACGCCTCCGCGCCGATCGAGCCACGTTCGCGGCTGCCTTCTTCTTCGAGGGCATGGCTAAGGTAGCTAGGAAGCCTAAAACAAGAGAGCTGCCCGAAAAGGCTTCCCCCAAGAGGACACGAGCGACGGAGGTAAGGAGGAAAAACTTCTCCGCTCCGTCGGTTCGCCAAAATGGCAGCACGGCTGCCTCGTGGCCAGCCCCTTTTATTAGGGTGCTGGCCACGCCCCTAACTACCCGGATGGTTTCGTCAGGTGGGGGGGCCCCCGCAAAGAGCGCGGCGGCCATTTTGGCGCCGCGCTTCCATTCTCTCTCAATATAATAGTGTAAATCTTATTCTGAAATAGTAATGTATTCCATTTTGAGAGAGAATATAGTAACACTTGCTAAATTTAGCATTTGTTTTGCAAGGCAGGAAGAAATATCCCCAAACTTCATTAAACAAAAATCTGGTACTGACGATTATTTGATTTCATCAGTCAGGTGGCTTGGTAGTTATAGTAACTATTTCTCTTCTAATTTATATTCTTCCCAGGTGCAATGAATATTCTCTAGACAAATTAATTTGCATGTGAAATAGAAATGGTAAAAAGATTTTGTAGTATTTAATGGATTTTTTTATAGAAAAAAGTAGACATTTAGTTTTATGCTTACTACAGGTATGTTATATTTCATTTAGTGTTGTTCTATGTGATATATCAGGCCGACTGGATAGTTCTATGAGTGAGGTATCTGTCTGAGGAAACGGAGGTGGAACATTATGTTCCCCACTGTCCCTTCCAAAGAACAGCCAGCCAATACAGTGTTGGGTAAAGCTGCACAACCCCAGAGCACCTCCAGAAGAAGAGCATGATAAATGACTTCTGAGTACTCTATACATAGGAAACCCTGGAAGTGATAGCCATCAGACAGAACTGACATGATGGCACACATATCACAAATCTTCTCATGAACACATGAGTCCTGCACTTCAAGATGCTGTAAAACATGAAAATACTTTGTTCTGTAGATGAGAATACTACTTAGTGAAAGTCATCTTTTGTGGGATGGAATTTTGATACTCCAGTGCAACTTAATATGCAACTATGCTCTTTCTGCTTTGAGCCTCTCCTCCCTTCTAGTCCCTTATTATTATTATTATTATTATTATTATTATTATTATTATTATTATTATTATTATTATTATTATTATTATTATTATTATTATTATTATTATTAATAATAATAATAATAATAATAATAATAATAATAATAATAATAATAATAATAATAATAATAATAATAATAATAATAATAATAATAATAATAATAATAATAATTTGGGCTTGTATGCTGCCCACTTGCAAATGCGACTCAGGGCGGCTAAAAACAATATCACAACCAATACAATATGAAACAATTAGCATGCACTAGAGAACAAGATACAATTAGCAGAATACAATTAGCATCCAATAATACCCAGTACCCTTTCTAACATCGAAATCAGTATTTTAAAATGTGTAGGTAATTTTGCTCTTCTCAGTCTGTAACATTTTGAAACTTTGGAAGCAGTTTATTAGCATATTAATCTATACAATCACCACTATATATATTATTGTGATAAACAATAAGGTACAGTTAGAGATATGTTAAGAAATGTAGGATTTGGCACTAGCTGTAATGCATTGCAGGCGCACCCATCCAAATAAAGACTCAGACACTGGTATTGGATTAAAGGCATCGGGCTACTTTTATTGAATAATGCCCTAGTCCGAATTATCACTTTCAATTGGTGTATCATCCAATTGTAATTCTTTAAGGCAAGCAGGCCGCAGTAGCACTGGTAAGGTTCCACCCTAAATGCCAATGGAAATTGGCTACATGTATCAATTTGTATCAATTTGTTTGTTGACACAAACAAATTGTTGACCGGAGTCAATATACTATCTACTGACCCCACCCTATGACGTGTATCCATTCAAATATCAAGGTGATGCAGGCTGTGAAGCTCCTGACATCACCCCTTTCATAGTTCGCCCTTGACCGGCCAATCTTGTTTCCCCTGTACCTATCTACGTGTTGGCCAGTCAATTGCGAACCTGCCGGATACCTATGTGTCATAAACCTTTACCTTACCTGTGCTACCCGCCACACGGGGAGGCGTCCATGATGACTCACTGCCCCCCCCCCCCCCCAGACCGTCAGCTCGGTCACCAGGCCTGCTTGCACATCCTCCAGAAAGAGGTTCATACCTCTGGCCAACAGGTGGACCCCATTTCCTGCCTATAGGTCAAAATTTTTGCAAGCCTATCCCCGGATGTCTACTGGCTGTCCCCAAGCCATTCTCAGCAAGGAACCGGGCAACAGCCCTGTCCACTGACCGCCGGGGACGGTCCAAACCACGGAGATCCATGTCTCCTCTAAAACGGTGTCTCGGCATGATGTTAGACCATAGAAACCGTGTGTACGGCCATAAATGATGTAAAAACGGCAGGTCACTGCACCTCGACATTTTAAGGAAAGGTCAGTGATCCGTGTGAGATCATCGCCGCCGAGGTACAGAATAAGAACATCAGGCAGTCCAGCATCCCTGATGAACATCAGGAATGGCAACAGTTCCCGCCCTCTCATGCCACGCATACCATACCACCGCATACGTGCGGATGCACGCAGCCCGAGCTGGGGTCCACACTCTGTCGCCGCAGCATATTCTGCTGCCCAGTGTACATAGCTGCGGCCCACCAGCCCCACTGCCACCGGTGTGCGGAGACACACAGGGTCTGTAAAAGAGGAAAAGGAATTAAGGACATAACTAGGTACTCATACAGTGAGGGGATGTACATATAAGGAAAAATACGCACAAAACCCCACGTGCCCACACATATCTGCCTCCGAGTACCCAAACGCAGCCGCGGTCAATGCGACGCCTATCCTGAATGAATGGGTGTCATAACGGGCCCCACACTGTGAAGCGCGGTACCGGTCACCCTACAGAACTTAAATTTGGTAAGGGGAGACCCATCCTGGTGGCAGAAAAACAGGCCAAATATAAAAGAGAAGCAGGGTTAGATAGAAATAAGACGGAATTTGAGGATTTGGTAATAAAGATCAGAAAAGGGGAAGGAGGCATTAAGGGTCTTGTAAGTAAACTTTATATTATATTGAACAAGGGTAATGATCCACAGGAAGACTTGAAGCGGAAGTGGGAACAAAATTTGAATATAAAAATTGGGGAGGTTGAATGGAGAAATAAATGGAAAAAGAGGATTATGAGAACAATGTCCGTAAGAATTAAAGAACATAATTTTAAAGTGTTGTGGCAATGGTACTTGACACCACTAAGGCTTTATCAGATGGACAATAAAAGAGATAAGTTATGTTGGAGATGTAAAGAAACAGATGGAACATATGAACACATGTGGTGGAGTTGTAAAAAAATAAGGGATTTTTGGGGAAGAATAGAAGGGGAGTTTGGTGAAATATTGGGTAAAAAGGTCAAGTTGGTGTCAGGTACCATTCTTTTAACAAATGTGGAAGGTTTGGGTTTGAATAAGGAGGAAAAAGAATTATTGGAAATTGTATTGACCACAGGTAGACAATGTATAGCTAGACATTGGAAAAATGATGTAGATATACAGATCGGAGAATGGTACAAGGAAATGTGGAGCCTAACATTGAATGACAAATTGACATGGGAGATTAAAGTGAAACGAGATAATTTAAAAGAGAATAGGTTTTGGAATATATGGAAACCGTTTGTGGATCATTCTCTTATGGTAAATGACAGTTCAGGACCTGCACCATCGCAAAGAGGTTTTTGGAGTTGAAATAGCAACTAAACTCTCCGGGCATTGTATATATTCACAGGGTGATTTGTAATTATTAAAAAATTATTATAGAGGTAGCTTAGAAAACTTTTATTGTTTGATTGAGTAATATTTTACATTGTGGTATCTAATATTGTGGTTAAATGGTAAACAATCAGTATAAGTACTGTTATGTGCTAGCCTCTATGAATGTGAGTTAATATTGTATTGAGGTTATCTTTGAGGTATTACTGTATTGTAATGTTATTGTTTTCTTTTTTTTTCTGTATGTCTGTTTAATTTTTTAAAATAAAAATCAATAAAAAAAAGAAAAAGAAAAACAGGCCAGGGCGTGCAGCAGGCACTGCCAAAACTGCATGTAGGGCACCAACCGTACAGATGTCAGCAAATGTACATCATAGCAGTCTACACCACTGCCTACTCTATGCTGATCGGCCTTTGAGGAACAAATCCTCAACTGAGCCCACTCCTGGTTGATAGAGACATCTTCGAGTTCCAGTGCCCTACAAAAATTGTCCCCCTTTGACCATGGGACCAGCTCACTGACTTACAGAGCTCCAGAGAAAGCTACAGTGGTAGCTGCATAAAAAGATACACCTCCCATCTACTGTAACATAGTCTATGCCAACCTCATGCAAGGTGGGTCAAGGTCAGAATACCTGTGAAAACAGGGCGACGTGTGTCCGGGCGGCGGCCACGTATACATGTCCACCCTTCCAATACATGGCATACGTGGAAAACACTCGCACAGTTAGTAAAGCCCCATGCCTTGGCCATGAATGTCAAGGCGTAAAGCCTGGTGGCTATGGTGCGTGGGGCCAACCCCAGATCATGAGGCGCACCATATATTGTAAATCCTAGGCGACCGGTATCGGGCACATTACAGGCAACTGCCTTTGCCCACAAAAGGCTCTAAAGCAAAGGAGTGGACGTTGACATGCCGTACGCGTGTGAGGTGCCAAGACAAGCAACTCGTCTGGTTCACGTCTCCTCGCCAAATGTCCATATCTCAGCCAGGAGTGGAGAGGGTAGTTCCCAAACGTATGGAGCCCATTCACGGAACTGGGAGATCTGTAAGCGGGATAAAGCATCAGCAATATCGTTATAATGCCTGGCACATGTTTAGCCCTAAGGAGCGCCTTAAAGCACGCGGACCCAAGAACAATAGGCGAGCTGAGGGCATGACTCCTGGGGATTTAGACGTTTGGGCATTGACAATGCGCACCACCGCAGCATTGCCACACCAAAAGCGAAGCACAGAATTAGGCCACCTGTCCCACCAGAGCATAAGGGGTACCCAGAATTGAGAAAAAAATTTAGAAACGTAAGATCGCGTAAGCGATCCGTGCCCTGCCATTCCTGGGGCCAATGACCATAGGCACACTGTCCTTAAATAAATCCCCCCACCCCAGAGAGCCGGAGGCATCCGACCGTACTTGGAACGGGGCTGACCATAAGCTCATGCCTCCAAAAGGAGACAGCATGAAAGTCCTGCGGGAATGTGAGCCAAACAAAAGGGTCTGCTCATAAACCCCTAATTAGCTGTACACTACGGTGTCATTTATCAAGACCCGCCATAGTGTGTCCCAAACACCAGGCGAAGGCACTGCCTGGTGTTACCACTCTGCAGGCGAAGTCGATGCGGCCATGCATCACCAGCGACTCTTGGAGAGGCACCTTCCACTTGGCAACATTGCCACATTGCAGCAGGGGCCGCTCCCCTTGACTGACAATTCGGTCACCTGGCCCTCTAGCACGTTATTCAAAAGAGAGGTGCATCCACTTGTTGACAGGTGAATCCCATCTCAAGAATACAGGCCACAGTCCTGTAACCCTACCCCCAGACGATAAATGGCTGTCCCCAAGCCATTCTAGATAAGGAACCAGGCAACAGCCCTGTTCACTGACCGTCGGGCACGGTCCGACCGCTGGGTCAAGTCTCTCCTATGATATTGCCCCGGCATGATGTATGACCATAGCAATCGTGTAAACTGCCATAAATGGCAAAGAGACGCCAGGTCACTGCACTCGGAAGTCTTTAAGTCCAGGCCAGCAATCCGTGCAAGATCACCGCCTCCGAGGTGCAGAATTAAACATGTGGCGGCCCAGCATCCCCAATGGACATCAGGAATGTCGACAGTTCCCGCCACCTATATGGCGTGCACACCATACCACTGCATACGCGCGGTTACGCATAGCCCGAGATAGGGTCCCCATTCTAATGAAGCAGCATACTGTGCTGCCCCAGTGCACATAATTGTGGCTCACAAGCCGCACTACTACCAGTGTGCGGAAACACGCAGGGTCTGTCAAATAAGGAGGGAGAATAGAGAGCAGAACAAGGCACTCATTCAGTGAAGGGACGAACAGACAGAGAAAATTGGGCAAATCCCCACCTGCCCATGCAACATATGTCAGGCTCCGGGCACCCAAATGCAGCCGCAGTTGATGCGGCGCCTAACCGGAAGTAATGGGTACCAATTCTAGTTCAATAAGGGTAGACCTGGCTTGGTAGCAGATGACAGGCCAGGGCGTGAACCACGCGCTGCCACAAACACCTGTGGGGAAGCAACCGGACATATGGCAGCGCCAGGCTAGCACCCTCTTCCGGCTGACCGGCCCTTGAGGAGCGAAGCCTCCCCAGAGCCCACTCCTGATTGAGCAACACATAGTCTAGTTCCAGTGCCCTGCAAAACATGTCCCCTGTTGCAAATGGTAGTAGCTAACTTAATCTGAGAGCTCCAGATCAAGGCACAAATGTGGTTGCCCGAAAGTAGACTCTCCGCATGGAGCATCAGTGCTGCCACGTAGGAGTCATATATATTAACTACAAGTGCTAGCAGGGCTCATCGCTGGCATCTCAGGGTGAAGGGCTGCCCTCATCCTAAGGTCTTGACATAGGCTAATCATGACGGGCCAGGGAAAACAACCACGGCCCGGTAATTATTGTCCAAGCACTGGACCATTGGGATGGCCAAATCAGGATGGGCCCTCATATATCCTGCCATGGATGCCCAATAGGCCAGTAACCAATTGGCCCCATAGGGAGGCAGCTTGCGGCGACGGGGCAACTCCTTGTCCCTGTCATCCTGCCCCTCAATGCCCTCATCAGTGTGTTCACGTTAATATATTCCCCAAGCCACATAGTCTTGCTAACAGCCCGGGACAAATGGTCACCCAGGGGTATGGAGTAACTGGCCATCGGCAGAACCACTGTTGGCACGGATTGGAGTGAGTAAACACATAATCGGCCCTTCGGGCCCCAGAGAAATTAAGGAAAAGCATAGGGGCGGTCACCCCAGTAAGAACCAGGGTGTAATTGGCTTGTTGCGACCATGGCGACCCCCCAAGCGTTATGAGCTAGTGTCACAGGTGTGCTGATTTGACCAGGATACTCACTCGGTGCACCCCCACAAGCCACCCCCACCGGGGGTTCCGGCCCGTGGTGGGCGTCGGAGTTCGCGATGGCCATCTAGCTCCGTGTTCCCGTAGGTCCAGGCTGGATGGGGAGCCGCGAGGCACCAGCCTGTGCTGGCCTGATGGCCTCCAGCAGCTCAACCCTGTTGCCGGCCCGCTGCGCAGCCATGGCCGGCATGTGGGCCGGAACCGCCGAGTTGGCACGCCCACCATCCGAAGGTGGTGGAGCAATGTCCATTGATGCCTCCAGTGCCGAATTGCAGGCAGGGGAGCATCCACAGCATCTAACCCACCAGGACAAGGTGGGCCGGATGGGCCAGATGGCCCACCGGGTAATTGATGAGGGATAAACCGATGTGGTAATCCCTGGCCAGAATAGGGTCATGCCCATTAATCCGGCCCATGAGGGGCCGGAATCACGGTGGGGCGGAAACCCGCATCATGAGCAAAGAAGCAGCGGGGCCAGAACCCCAGTGGAGCAGGCCTGTGCTGGCCCCCCCGTCCGACCCTCAGCCTGGGCTCATTGGTGGCAGTGTGTCCGACAACCCTGCCACCCACCTGTGGGGGTGCCGTCCGAGCCCTCCGGCCCGGTGGCACTCCCAAAAAATTAGAGGGGGTGTGCTGAGCACCCCCCCAGGCGTGACCAAGGGGGCCGCCTGAGCCCAGGGGTATTCCGCCCTGCAGTACTCAGGAATCAAATCGCTGACCTTCCTCTTCCCAGTCAGCCTCTTAGCCACCTGAGCCACTGCAGTACGGTGCTGGTCAGAAAAAGGGAAAACCTCCGACAAGAGCAAAGCAAGCCTCCTGAAAGAGGCGAGCAAGGACGGAAGTGACGTAGTGAACTTCTCCGCTCCGTCGCTTCGCAAAATGGCAGCCAGGCTGCCTCGTGGCCACCCCTTTTATGGAGGGGTGGCCACACCCCCTAACTACCCGGATGTCTGAGTACGGGTGGGTGGGCCCCCCGCAAAGAGCGTGGCGGCCATTTTGGCACCACGCTTGCATTCTTGTAGCACCATAAGTTCTATGGGGGTACAGTTACTTTTTAAAATTATAGCAATTCAGCAACTATGTTTTTTTTAACTCTAAGTGTAACTAATTCCTTTTTAAAAATAAGTTTGCATGAATTGCTATACAGAGAATTCTGTATAATTCTGATGTAAACTAATGAAGTTACATGGTTTTAGCCTTTTCAGTACAAACTTCCTGGAAAAGTTTAAGAGATTTCAAGTGGTTATGGTTGCTGTGTTTTCTTTCTAAATTTACATGTCTGCACTAATATATCCCCCAAACAGTTCTACATGTGATTCCTTCTTGACATAAAGCTTCACCGAGTTCACTGCGTGCAGGATGGTTGAATATGCCATCCTTTTCTGCCAGAAATGTGACACAGGCACAGCAGGGTGGGAAGGAGGTTTAGTCTTTGAGTAATTTTCTAGTTCTGCTCTTGATGTTCCCAATTTTCATATAACAAGTCATAACTAGGAGGATATGTTTCTATTGGATCACACAGTGGTTGTCAATCCATACCACTGATTGCTATATGCAGCTAGTGAACCTTAATGTGGCCAGTGTGGGTATAAACCCAATCCAGCAGAAAGTTTGAATAGTTGTGGAGACATGTCTACCTTTCACTTCAGAGAACACAAGGAGAATATAAGTACTGTAATGTTTAACTTTGCATGATGTCTGTTGCCTTCTATGTCTGGATGCAGGGGAAATGGTTGGAAAACACACACACACATGCGCGCGCACACACACAATACACTCACAGCATGTCCAGACCACTTTCTGTTTTATAATTTTTGCAGTATACCAAACAGTGAAGAATGTGTGGCCTTCCAAATGTAGTATTGTGACTACTGTCACCCCCAGTTGGCATAGCTTACAGTTGACATGATTTACTTAAAATGTTGGCCTCTCTCTTAATCATCTGTTCTTTTTCCCAAAAGGAAAGCAAGTAACAGTGCTTTGTTGCTTTTACCTAAGGTCCACAACGAGAATAAGATTAGCCACCATATCTATATAGTTGCATCCTTTGATCCTTAAAGTAGCAAGTGTTTTTTAAAGGGAGAGGGAACAGTAGGGTTAAGTAAGTCTTTGTAAGTCGTTACTTTGCAAGTGCCCAGAAATGTCCTTCCTGTTCTAAAATGGCTGTTGTTGCATTGGCAAAAAGAGAGGTAACATATCACTGACTTTTTTTGAGGAAACGGAATGCATGTTTCCATAAAGTTTGCACACACTACTTAATATGCAATGTTGAAAATCAAGACATCCTTGCTATAATTCAGACATAAATGCAACACATTCTACTAGATAGGCAGGCAATCTATACACAGCCCACTGTCTTTGAGCTGCTTGTTGATGCTGTCCTTTTCCATCATATTTTATTGAGGATCATCACTCCAACAGAGAACTGTCCTCTGTAAAGTCAGACAGAATATTACCTTGCCCCACACAAAGATGCTTGCCCTCTTTTCCCTAAAACGAACAGTTGCCAAAAAAGGGGGACCCTTTGCAATGGGTGGAAATAATGTTCATAAAATGACTACTCCTGACTTTAGGGCAGCTATACGTTTTATTCATGTAAAGTCAAATTGATTTCCTATTTGCAGGCCTCTATGTGGCCACAATGAATTACAGTACCTTATTTTTGCTGCTGAAATATGGTATTTTTGGCTTAATTACAGGTCTGTCAAAGCTTGGAATTAACTAATTCAAATAACTAGTTATAATAATTCTTTCCAATAATTAAATTACGATTTCTTGTTGTTCAGTCACACAGTCAAGTCCGACCCTTTGTGACCCCATGTCACCTACCATCCTCCATAGTCCACCCAGATCTACGACCACTGTGTCGATGATGCCATTTAGCCAGCTCATCCTTCAATCATTCCCAGCATCAGGGCCTTCTCCAATGAGTCCTTTCTTCTCATTTGGTGGCAAAATTATTTGAGCTTCAACTTCGGTATTTGTCCTTCCAATGAGCAGTCAAGGTTGATTTCCCTTAGGATGGACTGATCTGATCTCCTTGCAGTCCAGAGGACTCTCAAGAATCTCTCCAGCACCACAATTCAAAGGTGTCTATTCTGCACTCAGCCTTCTTTATGGTCCAGCTCTCTCAGCCACACATCACTACTGGGGAAATCATTGCTTTAACTATGCAGAATTTTGTTGGCAGGATGATGTTGCTACTTTTTATTATGCTGCCTAGGTTTCTCATAGCGTGTCTCCCAAGAATTAGTCGTCTTTTTATTTCACGGCTGCAGTCACCATCTGAAGTGATCTTAGATCCCAAGAAGGTAAAGTCTGTCACTGCTTCCATTTCTTACTCTTTCTGGCTCGTCTTAGACTTCCCCTCCTGTAGTTAATTTTTTTAATGTTAAGGTTTTGTAGATTTTATATTTGTTTTTGGCACAGCAGGGGGTAATATTGCTATGTTTTTAGGTTTTTTTAATAGTTTTATATTGGTTTTAAATTGTGTACACTGCCCAGAGTCCATTGGATAGGGCAGTATATAAATCAATTAAATTAAATAAAAAATAAATTTGCCAGGGAGTGATGGTAGCAGACACCATTATCTTTTTTTAAAAAATGTTGAGTTTCAGGCCAGCTTTTGCACTCTCCTCTTTTACCCTCATCAAGAGGATCTTTAGGTCTTCTTCACTTTCTGCCATCAAGATAGTGTCATCTGCGTATATTAGGTTAATCTTAATTTCAGTTTGTGCTTCATCCAGGCCTGAATTACGCATGTTGTGCTCTGCATGTAAGTTAAATAAGCAGGGTGACAATATACAGCCTTGTTGTACTCCTTTTCCTATCCTATACCAATCACTTGCTCTGTATCCTGTCCTAACTCTTGCTTCTTGATCCACACACAGATTTTTTCAGAAGACTGGTCTGGTGGTCTGGTACTCCCTTCTCTTTAAAGACTTGCCACAGTTTATTGTGGTCCACACAATTTAAGGCTTTGGTGTAGTCAATGAAACAGAAGTAAACGTTTTTCTGGTAGTCCCTTGCTTTCTCAATGACCTAGCAAATGTTGGCAATTTGGTCTCTAGTTCCCCTGCCTCTTCGGAATCCAGTTTGTACTTCTGGAAGTTCTTGATCCACGTACTGCTGCTGAGCCTAGTGTGTAGGATCTTGAGCATGATCTTGTTAGCATGTGAGATGAACACAATTGTGCAATAATTTGAATATTCTTTGACATTGCCCCTCTTTGGAATTGGAACATAGACTGACCTTTTTCAGTCCTGTGGTCACTGCTGCATTTTTCAAATCTGCTAGCATATTGAGTGCAACATTTTAATTGCATCTTCTTTTAGGGCTTTAAATAGCTCAACTGGAATACCATCATCTCCACTAGCTTTGTTGTTGGTAATACTTCCTAGGGCTCACTTGACTTCATACTCAAGGATGTTTGACTCAAGGTCAATGATCACACCATTGTGATTGTCACGGACATTAAGGTCCTTTTTGTAGAGTTCTTCTGTGTATTCTTGCTATTTTTCCCCCTAATCTCCTCTGCATCTGTTAGGGCCCTACCATTTTTGTCCTTTATCATGACCATTTTTGCTTGATACGTTCCCTTAATTTCCCCAATTTTCTTGAAGAGATCTCTAGTCCTTCCCCTTCTGTTGTTTTCCTCTATTAATTTGCACTGTTCATTTAAGAAGGCCTTCTTATCTCTCCTTGCTGTTTTCTGGAATTCTATATTCAGTTGAGTGAATCTTTCTCTTTCACCTTTGCTTTGCCTTCTTTCTTCAGCTATTTTTAGAGCTTCATCAGACAACCACTTTATTTTCTTGCATTTCTTTTTCTTTGGGATGGTTCCAATTGCTGCCTCCTGTACAATGTTATGAACCTCAGTCCATAATTCTTCAGGCACTCTGTCTGTCAAGTCTAATCCCTTAAATCTATTCTTCACCTCCACTGTATATTCATGAGGGATGTCATACCTGAAATTCAGGCTTAGAATGAAGAAAGTAGGGAAAACAATTAGTTTTCCCTACTTTCTTCATTCTAAGCCTGAATTTCGCAATCAGTAGCATATGATCTGAGCCACAGTCTGCTCCAGGTCTTGTCTTTGTTGACTGTATAGAGCATCTCCATCTTTGGCTGCTGAGTACATAATAAATCAATTTCAGTGTTGGCCATCTGGTGATGTCCATATGTAGAGTCACCTCTTAGGTTTTTGGAAGAGGGTGTTTGCAAATTCCAGAACAGTACCTTTATAAGTCTATATCATATTCTCTATAGACTAATTGTAGAAGATCAGCTTGTGCTAAAATTTATAGATTACAACAAAGCTTTGCAGGCGCACCCCCCAAAGAAAGACTCAGACACCGGTATATGGATAAAGGCATCGGGCCACTTTTATTGAATAATGCCCTAGTCCGAATTATAACTTTCAATTGGTGTAATCATCCAATTGTAATTCTTTAAGGCAAGCAGGCCGAAGTAACACTGGTAAGGTTCCTCCCAAAACGCCAATGGCAATTGGCTACATGTAACTATTTGTATCAATTTGTTTGTTGACACAAACAAATTGTTGACCGGAGTCAATAAACTATCTACTGACCCCATCCTATGACGTGTATCCGTTAAATATCAAGGTGATGCAGGCTGTTAAGCTCCTGCCATCACCCCTTGCCTGGTTCATCCTTGACCGGCCAAAGCTATTACTGCTGTACCTGTCTAAGTGTTGTCCAGTCAATTGCAAACCTGCCGGATACCTATGGGTCATAAATCTTTACCTTACCAGTGCTACCCGCCACATGGGAAGGCGTCCATGATGACTCACCGCCCCCCCCCCAGACCGTCAGCTCGGTCACCAGGCCTGCTTGCAAATCTTCCAGAAAGAGGTTTATACCTCTGGCCGACAGGTGGACCCCATCCCCTGCATAGAGATCGTAATCTTGCAAACCTATCCTGGGGTGCCGGATGGCCGTCCCCAAGCCCTTGTCTGCCAAGAACCGGGCAACAGCCCTGTTCACCGAGCGACGAGTGCGGTCAAGGGCATGGAGGTCAATACCTCCCCAGTAATTATGTCGCGGCACGATGTCCGACCATAGCAGCCGCGTGGATGGCCACACATAATGCAAATAGGCTAGGTCACTGCAAATCGTGAATTTTAAGGAAAGGCCAGTGACCTGGGCAAGGTCATTGCCACCAAGGTGCAGTATAAGGACATCAGGCGGTGCAGCATCCCTGATGGAAAACAGGAATGGCAACAGTTCCCGCCATCTCATTCTGTGCTTACCGTACCAATGCAAACATGCGGTTGCACGTAGCCTGAGCTGGGGTCCCCACTCTGTCGCCGCAGCATACTGCACTGCCCAGTGCACGTAACTGTGGCCCTCCAGCCATACTGCCACCGGTGTGCGGGGACACACAGGGTCTGTAAAAGAAGAAAAGAAAAGAACAGTTGATGCACCGCCTATCCTAAATGAATGGGTGCCGTAACGAGCCCCGGGGAGGCCAACACTGGTTAGTGCCATACCAGTCACCTTCCAAAATTGGAATTTAGTCAGGGGAGACCCATCCTGGTGGCAGAAAAATGGGCCAGGGTGCGCACCACGCACTGCCAAAAACTTATGTAGGGCACCAACCGGACAGATGTCTGCAATGGAACATCGTAGCAGTCTAACTCCATTGCCTACGCCGTGCTGATCAACCTTTGAGGACCGTATCCTCAACTGAGCCCACTCATTAGTAACATAGACATTGTCTAGTTCCAGTGCCCTACGAGTCGCATCCGCCTTAGACAGTGGTACCAACTCACTGATGCGGAGCGCTCCAAAGAAGGCCTCCGTGGTAGCTGCATGAAAAAGAGCCACCTCATACCTATCATAACACAAGTTATGCCAGCCTCGTGCAAGGTGGGTCTGGACCTCTGGTGAAATCGGGTGACGAGTGTCCGGGCGGCGGCCACGTTCCCGTGTCCACCCCCTCCAAAACATGACGTATGTGAAAGTCATTCACGCAGTCAGCGAAGCCCCTCACTTTGGCCATAAATGCCAGTGCCGAAAGCCTGGATGCTATAGTACGAGGAGCCAGACACTGACTGTGAAGATAAACCATGTATTGTAAAACCTGATCCACTGGTATGGGCCACACTTCAGGCAACCGCAGTTGCGCACAAAAGGTTCTAAACCGTATGAAAGCATGTTGATACGGTTGATACGCCTTACGCGTGCGTGGTGCCAAAGACATGCCGATTGCCCAGTTCACCTCTCCTCACCAAACGTCCAAATCTCGGCCGGGAGTGGCGAGGGAAATTCCTCTGCTTCTGGAGCCAGGGTACGGAACCGGGGGATCTGCAGGCGGGATAAAGCATCAGCAATATCATTATTAATACCTGGAACGTGTCTGGCCCTGAACAGCACATTTAGGCGTAGGCTTCTTAACACGAATTGACGAACCAACGCCATGACCCTAGGGGATTTGGACGTCTGGGCGTTGACAATGTGCACCACAGCCGCATTGTCACACCAAAAATGGACCACTGAGTTGGCCCACTCATCGCCCCATAGCATCAATGCACCCAGAATGGGAAGGAACTCAAGCAAGGTAAGATCGCGGAGGCGATCAGTGCCAAGCCATGCATGAGGCCATCGGCTGTAAGCCCACCTCCCCTCAAAATAAATCCCATAACCCAGGGAGCCGGAGGCATCCGACTGTACTTGAAATCTAGGGCAGACCATAAGGTCTGATCTCCAGAAAGAGACCCCATTAAAATCCTGTAGGAATGTGAGCCAAACCGAAAGGTCCGCCCGTATGCCCCTGGTCAGTCGGACCCTGTGGTGGCGCTTTGACAGGCCAGCCATGGCGTCACACAGGCACCGGGCAAATGCTCTGCCGGGTGTCACCACCCTGCAGGCAAAGTTAAGGTGGCCATGAAGTAGCTGCAGCTCACGAAGGGACACTTTACGTTTGGCAATCAATGCCAAAATCGCCGCGGAGATCCGAGTCACCTTATCCATGGGTAACCTGGATGCCTGTGCGACAGTGTCAATTTCAATGCCTAGAAATGTGAGCTTAGTAGCTGGGCCCTCGGTCTTTTCAGGCGCTAAGGGGACACCCAGTTCCTGCATCAGGATCTGAAATGTAGTGAAGAGACGCATGCATGTGTCCAAGCCCCGTTCACCCCCGAACAAAAAGTCATTGAGGTAATGGGCCACAGACCGGGACCCTGACCTGAGAACAAAGGCCCACTGAAGGAAAGTGCTAAAGCGTTCGAATGCTGAACATGAAATAGAGCAGCCAAAAGGCATGGCCTTATCTACATAAAACTTCCCTTGGAACCTAAAACCCAATAGCTCAAAGTCCCCTGGGTGCACTGGCAGTAATCGGAATGCCGAGTTAATGTCACACTTTGCCAGGAGGGCACCAGGACCACATGAGCGTACCATCCGTAGAGCCTGGTCAAACGACGTGTACCTGACTGAACAAAGGTAATCAGGAATCGCGTCATTGACCGAATAACCCACAGGGTAAGATAAATGGTGGATTAAACGAAATTCACCAGGGGTCTTCTTCGGTACTAACCCCAGAGGGGAGACTTTCAAGTTAGGGAAAGGTGGTTCTAAGAAGGGGCCCGCCACCCTCATAGCCTCCACTTCTTTAGCTATGCTCAGTGCAGCAACCTCCTCATTACCTTTCAAGGAAATTAAATTAGGAGCGTCTTGGGGTCCCTGAACACCCCTGAACGAAAGCCCCACTGGAAACCCTCCAACAGGTACCTCGCATCCTCCCTCCTTGGATAAGCTGAGAGCCATCGCTCCAGCATGTATACATTAATTGGGGAGGGGGCCTTTTGCATGGCTAGCTCCTTCAGATGGAGCCCTGACCGCTCCCTGTCCACCCCTACCTCTGCCCCGTGACCCACCAGCCCGCGGGCACGCGGAGGTGGCGTGGGGGCCAGCGCAAGAGGGACACTCATGTCGGAAACGACACTGGCGCTTATTACACACGCCGTTAGCTGAGAAGCTCCAACACAGCAGGCGGGCTGGAACCCCCTGCCCCGCCGGTTGGCGGGGAGCCTGTGCTGGAGCAGCCCACTGCACAGCATGGCCACAATGGTACCTATCACCAGGTGCCGGACACGTGGGAGTCATGTACAAGAGCCACAATCGCTGGCAGGGCTCATCCCACCTCATCTCAGGGTGTAGGGCCACCCTCGTTCTAAATTCCTCATCGTAAGCCAATCACGATGGGCCAGGGAAATCAACCATCGCCCTGTAAATATTGTCAAGGTATTGGACCATCGGAATGGCCAGATCAGGCCGGTCCCTGAGGTATGCTGGTAACCAGTTGGCCCAGGTGCGTGGTGGCTTACGACGACGGGACAGCTCTTTGTCTCTGTCATCCTGTCCCTCCCTCTCCTCTTTATTTTTTTAAATAAATTTTTATTTATTTTCAAAAGAAAAAAACAAACATATAAAAAAAGAACAATACATCATAGCAATATTACATAAAACTCATGAAAAATAACACATACATGGTGGTTAAACTGATTATTTGTCATGGTACACACACAATTAGATATCCACATTGTAGGTTAGTACTATAACCATAACCTTCATAAAAGCTTTCAATATTACAGTTATTTGTTAACAACCATCAAATTCTTTCTTTTCAAAATTACAAATCACCCAGTGAATATTTACATTGCCCCGGAGAGTTTAGTGTCTATATCATCTCCAAAACCCACTTTGAGATGGTACAGGTCTAAAACTATCCCTACCCATAAGGGAGTGATCTACAAACAGCTTCCAAATTTTCCAAAATCTATTTTCCTTCAATTTATCCCTTTTTACTTTTATCTCCCATGTCAATTTGTCATTCAATGCTAGATTCCACATTTCTTTATACCACTCTCCTGTCTGTATTGTTACATCATTTTTCCAATTTCTAGCGATACATTGTCTGCCAGTAGTTAACATTATTTCCAATAGCTCTTTTTCCACCTTATTCAAACACATACCTTCCACGTCTGTTAGCAAAATGGTACCTGACACCAACTTAATTTTCTTACCCATTATTTCCCCTATCTCTCCTTCTATTCTTCTCCAGAATTCATTTATGTTTTTACAACTCTACCACATATGTTCATAGGTTCCAACAGTTTCTTATATCTCCAACATAAATTATCCCTTTTATTATCAATCTGATGCAACCTCAGTGGTGTCAAGTACCATTGCCACAACATTTTATAGTTATGTTCCTTAATTCTTACTGACATTGTTCTCATTATCCTCTTTTTCCACTTATTTCTCCATTCATCATTTCCTAATTTTATATTCAAATCCTGTTCCCACTTCAATTTCAAATCTTCCTGTGGATCACTACCCTTATTTGTTAAAATATAAAGTTTACTTACTAGACCCTTGATACTTTTCTCACCTTTTCTAATCTTTAAAACCAATTCTTCAAATTCAGTCTTTTCTCTGTCTATACCTAGTTCTCTTCTATATATTTTATTCCAATTATCAACCTTCAATTTCTGAAACCAGTCCAATTTTAACTGTTCAAATAGTTTTTTCTTCTTAGTTTCATCTTCGCAAACCCTTAACCATTCCTTCACCAGGAAAACTTCGTTTTTATCCAATATTTCCTTTTTTGTTTTATCTATTTTTATCGGAAAACACACCATATCAGCCAATTCCAAAATTGGAGAGAGATCTGGGATCAAGTCTTTCTTTAATCTTTTCCACACCCTCATGAGTCCCTTCATCATAGTATTGCTTGTATTTATCATTTTAACCTTAGTTCCCAAAAAAATCATTTTACCAATATTCTTATAATCTTTCATCTCCATTTCCTCCCAAATTACTTTTTCTCTTGCCAAGATCTTCACAACGTTCTTAATTTGAAATGCTCGATAGTACGCTAACAAATTTGGCATTCCCAAACCTCCTTCTTTCTGAGGCAGATACCAGAGTTTCTTTGAAAGTCTGGATTTCTTGCCACCATTACAAAAATTATTAAACATCTTTTGAAACTCATTAATCTCCTTTTCCTTCAATTGGATTGCAAGTGCATCAAATAGAAAATTAATCCTCAGCAACAGCATCATTTTGCAAATTGCAATCCTCCCAAACCATGACAACTTCAACTTCTGAAAACTTTGTATTTTGTTCTTGAATTCTGCTTTCAAGTTGTCATAGTTCAGTCTTTTAAGTTCTTCAAATCTGTTTGAAATAGTTATCCCCAAATATTTCAACTTTTCTTTAATATGTATATTAGATAACCCCGCCATCTTTTCCCTCTCCTCATCCCCCATATTACACAGCATCATTTCTGATTTATCCCAATTTATCCTCAATCCAGTTATAACCTCAAATTCCTCTATTTGCTCTTTAATCCTATCCATTACCACCTCTGGATGTTTCACCATTAACAACATATCATCTGCATACATGCTCACTTTATTACCCAATATCCCTTCTATAGTTGAGTCTTCCCTTATATTTTTAGCTAAAATTTCCATTGCCATAATAAACAAAATAGGGGATAGTGGACAACCCTGCCTAGTGCCTGCCTCAAGCTTTACCTCATCCGTAACCTCTTCATTTACTCTAATCCTAGCACTCCCTTTTTGATATAATAAGTCAATTACCCTTCTAAATCTATCCCCAAATCCATAATTTCTAACTATTTCCTTAATCGAAGACCATTGTAGCGAATCAAATGCCTTAAAAATATCTAAAGATAATAAACCCACCTTTTCCTTCGTCTGATTAACATTATCAATTAAGTCTAACACCCTCCTAGTCAAATCAGCCATATGCCTTCCTTTTAAAAAACCAACTTGATCAACATTTATATATTCCCCCATAAATCTATTTAACCGATTAGCCAGTATTGCTGTGAAAATCTTGGCATCCTGATTTATAAGAGAAATTGGTCTGTATGATTCCACCTTTTCCAAATTCTTTCCCAATTTTGGCAGCAGAACGATTATAGTCCTATACCATGAAGTTGGAATTTGTCCACCGTCTAAAATATAGTTATATAGCTTCACTAACTTTGGAAACACAACGTCTTTAAATTCCTTATAAAACTCTGTCGATAATCCATCATCTCCCGGGGCTTTCCCCAACTTCAAACCACTAATTACATCTTTTACCTCTTTATCAGTAACCCGTTCCTCCATTTTTCCCCGGTGTCCCTGTTTTATTCCATTCCCTAACTGCCTCTCCAATATCCCTTTAAGCTTACCAACGTCTATCTCTTTTTTTGCATATAATGCTTGATAAAATTCCCTCACAATTTTACATTTGTCACTAATCTTATTACACCTTATCCCTTGTTTATCAACCAACACCCCAATTTCTCTTTTTTCCTTTTTAGCTTTGGCCGCTCTTGCTAATAATCTTGAATT
Organism: Bradypodion ventrale; assembly: GCA_035047345.1. NCBI lineage: Eukaryota > Metazoa > Chordata > Lepidosauria > Squamata > Chamaeleonidae > Bradypodion > Bradypodion ventrale. The sequence continues at coordinate 125,773,497 of JAWDJE010000005.1, forward strand.
TTTATTGCTAAATTCAAAATACTCTCTATTTAGATATATCAAATCTCTTTTAACTTTATCTATATCCTTGCCCATTAATTCTGCCTTAAGTCTTTGTAGTTTAGCGAAGATTTTTTTTATCCTTGTTTTTTGAGTGATCTTCCTGTAATTGCTTTATTTCATTTTCTTTTTCCACCTGATCTGCCTTATATCTTCTATACTTTATACTCGCCAACTTTATGCTTTCCCCTCTAAAAACCGACTTCATGGCATCCCAAACCACATTAAAACTTACCTCTTCGTTATCGTTCCACTGCCAGCTTTCCATCCAACTTTCCATGATTTGTTCTTTACATTTTTGGTCTTTGAATAAATTGGGATCATACCTCCAACTTCTTCCTCTCCGATTATCCTTTTGTAATCTCAGCTCCAAAAGTACTTTAGCATGGTTTGATTCCTTGAAAATCCCTATTTCCATTCCCTCAATATTTTTAATCATATTTTCCGTTAACAAAACATAATCTATTCTAGAATAGGACCCATGAACGTGTGAAAAATAAGACTATGCCCTTTCCGAACCCTTGATCTCTCTCCAAGAATCTTTCAGTCCCATCGCACCCATCCATTTATCTAAAACCTTCCCTTTCAATCCGGTTCCACACCTTGCTAAATTTGTACAGTCTAAATTTGACCTTACCAAATTAAAGTCTCCGGCCACAATCATTTTTGCCACTTTTTCTAGCTCCACAACTTTTCGGACTTTTTCTAAAAATTCAGCTTGGTGTTCGTTTGGAGCATAAATGTTCACCAACATTATCTCCTCATCATCTATTTTCCCTCTTACGAGCAAGTATCTACCTTCCTGGTCGGCAACACTTTTTATTGTCTCAAATCCTAATCTTTTAGAAATCATAATTGACACTCCTCTTGCTTTTGTATCCATCCCAAGAAAATTTTGTTTGTATCCTTTGACTTTTGGTGCGTTTCCTGTAAAAACACTATATCAGGTCTATCCTTCTTCAAAGCTAATTCCAACCTCCTCCTCTTAAGAACAGAACCTGTACCCTTTACATTCCAGGTTAATACTTTAATATTTCCCATAGTCTATTACAATTTCTTCCCTTCTAACTTCTAAACTCTCCATTGGGCATGCCACCACCAACCCCTTACCACTAAAACACAAAATTATACACAAAACACACAATATCTCTCTCCCCACCTTCTCCGGAAAAAAAGACGCCTTCGATGACCAAAGAGGGGAGAGGGGGGACATGGAAGATGTACATGCAGATTAGTGCTTCGTGCCACCCACCTTTATATAGTACTTAAGTGATATTATTTTTTAAAAAAATCCTAACCTATTGCTCAATGCTCCTTACTTGCCTCCTCCTCCACCATAATCAATGACAACTCCTCTTCTTCTCTTCCCTGCGGGGTTCCACCTGTAGCACCACCAGCATCCGCCCCCTCATACTCCCTTCTTATAGCCCCCGATTCCAACAAATCTTTCCTGAGAGTTAACCACTCTTCCGAACCCGCTTTAACAAGCTCCAGCAGACTCAGATATTCCAATGGGTCAATCCCCTCATCAATAACCTGCATTCTTTTCTCATAGAAGAAACGCAATTGCTGTGGGAATCTCCAATTGTACCTTACACCTTTACTCATCAACAGTTTAGTTACCGGTCTCATCTTATATCTCCAAATTCTTTCCTTCATTGAAATATCATTATATATTTCCACATTGGAACCATTGATTTTTAGGGCTCCAGAACCAGCTTGTTTCAAGAAAGCCATTACTCTAAGTTTATCTCCCCAATTTGCAAATTTTACCAAAACATTTCTTTGAGATGCCTTCCCTCTTCTTGGACCCACCCTATATGCACTTACAATGTCCTCCTGTACAAATTCCTTTCCCATACTCAAATTATTTAGCCACTGAACCACTCTTTCTCTTAGCTGGTCTGGCATCCTTTCAACCACCTGACGGATCACAATATTCTGCTTTCTCATCATATCTTCCACAGCATCAATCCTTTTCTCATGCTCATCCATTTTCAGCTTATTCTCCCTCATCATCTCCTGAGTCCCTTTTATTTCCTTTTTCATAGTATTCACCTCATTTTGAACCAATTTCACATTTCCTTCTATTTTTGCAAACTTAATTCCACTTTTTTTGTAAAATCCATAACAGATGTTACCACCTTATCCTGCTTTTTCATCATTTCATTTCTATCTTTCACCCTTGAATCCTCATTTTTCTCCATCTTCTGAAACAATTTGCCAATTTCCACCATAATTTGAGTATGATCATAGGGTTCAGGTGGTGGTGATGATGACGGAGGGACCTCTTCCGCTGGTGCTTTTTCCTTCCTCTTAGATTTAACCACTGGCTCCTCCTCCTTTGCTTTTCCTCTTGTACCTTTATCCATGGTGACAACCCCTAAAAAGCTTTAATGCTGCAACGTATTGTAAGTTCGTTACACTCTCCGTTTAAACCTAATCCGATGCAGCCAAAGCTGACAACAGTCCCATTAATTCTGTTAAAGCTTGAAAAGAAAAAGAGGTCCAGCAAAAAATTTAATTATTATAATCCACAAAGGAGCAGGAACCAAAAACAGCCCAAACAAAAAATATTGTAATCCACAGGAAGCCCATCCAACTCTCTATTACCTCTCTATTACCTTGTTTCAAAAAATCTGGGAGATCAGAATAGTTATTTGTAACCCACAGGCAGTTATAGTCCAAATACAAAAACTTGATTGAAGTAAATCCAAATCAGGGAAGAAGAAAAAAAATCAATATAAGTATCCAACTGAAGTTGAAACACTCCGACAGAGCTCCCAGATGATATACAAAGACCGAGCTGCCTCCATAACTTTGTAGCAAGGCAGCCTCCTGTTGCAAGGTGGAGGAGGGGAAACACTCAGTGAGGGAAGAGGGAAAATGAGAAAAGAAACAGAGATACTTTGTAGCGAGCCCGGAGGCTTATCCGAAGGAGCAGCTTAAAGTGAAAATCTGTCCAAACACCGTTCCCAGACTTCTCTCTTAAAACTCAGTCTCCATTTTTGCAAATTGCAACCTCAGGCACAGAACGGGACTCTTCTCTATTCCTCTGCTCCTCCAACCAGGGGCTTCGCCCAGGGATGTTCTCAAACAAATTTATATCCTTATCTCAAACTTTCAAATTTACTTTCCATCCACAAACTCCTTTCATCCTCCTCCAAGCCTTCCGCAGCTCCTCTCTTTCCCTTCCCCTCAGTGTTGTGCTTTTAATTACTAAGTTTCGTTTTCATGCCTCCGCCGCCATTACTCAGCCAGCCCCCTCCTCCTCCTCCTCCTTCTTCACTTTCCCACGCTCTCACCACTTACTGTGACTTCAAAGTCTGCTCCGTTCCTGCTCTTGCCTCGGCAACCTCCTCAGCCACAATCTTCAAATTACAGCAACAAGGAAAAAAGTAAAGTCTCAGCCAAAAACAAATCTTGGAGATCCCGTCCGAACCACAATGCGGATCGAGTGGTACAGCTTACGCTGCACCTCTCCCCCCGCCTGATCCTCGGACTCCGACCTCCGGTCTCCTGAAGGTGCCAGTAAATAATCTTCAATTTCGGAGCCTCATGCACTTCATTTTTCTGATAATTTTACCTTGCCACTTTGTAAATAACCACTTTAATTCACATTACTGGTGCGAGCCGATCAAAAGTCCGTGCTACTCACCCAGCATCTTAGCCATGCCACCTCCCTCTCCTCTTTAGTGGGCTCACGGTTCAATAGGGAGAAGATATCCACGTACTCCCCTCGCCAAATCTTATCCCTCATGACCTGTGACAAATGATCACCCAGGGGCAAGGAATAGCCAGCCATCGGTAAAGCCGTTGATGGCACATTTTGGATAGAGGGTATGCGCAGCGGGACCTGAACAGCCCCTGCGATGCCCGGCACGGCCCCAGGGGTGGACACCCCTGCCCTGAACGAGGGACCACTTGGCAACCAGGGGTTAATGGGGCAGTGTGGGAGCGGCTGCCCACCCACATTGACTTGACGTGGCCAGGGCCACTGAAACCCCCCCCCCCCAGTGTAAGTGGACAGTGGTGGTGGTGCACTAAATTGAACCTGATACTCACTAGTCACACCCCCGTGAGCCGCCCCCACCGGGGGTTCTGGCCCACGGTGGGCATTGGAGCTCATGACTGGCATCGAGCTCTGGGACCACACCTGACCGCTTCCAGTCTGTACATCAGGTCGTATGGGGAGCTGCGAGGCACCAGCCGGAGCTGGCCGGATAGCCTCATGCAGCTTGACCCTGTCGGCCACCCGTTGAAGGGTCACGGCTGCCGAGTTGGCCGGGATCAACGAAGGGGCTGCAGTTGAAGAAGCAGTTGCACCCCCTTCGGAAGATGGCTGGGCAATGCCCAATGATGCTTCCAGCACTGCTATATGTGCTATTAGAGCATCCACCGCCTCCGAGCCCCCAGTGTAAGGTGGGCCGGGTGGGCCAGACGGCCCACTAGGCAGTTGGTGAAATGGCAACCCAAAAGGGGATCCAGGGCCAGAATAGGGCCATGGCCAGAATTCAGGCCTGTGGGGGGCCGGAGGAGCTGTGGGATGGGAACCCGCACCAGGCCCCCCTGGGCCACCTTGTCCTGGGCCGTGCAAAGGCGCACTCAGGGCCAAAGCCCCAGAGGGGCCAGGCTGTGCCGGCCCAGCCAGAAAGCTGGCGCCCAGCTGCCAGGTGGTAGCCTGATCAGCCCCACTAGTAACTGTGGGCAAGGTCCGGTCATTGCCCTGCCGTGGGGGCGCAGCCCTGGTCCTCCGACCTGGAGGCTGCCCCCCATCCGATGAAGGGCCAGGAAAAGCCCTTCCTCTCGGCCGCGGCTTCTTTGCTGGGACCCTTCACTTGGGAGCCATGTCTCCCAAAAATGAAGATCGCCAAAGGATCCCTATCCAGGGATCAGCTCCTGAGCCCGAAGTACCGCGGTAGCAAAGAGGTAAGCCAAAAACCGCTCCGGGTACGAAGGGCTACTAAGAGAACGCAATGGAGAAAACTTCTCCTCTCCGTCGCAAATCTAAAATGGCAGCTCGGCTGCCTCGTGGCCACCCCTTTTATAGAGGGGTGGCCATGCCCCCTAACTCACCCGGATGTCTGAGTCCAGGTGGGGGGCCCGCAAAGAGCGCGGCGGCCATTTTGGCACCGCGCTTTCATTTGACTGTGTATAATTAGAAACTATGAGTAGTTCTGGGAGAAATGAATGTTGGCTGGCACTTGACTGTCTTAATGCATAACCTGTATTTATGGACCAGAAGCTATCTTTCAGACAGAATTTGGAGAGACAGAATGGTTTCCTATAGGCAAAGCAGTCAGCCATTTTATCTCCTTGATACGTAGAACACATGATATGGAAAGCCAGACTAGATTCAGATAAGGAGGAATGAAAATTGTTGAAAGAAACCTCAATAATTGAAAATGTGCAGATGAAATGAAAGAACTTCTAGTGAAAGTGAAAGAAGATAGTGCTAAAGCAGGGTTGCAGTTGAACATTAAGAAGACAAAAATAATGACTACAGTAGAACTGCGTAACTTTAATGTTAACCATGATGAAACTGATATAGTGAAATATATTGTATACCTTGGTTCAATAATGAATTCAGATTGAACCTGCAAGCAAGAAATCAAAAGAAGGCTGAGAGTTTGCAGGGCAGCATTGAAGGAATTAGGAGAGATCATTGAATGTAAGGATATGTCACCAAGATCATCTACACTCTTTTATTCCTGATCACTGTGTATGGGTGTGAAAGCTGAACAATAAAGTAAGCTGACAGGGAAAAATAATCTGAAATATGGTGCTGGAGGAGAGCACTGCAGATACCTTGGATTACCAGAAAGACAAACCAGTGAGTACTAGAGCAAATCAACCCTTGAACTATCTTTGGAAGCAAAAATGAGAAAATTAAGGTTATCATTCTTTGGGCATATCATGAGAAGGTAAGATTCTCAGGAAAATACAATAATTCTGGGAAAAGTTAAAGGAAAAAGAGGAAGACCAAATATTGACCATCCTGAGTTTTCAAGAACTAAGCAGAACTGTTGAGGTAACTTTTGGAGATCTCTCATTCATAGGGTCTCCAAAAGTCAGAGGTGCCTTGATGGCATGTAACAACAACTGCCACCTGTTGTTCTTCCTCTTTGTATACATGCAAAGGTACTAATGTAAGCTATTCATAAGTATTAGTAACTTCAAAAGCCGTTCCCCTCCGCCGCTGAGTTCTACCACCGCCGCTTCGACCGGCAGCCAGCTGGAGGGGATGAGCAACACCTGGAGTCACCCCGGTGGCAACAAAAGCCGCTCCCCTCCACCGCCAAGGTCCACCGGGCGCTTCCTTTCCCACAGCTGTCGAAGGTCGCAGGATGCTCCCTTTCCCTCCTGGCTGATCCTGTGGGAGGAGAATTGGTGTGACTGGAGGGAACTTTGGCCTCGAGAGCCACTGCCGACACTCCTCCGGCTGATGCCAACTCGGACTGATGCCGACTGGCTGGCCATGGGAAGTGAAGGCACATTCAGTGATCGGTTTCTGTGGCCTGGACTGTGTTTACCTTCAGTGCCCCGAGCCCCGCCGCTCAGCTGGGACTTGAAGGGCTGGGATGGTGGATGATTGGTCCTATTGATATTGTTCTTATTGATATGCTGCTACTGAATTGTATATTGTATTTATGGAGACTATTGCTCTATTGTTGTTATTGTATGAATTATGCCATATCAATATCTTGTATTATTTTGATGTTTTATTTGTATGAATTATGGTGTGTGTGTGTGTATACATACACATATACATATATACATACATATATACATACATATATATATGTGTGTGTGTGTGTGTGTGTTTATTTATATCCCACTTCCCTCAATCCAATGGACGGCTCGAAGCGGCTTACAAAACACGTAAGAAACAATAATAGGATGCAAAATACTGTACAGAAATACCCCATGACAATTTACAATAAATTACAGAATGAATTACACAATAATAGGCTACAATAACATAAATGCATTAAGAACAATTTACAAATTACAAAAAAAAAAATCAGAAAAGGTGCAACAAGCCAAGGATGGGGGTGGGGCAGAGCCAGCAGAGATCCTCGCCGAAGCCAACTCCCCCGGTCCGGCATTTGCCACGAGGGAGCGAAACCACCTGGGCTCCGTGGTGGTGAGGACTTAAAGCCGGCTGCCGCTGCCACCTTGTTTAAGCCTGGTGGCTCGTTCTGCTAATGCGGCTGAGAACTTGGAGCTTGGCTCTGACGTGGTCATTGAGCCCGGTCCTTGGTTTCATATCTGCTTAAGGACGTTTGAGCTGCTGGCTCTGCCCCACCCCCTCCTTGGATTGTTGCACCTTTTCTGATTTTTTTTTTGTAATTTGTAAATTGTTCTTAATGCATTTATGTTATTGTAGCCTATTATTGTGTAATTCATTCTGTAATTTATTGTAAATTGTCATGGGGTATTTCTGTCATGGGGCATCCTATTATTGTTTCTTACATGTTCTGTAAGCCGCTTCGAGCTGTCCATTGGATTGAGGGAAGTGGGATATAAATAAACACACACACACACACACACACACACACACACACACACACACACACACACACACACACACACACACACACACACACACACACATATATATATATGGGACCCATGGGGGTCGAAAAAAGCGGTATGTAAATTAAACTTCAAATCAAATCAAAATCAAACAAGATAAACAATCCAGACACCACCAAGATATGATCTGGTTGCAGCATCTGTCACCCCCATTGATCACCAGGGTTGATTCAGCTGATCTGGATGGCTAGGCAGGTGTCCCCTTCCTCACCGCTCCATTTGTGTCCCTTCCGAAGCTGCACACTCAATAGAAGAGGACGACCATCCCAGATAGAAGGAGTGTACCATTCTTTGGTCAAAGGTATACAATAGCTGTGCTCCCTGTTAGAACCTCCAAACAAGCTCAACGTCAGTAGATTTTGTATGGTTATGTAGCATTATAAAAGTGCAAAAAGACCAATTAAAAATAGTAAAAAACTATTTAGATACACTTAAACTACGAAATAATCACAAGTTGGTAGCAGGAAATAATAACATTATATGGTGTACACCAGAATCAACATTTTATACACTTTAGGATTATTTTAACTTTAACAGATTGAATGTGTTTTGCTCTTCTGCAGCAAAGCTGATGAGGTCTTAAGGAACCTGGCAATACAGTATTTTTCACCATTACAAAATTGTTTCAGATTGTACTTTAAAAATAAAATAAAATAATGTCCTACGTTAATAATCACAAAGCAATTAACTGAAAAAAAATCATTCTATTCTGAAGTGTGTATAGAATAGTTTCCTTTCTTTCTCCTCATGTATTTTTTTTAAAAAAACACCCTAATTCCCAATTCTCTTCTGACTTCTGTAATTTCAAAAATAACTTTAGTCAGCTGGAAAGTGTCTGTTAAAAGGAAACAGTTCAGCTGAAACAAATTTTCTTGCTTTTGTCTCCAAGTGAACCGCACTGTGAACGGACATGAAATGTGCACACATCCTGCTTGAGAGGGTTTGCAGGCCAATGTAAGGCAGAAGATGATGGGGTACTATGTGTGTTTAGTATAGTAGATATTTACAATGAGCAAAGGCTCCTGGCTAAGAAAAAAGTGTTTCCTTCCATACGTCTCTAAATCATTAATGCACATTTTACTGAAGAGATGCTCCAGAAAAAAATGGGTTTAGAGCTATGGATTCTTAAATATGTGAAATATTGATTCTTAAATATGTGAGATAGAAATATGTGGGTAAGATGAGGGAAGAATCCAGATACAGACAATATCCTCCTCTGGAAGCTATACCACAAAATGCTAGATGGTCATGTTCATGAGTATTATTTAATGCAGGGGTTCTCAATGTTTTCCCGATGTGGGTCAGACCACACACCCTCAGACAACTAAGCAGGCCAGACTGCATTTTTTTTTACTACCTACTATGTGGGCTGGCCAAACATCCTGCATTATGGGCTAAGGAGGTGGGCGTGGCCAACCAAGTGGGTGTGGCCTGGGGAATTTCCGCTACCGGTTCTGCAGAACCTGACAGAACCTGCTGCAGTGCATCACTGTTCCCCCACCTTAAACCATTATGCAGCTGTTGTAAACATGGGGGCACTTGCAGCATGTTTTCATCTGTTTTCACCTCTTCTAGTGGTGGCAGCTGTGGCAAGAGTAAGAGTGGCACATTTTTGGCTGTTTTTGCCACTTCTGTCACTTCTGGCGGTGGCAGCGGGAGTGAGGGCTGTGGGCCACATGAAATGTTGCTGTGGGCCGAGTTCGGCTGATAGGCCGTAGGTTGCGAACCCCTGGTCTAATGGCTAAGCTGGCACGTATGGCCAAGAAGACTGCTTTTGTGCTCAGTAAAACAGTCTTGGAACCATATGTTATCTGCCCCTTGCAGAGCTTGGGAATGTTCAGATTGCTTTGTAAATAGTTTAATAAATGTAATGTCAGAAATCATTTCCATGTAGGAAGAAACATAAACAAAGGTACGCTAAAAAGCTCTTGTACAGATCTGTTTGTGGTACTTGTGTATATATAAACTTGTAGATCCATCCATGTGATGACACTAACCACCTGCAATTTCCTTTTTTATTCTAATGGAAGTTGAATTTCAGGCAGAAAACAGTGTAATTTTTGTAGCATCTATGGGAGCCCACATAGACTATAAATATTTGTTTTTGGTGTAGTTCTGCAAATATATCCAAGTGGCATGATGATGATAATGATTGCTTCTGTTATATGCAATCACTAATATACTACACTTCAGACAATCCAGCAGGAGAAGAAGGAGAGGTAACATTAGAAAGTCGGAAGCAGTCAGCTTTGCATTTAGAAGCAGAGGTCTCTTAATTTTTAAAAGATGTCTGTCATGGCTTGTTGAAAGGAAATCTCCCTGGGCTGAATACAATGGTTGTAATGGTATAGATCACAAGTTATTTAACATGGAGTTTCTCTGGTTTTTAAACTGTCTCAGAATGTAGCTTTGCTTCTTTGCAAAGGCCTCACAATTCTTTCTGCTATGCATATCAAGCAGATGTGCTTGTAGAAGCTTCTCAAAGATTCAGGGCTATGTTTTATCTTCTTCCCATGTTCTGAAATGTCCATTTACATCAACATCCAGAGCATGGGAACACCAGATCTTTGTTATGAGAACCAGGGTTGTTTATTCAAACCCTGGGCTCTAATTGTCTGTATGCTAATTAGGAGGGCCAAGCTCATGTCTTTCCTATAGGCACATGGGTTTGGGAGTTAGTTTGAGTTTTGGGGTTCTGAGATTGATACCTCAGAAGGGTGAGGGGAACTCTAACATCGACCCCTTACTCCAACCCAACCTTAGTCATGATTTCCTAGATTAGTCAGGTTTTCCTTTTGTTTCTGGGGGAAGGCCTGAGTGTGGATTTCCCTAACTGTCCTTTTTGATTAGTATTTTTTTGTATGCTGTACTTCTGTATCCTGAACCAATGGAAGAACTGTTATTTCTACAATATGCTTCGAGAACAATAAACATCTTTGCTTCATCAACAATGCCTCTTCTTTGGGAGAGGGGATAAGACAAGCGTTAAGCCATAAGCCTCACGCTACCACATTTAATACAATTCTCTCTATATTATTTGCTGGGCTCTGTTAAGAAGTCCTGGGTAATTTTGTATTAATTTTGTGTTTAGTGCTATTTAGAGAAGGAAAAGTCAAGTTGCATAGGATTATTATGCTTCATGTTTATAATGGCTTGTTTTTTGCACAGTATTCACCTTGAAAGGGTAGAAGAAACTAACATCTGGGTTGTTATTTTTTTGCATAGAATTCAGATGGAAAAGGCTTTAAGCTGTGCAGAATTTGTCAAATACCTGTACATGTGAAAGATGGAAAGGTAGAAAATGAGAAAAAATAGGATGGTGGTGGAATTCTTTTTCTGAGTTTTTATTTTCATTTTTGAAGTGGGTTATAAATTATTTTTTTAAAACTCACACACTGACTAAAACCAGCATAAATTGTTATATAATTTTAAAAAGAAACCATATAATGGTATTAAATGAGCTAGATTAACTTGTTAAAAAACAAGTCTGGAGTCTTATTTTCACAGGCAGATGGGGAAATCTTACTGTCACAAGGAAAAGTCTTGGTGAAGAATCCTGGCATGATAAGAACTGGATAGTTATTTATTTATTATTACAGCATTTGAATTGCCACCTCCCTCGCCAAAGCGACTCCAGGCAGCTCACACCAGTATCAAAAGTTCAAAATACAAAAATTCAAACTTTAAAAACCATTAAAACCAGATTAAATCACCCTCCCTATAAAATTGAAAAACCCGGATGGCCTTATATAAGCCAGCCAGGGAGGCAAAGGGTGTGTGTGTGTGTGTGTGTGTGTGTGTGTGTGTGTGTGTGTGTGTGTGTGTGTGTGTGTGTGTGTGTGTGTGTGTGTGTGTGTGTATTACCACACAAGAAGAATGAGATGTTTGGCAAGTATTCTTTCGTATATATCAGGGGTTCTCAACCTTTTAAAGCCATGGGCTGGACCATGCCCCCTCAGACAGCTGAGCGGGCCGAACTGGTGTTTTCCCCCACCATAAATGCTGCCATAAACACATCTGCAACTGTTGTAAACATTTATAGCTGTTATAAATGTGTCTGCTTCCAGTGGCAGCAGTGATGTGGGTCTGGCCATAGGTTGAGAACCCCTGGTATATATACTACAGAGTTATAGTTACAATTTCACTTTAATTGCCAAGCCATGTCCTACAAATTCCTGAGCTCTGTGGTTTCTCGAGGTACCTGGAATTCTTTGCTGTAGTTCAGAGGAGGGCATTAGGACTCTCTGGCACAGAACTGAGCTAAACACCTCACTCAACTACAAATTCAAGGATTCCATAGGATAAAGCTATGGCACTTAATATGGAATCAAATTACAGTAAAACCCAGGGTTACAATGAACGTCCATTCCAACAGCCTCCATTGTAACCCAAAAAAATTGTAAACCGAAACATCCATAGGGATGCATTAAAAAATAAAAAACCGTCCTGAAATGATCATTGTAAACAAAACAAAAATACATTAAAATTTGTAAATCGGGATGGCATTTTCATAGGATTTGCCGTTGTAAACTGCAGCAAACTTAAAGCGAGGTGGCTGTAACCCAGGGTTTTACTGTACTATAATCCTGCATTCTCTCTCTCTCCCACCTGCATGTTGCAAGTCACTCTGACTACAAAGAAACAATGGCCATTGTATCTGGTCAGATGTTATTTAACCTATTGAAGATTGAAGAAGGTTTCTGGAGAATTCAAAAGCTTGGCTTTCAGGAAAGATAGTTGGTCATGTGATTTATGGAAAGAAATTAAGGAATGAAACTACATTAAGAAAGTTCAACACAGTGTGGGGAGAATGCAAGCGTGGCGCCAAAATGGCCGCCGCGCTTTTTGCGCCCCCCCCCACCTGGACTCAGACATCCGGGTGAGTTAGGGGGGCATGGCCACCCTCTTTAAAAGGGGTGGCCACGAGGCAGCTCGGCTGCCATTTTCTTGGAAGCGACGGAGCGGAGAAGTTTTCTCCGTTGCTTTTCTCCCCAGCTTTCGCCTCGCTTTTTTCAAAAGGTTATTTCCCCTTTCTTCTTTATTCTTCGGCTTGGGAGACATGGCTCCCAAGCGAAAAGCGGCAGCTCCTAAGCCACGGCCGAGGGGGAGGGCTCTGCCCACCCACCCACCCACATCTAGGGGCCCGCCCCAGGGCCGGAGGGCTCGGGCGGCGCCCCTGCAACTGGGTAGCAGGGCCGGTTTAGCCACTACCACCAATGTGGGTGGGCAGGCTGTTGCCTACCCACCTAATGCTGGGGTTCAGGCAGGGGCGGCACAGGCCGGCCCCTCTGGAGGCACTATCACTATGGGGTCTTTGCCTGGTTCTGGGCAGGGCGACCCACTTGGGCCTGGTGCGGGTTTCCGCCCCACCATTCCTCTGGCCCCACATGGGCCGGATTATTGGTCTTGACCCTATTCGGGCCCAGGGTCCACACTTGGGTTTGTACCTCCGCAATTGCCCGGTGGGCCATCCAGCCCACCCGGCCCACCTTATACAGGTGGGTCTGAGGCTGTTGGTGCCCTCCTTGCACGCATTTCGGTGCTGGAGGCGTCAATGGGCATTGCCCCGCCACCTTCCGAAGGTGGGTTTGCGCGTCCTGCGTTTCTGGCACACGTGTCGACCACCGCTGTCCAGCGGGCTGCTGCCAGGGTCAAGCTGCTTGAGGCCATCAGGCCAGCCCAAGCTGGCGCCTCGCAGCTCCCTGCCAGATCATCACAATGGAGCTTGCTGCGGGGGTCTGGTCCTGCATGGCAAGGGTGTAGTGGCGCGCAGAGCTCGATCCCCATTGCGAGCTCCGATGCCCGCCGTGGGCCGGAACCCCCAATGGGGTTGGCCCACGGGGGTGCACCGGGTGAGTATCCTGGTCAATTGAGTACACCAGTGAAGTGTGGCCCAGGGGCGCTACTGGCAAAGTGTGATATCAAATCGGCATTCCGATTGTTGCCAGTGCACCCGGATGACTTTGAGCTGTTAGGTTTTCATTTTTGGGGCAGTTTTTATGTAGATAAGGCCATACCTTTTGGCTGTTCTATCTCATGTTCTGCTTTCGAACGGTTTAGCACCTTCCTTCACTGGGCTTTTGTTCGTAGATCAGGGTCCCGGTCTGTAGCCCACTACCTCGATGACTTTTTGTTCGGAGGGGAACAAGGCATGAACATGTGCACTCGTCTCCTCGCCACTTTTCAGGTGCTTATGCGGGAGCTGGGTGTTCCGCTGGCACCTGAAAAGACTTAGGGACCAGCCACCACTCTTACCTTTTTGGGTATAGAGATTGACACTGTTGCCCAGACATCCAGGTTGCCCATGGAAAAGGTGATGCGGATCTCTGATGCAATTCTGGCAATGCTTGCCAGGTGTAAGGTGTCTCTCCGAGAGTTGCAGGTGCTTCACGGCCACCTTAACTTTGCCTGTAGGGTAGTAACACCTGGCAGGGCCTTTGCCAGGTGTCTGTGTAACGCCATGGCAGGCCTTTTAAAACACCACCACAGGGTTCGGCTGACCAGAGGTTTACTGGCGGATCTTACGGTCTGGCTCACATTCCTCCAGGATTTTAATGGCATCTCCTTCTGGAGATCGGAGCTTATGCTCAGCCTGCATTTCCAAGTACAGTCGGATGCCTCCGGCTCCCTGGGTTATGGGATTTACTTTGAAGGAAGGTGGTCCTATGGCCAGACATGGCAAGGCACGGATCGTTTATGAGATCTTACTTTCCTGGAGTTTTTTTTCCCCATCTTGGGTGCCCTGATGCTCTGGGGGGATAGGTGGGCTAATTCAGTAGTTCATTTTTTGGTGTGACAATGCTGCAGTGGTGCACATTGTCAACGCCCAGACATCCAAATCCCCCAGAGTTATGGCATTAGTTCGCCAATTTGTTTTGAGCTCTTTACGCCTTAATGTGCTTTTCAGGGCCAGACATGTACCAGGCATTGATAATGATATTGCTGATGCTTTATCCCGCCTGCAGATCCCCCGGTTCCGTGCCTTGGCACCAGAAGCAGAGGAACTGCCCTCTCCACTCCCGGCCGAGATCTGGACATTTGGCGAGGGGAGGTGAACCGGGTGATCGGCATGTCTTTGGCACCTCGCACGCGTATGGCGTATCTCCATGCACTCCTACAGTTTAGGAACTTTTGCGGGCAAAGGCAGTTTCCCGAAGTGTGCCCGATCCCGGTCGACCAGATTCTGCAGTTCATGGTTTACCTTCATGATCTAGGGTTAGCCCCTCGCAGCATTGCCACTAGGCTTTCAGCTTTGGCATTTATGGCTAAGGCGAGGGGTTTCATTGACTGCGTGAATGACTTCTGCATACGTCATGTACTAGAAGGGTGGACACGTGAACGTGGCCGCCGCCCGGACACACGTCACCCTGTTTCACCAGAGGTTCTGACGCACTTTGCACAAGGTTGGCATAGCTTGTGTTACGATAGGTATGAGGAGGCTCTCTTTCATGTGGCTACCACCGTGGCCTTTTTTGGAGCGTTCCGTATCAGTGAGCTGGTCCCATTGTTAAAGGGGGACACATCTCATACGGCACTGGAACTCGACGATGTCTTTCTTACCCAGGAGTGGGTAAGTTGAGGATACGTTCCTCAAAGGCCAATCAGCACGGAGTAGGCAGTGGTGTCAGACTGCTATGGTGTACGATTGCTGACATCTGTCCGGTTGGTGCCCTACATGAGTTTTTTGCAGTGTGTGGCATGCACCCTGGCCTGTTTTTCTGCCACCAGGATGGGTCTCCCCTTACCAAATTCCAGTTTTGGAAGGTGACCGGTATGGCACTTCACAGTGTCGGCCTCCCTGGGGCTCGTTACGGCACCCATTCATTTAGGATAGGCGCCGTTTCAACTGTGGCTGCGTTTGGGTACCTTGATGCTGCTATACATCGCATGGGCAGATGGGGGTCTGCGTGTTTTTCTTTATATTTACGTCCCCTTACTGCATGAGTGCCAGTTATGTCATTAATTCCCCTTTTTCCCTTCTTTTACAGACCCTGTGTGTTTACGCACACCGGTGGCAGTATGGCTGGTGGGCGACAGTTTTGTGCACTAGGCAGTGCAGTATGCTGCGGTGACAGACTGGGGACCCCATCTCGGGGTACGTGCAGCCGCACGTGTGCGTTGGTACAGTAAGCGTGGCATGAGATGGCGGGAACTGTTGCCATTCCTGATGTCCATCAGGGATGCTGGACCGCCTGATGTCTTGATTCTGCACCTCGGCAGCAATGATCTTGGACAGATCACTGGCTTTTCTTTAAAAATGTCGGTGTGCAGTGACCTGGCCTTTTTACATCACTTATGGCTGAACACGCGGCTGCTATGGTCTGACATCGTGCCGAGACACCGTTACAGGGGAGGCATTTACCTCCGTGGCTTGGATCATGCTCGACGGTCACTGAACAGGGCTGTCACTCGGTTCCTTTTGGACAATGGCTTTGGAACAGCCATTCAACATCCTAGGATAGGCTTGCAGGATTATGGTCTATATGCAAGAGATGGGGTCCATCTGTCGGCCAGAGGTTTGGACCTCTTTCTGGAGGACGTGCAAGCAGGCCTGGTGACCGAGCTGACGGTCTGGGGGTGGTGGTGGTGAGCCATCACGGACGCCTCCCCATGTGGCGGGTAGCACTGGTAAGGTAACAGATTTATGACCCATAGGTATCCGGCAGGTTCGCAATTGACTGGCCAACACGTAGATAGGTACAGGGGAATAAGATTGGCTGGTCAAGGACGAACCATGCAAGGGCTGATGGCAGGAGCTGCACAGCCTGCATCACCCTGATATTGAACGGATACAAGTCACAGGGTGGGGTCAGTAGATAGTATATTGACTCCGGTCAACAATTTGTTTGTGTCAACAAACAAATTGATACAAATAGATACATGTAGCCAATTTCCATTGGCATTTTGGGAGGAACCTTACCAGTGTTACTGCGGCCTGCTTGCCTTAAAGAATTACAATTGGATGATACACCAATTGAAAGTGATAATTCGGACTAGGGCATTATTCAATAAAAGTGGCCCGATGCCTTTAATCCAATACCGGTGTCTGAGTCTTTCTTTGGGGGGTGCGCCTGCAATGAGAATTGTTGTTAGGTTTAGGATGATTATTATGATTCTGTTTGTAAGGGCTTACAGTATATGCATTCTATGTTCTAAAAAAAAGTAAGAAAGAAAAAAGTTTAGCCTCTTTGCAACTTTTGAATAATTTAATCAAGGTATCCCTCAGCCCTGAGTGTTGTTTCCACTCATGGATCACGCAACTGGTTTCATTTTTCTCACACTCGCAGAGCGTTCCAGCTGGCTGCACTTACAGAAAGCCACTTGCACTGTGCGTTGGACTTTATTGTGTCACAGCAAGTGACCCAGATGGCCAGTAATAGAAGGCAGCATAAACCTGTGGCTGTTTTTGCATAGTCCTTCATCCTTGGATTGCAGTGGCTCAAGTGGCTAAGACACTGGCTGGAAGGCAGCAGGTCAGCAGTTCAATACCAGAATACTGCAGGAAAGAATGAGCTCCTGTCTTTGTCCCAGCTCCTGCCAACCTAGCAGTTCGAAAGCAAGACATTGCAAGTAGATAAATAGAGAGCACTTCAGTGGGAAGGTAAGCAGGGCTCCGTGCACTCCGGTGTCTAGTCATGCCTGCCACATGACCACAGAAACATCTGCAGAAGCAGACAGCGCTGGCTCTTCAGCTTTGAAACAGAGATGCACGCTGAACCCTAGAGTCAGATACGACTGGCTTTTGAGCAAGGGTGACATTTACCTTTACCTCATTCTTGGGGAAAGGCAGTGCAAGGCCCTTTCTATATACCACTCTTGATCTTTGCCTGCTTTCTTCTCCAGTCCGAAAATGACAGCATCTTACATTTTCTGTTTCCACAGTCAGTAGTTTCTCAAAATATGTGTACATGTAGATTTATGAAACAGAACCAAAAAGTCCCTGGCAGGGTATTTTTCGTATTGTTTAAGAGCTGTATGATTAAACCCAAAGTTTCCACATCAAAAAGGAAAGACAATTGTAACAGAAAGGCTTTGAATAACAATGTGAGGGATGGTGCTTTAAATTTTTTAATAGATTGAGTTTTTCCTGTGATATATCTATTCTTTTTGATGTTTGCTATAGCGTACATTATATTGATCTATCTCCCTGGTGACCCACTGAAGTTTATGAGGACATGTTGGCAGTGTGTGTATTAAAATGTTGCTTACAGTTCACATAACTTACTTTTGCTGTATTAAACTATCCCATCCCCTGCACAAATTAGCCCTTGTTAGGAGGAAAACAACAGGAACAACATGCTGAATGAGAAATATTTTCCACTCTTCTTGCCAGGCTTGTTAAGAAATGTTCCTGTTATTATTCCAAAGTCAAATTTTACCTTTTCCTAATATTCACAGCATTTACCCCTAGACCTCTTTTTTTAATTTTTGCTGATTGCTTTGAATATCCTACCCATAATGTGTGTGTGTAAGGAAAGATAAATGATCAGGAAATGATCGATGATTAAAGTAATAACAAAGCTAAAGCTGCAAATCAATAAAGCAACCATGATTTGTTGCTTTGTACATAGTGTTCCTATATTTTTGTTCCTGCTACAGTTTTGTGTGGGATCCATCAAAATATTTCAGAGGACAAGAGGTAAGAGATGTAGCCAAGAGGAAGCCTTATGCCTTTTCAGTGTCAATAGAGAAGGTTCTTTATTGTTCTATTAAACTATCCCATTCCCTGCACAAATTAGTGGTGGAGGTGGGCCACATGAAAGTGTCATGTGGTGGAGGAATGGCAAAATGGCCATCCAACCCCTGAAGCTGTCTGAGGGAGTGTGATCTGGCCCCTGGCTTTAAAAGTTTGAGAACTCCTGGTGTGAGCTATCTAATTGTTATACAAAATGTTGAAGAGTGATTTGATCCTGAATGGGCATCAAAGAGCCACTAACTTTACAAAAGACTTGCTCCTGAATGGAGAAAATTGCTGCAACTGATTTTTCAGTGTAGAACAACACAGCTGCTTGCATTTTTGCATTTTGTTCCAAGGCAGGTCTATGGAGGCTGCCATTACAAACATCTAGAGTTCAACATTTCCCATTACGCCACTGGTTTTTCACACAGAGCAGATTGATGTAGGGCTTTTCTAGGGAGTGGCCACAAACCCAGGAAGTCCCCTGATGAGTTTGCCACCCAAGCTGATGTGCCTGAGTCCTTTTCATTGTTCAGCACGATGTTTCAGTAGCACACTGTGGCCCATGGACAAGTAGCTGCTGTTTGGTGGGGGAGAGTATGAACCTCTGATGCATGCTTTCAAGCCCAAGCTTTCAAGACGGTGACCGCAATCTGTTATTACCAACCTGTCTACAACCAAGACATTGACAGAATTTCTATATCAGGCAAGGTGACACAGAAGTCAGCTTAAAAGATTTCTGCTAGACCTAGCAGAAGAAAACATATCAATCTAACAAGGAAGTAAACACAGACATACTGGAACAACTGAATTCAACCAGGGATTCTAAATTTTGTTTTAAGTTTTTAAGGTTATTTCTTATTCTGTACAGCAGTACTCTGTTGACTTTACAATGCAAGCCTTCCATAGTTCATTCTACTTGATTAGTGTCTTTGATGACTTGGAGTGTCAGCTTGTCCAGGACTTGCAGCACAAGAAAAGGATACTGAGTGCTTTTTGTGTACTCTGTAGCACTGACTACTTGTAGAATTATAGAGGTTAACTGTGCTCCCCCCGCCCCCGCCTTTGATACTCAGTGGCATCTTCCTCTTGGAATTTTTCTTTCCATGATCCACCATGCACTGCATCCATGGAACTTTTTTCTGTGGCTAAAATGGGTGTTCCTAGTGTTTTTAAAAACCTACACTACTCATTTTATGCATGTATTAGGGATGGAGATACGGATCTCATCCTATTATTTATGCAGTGTCATACACTATATTCTTTTATAATTAGAATTAAGAAAGTCAAGCAAGTCTCCTGTAATGAAGCAGGGAGAAACGATGGCTGATAAGTGGTGGCGGTATATGCATTTTGAACTTACTTGTCCTGGGACAGAGACTGCAGGTGCAATCAGATGGTTATTTAGATGGCTTTTTGGAGAGCTGACAGCACTGATGTACTCAAGATTGTGAACTAGCATTACTCTCCTCCATGTCCAGTTGAAACCATTGTGGTCTAACTCCAGAGATCGATCTATCTATCTATCTATCTATCTATCTATCTATCTATCTATCTATCTATCTATCTATCTATCTATCTATCTATCTATCTATCTTTCTTTCTTTCTTTCTTTCTTTCTTTCTTTCTTTCTTTGAAGTGGGATGAAGTGATCAGGACTAGATTGCTTTTGGATGGAAGGGTCATTTTAAAGGTTCTCATTAGACAGCAACAGCAATCATGCTTATATATTGTCCTATAGTGCTTAGAGCACTCTCTGGATGGTTCACAAGATAATTAGCATTTTACAACCAACACACTGGATACTCATTTAACTGACCTCAGAAGGATGAATCAACATTGAGCCTTTTGGGATTAGGGTTGCCATAATTGTCTTCCACAAAACCGGGACAGAAGTAAAGGTTTGCCTTGCTCGAAAGCCAGTCGTATCTGACTCTAGGGTTCAGTGCTCATCTGTTTCAAAGCCAAAGAGCCAGTGTTGTCTGCTTCTGCAGACATTTCCGTGGTCATGCGGCAGGCATGACTAGACACCAGAGCGCACAAAACACTGTTTACCTTCCCACCAAAGTGGTCCCTATTTATCTACTTGCAATTTCTTGCTTTTGAACTGCTAGGTTGGCAGGAGGTGGGACAGAGATGGGTGCTCATTCCGTCATGCAGTACTCAGTTTTTGAACTGCTGACCTTCCGCCTCCCACTCAGCATCTTAACCACTTGAGCCACTGCAGTGAAAGGGTACTGCAAAACACAGGCATTTCTTCTGGCTTGTATACAAATGTGTTCTAAGATCAGGAACCTTCATTACCTTCTGGGGGTAGTGTGGTGTGTTGGAAAAACAAATACAGAGATTAAATAGCTAGGAATCCTTAAGCATGAAAATGTTATAAAAGATCTGTCCCAAAAATCTATTTTGGAATGCTGCATTCCATGGTTTACTTAGAAGTAAGATCCACTGAACAATGGGGCTTACTTCTAAACAAATAGATAAAGGCTTCAGCTTTTGGTCTCACTCACTCCCCCACTCCAGTATGAGCAAAGCATACCCACAGAGGGGTCCCACTTATTTCAATCGGAGCTCCCTCCTAATTAAAAGGGCACAGGATTGCAGCAAGGAAAAAGGTGGGAATACAAAAGCAGTTCTCTCTTCTCTCCATTCTCACGGTTGCTTCTCTCTCTCCCCCACCCCCTGGCGACTCACTCGCATGCTCTTCCCTCCACAGGGCACGGGGCAGGAGGGAATTTGAGAGTGGGCAAACTGCTAACTTTGGGTGGCTAAGGCCCTGCCTGAAACTGCCACTCTCTCACACACACATATCTATTGGACTTCTGGAGACTTTCTATTTGCATTAGTTTACCTGATCTCCTCCTCCTCCTTTGGCCACCAGGCTGCTGTGGTTGCTGCTACGGACGCTGACTGGTGGTTAAGCACAGGCGCCATTCTAAGGCAGCAAGAAAAAGGCACGATTTTCCCTCCTTCAAACTAAGAGCATGCCCCTTGGTTTGACCCGGGAGTTTTCAATGATTTTTATGGAACCAGCCGGGACAGTTACAACCTGGGAAATTCCTGGTTTTCCATAACATATGGCAACTCTATTTGGGATTGAACTCAGATCATTATCAGAGTTTGAGCGGGAATACTACAGTTTAACCACTTCACCACGAAAGCTCTTAAAGATCACATCCTCAAAATAATCCTTTCCAGTGTGATCCAATGTGATCCTGGTGTCTGGTTTTACACTAGTAAAACATGATTCTATTCAACAGCAAAACTATATAAGCACTTTGTGTATTACTCATCTCCATTTGGATCATAGATTAGGTAAAAAAAGCAATTGAAGGTTAGGAATGTTTGTGAATTTAATAGAAGGGAAAGACCTTTTTAGGCTCCTCCAGTAAAATACAAAGAAAAAAACTTTAATTTCAGCAAATAACTGGGAAAATAAAGGTATCGCCTTCCTCCTGCATTCTTTGGGGAAATAATATATGCTGACCCATCTTTTCAAGAGGTTAGCCTCTACAGGTATTTTCAAGACTGGGTTTGCTCTGTTTGTTGAATGCCTGTCATTTGTCAAGACTTGAGAAAACAGCTGAAAGACAAGATAAGGTTGAATTTGGGTGCTGAGTGGTAATAAATAGTTTCCAACTTCTGATAATCTAGTTTATTTGTGCTTGTTGTCTTCATTCGTTGCTTTGAACCTTCCCATCAAAAGTCACTGTTACCACACCATCCTGACCAAGCCTGATCTCATCCGATTTTAGAAGCTAAGCAAAGGAAGGCCTGGTTAGTATTTAGATGAGTGACCATCAGGAATATTCAGGAACTTGAGGTAAGGCTAGGAAACACTGGAGAGAAAAAATGGCATGAGAAACCTTCTGGTGGTGGCTGCATAGACAAGTGACTGTTCATAGCATCTCTAATGGAACACATAGAAAATGGATGCACTCATGTAATATGTAACAGAACCACATCCTACATTAATATCTATTGACTTCACTTGAATATGAAATATTGAGTTTCCATTGAGAAAAGACTGATGATCTTGAAAGTGTCAAGAAGTATTAAATGGATCTGCCTTGCAAAAGGACTTTTAAAACAACGGCAACTCTCTAAAGATATGCCATTTGATAAAAAGCAAGTGAGAAGTCATCAGTGGACTGGAAGAAGCTTCAAGTACTAGACTTTTCTGTTCAGTTATCAATAGGAAACTGACAATAGCATTATTGCTATTTACATATTGGTTCCATGCTGTCATGAATTTGCATAATGTATTGTGGCTTTGTGCTCTAGGGATTTACATTGTAACATATTGATGCTTAATGAACTCTGAAAAAATTGATTTTCCACAGAGTAAATTAAGGAATGCATTATAGCTGTTAAAGCAATCTTAAGGGAAATCTGAGGCTTCCACTGCAGCACCATGCTTAGTAAGTAATAAATTACATGTTATACTTATTTGCCTTAATTCATGCTAATTTTGTCCAATTAATGTATCACAGTAATTCAGAAGCCTGTCACAGGAGAGCTAATTATTTATTGGATTTTTGTGTTCTGCTCCCTAGGAGTCTACTAGCAAACAAACTTACGAACGTCTTTCCATTCGGTCCACAGTGACATTCTTATGTTTTATGGGATGGGAAAAGAAATGTACCTTTTCTGGTCTGAATTCTAGAACTGAGTCATATTCATCAAAACTGTCATCTATTTATAATGCAGTTGTGCAGCAATGATATTTTCTCCATACGGTTAGGATAAGGCTGGGAACAGTTATTCAAAGACACTCATTTCCCCCAGCTTTTACAACATTTCAGCACCAGCAGTGTTATCGTCTTTATGATGCATGGATGTGCAATCAGACCTACAAAGGAAGCCTATGTTTACATTTCAGTTATCAATTAAACATGTGCTGATGAAGCCCCCCCCCCCCCGGTATCCCATGATTCAATTCTTCCTGTCCATGCATCCCAGTCACTCTCTGTTACTGTCACAGGAAATCTGTACTTCATCACTGGTCCACCAGGAGGAAATTGGTTGACATTGTAATAGATTAGTTTGCCCAAGAGTCAGTGAATTGGTGCTGAGAGAGAAATGGACTCTCAATTTACCTGTCCTTCTTGCCAACACTCTCACACTCACTTGGGGCCACAATGGAAGAACTTTCCTTCTCTGAACACAACAACAATGAATGCTAGGAGGGGAGGGGGAGATGTTCCAAAAGATGCACGAATACTTTCCAACACCCTCTTATATCTCTCTGTGAGGAGGAATGCTGATAATTTCTGATACAGCAATAGCAACACAAGGGAAATGTAAATGTGTAAGTGAAAGAACTAATGTGCTCCTACTATCAAACATTCTTTAGGACTTGGGTAAACACTGCTTTCTAGATACAGAATTACTTTAATATCTAATTCTGCCCTAAGATTTCATTTGCACCCAATTCCTTCATCTGAATTGTCTGTAAAGAAAAAAAGCTGTATAACAGAGTAGGAAAAAGTAGGTGTATGATCCATTTGTAGAAGCAAAGTTCTGAGTTGAATAATACTTTTACAGGATGTCTAATAATAATTGTGTGCTGTCAAGTCAATTCTGAATTAAAGTGGCCCTTTCCAGGGTTTTCTGGGTAGAGAATACACAGAAGTGGTTTACTGTTCTTTTCTTCTGGGTGTGCCCTGGGACTGTGCAGCTTGTCCATGACAACAAAGACTGGTTCTTCTCCCAAAAGGCACAGTGGATAATCAGACTCGCAACCTCTGGCTTCACAATCAGATTCCTAAACCACTGAATCATTCAGCCAGTTAGGATCACTATGTAGGATCGGTACATAGTAATAAACAAGATGAGCTTTCAAGTTCTGTTAGAACTCTTCTTTAGCTATAAAACTTGGGGGGTGGGGGTGGGGTAGAATGAAATATTCAGGTTTGGTGGGGTGGCCGTTATTATTAAACATGGGGTGCTGGCACGGTAAGATGAAAGACAGGTGCTATGATACCATTTTACAGTTTTTGTATGCAGATAAAAGTCTGACTTGTCTACTATTTTGGATGAGGAGCACAGGTCTCTTGGTTGGCTTCAAGCAGAAATATGGGGAGAAAAGAATAGTCTTAATGCCAGGAAAACAAGACTACTGTACATTCAGGTCTCCACTAGGTTAAGAATTCAAACCAAACTGGTAGTCATAGCTGTTGATAGGATAAGCATTGTTCTGATTAAGATATGCTACTCAGAATATAGTAGGCAGAGACTCCAGCCCATCTTGCAGAATCTGGTAGTCTTTGGAGGCATTCAAAAACAATCTGGTGAAATACAGGCAGTAAATAAACCATGACTATAAATAGCCCTATATAATATAGAATTATTTTAAAAATTGACTGCATCCAGACAATTAAGTTGTTAAAGGCAGACTTACTAGGCAAACCTCTCTTGGCATTTTGTTTCAGAGACCACAACCAAAAAGGCACAACACCTTCTATGTGCCTTTTGTGGCCCTCCCTTAGTTTAGCCATGTTAAAGACTGTTATTGTTTTATATTTAAAATTATATTTTATGGTAGTTTAAATTGTGATTATTGCATTTTAACTGTTTGTGAGCTAACCTGAGTCTTCTAGAAGGAGATAGGTGATGTTTGATAAGGTGCAGGTGTGCTGGGCATCATAGAAGGGTGCTGGACCAAAGGGGCAATGACCAAAGGATGGGGGAGAAGGCTGCCCCTGGGAACCGCTCGGTCATCGCCCCTCACTTGCTCCACCTGGCATGCAGCACTTTAGAATATACCATTGCTCTAAACTGAAGGAGGGAGCTTGGAGCAATGGCTTAATCTAAAGTGCAGCACACTGGGTGGATAAAATAATAATAAAATTATTATTTGCACCCCAGGGTGCCAGAGGCGAGGGTGCATCAGGATGAATCCCCCTGTCCCAGTGGCTCAGCCCATGCCTGATATGATGCAGTTATTCAAAGTTGTCTTTTCTTTTGCAAAATTGACTTGCAAATGAAAATCATGCTTATTACGAGATGATTTTAAAAATATTATATATATATATATAATGTTTTTACACATTGTAAGACACCACCACCCCGAGTGGTGCTTGCACCAAAAGGGTGGGGTATAAATGTAAATAAATAAATAAATAATTTCTTGAAGAGATCCCAAACAAAGGGAAGCTATTATTAGAGATAAACAAAACAAAAAGACAAAAAAGGTTGTGGCAGTTTAAAGACTAACGGTTGTATTTTAATGTTAGCTTTTGTGGATCAAGTCTACTTCAGACTAACAGGGCTACCATTACAAAAAAGGAAAGCTAGTTTCCATCTTTTAAGACTACGATAAACAACTAAATCTAACCTAGTCCTGCTGCTAATGATGGGATCATTATAACAATGTTTTTATCCACTGTATTAGGTAGCAAGAAATGGTAAAGAGGGCTGTCAATATGAGACTTATGTTTACCTTATCAGGAAATGCACAGTAAAATCCGTTTTTTCTCTCCATTTAATCTACTTTTTTCCTTTTTAGGTTTTGCATATAAGTGTTCATAATTTTATAGTATTGGAAAAAACAAATAATTAATTACAGTCAGGAAATTCTTAACTCAAGAATTTGCTTTAGCATTGAAATTTTAATTCAACGCTAAAGCAAAAGAAGAAGAAAAGCTTTCCTTTTTTGAGTTGAAAAATTTATGAGATTATTTTGTGCAGTTTATACCTATAAATATGATGGCAGCTGCTAAATAATTTCCACTGAGTGTTAACGTGCAAACACCATAGCTAAAACAGTAAGAGATTCACCAGCTGTGAAGTATCCTACTATTTGTTAGAAGCTTGTGATGCACAACCATCCACCCAAAGGCATTCATTGAAGAAAGAAGGGTATAGCCATGAGAATAAGCTGATGTTTTTTCCTTGGATAGGAGGATCCTTCTCAGGTGATTAGAATCTTCTGCTCAAATACTGCTTGAAAAGAAACAGCAGTTCTTTCAATCTATAGTGCAAAGTGAGGTTACCAGCAGGCAACAAAAATCCTATGATTCAGCTTGGCATAATATGATGCACATGACCAACCATGTCACAAACATAAAGAAGCTCACTGAAGAATAAGGAATAGGCTTCTGGGAAATATATTTTACACACACTCGCACATACACTTGTATACACCTCATCTTCGGTCTTTTGGCAGTGATCAGTGCTTGCCTTGAGCCAAATGAATACTTGAAAGTTCAGCAAATGTCTGTGAGCAATATAGTACTTTTGTGTTTATGATAGCTAGCACAGTCTCATTTAAAAAGAACCTGTCAAGTACTTCATAGTTTTGGGTGCTTTTAATACTTTCCATTTCTTGCAATGTTCCTAAAGCTTGAAAAGATTTCTCTTGCTTTTGGCAAATATTTGACTTTTATTTAAGTGATTTTTCTTCCATTGCCTCTTATGTCAACGATCTGAGGTATGTAAGTGGAGTGGGAGGGGAAACAGTTCAGGAAAGCAGTTAAAACTATGTCTAGGCTCCAGTAAAATGGATGGAAATTGAACAGATGCTTGCTTGCACAGTCCTCAGCTGGGATTGGCTTTAAGTTTGTTCTTAAACTAAAGTCCTTAAGTTGAAGATATGTACTTTATCTGCCGAAGTATAAGACACATCAGAGTATAAGATACACCATGTTATTACCAAAATATCCCACTATATGCCACTATATACAGTACAAGACACACTCCATTTTTCCAGTGTATTTTAAGAGGGGGGGAGTGGTTCTTATAATGACTGCATTTTTGATCCAATGGATGGAAAAGATCCACCTGTCCAGGAAATGTACAGTATATGTCGATCAGCTTCCTCATTTAAACTGAAACATAAGTGGGCAACTTGAATCACTGCTGTGAATGAAATAGGGTTACAGCCTCTAAACAGAAAATGTATCAACACACATGGGGGTATGCAGAAAGAGCCTCCTTGAAGATTGTGCTATTTTTGAACCACAATCGGGTGTACCCTGGTAACAGTAAACTTGTGTTGACTAATCTTTCTCATACTAGGCCAGGCAAAAGGAACTATGTAATGAATTCACCAAAAGTTGCCTTCATTTTGGCAGTTTCATATCTGACCTAGACTTGGAAGAAGAAGAAAAAATAAACACAGAGATATTAGTACGAAAAACCTTAATATTAATTTTACCCAAAGTTGTCTTGTTTTTGTTTGCTGTCAAGCTGCTTCCAGTTTACAACTAACTTAGTAGGGTTTTCAATGTACATGAGATGTTGAAAGAATGGTTTACCATGGTCACCTCCCAGTGAATTTCCATGGGGACGTGGAGATTTGACTCTGAGTTTTCTGAGCTCTATTTCAGTACTCTATCTGCCACACCATACTGGTTCAAATACATACTTTTTTAAAAAATACATGCAATGTGCTAAAGTTTCGGGAAATGTTTAAACAGTGGATAATTATATGTAGATGTACTTTTAACATAAAGCACTGGCAATATCATGTGACCTCAGCATCAGTCTAAACCTTAAAATATTTGGGTGACGCAAAGTGAAAAAACAATAGCAAAAAGAAAACCATTGTGGCATGCTTAAGACTGAAAGAACACTGCACATACTGGATGTAGCAGACTACGAGAGACATAAATTGTTGTATAGGAGAGACAAGGCTGTGGAAACCACCTTTTAACTTTCTTAGTGCCAATTCAGGCCTAGGAGCTTGAGCTTCCTTTCTTCAGAAATTCCCACTGTGCCTCCTAGGGAGGAATTAGCTGAGGTCACCTGGAGTGTGTGTGTGTAGCTAAGACAAGTTAGATGCCCTGTCACTTGTGCAGCTTGTTGCATGTGTCCAGAGTGCCACCAGACAGAGGGACTGGTGGACTACAAGTATTTTCTATCCAAAAATTCCCATGAAAGTTATCAGATAGCACTAGCAATTACACTTATATACCGCCCCATAGTGCTTGCTTTTTCTGGGCAGTTCACCAGATGTTGAATTCACTTGACAAATATAATTACTGTTAAAAGGATTATTACTTTTTGTCCATTCCTTTATTTTCCTTTTCATTCCTCATTACCTATAATCCAGCAATGTATTATTTAGCCCAGACTCAGAAAGTGGTCTGTAGTAAATGCTGCTTTGTGGATGAAGCGGTAGGAAGTGCTCTACTCTTTCCCCCAGAGGCCGAAAGCTTTTAGATCAATCAGCATGGTGACAATGACTGCCTTGCCTTCACTTCTAAACATAATTTGTACTGTTAGCTACATAGCAAATCATTATATGGGATTCATTTTTAAAATAGAGAAATACCCACAATCTCAACACTGTGGGCCCCATACAGTCATTTTGCCTGTCTCTCATTCTGACTGATAATGGTTCTTCCCACAGATTGGGAAAAGATTCATTTGGTTTTTTCTCCCCCATCCCCTCAGTGAGGTTCTTCAACAATGACTCTTATTGTAGAAGTGGGATGTCATTATTTTCTTTGTCAGTCTTAAGAGTCTTGAGTGTATCTTTGGCTTATATTATTTATTTAGCTGTATTTATACCTAACTGTTCAACCCCAAAGGATTCCCAGAACAGCTAACAATTCAAAATGGTTAATTAAAACAACCAATCATTGGCATTACACCAGAGGTGCATTAATGACAGTTCTTCGATTAACAAAAACAATTACAACAAAACACTATTGTAGGGAAATGTACTGTTAAGAGTTTTTCATGATCTGAAGCTACAAAATGTCAGGAAACTCTAATGGGAAATGTCCATACCATTAACAGAGGCATCATTATGGCAATACTGTATGGTGTGGTATCCTAATAAGAATAATAACTGTGTGCCATCAAGTCAGTTCTTACTTAATGTGTCCCTTTCCAACATTTCTAGGTAGTGAGAATTCAGAAGCAATTTAAATTCTTTTTTCAGGGGATGATCTGGGACAGTACAACTTGCTCAACGTTACAAAAGTTGACTCTTCTCCTAGTAGGCACAATGAGGAATGAAACCCTCCAACCTCTGGCTCTGCAACTAGATACCTAAATTGCTGAGCTATCCAGTTAGTTCAAGTTTCACCACTGCCTGGCAGATGGACGATAGATAAATCCTCACAACTGAAAAAGCCCCACCTTGTATTGTGTTTAGGGAATTAAATCGTATTTCATTTCACAGAGTAAAGGAAGGGAGCACTTTCCCCTTTCTTGTGTTATAGATAAGATTTTTTTCTGTTCATTTTGGAGAAATTCATGTTGAGATTTTTGAAAAATCTAAATTCTTAAAATTAAAATTGTTGTATGAGGTACCACTGTAAGGTAAAGGTAAAGGTTTCCCTTGCTCGAAAGCCAGTCGTATCCTACTCTAGGGTGCAGTGCTCATCTCTGTTTCAAAGCCAAAGAGCCAGCGCTGTCTGCTTCTGCAGACATTTCCATGGTCATGTGGCAGGCATGACTAGATACCGGAGTGCACAGAACGCTGTTTACCTTCCCACCGAAGTGGTCCCTATTTATCTACTTGCTTTCGAACTGCTAGGTTGGCAAGAGCTGGGACAAAGACGGGAGCTCATTCCGTCCTGCTGTACTCGGGAATAGAACTGTCAGCGTCTAAGCCACTTGAGCCACTGCAGTCCCACTGTACATCTATACAATGAAAGCGCGGCGCCAAAATGGCCGCTGTGCTCTTTGCGCCCCCCCCCACCGGGTGAGTTAGGGGACATCCGGGTGAGTTAGGGGGCGTGTCCACCCCTCTATAAAAGGGGTGGCCACAAGGCAGACGAGCTGCGATTTTAGAAAGAGCGACGGAGAGGAGAAGTTTTCTCCGTCGCTGTTTGTCCGTAGTCTTCGGCTGTTTAGCCCTTGATCCTTCCCGGCTGGGAAGGGAGGATTAGCACAGAGCCTTTAGCTTGCTCGTTGCTCTGTGCTTTTGGCGATAGGTTTTCGATCCCTGGAAAGGGATCCTGCTATTTCTTCGTAGATATGCCTCCCAAATGGAAGGCCCCGGTGATGAAACCGCGGCCAAAGGGGAGGACTTTTTCGGGCCCTGCGCAGGACGGGGGGCAGCCGTCAGGTCGGAGGACCAGGGCTGCGCCCCTGCGGCAGGGCACTAACACGGCCTTGCCCACCGATACCGGTGGGGTGATTCAGGCTGGCACTTGGCAGCCGGGCTCCAGCTCGGTGGCTGGCCAGCTTACAGGCCAGCCCCTCAGGGGCTTCGGCCCCCGGCCCGCCGTTACCGGCCATGGGTCAGGGCAGCGTGGGAGGGCCTGGTGTGGGCATACAACCCGTTCCCCCTCCGGCCCCTCATGGGCCGGAGTTTTGGGCATGGCCCTATTCTGGCCCTGGCTCACCATTTCGGGTTACCTTTCCAACTGCCTAGTGGGCTGGCCGGCCCACCCGGCCGGCCTTATGTTGGGGGCTATGTGGCAGTGGATGCTCTGTCAGCATGTTTAGCAGTGCTGGAAGCATCCTTGGGCATTGCACAGCCTCCTGGGGAGTGGGGGGCGCTTCTCTTTTTTCAACAGGGGCCCCTTCATCGACCCGGCTACCTTGCCGGCCGCTATGCTTCAGCGGGCGGCCAACCGGGTTGAGCTGCGTGAGACGGTCCGGCCGGCCCAGCTGGTGTCTTGCAGCTCCCCGTTCTACCTGATGTCCAGGCTGGGAGCAGTCGGGGGTGATCCCAGAGCACGATTCCGGTCACGAGCTCCGATGCCTGCCGTGGGCCGGAACCCCCGGTGGGGGCGGCTCACGGGGGTGCACCTAGTGAGTATCAGGTTCAATTTAAGTGCACCAACACCACAGCCCACTTACGGTGGTGGGGTTCAGTGGCCCTGGCCTCATCAAGTTGATGCGAGCGGGCATCAGTTACCATCTTATCCCAGTATCCCATGGTTGCTAAATGGTCCCTCGTTAAGGGCGGGGGTGTCCGCCCGTGGGGCAGTGCCGAGCATCGCAGGGGCTGTCCAGGTCCTGCTGCGTATGCCCTTTATACAGAATGTGCCGTCGATGGCTTTGCCGACGGCTGGTTATTCCTTGCCCCCGGGTGATCATTTGTCGCAGGTCACGAGGGATAAGATCTGGAGGGGGATACGTGGATATTCTCCCTATTGAACTGTGAGCCCACTGAGGAGGAGAGAGAGGGACAGGATGACAGAGACAAAGAGCTGTCCCGTCGTCGTAAGCCACCGCGCACCTGGGCCAACTGGTTGCCGGCATACCTTATATGTATGGTGGTATGCCTCAGGGCCCTGCCTGATTGGGCCATCCCGATGGTTCAATCCTTTGACAATATTTACAGGGCGATGGTTGATTTGATGGGCCCATCGCAGTTGGCTTACGATGAGGAATTTGGATGAGGGTGGCCCTACACCCTGAGAGGAGGTGGGATGAGCCCTGTCAGCAATTGTGCTCGTGTACATGACTCCCACGTGGCTGGCGCCTGGTGATAGGTACCATTGTGGTCATGCTGTGCAGTGGGCTGCTCAGACACAGGCTCCACGCTAACTGGTCGGGCAGGGGGTTCCAGCCTGCCTGCTGTGTTCGACCTGCTCAGCTAGCGACGTGTGTAATAAGCGCCAGTGTCGTTACCGACTTGGGTGCCCCTTTTTGCGCTGGCCCCTACACCGCCTCCGTGTGCCCGTGGGTTGGCGGGTTACGGGGCAGAGGTAGGGGTGCACAGGGGGCGATCAGAGCCCTGTCTGAAGGAACTAGCCTTGTCAAAGCCCCCCCCCTCCCCAATTAGTGTACTCATGCTGGAGCGATGGCACTCAGCTCATCCAAGAAGGGATGATGCAGGGTACCTGCTAGAGGGTTTCCAATGGGGCTTTTGTATTCCATTCAGGGGTGTTAGGGGCCCCAAGATGTTACTAATCCAGTTCCCTTGAAAGGTAACGAAGAGGTTGCTCCACTGAGCACAGCTAAGGGAGTTGAGGCTATGAGAGTAGCGGGCCCCTTCTTGGAACCACCTTTCCTAATTTGAAAGTCTCCCCTATGAGACTACTACCGAGGTAGAACCAAGGTGAATGCCGTTTATCCTCCATTAATCCTCCATTTAGCTTAACCTGTGGGATCTCCGGTCAGGGATGCCATTCCCGATGACCTTGTTCAGTCAGGTACACGTAGTTTGTTCAGCCCCTATGGGTGGTACGCTCATGCGGTCCCGGTGCTTTTCTGGCACAGTGTGATATGCACTCGGCTTTCCGATTACTGCCAGTGCACCCAATGGATTTTGAGCTATTGGGTTTTTAGGTTCCAAGGGGAATTTTACTTAGATAAGGCCAACCCCTTCTGACTGAGTTATTTCATGTTCGGCATTCGAACGATTCGGTACTTTCATTCAGTGGGCCTTTGCTCGCAGGTCGGGGTCTCGGTCTCTAGCCCATTACCTCGACGACTTTTGGTTCGGGGGTGAATAGGGCTCGGACACGTGCACGCGTCTCCTCACTACATTTCAGACACTCAGGTGGGAATTGGGTGTCCCCTTGGCGCCTGAAAAGACCGAGGGCCCAGCTACTAAGCTCACATTTCTAAATTGACTCTGTCGCACAGGCATCCGGGTTAACCATGAATAAGGTGGCTCGGATCTCCGCGGCGATTTTGGCATTGATTGCCAAACATAAAGTGTTCCCTCATGAGCTGCAGTTACTTCATGGTCACCTTAATTTTGCCTGCAGGGTGGTTCCACCCGGCAGAGCATTGGCCAGGCGCCTGTGTGCCGCCATGGCTGGCCTGTTAAAACGTCACCACAGGGTCCGGCTGATCAGGGGCATACGGGTGGACCTTCCTGTCTGGCTCAAATTACTCCTGGGTTTTAACGGGGTCTCTTCCTGGAGATCAGACCTTATGATCTGCCCTAGATTTCAAGTACGGTCGGATGCCTCCGGCTCCCTGACTTATGGGGGTTTGCTCTGAGGGTAGGTGGACTTACGGCCAATGGCATCACGCATGGCTTGGCACGGATCACCTCCGCGATCTTACCTTCCTTGAGTTTCTTCACAATTTGGGGAGCACTGATGCTATGGGGCGATGAGTGGGCCTACTCAGTGGTCCATTTTTGGTGTGATAATGTGGCAGTGGTGCACATTGTCAACACCCAGACATGCAAATCCCCCAGGGTCATGACGTTAGTTTGTCTATTCTTTTTGAGACGCCTACGCCTAAATGTGCTGTTCAGGGCCAGACATGTTCCAGGTATTAATAACGACATTGCTGCTGCTTTATCCCGCCTGCAGATCCCCCGGTTCCGTGCCTTACTCCGGAAGCAGATGAATTCCACTCGCCACTCCCGGCCGATATTTGGATGTTTGGCAAGGAGAGGTGAACCGGGCATGTCATTGGCACCTCGCACGCGTAAGGCGTATCAACATGCTTTCATGCGATTTGGAATTTTTTGCGAGTAACTACAGTTACCTCAAGTGTGGTCAATATCAGTGGACCAGGTTATACAATGCATGTTTATCTTCGCAGTCAGGGTTTGGCCCGCCGTACTATAGCCTTCAGGCTTTTGGCACTGGCATTTATGGCCAACGTGGGGGGGGTTCAATGACTGCGTGAGTTACTTCCGTATGCGTCGTGTCTTGGAGGGGTGGACACATGAACGTGTCCGCCGCCCGGACAAGCATCACCACAGTTCGCCAGAGTTTCTGACCCACCTTGCACGAGGCTGGCATTACTTATGTTCGGATAGGTGTGAAGTGGCTCTTGGTCACGCAGCTACCACGGTAGCCTTTTTGGAGCGCTCCGCATCAGTGAGTGGGTGCCAGAGTTGGTACCATCTGTGTAAGGCGGATGCGTCTCATAGGGCACTGGAACTCGACGATGTCTCTGTCACACTTGAGTGGGCTCAATTGGGGATACGGTCCTCAAAGGTTGTTCAGCACGGCGTAGGCAGTGGAGTCTGACTGCTACGAAGTTTTATTGGAGACATCTGTCCGGTTGGTGCCCTACATGAATTTTCGGCAGTGCCTGCTGCACGCCCCAGCCTGTTTTACTGCCACCAGGATAGGTCTACCCTTACCAAAGTAAAGTTACTGAGGGTGACCGGTGCTGCGCTTCGCGGTGTGGGGCCCGTTTTGGCACCCATTTATTTAGGATAGGCGTCGCGTTGATCGCGGCTACGCTTGGGGTACTCGGAGGTGGATATATGTGTACGCGTAATTTCTTATATGTACGTCCCCTCACTGCATGAGTACCTAGTTATGTCCTTCACCTGTTCTCCTCTTTTACAGATCCTGTGTGTCTCTGCACACTGGTGGCAGTGGGGCTGGTGGGCCGCAGCTATGTACACTGGGCAGCAGTATATGCTGCGGTGACAGAGAGTGGACCCCGACTTGGGCTGTGTGCATCTGCACGTATGCGATGGTATGGTATGCGCGGCACAAGGGGGCGGGAACTGTGGCCATTCCTGATGTCTGTCAGGGATGCTGGACCGCCCGATGTTCTTAATAGGCACCTCTGCGGCAATGATCTTATACGGATCACTGCTATTCCTAAACTGTTGAGGGGCTGTGACCTGCCGTTTTATATCATGTATGGCTTACACACGGTCGCTATGGTCTAACATCGTGCCGAGACACCAATTTAGAGGAGACATGGATCTCCGTGTTTCGGACTGTTCTGGCAGTCAGTGGACAGGGCTGTTGCTCGGTCCCTTGCTGAGCATGGCTGGGAGACAGCCATTGGACACCTGAGGATAGGCTTACAAAAATTTTGCTGTTAGGCAGGAGAAGGGTCCACCTGTCGGCTGGAGGTATGTACCTCTTTCTGGGTGTGTTGCAAGCAGGCCTGGCGACCGAGCTGACAGTCTGGGGGGGGGGGGCGGTGAGTCATCATGGATGCCTCCCCGTGTGGCGGGTAGCACTGGTAAGGTAAAGATTTATGACCCAGAGGTATCCGGCAGGTTCGCAATTGACTGGCCAACACTTAGACAGGTACAGGTGTAATAGCTTTGACCGCTCAACGACGAACCAGGCAAGGGGTGATGGCAGGAGCTTTTCAGCATGCATCATCCCGTGATTTGATGGATACACGTCATAGGGTGGGGTCAGTAGATAGTTTATTGACTCCGGTCAACAATTTGTTTGTATCAACAAACAAATTGATACAAATGGATACATTGTAGCCAATTGCCATTGGCAATTTTGGGAGGAACCTTACCAGTGTTACTGCGGCCTGCTTGCCTTAAGAATTACAATTGGATGAATACACCAATTGAAAGTTATAATTCGGACTAGGGCATTATTCAATAAAAGTGGCCCAATGCCTTTATCCATATACCGGTGTCTGAGTCTTTCTTTGGGGGGTGCGCCTGCAATGAAAGTGCGGCGCCAAAATGGCCACCGCGCTATTTGCGGGCCCCCCCCCACCCGGACTCAGACATCCGGGTGAGTTAGGGGGCGTGGCCACCCCTCTATAAAAGGGGTGGCCACGAGGCAGCCGAGCTGCCATTTTAGAAAGTGGGAATTTTTGGCCTGAACCCACAATTGGCCCTTGGTTTCTGGCTTTTTTGCCCATCCCACACTGTTGCTAGTGTTTGAGCAAAGGGGTTTCTTTGACTTTGGTCACTTTAGGCGGGTAGCACTGGTAAGGTAAAGATTTATGACCCAGAAGTATCCGGCAGGTTCGCAATTGACTGGCCAACACTTAGACAGGTACAGGTGTAATATCTTTGACCGGTCAACGACGAACCAGGCAAGGGGTGATGGCAGGAGCTTTTCAGCATGCATCACCCCGTGATTTGACGGATACACGTCATAGGGTGGGGTCAGTAGATAGTTTATTGACTCCGGTCAACAATTTGTTTGTATCAACAAACAAATTGATACAAATGGATACATTGTAGCCAATTGCCATTGGCAATTTTGGGAGGAACCTTACCAGTGTTACTGCTGCCTGCTTGCCTTAAGAATTACAATT
This sequence comes from Bradypodion ventrale, assembly GCA_035047345.1. Lineage (NCBI taxonomy): Eukaryota > Metazoa > Chordata > Lepidosauria > Squamata > Chamaeleonidae > Bradypodion > Bradypodion ventrale. The sequence goes on from JAWDJE010000005.1 coordinate 125,809,687, forward strand.
GGATGAACACACCAATTGAACGTTATAATTCAGACTAGGGCATTATTCAAAAAAGTGGCCCAATGCCTTTATCCATATACCGGTGTCTGAGTCTTTCTTTGGGGGGTGCGCCTGCAAAGTCCTACTCCACTCCCTCAAAGTACTGCTTTTGAAGATGGAGGGACATTGCACTCTGAAGATTATTCAAGTCTACATGCCAGCAACAAATAACAAGCAAAGCCAGGTAGAGGCCGATGAAGGAATAGAAGGCTTCTACCATGAAGTAGAGACAGCAATGCGTATTCCATCAATGTACACTGTGGTTCAGGGAGACTTCGATGCATTGTTGGATGGAAGTCATATGACAACGAAATATTTGTTGGAAACTTTGGAATGAGGGAAATAAATGAAAGAGGGTAGCATTTGGTAACATTTGCAGCAAGTAATCGACTACATCAGGGGTTTACAACCTTTTTTTTCTCATTGGGATGGTCCTGCCCCCGACATGCAGCTGTGGGAGCCATTGCTTACCATTTTGATGTCATCAGTGGCGGTGGCGGTGATTGTGACTGTTTTGTCACTGTTTCCATAGCCTCTGCCATTTCTCCTAGCTGAGGCAGGCTGTAGGGGCATGATCGCTCCATTTTCGGGCTTTTCCGTCATTCCTTGGTGGCACTTCTGAAGGAAAAGCATGTCATCCGGGGACTTTCTGGTGTCATGTGGAGCTGACATAACCACCTGCGTCCCCTGCACTGGTAGGGGGCGGCCCTAGTGGTGCCCAGGTGACCACCATGGGCTGCTTTAATGATATGCATGGGCCTTTATTAGGCCCAGGGGCCGTAGGTTGTGAACGCTTGGACTACATATTATGAACACACATTTTCAAAATCAAAAGAAGAGGCAGTAGATGTGAAGTACAACTTCCTTGTTAGGATCAAAATGAGTTAATACAGCATCCGAAGATAGTAGCCTTTTAAGTTCTTGGAATGCTTTCTCCTGGCAATGACCCCAGTGCCAAACAGTATCTTTCTTTTTTTTTTGTTAATAAATTTTTTATTGATTAATTTTCAAAAAACAATACAAACATATATATAATATGACATAACAAAAATACATAAACTTCGTATTTGTACTAATCGTATTTGTACTAATCGTATTTGTACTAATCTTCGTACTAATCTGTTGGAATTTTTTGAGTGTCAACAAGCATGTGGATAAGGGGGATCCAGTTGACATTGTTTATCTGGACTTTCAGAAGGCTTTTGACAAGGTCCCACACCAAAGGCTCTTGAATAAACTTACCAGTCATGGAATAAAGGGACAGGTCTTGTCCTGGATCAGCAACTGGCTAAGGGACAGGAAACAGAGGGTAAGCCTAAATGGACACTTCTCCAAGTGGAGGGAAGTAAAGAGTTGGGTCCCCCAAGGTTCAGTACTGGGACCCCTGCTTTTCAATCTCTTCATAAATGATCTAGAGGTAGGAGTAAAAAAGCAAGGTAGCCAAATTTGCTGACGACACTAAATTATACAGGGTAGTGAAAACTGTGAGAGATTATGAGGAGCTCCAGAGGATCTCTTGACACTGGGGGAAAACAGTGGCAAATGAGCTTCAACATTAGTAAGTGCAGAGTGATGCATGTTGGGGCAAAGAACCCCAATTACATTTATAAACTGATGGGGTCTGAACTCTCTGCGACAAACCAGGAAAGGGACCTTGGTGTCCTGGTGGACAACTCAATGAAGGTGTCAACCCAGTGTGCCTCAGCAGTGAAAAAAGCAAACTCAATGCTAGGGATCATTAGGAAGGGTATAGAAAATAAGTCAGCAAGTGTCATTTTGTCTCTTTATAAATCTATGGTGAGGCCCCATCTGGAATACTGTGTACAGTTCTGGTCGCCATACTTCCAGAAGGATATTATGGAGTTGGAAAAAGTGCAGAGGGGGGCAACCAGAATGATTAGGGGACTGGAATACCTTCCTTACCATCTGAGGCTGTAACGGTTGGGCCTCTTCACTCTTGAACGACGACGTCTAAGAGGTGACCTGATTGAAGTTTATAAAATCATGCATGGTGTGGACAAAGTAGATAAGGAAAAATTGTTTTCCCTATCGCACAACACTAGAACTAGGGGACACTCGATGAAACGTTTGGGTACTAGTTCTCAAACAAATAAGAGAAAGTACTTTTTCACCCAGAGGATTACTTGTCTATGGAACTCCCTGCCAGAAGAAGTGGTGACAGCTGTCAGTCTTGACAGCTTTAAGAAAGGATTAGACAACATGGAGTACAAGGGTATCAATGGGTATAATTATGGATACTTAAGGACAACCTCCGGGTTGGAGAGTTAGGCAGGATATCTCTCAATGCCATTTCCAGGGAATCCTAAGCAGGTGAAGGCATCTGCTTGGGAATACCCTGAAGGAAATGGTGAGCCACTGTGTGAGACAGAATGCTGGACACTGGGCAAACCTTTTAAAATATGTTCTACAAGACATTGAAATATTCTGGGGGCCACATTCACCCCGAATTTTAGTCTAGTTACCTTAAATGCCCCCTTATGCATTACTATGGTCTGGGCTATGGCAGCAGCAGGAGACACAGTTAACAGGGGGTCCTTTGTATAAGCTTAAACCCTTTTTGAACACCTCAGGATGTGCAGCACAAACGTCCCAGATTGGGTCAGAGTCTATTGCGAGAATGCCAGAAAGCCGGATTCCCAGGGGCTTAAACCATTGGGTCCCAATAAGACTGTTAGTGCCCTGCTTAACTACAACCAATGGCAAGTAGGTGTGAATGTTTTTGAAGCTAACCAAGAAATTTCCCACCCCCAGGACCGGAATCTGGCAACCTTGCACATCCGGAAGGGAAGTCTTAAGGGATTTAAGCTTGGGCCGAGAGGCAGGGGTAATCCTCAAAAACTCCCGCTGTGGAATTATGGAAAAGGTAGTACCTGAATCCACCTCCATCTTGAAGGGGATGTCCTGAAGGCTGAGGTCTGTGTAGAAACGCTTGCTGATGATGCCCACTTGGCACGGCTTAGGCTCGGGTGACACTGTCGCGATGGACACATTGTAGTGATGACTCTTCTTGGGCTCAGGCACTGGAGGTTTCAGCTTCCGCTGCTGGCAGACTTTAGCAATATGCCCTCTTCTCCCACAGTTGTGGCATTCTGCAGCGCGAAATGGGCACTTCTAATGGTCATGCCGGGCTCTGCAGCCATCACACTTGTGAAGGAATTTCTTCTCCCGATCATCACGGTGCACTCGGTGCTTTCGTTGGACTGCTCATACTTTACCTTCTACGTAGCTGGACTCTGATGAAGAGGTGGAACCAGGCGATGCTGAGGGGGATGAAGATGAACTTTGCTGAGCTTGCACAGCTGAGTCAGTGGCACTGGTGGTGGAGTGGCGATGCCGGAAAAGCTTGATCCTGAACCGTATGGCCTCAGACGCTACTGCTTCTTCTAGGACAGCTTTGAAGGTTAGCGTCTTTCTGATCATGAGGTGACATTGAGCATCTTCATCCCTCATGCTGGCCAGCAGACAGTCCTGGAATGCTTCTTCAATGTTGTCCCACTTGCACAGGGCAGCAGCAATGTGCAGCGTGGTGGCGTAGTGTGCAATGGATTCACCGGATCGCTGCTCCCTTCTGTGGAAGGCTACCCTGGCCGGGAAGATCGAGACCTCTGGCTGCAGGTGCCTCCTCAGTGCGGACATGATCTCTGTGAGTGGCACCACATCCACATCCCGTGGAAGAATGAGGTGGGTTGCCAGCTCAAGCGTCTCAGATCCGCACTGTGCGAGGAAGCAGGAGCACTTCTGGTCTTCCTCAGTGATCTTCTGTGAGGCAATTGCGTGGCGGAACTGACGTTTGTATTTTGCCCATTTCTCTGGATGAGCTGGGTCGAATGTGCCGATGTTGCTGCCATGTGGAGACGCCATCCCACCTTTGTCGCCAGTTTAGTGTTGAAGGAATGAAGATGAGATGAATGAAGTAGTGAAATTCAGCTCTTTATTAGTGGGGTTTGAACACACTTTGGACAGGGCAAAACTCGGACTTATATACACTATAAACAGTAACAGTAACAACAATAACACAAGCCCATTGGCTAACAGAGTGTGCACACTTTTCGATCCACTTATTTGCATAATAAAAGATACATGAGAAAAGATACATTCCGCTCCTGTCAGATTCTATTTTTTGTGCCACATCAAAATCTCACGAGACTACGCTGTCTGGCGAGATTTCATAGCTGTCAAATAGGAACGCTGTTTGACAGCTAGGAAAGCACGGGAACATGGTGGTTTGAGTCGCCTTGACAGTTACAAGCACAGTTAACATACATAACAGTGGCAGGAGGACATTTTCCACCTTTGTCCCTACCACAGAGCCCCCTGAGCTCCTCCCCTCATCCGGTTGGAGGGGAGTGGGAGCGGTTGTTACCAATGACATGGACCTTAAGATGCCTGAGGATGTTGCAGAGGCTGTTGAGTACCAGGCTCCGTCACTGCCATCTCTTAGGCTCCCTCGGATGTTCAGCCACAATGTTTAATTTTTTTGGAGTTTTATGTAATCATCTTAGTTTGCCTGTAAAATGCTTTGGGTCACCAGTAGGTGAGGAAAGCAGTATAAAAATATACTAAATAAATAATTTTAAAAAAAAATAGTTTAAAAAGCTACTCTGTCTGTACTTTTGGAAGAAACAGATCTGTTTGTAACCAGCATAGATGTGGACGAAGACTATGAAAACTTGGTAAAGAAAATTTTAAAAGCAATCAATCTTTCAAGTGAACCCATCCCTCCAACAAAAGTCAGAAGGATCTGGCAAGGCACAAAACACCTGATGGCAACCACAGTGCAGCAAAGAGCAGAAGGCAAGATGGGTGGAGAAAAGTATAAAGAACTCTGCAAAGAGATCTGTAAAAGCCTGAAAGTGGCAAAAATATGGGCAAACCATATCACCCACCTAAAAGATAACAGACGAACCTATAGGCTACCAGACTGGATTGCAAGGGACCATAAAAATCACTAGGCAGACCCCAAAATGATGGGATGAGCTCATGTAAAGCTGTTTGGCTAGAAATGGAAACAGAAGGCAAAGGATAAAACATTTTGGAGTTTGGTTGATTTGCGCTTAAATAGATATTGTAACTTACATGCGGTGAATAACCTGACTCTCTAAAGGGACCAATGGCTATGGGTAGATGAGCCCCTTTAGGTGGGGTGGTGGTCTCCTCATTGGAGGAAATGCCACTGGAAACCATCATATTGGGCCCAACGGCAAAATGAGCGGAGGAGGAACTCTGATTCCCAAGGGTCATGGAGGCAGAAGAGGCCATGCCAGATGGACTGGCTGTGAAGGTGCAACTTGTTAATATCCTCAAGGCTGCAACAGTCCATTGCAGTCCTGGTGTTAAATCCTGCACATCTCATTTCATAAGTGCCACAGGAGATGGCTCCATGATCAGTGTGTGGGTCACTTCATGGCAAGCTGGGATCCACCTTAAACAAATTTACACCAATGGTACTTTTCCTGCTTCAGGAAAAATGCATCCTTGGATACAAGTTGCAACCACTGGCACCGATATATATCTATGGAGTCTAGATCATTACTGTTCTGTGTAAAAAGTTGAATTCATATCTGATTATCTGGAAGTTTTTGATGTTTGTAGGTCACTCGGAGAAATAAGTCTGCATTGTACTAAATTGTTGTGGGGTTTTGTGCCCCCAACAGGTCAATGCACTGCTTATTAGGCTGGTTTATAACATTTTAAAGACCTTTATAAATGCTATAAATTGGAATGTGTGCCCAGATTGCCTAACTATCTGTTATCCCCATCTCTGCTGTAACAGAGCTCAAAACTTGAGGGAAATATAAAATAAAAGGGGTACCTAGCAGTATGTTGTTGCAGGCGCACCCCCCCCCCCCCAATAACGGACTCAGACAACATTGAAAGTGGATAACAGCATAGGGCCACATTTATTGATTCAATGCCCTAATCCGAATTATAAATTTGTATTGGTAAAACGACCAATCATAATTCTTAAGGCAAGCAGGCCGAAGTAACACTGGTAAGGTACCACCCAAAATTGCCAACGGCAATTGGTTACAATGTATCAATTTGTATCAATTTGTTTGTTGACAACAAACAAATTGTTGACCGTAGTCAATATCTAACTCATGACCCCACCCTCTGACTCGTATCCGTAAAATCACGGGGTGATGCATGCTGGCTAGCTATCGCCATCACCCCGTCGCCTGGTTCGTCGTTGACCGGACAACGTTTAACTAATTTGTTCCTGTCTAGTGTTGTCCAGTCAATTGCGAACCTGCCGGATACCTGTGGGTCATACTGTTTACCTTACCAGTGCTACCCGCCACACGGAGGGGCTTCAAAGAAGGCCTGACGCCCCCCCCAGACCGTCAGCTCGGTCAACAGGCCTGCTCGCCAATCACCCAACAGGAGGTCCATACCTCCTCGCGACAGATGGACCCCATCCCCTGCATACAAGTCATAATTTCATAGGCTAATAGCGGGGTGACGACTGACCCGTCCCCAAGCCTTGTCGGCAAGGAACCGCGCCACCGCCCCGTTGACCGCGGGCCAGGAGGTCAATGCCCCCTCTGTAAGAATGGCGCGGGATCATGTCCGACCAAACCAGGGTTGTGGCAGGCCAGACGTAGTGCAAGTAAGCAAGGTCCCCGCAGATCGCATGCTTGAGCGATAATCCGGTGACCTGACCCAAATCATTGCCCCCAAAGTGTATGATGAGAATGTCAGGCGGGTCAGCACTCCTGCTTGAAAACAGGAAAGGCAGCAGCTCCCGCCACAACATCCCAGGCTTACCATGCCATGTGAGACTGGCGTGTTCACCCAGTCCCAGTCGGGGTCCCCACTCTGTCGCCGCAGCGTAACGCGCTGCCCTGTGCACATAGCTGTGGCCCACCAGCCATACTGTCACCGGTGTAACACGACACCCAGGGTCTGTAAGAAAAATTAAGAAAAAGGAAGGTAAGGTGATCGGATTGGTACTCACGGTGGAAGTGGGCGCACATAAAACTGAAAACATTGCGAGCCCCACCTCCCCATGCTGCGTATGTCAGCCCCGGAGTACCCAAAAGCAGCTGCTGTAGAGGCTGCCCCAATACGAAATGAATGTGTGCCATAACGGGCACCTGGTAGGCCCACCCTGGCGAGGGCTCTGCCTGTCACCTTCCAAAACTGAAATTTAGTAAGGGGAGACCCATCTTGGTGACAGAAAAACGGGCCATGGTGCATGCCACGCAGTGCCAGGAACTCCTGTAGGGCACCAACCGGACAGATGTCTGCCAAAGAACACCGTAACAGTCTTACACCACTGCCTACGCCATGCTGATCTGACGTGGAGGAACGTATCCTCAACTGGGCCCAGTCTTTGGCAACATAGACATCCTCGAGTTCCAGTGCCCTACAACTTGCATCCGCCTTAGACAGCATCACAAGTTCGCTGATGCGGAGCGCTCCAAAAAATGCCACCGTTGTGGCTGCATGAAAAAGGGCTGCCTCATAATGATCAAAACAGAGGCTTGGCCAGCCCCGGGCAACTGGGTAAGAACCCCTGGGGAAATAGGGTGCCGATCGTCCGGGCAACGCCCGCGCTCGCGCACCCACCCCTCCAAAACATGTCTCACACGGAAGTCAGAGGTGCTGTGCACATGACCCCCTACTTTGGCCATAAAAGCCAGCGCCGAGAGCTTGGATGCTATGGTGCGAGGTGCGAGGCCGAGAGCATGCAGGTGGACCATGAACCGCAGAACATGGTCAACCGGGATAGGCCAGGTCTCTGGCAGGTGAAATTGAGCAGCAAATGCCCTGTAAGAATTAAATGCATGTTGATACGCCTTACGCGTGCGTGGCGCTAGTGACAGGCCAATCGCCCGGTTCACCTCTCCTTGCCAATGGTCCATATCACGTCCGGGAGTGGCGAGGGAAATTCCTCCGCATCCGGGGCCAAGGCACGGAACCGGGAGATCTGCAGGCGGGACAAAGCGTCAGCAATATCATTATTAATCCCCGGGACATGCCTGGCTCTGAACAAAACGTTGAGGCGCAGGCAGCGCAGCACGAAATGGCGCACTAGGTCCATAACCCTGGGCGATTTGGAAGTCTGTGCATTAACAATGTGGACCACAGCAGCGTTGTCACACCAGAAATGCACGACCGAGTTGGCCCATTCCTCGCCCCATAGCATCAAAGCCCCTAGTATAGGAAAAAATTCAAGGTATGTGAGATCACGCAGGCGATCAGTGCCTGCCCAGGCCGGTGGCCACCCACCATAGGCCCACTTCCCATTGAAGTACATCCCATAACCCAGGGATCCTTAGGCATCAGACTGGATCTGAAAATTGGGGGATGCCAGGAGGTCAGACCTCCAAAATGAGACCCCATTAAACTCCCTCAGGAACTGTAACCAGACAAACATGTCTGCCCTGATACCCCGGGTAAGTCTAACTCTGTGGTGAGGCCTGGTTAACCCTGCCATGGCGTCGCATAAGCGTCGAGCAAAAGCCCTGCCCGGAGCGACCACCCTGCAAGCGAAATTTAGGTGACCATGTAGCACCTGCAGTTCCCTCAGTGATGCCTTGCGCTTGGCCATCAACTCCGAGATAAGGGCCACTATCCTGGACACCTTATCCTCCGGTAACCTAGAAGCCTGCGCTAACGTGTCAATCTCCACCCCCAGGAATACTAACTTGGTAGATGGGCCCTCGGTCTTTTCGGGCGCTAAAGGGACACCGAGTTCCTCCATTAGCGTCTGAAATGTGTTGAGGAGACGTGTGCACGTGTCCCAGCCCCGTTCACCCCCGAATAAAAAGTCATCCAGGTAATGGGCTACAGACCGGGACCCTGACCTGCGGACGAAAGCCCACTCTAAGAAGGTACTAAAACGCTCAAAGGCCGAGCATGATATGGAACAGCCAAAAGGCATGGCCTTATCAAAATAATATTCGCCCCGAAATTTGAAACCCAGCAACTCAAAGTCACCCAGATGCACCAGCAGGAGGCGAAAGGCCGACTTAATGTCGCACTTGGCCAGCAGGGCACCCGGGCCACACGAGCGCACCATGCGCAGCGCGTGGTCAAAAGACGTATACCTGACTGAACAAAGGTCATCAGGGATAGCATCATTGACCGACCGGCCGGCTGGGTAGGATAAATGATGAATAAGGTGAAACTCGCCTCGAGACTTTTTGGGAACCAAGCCTAGGGGCGACACCTTAAGGTTGGGAAACGGGGGTGAAGGGAAAGGGCCAGCGACCCTGCCCGCATCTAACTCCTTCCTAATACTGGCAGCAGCCACCTCCTCCCTCCCCTTGAGGGACAAAAGATTGGGGGCATCCTGAGGGGACCTATCACCCATGAAAGGGATGCGGAACCCGTACTTAAAGCCTTGAAGGAGGTACTCCCCATCCTCTCCCTTCGGGTACACTGTGAGCCAACGCTCCAACATGTCCACCTTAATTGGGGAGGGGGCCTTTCGGTGAACCAGCTCCATCTGTGGCAGCCTTGCCAGCCCACTGTCCGCCCCTTCCTCTGCCCCGTGTCCCCCCAGGCCTGGGACAGGCGGAGGCTGTGTGGGGGCCCGAACATGTGGGACACTCATGCCTGTATTTGCAATTCTTCTTATTGCAGGAACCATTGGACGAGAAAGCCCAGCACAGCAGGCGGGCTGGAACCCCCTGCCCCGCCACTTGGCGGGTAACCTGTGCTGGGACAGCTCGCTGGACCGCATGTCCGCAATGGTATCTGTCCCCTGGCGCGGGGCGCATGGGTGTCATGTACAGAAGCCAAAGCCTCTGGCACGGCTCGTCCCACCTCATCTCCGGGTGGAGGGGAATCCGCATACGGAATTCCTCGTCATAAGCAAGCCACGAAGGGCCCGGGAAATCAACCATTGCCCTGTATATGTTGTCCAAATATTGGACCATCGGAATAGCCAACTCCGGCCGCGCCCTCAGATACACTGCCATGTAAATTAAATAAGCCGGCAGCCAGTTGGCCCAGGTACGTGGCGGCTTACGACGACGCGCCTGCTCCTTATCCTTCTCATCCTGTCCCTCCCTTTCCTCCTTGGTGGGCTCTCTGTTCAGGAGTGAGAAGATATCTACATACTCCCCCCGCCAAATCTTTTCTTTGGTTGCCTGTGCCAAGTGGTCACCCAGTGGTAAGGAGTACCCCGCAGTTGGTAAGGCCGAAAAAGGCACCACAGGCGCCGGGAAAGGGGCCTGAGCTAACCCAGCCACCCCCAGTACATTCCCCACAGTGTGAGAAAAACTACCCACCCCGGTGCCCTGGGTGGCAGTTACCGTCGCCGAGTGGAGTGCCGGCTGCTGTGCAACCGCACCACCCAAGCGAGGCCAAGGCCATTGAAAAGCTCCCCCCATAGAAGCAATGTGTGTAGGTGTACTGGCTTGGACCGCATACTCACATGCTGCACCCCCGTGGGCCGCCCCCACCGGGGGTTCCGGCCCACTGGGGGCGTCGGAGCTCACGACCGACGTAGAGCTCGTCATTGGGGCCTGACCTGCACTCGTCTGCTGGCTGGGGAGCTGCGGGGCAGTGGCCGAAGCCACGCCACCCGCCTGAGGCAGCTCAACCCTGCCCGCCGCCTGTTGTCCTCCCGCCGACGGCGCCGGAAAAGGGACGCCAAAGGGAGCCCCAGCCTGGCTGGCCCGAGCTAAAGACGCTTCAAGGGCCGCAAGGCGGGCCAGTAAGGCCTGCACGTCGATCTGGGGCCAAGGGCCGGCCGGCCCGCCAAGTCCCGGCGCGGGTACAGGTCCCTGTAACCCAGGACCCGAATAGGGCCATTGCCCAACACCGAAGCCCGGTAGGGTCAGTGCAGGAACCTGCCAAGGTAGGGGACCACACCACCCGCCCAGGCTAGAAGGCCCAGGAGGAAGAGAGGCAGGCCCAACAGGATGGGCAGAGGGAGTAGCGGTGTCCACCGCTCGCGGGGCGCGGGCCGGAGCCCCTGCCGCGCCCGCATTCCGATCCCCCGCGTCCGACCAAGGGGCGATAGACCCCATTCCGCCGGGCCCAGCGGGGGCCTGGACAGGCGGCTGCTGGGGAGGCGCGACCGTGGTCCTCCGACCCGGGTTGCGCCTCCTCACAGCTCGAGCCGCACTCGAAGCTGCCTTCTTCTTCGAAGGCATCTCAACCGCAGGAGAGGGAAGCCGAAAAGAATATTCGCCGCCAAAAGGCTTCCCGCAAGGTAAGGTGCGACGGAGACACAGGGGAAAAACTTCTCCGCTCCGTCGCTTTAGCTAAAATGGCAGCGCGGCTGCCTCGTGGCCACCCCTTTTATAAGGGAGCTGGCCACGCCCTAAACTACCCGGATTCCTCGTCCTGTGGGGGGGGCCGCAAAGAGCGCGGCGGCCATTTTGGCGCCGCGCTTGCATTGTTGGTAGGACTTTAGCAGCAGAACTGTTGAGATCAAAAGGCAAGAGTGACCTTGTTTTTCTGAAGCCTTACCTTATTAAAGGCTTATTTTTCAGGCCTGAATAATGAAAAGGAGCTTTGGGGGAAAATTAGAGGAAAAGAAGAAGCAGAAGCAGGGTAGGAGACAGGCTGAGAAGTGGAAAGTTTTGACCCCTTTGTACATTAGTACTACCTTTATGTTTTTATCCTATACTTAAATGCCATGGTGACAAATGATGCAGAAATAAGAAGACAGATGGGATTATCCCATCCCTCTTCCCCCTTCAGCTCTCTGTTTAGATAACATGCATGTAAAAATGAGTCCTTATGCACTTGCAACAATTCTCAAGGCTTGGCTGTTGTAGAGGTTGAGGAGGGCTGGAAGTCATCTCTTCAAAGGCTGCTGCTCTTGGTTGGTTCTTCAGCCCAAAAGGATTGCCTCAAGGTGCCTTGTGCACACATTTTGAATTGGGATAGTCTCATCTTTGCATGTGAGAATGAAGAAGTACAGTGGAACTCATAAAACAATCACCCCGTACAGCAATGAAATCGCATAACAATTAGGTTTTGGGGGGGAAATGGTGTCCCGCATAACAATTTTCCCAATGGAAAAGATCGTACAACAATTTTTCAATAGGAAAAATGACTTAGCATAAAAATTGTTGTATGATGCATCCCATAGGGAAAATCGCTATATGATGCATGCATCGTATAGCAATTGTTTTGTACAACAACAAGCCCCATGGAACAGATAAAATTGTTGTATGAGGTACCACTGTATTCTCTTTTCCCAGCATACCAGCACAATATTTTGTGTCATTTTTTAACAAGAGAAAGAAAAGGAGAACATTCTCTTTTTTTAATTAATTTTTTAATTAATTTTCAAAGAAAAATAAAAAGTACAGAAAAAAGGAAGTATAAACAAAGTACATACATAACAATTCAATAAAAAAAACACAATTACACTACTACATAAAACATTTCAATAAAATAAAAAACTCTCCTGTATTCAATATAGTGAATATTCTTACTCGTCAAATTTGTTATCTTTATGCCTATTGTTTTTAATATAAAGGAAACTCGTTATTTCTCTATTACAGTACTACATAACCAACAAAAGAAGAAGAATGCATATACATAAACATAAACATTGCCCTAGGGGTTGCAGTTTATCACAAACTTTTCTTATTACTTCCAAAAACTCAGTTTATCTGGTGCTGGCTTGCTGCCTTTACCTTTAGTCAATGTATATTCCACAAATGGTTGCCATATACTCCAAAATTTATTTTCGTTAATTATACCCTTTTCTATATTCAACTCCCATGTTAACTTATCATTCATAGCAATTTTCCACATTTCTTTATACCAATCTTCTATTTTTAATAACACATCATTTTTCCAATTTCTTGTAATTCATTGTCTACCAGTTGCTAATATTATAGATAATAACTCTTTTTTTACTCTTATCTATATTCATGTCATCTATATCTGTCAGCAAGGTGGCACTCAACCCCAGTTTAAGTTTCACACCCATTATTCCTGAAGTTTCTTCCTCAATTTTTACCCAGAAATCTTTAAGCGCATTGCAACTCCACCACATGTGTTCATAAGTACCCAGTGGAGTAAGACAAGGCTGTATTTTATCACCCTGCTTATTCAACTTATATACAGAGCACATAATGCGAAATGCAGGGATGGAGGAATCACAATATGGGATCAAAATTGCTGGGAGAAACATCAACAATTTGAGATATGCAGATGATACCACCCTAATGGCAGAAAGTGAGGAAGACCTAAAGAATCTCTGGATTAGGTTGAAGGAGGAGAGTGCAAAAGCTGGCTTGAGACTCAATATCAAGAAAACCAAGATAATTGCAACAGGCCCTATCAGTTCCTGGAAAACAGATGGGGAAGAAGTAGAAGCAGTGACAGATTTTACTTTCTTAGGATATACGGTCACTGCAGATGGCGACTGCAGCCATGAAATAAAAAGGCGACTGATTCTGGGGAGACAAGCTATGAGAAACCTGGGGAACATAGTGAAAAGTAGAGACATCACCTTGCAAACAAAAATTCGTATAGTCAAAGCAATGGTATTCCCGGTGGTGATATATGGTTGCGAGAGCTGGACTATTAGGAAAGCTGAGCGCAGAAGAATAGACACCTTTGAGATGTGGTGTTGGAGGAGAGTTTTGAGAAGCCCCTGGACAGCGAGGAGAACAAATAGCTCAAACTTAGAAGAAATCAACCCTGACTGCTCTTTAGAAGGTCAAATAGTAAAGATGATGCTGAAGTATTTTGGACATCAAATGAGAAGGGAGAATTCACTGGAGAAGGCCTTGATGCTGGGAAAGGTGGAGGACAAAAGAAGGGGGTGGCCAAAGATGAGATGGCTAGATGGTATTGTAGACATAATGGGCACAGAGCTGGGCAGGTTGAGGAAGATGGTGGAGGACAGAGGTGCCTGGAGGACAATGGCCCATAGGGTCACAAAGGGTTGGAATAGACTGTGTGACTGGACAACAACAACATCAACCCCTGCCCTAGAATGTAATATCCCCCCCTTTTTCCTTCTACTCCTTTTAAAAATCTACCGTTAGAAGAACATGATGGTAATGATTTAGAATAGAATGCTTAAAGAAATAGCTATAATTCTGCTTCTGAATTTGGATGGAGTACCTCAAGCCCAATTTTGGATGGAGTACCTCAAGCCCAATTTTGGATGGAGTACCTCAAGCCCAATTTTGTTTGGCATCTAATGATAATTTTGTGGTAGCAGTAAAGCTCAAGATGGAGTACCTTTTAGGGGGCCCAATCCTCAACCTGTTGCAGTCTTCTAGAATGCCTTGAAAAGCTTTTCCTGTGAAGCTGTGAAGCATGGAATGAGAAACAGAGGGATAGATAGATAGGGGGAATGATGAAGAACTCCTATTGACTGCAACCTTTTATTTCCAAGGATCCAACCACATCATTCATGGGGAAAAGCCTGAGTGTTACTGAACTCCCTGCCAGAAGAAGTGGTGACAGCTGTCAGTCTTGACAGCTTTAAGAAAGGATTAGACAAGTTCATGGAGGACAAGAGTATCAATGGCTATAATTATGGATACTTAAGGACAACATCCGGGTTGGAGAGATAGGCAGGATATCTCTCAATATCATTTCCAGGGAATCCTAAGCAGGTGAAGGCATCTCCTTGGGAATACCCTGAAGGAAATGGTGAGCCACTGTGTGAGACAGAATGCTGGACTGGATGGGCTGTGGCCTGTTCCAGCAAGGCTGTTCTTATGTTCTTATGTACCTTTCCAGCTCCCACTCAGAGGCAGAACAAGAACCACGCAGGTATAAGACCTACCAATCAGAAGGGTAGCTTTTGTGGCTGCTTTGCATATATGTAAATTGTGCTAACAGTGCTAACTATCTTGCACTCAGGGATTACCTAAAGATGGTTTGCTGCTGTTTAATTTTTGCTGATTGTTTTCTTTGAAGATTGCTGTAAGAGTTGTAAATGACTGATATTTTATTTAGTCTGCAAAAAGGAGTGATATTTTATTTAATTTAAGTGTCTGTTTAGTGCCTCTTCTAGTGCATTTTGATTACTTTTGGTGACTCAAAGTAATATTTAATAACTGTTAGTTTTCTTTTTAGAGAGTTCTTATGAAAGAAACAAGAGTTCTTACAGCTACATGGATAATTAACTTGAAGCATGTCTGTCTCTGGGGGAACATCAGATATGTAAATGAGGAATTTAAGATTTAACAAGACATGCTGGGAATCACTAAAAGTTTTATTACATTAAAGTACCAGTATATTAAAAATCGTAAATGATTTTAATTTATTGTTGCAATATCAATATGTTTTGAAATACAAATATGCAACCCCTCCCTTTTGTTATAGAAAGCTTGAAAAATAGACAGATTTGCATTTTGCTAGGGATGGTGTTAAAATTCTAGACTGCTATGGGGAAAGAACCACTACATACACTTGGGAAATATCGTAGATTATGGTATGCTATGATTTCTTCCTATGCAAAAATTCTTTAGATAGAATGATGTTCAAAATTCCGGGGATGGAGGGGAGGATACATATCAGAATGGAAAATTATTCTACTTTAAGTGGGTGAATAATGTCTAATGGGACATGGATATCTAAGCTCAGTTGGCAAACCTTTCACCCTTAACCCACCAGTCAGAATGTGACCAAAGCCAATATTTACCCCCAAATCGCTATCTTCTAATGGCTGCTCAATAACCTTGGATAAAATCAGGTTAGAGAACAGGAAACCTAAACCAAAAAATAAGAGCAGATTTCTTCTAAATCGACAAACCCCTCTCTAACCCATGATAAAGGAAACACTGCAACTGTCAGTAGTGTCATAGCCTTCCATTGTGGGTTTAAAAGTGAGCAAAGATTAAGTGAAGGATGAAGCCACATAACCTTTCCATCCATTCAGAATACATGGAATGCATACAGACCAGTGATTCAGAGCACAAATTACACAGGTACACTTTCAACTAAATTGATTTGATTTTTTCAGTTCACTGCTTTTCCCCCCTGACTGTAACAAGGTGCAGATGTTCTAAAACAGAAGTTAAACACTATATGCCTACTGGCAAATATGTTTGGTCAGATCTGGCGCAAGAATTGCCTTGGCAGAACAAACTCATGTCATTTGATGTGGAGCTAATGTTATGTTCAAAGCAAGAATGTTGCAATGAAGCTATTTGCAGGAATATTGTTCCTCCAGCAATAGGCAATGGTGTGAATCAGTAAAACATCCAAAGAAGTGAGAGTGATAAATATGAGAGAGAGAGAGAGAGAGAGAGAGAGAGAGAGAGAGAGAGAGAGAGAGAGAGAGAGAATTACTGTTAGTGTAGCCTAACTGAACGGTGAAGTCCTTTGCAGGAGCACCCACCCAAATAAAGACTCAAACACTGGTATTGGATTAAAGGCATTGGGCCACTTTTATTGAATAATGCCCTAGTCTGAATTATCACTTTCAATTGGTGTATCATCCAATTGTAATTCTTTAAGGCAAGCAGGCCGCAGTAGCACTGGTAAGGTTCCACCCAAAATGCCAATGGCTATTGGCTACATGTATCAATTTGTATCAATTTGTTTGTTGACACAAACAAATTGTTGACCGAAGTCAATATACTATCTACCTACCCTACCCTTTGAGGTGTATCCGTCCAAATATCAAGGTGATGCAGGCTGTGAAGCACCTAGCATCACCCCTTTCCTGATTCGCCCTTGACCGGCCAATCCTGTTTCCCCTGTACCTATCTACGTGTTGGCCAGTCAATTGCGAACCTGCTGGATACCTATGGGTCATAAATCTTTACCTTACCAGTGCTACCCACCAAAAGTGACCGAAGTCAACTTACCCCGTATCTCAAACACTAGCGACAGTGTGGGATGGGCGAAAAAGCCAAGAACCAAAGTGCCAATTGAAGGTTCAAGCAAAAATTCCCACCCGGCCCCGAAGCGACCAGAAAATTCGCACTGTCCACTATGGAGGTGGTGGAGGGAAAAACTTCTCCGCTCCATCGCTTCTCTTTAAAATGGCAGCGAGGCTGCCTCGTGGCCACCCCTTTTATAGAGGGATGGCCATGCCCCCTGACTAACCCAGATGTCGGAGCCCAGGTGGGGGGGGGCGCAAAGAGCACGGCAGCCATTTTGGTGCCGGACTTGCATTGCAGGTGCACCCACCCAAATAAAGACTCAGACACCGGTATTGGATTAAAGGCATTGGGCCACTTTTATTGCATAATGCCCTAGTCCGAATTATCACTTTCAATTGGTGTATCATCCAATTGTAATTCTTTAAGGCAAGCAGGCCGCAGTAGCACTGGTAAGGTTCCACCCAAAATGCCAATGGCTATTGGCTATATGTATCAATTTGTATCAATTTGTTTGTTGACACAAACAAATTGTTGACCGAAGTCAATATACTATCTACTGACCCCACCCTTTGACGTGTACCCATCCAAATATCAAGGTGATGCAGGCTGTGAAGCTCCTAGCATCACCCCTTTCCTGATTTCTGTTTCTCTTCGTTGTTGGCATCTTTATTAATAAACAGTCACTCCTTCTATATTTGCTGTGTATATGTGTATACGTACACAAACACACAAGTGCATGCAAGTTTTACTTTTCAAAAATGTTAGATATTTAATTACAGAGGCCTTAAGGGCTAAAAAAGAAGTCTTTGTCTATTTTTGGCTGGAGGCGAAGAATCTCATGGGACCTTTCAATTTCCTCATTCAGGTGTTTAATCATATTGAGACAGCACAAATGTATAAGAATGAGGAATTTAGACAATATTCTTTCCATCCTTAAACTGATGTCTTCTATTACTGCCAGTATCTTTGAAAATTGGTAGTTTGGTAGGGATACCCTTTCCTGTTACCTGGCTTGGCAATTTATGGAACTGTATTGCCAGAGTAAAATTGCTAACTATTTCTCTCTCCTTTTATTTTCATATGCTTGTTGAAGCCTTCCTTGTTGAGATTTGTGGATTTTTTCATATGTATATGCACTAGCCCTTTGGCTGTAGATAGACATGAGCACTGAACCCTAGAGTCGGATATGGCTGGCTTTCGAGCAAGGGTGAACTTTACCTATATGCACTAGAAGTTCTACATTTAACATTATTCTTCTTTTGTGGAATCTTCCATAGTGTTAACATTAAAATGAAAATTTTGTGCCTATTTTATGGCTTGATTTCATCTCTCTCTTTCTGGGAATAGAAGGCAAGGTTAAATAACTTGCTTGCAATCAGGTTGGGAAGTCATGAACTGGAAAAATCAGACTCTGGTTCATAAATTGTGTCCTGACTTACTATTATAAGAACATTCTCTGTTTAAAAGATGAATAAGTTAATTTTATATGAACAGCAAATAGATTAAGGAGATCATATCTTGTAAATTAGCATGTATCCTAAATCTAGACAACACTGGAATGCATAGCAACACATTGGTAACAATGGTCCACCTTCTAAAAGTTTGACCAGTTTTGTGTTTCATTAACACAACCCTTGTGGCCTTTTGCTTGCAGTGGTACTTGTAGACATTTTTCTCTGTATATGTGTTTCTCCTCCTCCTCATCTTCTAACAGAGATACGTGTAAATGTCACAAAGAATTTATAAAATACTAGCAAAGGTTGCCCGGCGTTGCCGGGCTGTTTTAAATGGTGTTGGAAAGTTTTTGTTGTTGTTGTTGTTAATGTTTGTAAAGAAGAGGTTGGTCTATAATTGAAATTTTTAAAATTGTTATTTATACACTTTTTTTTGATGGCCTGTTATAAACTGTGATGAGTTTTGTTTGGTGTTTTGGTTTTGTGGATGAAAAAAAGAATAAAGGATGATATACTTTTTCGAAAAACTCTTGGGGCCTTTTGTGTGGGGCTATTGTGTCTTTTTGAATTTTTTTTATTATTGTGGGCAGCAAGTGCTGCTGGTAGGGGTTATCTTGTATTTTGACTGTTTTTTCTCTTGTGGCCTCTGGGTGGAGCTTCTTCCAGTAAGTAGTCTCTTTCTTTATTCATTTCTTTTCCAGTAGTTGTTGTGTGAGGTCATCTGGTGGTGAGTTGGCTGTTTTTTTTTATTTGGGGTGGTGGTGTTTGGATTTTGTGGTGTTTGGTTGGGTGCTGGGTGTGTTTGGAAATGTTTGTTGTTGTTTACTTTTTTGGTGTTATTTTTGTTTGTTTTTGTGTATTTTTGAATGTTTTTGATTGTTTGTTTTTGTGTTTTTGGTGTCCTACGGAGGGGGATCCCCTCTCTGCCGTCTCCCCTGGCTCTGGAAGGTTTTGGGGGACAGACCCCTTTTGTCTCCCCAAACCTTCCAGACTCATGGGACCCAGGAGAGGGGATCGAATCCAGGGATTCCCCTTTAATATCAGTGGGGTGTGTGTGTGATCCCCTTCTCCGCTGGCTTCCTTGGGTTTGGGAGGGTTGGGTTGAGAAAAGGGGTCTGTCTCCCACACCCTTCCGGACCCAGGAGAGCCATCGGAGAGGGGGATTTCCCCCCCAACTCCGTTTTTAAAGAGAAGTAACCGCTTGGTTTCTTCTCTTTAAAATGGGGCGTGTGTGTGTGTGTGTGGGGAAGGGAATCCCCTCTCTGCCAGGTCCCCTGGTGTCAGGAGGGTTGGGGAGACAGGCTCCTTTGGTCCCCCCAAACCTTCCAGACTCATGGGACCCAGGAGAGGGGATCTAATCCAGGCTACCCTCTGATATTAAAAGGGAAATCTCAATTGGGGATTCCCCTTTAATATCGGGGGGTTGTGATCCCCCTCTCCGCTGGCTTCCTTGGGTTTGGGAGGGTTGGGTTGAGAAAAGGGGTCTGTCTCCCCCACCCTTCCGGACCCAGGAGAGCCATCGGAGAGGGGGATTTCACCCCCCCAAAAAATCCGTTTTTAAAGAGAAGTAACCGCTTGGTTTCTTCTCTTTAAAATGGGGCGTGTGTGTGTGGGGGGAAGGGAATCCCCTCTCTGCCAGGTCCCCTGGAGTCAGGAGGGTTGGGGAGACAGACTCCTTTGGTCCCCCCAACCCTCTCAACCCCAGGGGAGCCAGTAGAGAGGGGGAGCACAAGACCCCCTCCCCCACCCAGTGATATTAAAGGGGAAACTCCGATTAGGAGCTTCAGGCGCCGTTTGGGAGGGGGGCTTTGGTTCCCACGGCTTGTTGGACTTGCTCTTCCGGTGTTTTTGTTTTATTTTTTGGACGCCGGCTTCCTCAGCGTTCTGCACACTCATGGCGCGCAGGACGCTGGGGCTTGTAGTTATGGGTTTGTGCTTTGTGTTCGTGCTGCGTTTTTGAAAATGGTTTTCTTTTGATTGGCTGCGGCGCATTTCCGAACGTTCCTTGCGCCGCGCCGTGCGAGAGCCTCTCAGCCTGATTGGCTCTGGCACGGCACGGTGCAAGGAATGTTGGGAAAGGAAGTTGTTTCCCTTTTTTCGCGTTTGTGGGGCTGTTGCCCCACTGCCTGTTTTCTCAATCCTTTGTTGACCTGCGGACCCAGATCGGCCGTTTGCATGAAGGGTGAGTGCAGGCAAGTAGGGCGAGGCATAGCAACCTATAGCCAGTTCCAATGGTTAACACTTGGTTTTATAGGTTAAGAAAGAACAGTTTTAAAAAGGATCTGAAAGAACAAATAAGTAATAAAGGTCTTAGTGCTTTGCTTCCTATTGACAAATGAGATACATTTTTCCATATAACTGTTTTTAGACAACTAGGCTGTCCTTTTACACAACACCTTCGGTGTGTTTGTGGGCTGTAGTTACATTTTTTTGCATGGTGTGTAATTATATTTCATACAGTTTGGGATGGGGGGTGGTACCTTTTGCTTGGTCCCCCACTCCCCTGATACTCTGATCTCTTCATAGCAGGGTTGGGAAAGAAAAATAATTATGATTTTCCTCCTTTATTGTACAGGTACAGGACAAGTAAATGCCAACATCTAATGGAGGAGACTGCAAGGGGGAACCATGCTTCCCTTATGAAGTACAGTTGCACAGTTTCCACTGCTGTTATTAAGAACAAGTATGTGAATCTGCCTTGGGACCTAATCAGGTTCTGCTCATTTGCATATGCTAAAATTGTGCAAGGAGATTTCAGCACATTAAGAGTGTAATCATGTCACTTTAAAATCATTTGGCATTAGTACTTGTTCTGCCATCACTCTGGAAGAGTGCTTGCTAGCGCTGGAGTAGAATACTTTGACAAGATTCTGTATCAAATGAACATCTGCTTAGATTACTGGTCTTTTAATTGTCAGCTTAACTTTGTGTTTAATAAACATGCTTGAAGGTGGCACAGAAATCTCATTGCAGAAGAAACCTTGTTATGTTTCTTGAAAATGCTGCGTTATTGATAAACTGTCAAGGCTCCTACTTGGGAATGACGATAACAATCAAGTTTACAGGAATCATTAAGCAAGCTTTGGAGAGAAGAAGGATGCACTGAAAAGGGTATCCTTGTCAGTCCTTATTAGCAGCTTCCATTTCATTATTACACAAAGCAAGTGAATATGAAGTTCTAGCTGCTTCCTTATTGATAAGCTTTTGACACTTACAGTACAGAATCTACAGTATTTGAATTCTGGAACCATTCCACACAGTATAAATGATTATTTCTGAAATTAGGATGTTGATATTTTTGTTTTTAGCATTTGTGCCATGCTCAAGAAGAACAAGCTAAATGGAACAATTTAAAAAATAAAACAAAGCTGACCTTTAGGATGACAATCCTATTATTTTTTGAAGGAGATCCCAAGTGCTGTAGGGTTTAGCAAGTTTCTCTTTCTCTGCTGATGGAAGCTTGAGTTGCCACATTTTGAGGAACTGCTTTGCTTCCCCAGGCAGGTAGACAAGTCTAAAGACTGGGTAGTAATAATAATTGTGTGCCATAAAGTCAAATTTTGGCTCCTGGTGACTCTTTTTAGGATTTTCTAGGCAGAAGGTACTCAGAAGTGGCTTACTATTTCTTTCTTCTCAGGGTGCCCTGGGGCTTTGCTTCTTGCCCAAGGCCACATAGGTTGGCTCTTATAGGATGCACAGTGGGAAACTGAACAACCATAGGTTGGCTCTTATAGGATGCACAGTGGAAAACTGAACAACCAACACCTGGCTCTATAGCCAGATACCTAACTCACTGTGCTAACCAGCAAGCCCAAAGACTGGATACCCATCTACAAATGTTTATGGCAGGAGTCAGAGTCTGTTGGCTTAGTTCTGTGATTCCCAACCTTTGGTATTTGGACTTCAATTCCCAGAAACCTAAGTCAATTCCCCAAAGGCTTGTTCAGCCAATGTACTGACTTAGGCTTCTGGGAATTGAAGTTCACCTATGGGGTGTGAGCCCCACATTGGGAACCACTGGCTTTTGTTGGTATGTGTATTGCTGGCCCGAGTGCATCCACCACTCTCCAGTTCCCTCCTCTACCTTGCTGGCATGCTGATCTGGATCGCACTAGTGCGATCCTATGCCTAACTCTACAATCATGGAGACAACACAATCTAAAGGTAGAGGAAGACAACAATCTACAATAGACCCTCGATTAACGACAAAGCTTGGTTCCCCAAGTTGTGTCATTATCTGGATTTTGACGTTGTGCGGGTGGAATTTTTCCCACCCATTTTCAGGTCCCTGGGGTAAACCCCTTTGTCTGCTGCAGGTTTTTGCTTGTAGCAGCATTGAAAAAGGTCCGGTGGGGTTGGAAACAGCTTGGATCACCTCCCCCAAGCCTCCCAGAGGTGGCAGGGGTGGTGGGGACCCAAAAATGGGTGGAAAAATCCTGTCACAATGGGATTTTTTTTGCCCATTTTTGGGTCTCCGCCACCCCTGCCACCTCTGGGAGGCTCGGGGGAGGCGATACAAGCTGTTTCCGACACCCATGGAACTTTTCCAATGCTGCCACAAGCAGAAACCCTGGGGTAAACCCCTTCGTCTGCTGCAGGTTTTTAGTCCGGTGGGGTCAGAAACAGCTTGGATCGCCTCCCCCGAACCTCCCAGAAGAAGCAGGGGTGGTGGGGACCTGAAAATGGGCAAAAAAAAATTTCACCCATTTCCGGGTCTCCACCACCTGCCACCTCTGGGGAGGCGATCCGCGCCTCTGCCCACCCCTATGATGCAATCTCCTACCTTTCGAAGCTAGAAAATCACCATCTGAGGTCCCTGTTTCCGGCTCTCTGCCTCTCCAGCAGTGTGTAGGATGCTTGGAGGACCTTGTCTGCACTATTCCCACCTTCTTAAGTGCTCCCTGTGCCGCACAACAGCTAATAATAGTTGTGGCCGCCATTTTGAAAAACAAAAAAACCCAAACAAAAAGGTGGTCGCAACTATTATCAGCTGTTGCGCGGCACAGGGAGCACCTAGGAAGGCGGGAATACTGCAGAATAGGTCCTCCAAGCCTTCCACACACTGCTGGGGAGACAGGGAACTGGAAACAGGGACACACACACACACACACCCCTGATGGTGATTTTCCAGCTTGGAAGGTAGGAGATGAAACACAGCCCTTTGGGTAACTATGCTACATCATTAACCAAGAGATTGCTTTGACGCAAAAAATGTGTCATTAGTTAAAAACAACATTAATCAAACATGTCATTAGGTGGGGGGGTTGGGGTTGGATTCCACTGTATTCCAGTATCCAGCGAAGGGGAAAATGAGAACATCTTGGTTGGAAAGCATACTCTTCAGCAGCCACACACATGCAACTTTCAAACTATCAAGCTGCTAATTGACCAGCTACAACTTTCAAACTATCAAGCTGCTAATTGACCAAGTGTGCAACTTGGGGGTCCTCCTGGACTCATGGCTTCTGCTCCAGGAGCATGTTATGGCCATGGCCAGGAGGGCCTTCGGGCAAGTGTGTGTTATTAATCAATTGCACTGGCTGCCTATATGTCTCCAGGTGCAATTCAAGGTGCTGGTTGTCACCTTTAAAGCCCTTCATGGTAGCGGACCAGGATATCTCAGGGACCACATCATCCCTAGGACATCGACCCATCCCACAAGAGAAAACCAAGAGGACACCCTTCAGATACCATCTTTTGGGGAGGCTAACCTCTCCAGCACAAGGAAAAGGGCCTTCAAGGTCATAGCCCCCACACTATGGAACCTCCTCCCAGTAGAACTATTCCTCCAGGCCCAGTAGCTACCATTTAGGAAAGAACTGAAGACGTGGTTGGCAAAATGGGTCTGGGGGCCGGATTTTTCAACAAGCTCCCCTTTCTGGCTTGTCTGAGGCTCCCCCTCCTGTAATTAATTTTTAATGTTAAGGTTATGCAGATTTTATATTTGTTTTTAGACAGTAAATGGCACAGCAGTGGGTAATATTGCTATGTTTTTAAGGTTTTTTAGAATTGTTTTATATTGGTTTTAACCAGAGTCTATTGGATAGTCTATTGCACAAGTCCTGGCAGGAATGGCACAAAGCCAGAGGAAAAGATCCCTGCTCTGTTGCTTGGCCTGTTGCTGTGACATCCTGAGGAGTTTTTTTATTATGGCGCAGACACATTAACTGCCCTAAGCATTGATCTTTCAACATGGAAAGTTTAGGTACTGTAGGAAGCTGCAGAGACAAAAGCATCCCTTGTTCTCAGCTCCATATGGTCTGACTATCAGTGATGGGCTCTATATTCAGGACTGTGATCAGTGATCTAACACTATAGCATTTATCCCCCCTCCCTCCCCATCTGTTTCTAACCATAAGCAGGCCGCTTATGTTTGAAAACTGCATTAAAAGTATCTCAACATGAGGTTTAATCATGGAACTCATGTTATTTTGACAGTCGATCAATGTTCATGTGATGATTCAATTATAATTCCTGGAACTGGTTGAAACCACATTGAAATTCTGCAGGTACTTAGTCCACATAGGCCTAATTATTCTTATTTGTATATCTTGGCAAGTGACAAGGCAATTCTTTCAAAATAGTGTAACTTCTGATTATACTGTGCTGACAAGTTAATAGGTTCTTTTTTTAACTGCTCCAGCCATGTCTTCCAAGACGTCATCTCCTTCCCCCTTAATTGCAGTTATGTGGCAAGATCAGATTTCAGTTTCTCATCCCTCAATCACGAATTATTTCATTTTCAGACAACAGGACTTTATTCCATGTTCTCTCCTGCCCCATTCTGCTCATTCAACTATCTCTTTTCTTACCCCTCACCTTTGTCTTGTTCTGGTTTTGTTTCTATGGCCCATGCACTGTTCTTCACATTTTCAGTTCAATTTTTTGTCAATATTAAGGCAGGTGGTCTACAAGAAGTTCAGTAAAGTGTCTGCATTAATCCAATGGAAGCAAAGTGGCAAAAATAAATACATAAAAATAATACAAAGCAGTTCAAAAATCCCTACCCCAGATGAAACTTAAGCCTTGCATTTAACCTTTGGGATTGCTCATTCGGAAGAATCTTTCTCCCAGGCTGAGTGTGATGGAGAGATTGGCTAGTTAAGAGTTGTGATAAACACTTCTTCTCTCTTCTCTCAATGCCAAGATTCCCTCTATGAAATATCCTGGCATTGGCACAAGAATAACCCTCTCTGGTTCTCTTCCACTCCTTCATCTGTTTTTGTGCACAACAATGGACAAAACATTGTGCTGGAAAGATGCCTATGTACTGCTGTGGAACTTTTTATTTATTTAGTTTATTTATTTATTTAGTTAGTTAGTTTTCTTTTCTTCGTCAGTTTTGTAAGGACTTATCTTTGGATACCTATCAATGCCTGCCAGGTGAATCAGATAGTGCCTGAGAATGAGCCAATAGAGGCCATTAGTAGTCCATTTCAGAGGAAATATCAATACATTGCAATGTGATGGTCAGGGGTGCCTTGTCAGAGAATACCAGAAAGTAAATAAAATAAAAAGACATGAAACTGTGGCTCCTTAAAGACTAACTGCTGTATTTTAATGTCAGCTTTCGTGGATCAAGTCCACTTTGTCAGACATAAGAGTGAGACTTCACTCTTGTCAGAGTTGTCAGAGAAGGCACTAATTCTCCCTCTCTTTCTTGTTTGTCATTTTAACAAGGGCATGTTATGAGTACATAACACAATGAACAAAACAAAACTAAACCACTCATGCATTGAATTAGTTTTAATTATGTTTTATCTGTGATTGTGAACCGCCTTTAGTCTGCCTAGGCCAAGTTGGCGGTGTAGAAATCGAACAATTAAATTAAATTAAATGATGTTTTTTAAAATTTCCCTCCTTTATTAGCAGTACAATGTACTCTACACATTCTTTTTCTGCTGGCCTGTACAGAAAAGGGAAAGGGGCCCTTCCTTACTCCATTGTTGTGAATAGGATGGGAAATGTGGACTTTCAATTCATAATCCAGGCTGAGTCCAGGTGCAGATTTTAAGAAAAGTTGAACACAAAACAAAA
Organism: Bradypodion ventrale; assembly: GCA_035047345.1. Lineage (NCBI taxonomy): Eukaryota > Metazoa > Chordata > Lepidosauria > Squamata > Chamaeleonidae > Bradypodion > Bradypodion ventrale. Next base: position 125,836,019 of record JAWDJE010000005.1, read on the forward strand.
TGACAGGCATGTTGGCATTCTGCATGATTTTCCTGATGCCAAGCACACAGAAAATACATTCCACAATTATGGGAACTTGTGCAAGAAAAAGTGGATATTCTGTGCATGCTTATCACAGTGCATTGAAACCAAGTGGAATTTGTGAAAATTCCTGTGAGAATTTTTTTCAAAAATCCCTTGTCAGGTAGTCTTGCTCTGATAAGATTTTTTCCACATCATTTATATACAAAGAGTGAGAGCTATTAAGATTCTTAGTCAAAAACACTAGTTAAAAATAATTTCGAGCACATGTGAAGGGGGGGGGACTCAGATACCAAGTTCAACCAGCATATTTATCTTTGCATTATCTCTTGTTACTTTGTCACTTGAATTATGTGTTATTTCACATTGTTTCATGAATTTCCTCTGCTTATTTTCCAGTGCCACCATGAGGTAAACTTGTGCCCATAGCAGTACATGGTACAATTGTCCCAGGCGTCAAAGTTATGGGATCAGCATGCAGCTGATCTATATACCGTATTTGCTGGCATATAAGATACACTTCCCCCCTTAAAATACACCAGAAAAATGGAGTGTGTCTCATACTCCAATGTGTCTTATACACCAGAAAATACAGTATAGTAATACCTCATACTACGTCCGTTTCATACAACGTCGGATCCATACAACGTTGTCCAATTCTTGGAAAAAAGGTGCCTCATACAATGTCACCAGACGTTGTATGAGGCATTAGGTTTTTTGCAGTTTGTTGTTGTTGTTCAGTCACACAGTCAATTCCGACCCTTTGCGACCCTATAGAACATCGTCCTCCAGGGATCTCTGTCCTCCGGGATGCTGGAGGAGCAGCCGACAAGCCTCGCCATGACTCTCCCGGGCCCCCACCATTGGTCCCGGGGTGGGAGTCAGCTGTGGCCACTGCCCCTGCCTCCCTCCGGGCCTGCCTCACCTCGCCTCCACCGACGCTGGGGCTTGGAGGCCCCGTGGAGCTCGACCGGCAGCTGGCCAAGGAGGCAGGGAAGAAAGAACTCACCAGAAAGGCGAGCCCCAAGTGCGGCGAGTTCTTTCTTTCCCCGCCTCCTCTGGCTGGCTGCCGGTCGAACTCCGTGTGGCCTCCCAGCCCCGGCGTCGGTGGGGTCCATTGAAGGCAGGGAGCCATGGAGAGGCAAGCCCCAAGTGTGGTGAGTTATTTCTTTCCCCGCCTCCAACGGACCCCACCGACGCCGGGGCTGGGAGTCCGCATGGAGCTTGACCGGCAGTGGCAGGGAAAGAAAGAACTAGCCACACTTGGGGCTCACCTTTCCGGCGAGTTCTTTCTTCCCTGCCTCCTCCGGCTGACTGCCGGTCGAGCTCCGTGCAGCCTCCCAGCTCCAGCGTTGGTGGGGTCTGTTGGAGGTGGGGACCCACTTTTGGGGCCACGGAGAGGCGAGCCCCAAGTGCAGCGAGTTCTTTCTTTCCATGCCTCCAATGGTCCCTACCGACACCGGGGCTGGGACCCACCCCCCAGTGATATGTTTTTAAAAGTTGCACATTTCTGGAAACAAAACCAGTGACAAAAGCTGCCTTGGTGCACTAATTATTAAAAACAAGAATTCAGTGGATTGTTTGCATTTTTGTGAACAATCAGTTAGTGGTTTTTAAAAGAAATTTGCTGTGTATGCGTACTTAGCTTCACAGACGGAAAAGGAGTTGTAGCAATTTTGCTCAGTTGTGCAACTGAGGGAAAAAACATCTGTTTTGGTACTCTTGTACCAGATGGGAGAATTCACATGGGCAGAAATCACATGGGAGAGCTTCAAAATTCCTCACAAAGCTGACTTACTGACAGGACTTGGAAATTCCTTGATAATCTGTCTTGTCAAGTTGAGACAGCCTGTCTTGAGGAGAAATGAAAAGAGAATGTGTGTTCTTCACATCCCTCAGTAAAATGTACCTGTGCCCTGATATGATTGGATCACTTCACCCATACTAATGATAGTCACCGATGTTGAAATTAGGCTTGGAACTACATAGCACAATGGCTACATTTTATTACATATTTTTGGAAGGAGCAACTTGAGAACAGGCTGTCTTTGCAGAAACTATTCTTATTACAGTGCATATATCTGTAAATGAGTACAAATGACCTGACAAAATTTTCCATCCTATTTGGATAGCAGAGAAATTGGGTTAGGTGGGATTTTTCTGAGGGGAACAAGCATTTTCCCAACAAAAATTCTTCACAAAGCTGCCCTGCCACGTCTTTTCTGGGCCTGTGCCTCTGGCCTGGGATGGGAGACTTGGCACAGCTGACAGGACCGGTGTCGCCCTCTCTTGCCCTGCCTGGCCAGAGATTTAAAAGGACGCTGGAGCCACTGCCGAGGAGCCCCACTGCATCTCTCCCGTGCCACCAGCCTGGGATGGGAGACTCGGCACAGCTGAGAGGACCGGCGTCACCCTCTCTGGCCCCACCCGGCCAGAGAGTTATAAGGACACTGGAGCTGCTGCTGCTGCTGAGGAGCCCCGCTGCATCTCTCCCGGGCTCGCACCTTTGAGGCTTCACTGTCTTTCTACTCCGCAAGGACGTTGAGCCCGGGCTCCGCAAGGACATTGAGCATGGGCTCCGCAAGGACGCTGAGTGACAAAGGATTATTATTTGTTATTGTTGGTAGGCTATCATTGTATTCTTATATGCTTTGGAATTTTGTACATTGTGTTTTGTATATCTTGATACTGTGTTGGATTTTCTTTTTCTATTGTAAACCACCCTGAGTGGTGCTTGCACCAGGAGGGCGGGGTATAAATAAAATCTCTAATCTAATCTAATCTAACAATTTCTCAAAGTTGTCGTTCATGTGGTAATAGCACATGATTGTTCTTCTTTTCCCACTGCCACACCAAGTGACAAGAGCTGTGTTGGCATCCACAGACACTGCAAATTCCTAGAAGTTCCCAGTTTTAAAAATCTGGTATTCAGGGGTAGGGTTTTGTTGTTAAATGATATATCATGGGATTGTGTGTATGTATGTGTGTGTGTGTGATATTTACATTTGATGGCTTGTCTCTTATACTGAAGTGAGTATTGGGAACTCATATGCAGAACTGTACTATTGGAACGTATGCCATTTTTAACATTGACAGATAGCAGAAATGGATAAATTCTCCCGAACTCAGCTAACCGATTGATCCAAGGTTTCTCAGAAAAATATATAAATGAAATAATTTTTTCAGAGTTTAAGTATTTTTCAGACAACAACTCCCAAAATTGCCAAGCCAGCATTGACCTCTGGTCAATTTTGGGGACTAGTCCAGGAATCAAGCTTGTGTCTTCTGTCTCAGAATGTTTATTTCCCCTTGTAGACTGAAATTATTCAGTGTGATTCACTGGTATTCAATGGGATAATTAGGAGGGTCAAGAAATAACAGCTTAATGGGGAAGCCTGTGCCCCATGTGATCCCTAGGGGAATTGCCCCCCCCCCCCAGCTTGATGTTTTCCCTGCATTATCTTAAATTTCTCATACACTACAACCATGCACATTTTGTTTAATAGGTGAAAACTACTGCACTATTTCCAGCAAAAATAATAATTCTTATGTAGCTGAGATTTTAACCTTCATCAGAAAAGATTTTAGAAGTTTATGAAGCTTGTGTCACCACTGAGGTGGGCTTTAATGTGTCTCCAAGTTTTTCCCCTCAGTCTGGTTTAGGAGAACTATCGTGACATGTCTCGGTTATAACCAGGGGTGTGCTGGGCACCTTGGGAAGGCGGTGGACAGGAAGTGATGGGGCACCTATGGGGGTGGGGGAGGTGGGGAGAAATCCCATACATTCCCATTATTTCTGCCTGCCTCTGGGAGGGGGCACCAGTCACTGGGGCACACCGGGATGAGTCCCTGTATCCCTATGGACCAGCACACCACTGGTTATAACTGTGATCCACTGCAGCCTGAGAACACAATGAGAGTTATTAGAGAACACATCCTTGGAAAGATTATCACCTCTGTGTGTTTCAACAGGCCTCTGCAATGTATGGTCCTACTCAATGGATGAGACACTTTGTAAACATATTACTTCATTATGGGAGAACATTCAAATTGGAGCTTAAAATGTTTATCTCCCCAGATTAAAGCTTCCAAAATCCCATGGCCAGTGGAGTTGCTGAATGGGGGATTTTGGGAGTTATAGCCGAAAAACTATCTTTTCCAAGATGATGATGGTAATAATAATAAGTAGTAGTAGTAGTTGTTGTCGTCATTGTCGTCGTCAGTGGTGCCATTGATAACACAAATACCTGGGCAGTGCCTGTTATATGATATTCATTTGGAATAATTGATTGGACTCAAATGGAATTAGACAACCTTGAACAAAAAACAAGGAAGCTAATGACTATGCATCTTGCCCTGCTCCCAAAAAGTGATGTTGATCGTTTGTACTTACCAAGAGCTGAGGGTGGCAGAGGACTCCTACAGATGAAACTGACAACAGAGGAAGAAAAGCATAGCATGAATGACTACATGAAAAAAAGTGAAGAGCCTATGCTACAGGAAGTGAACAAAGGAGGACTTTTGAAAACAGTGAAGAAGAAAGCTGAATACAGAAAGGAAAGGATAGAAAGTCGAGCTGCAAACTGGAAAAACAAGCCTTTGTATGGTCAATATTTGAAAAATATAGAAGGCAAGGCTGACCCAAAGTTGACATGGGGATGGTTAAGAGCAGGAGTTTTGAAGAAGGAAATGGGATGATTAATCTTGGAAGCTCAGGAAGCTAGCTCCACTCACCCGGCGGCCAGCCGGACCAACTGCCCGCAGCTGCGAGGACTGTGGCGGGCTTCAAAACACCACCGCCGACGCCAGAGGAGAGCCAGCTCCACTCGCCCAGCAGCTGGCCGGACCAACTGCCCGCAGCTGCGAGGACCGGGGTGGGCTTCAAAACTCCACCACCGACACCGAAGGAGAGCCAGGTCCACTCGCCCGGCAGCCGGCCGGACCAACTGCCCACAGCTGTGAGGACTGTGCGGGCTTCAAAAGCCCCCCCCCCCAATCACTGCAGGTGTTCCAGGACCAGCCCCCTCCTGGCCCCGGACTCTCTTCTTGGCCAGTTGGGCCTTGAGGGGAGATGGAGAACAGCTTTGCGGGGCGAATAATTGTGGGTGAACCCGAGGCCCCGCACTCCTTCCCCTCAGCTTGACCGGATGACGGGGAATTGGGAGCACTGGAGCCCGGGCTCTACAAAGACGTTGAGCTTTGGAAGCTCCGTAAGCCCCAGATCAGTAGGGATTGTGGGGATGTGAGGGATGGGGATTTGTGTCATTTAGGGTCACTATATATTTACTGTATATCTAGTGCCATTGTATATTTATTGTAATTGTATTTATTGGTTTTTTCTGGATTTCTTGGACTTTTGGCATTCTATTATGCATTTACTTATTTTGTATATTGGTGTGGATTGTATTGTATTTTGCTCATGTACACCTCTTTGAGTCACCCATGTGGGTAAAAAAGCGGTATATAAATTAAACTTCAAATCAAATCAAACAAGTTTTTCCAACAAATTTCATGAAGACAAAAATACAGCACATATCCAACAATAGCAAATGCCGGCTTTGTAATGGAAAGGATGAAAAAGTAGATCATCTGCTCAGCGGATGCAGCAATATTTCACTGACTGATTATTTGCAATGCCATAACAGGGTTTCAAAAATTATTCTTTGGAAACTTTGCCAGAAGTTTGGGTTTGAATGCAGTAAAAATCATTGGGAACACTAAGTAGAGAAAGTTCTAGAAAATGAGAGTCAAGATTCTGTTGGACTTTGAAATTCAAACAGATAGGCATCTGCCTCACAACACACCTGATATAACTGTTGTGGAAAAGAAGAAGGTTTTGTTTATTGACATTGCTATACCAGGAAATGCACGAATGGAAGACAAACAACTGGGGGGGGGGGGCGGTCACAAAATATTGTGATTTGCAAATTGAAGTTGAGCATCCTTGGAGGAAGAAATCTGTCGTATCCATAGTGATCAGACCACTTGGAGCAATATCAAAAGGTCTCCCTAGATATTTGGAAATTTTGGACTTATTGGACTTTGTATATATATTCATACGTTACCTTAACAGTTCTTAGGTTCTTGGTTAGGCATTGAACTGTTAATTTTATTCCAGTCTTCAACTGTGAACCAAATGGTTGATTTGTAACTACTACTACTACTACTACTACTACTACTACTACTACTACTACTACTACTACTACTACTGATGATGATGATGATGATGATGATGATACTGATACTACTACTACTACTACTACTACTACTACTACTACTACTACTACTACTACTACTACTACTACTACTACTACTACTAGTAGTAGTAGTAGTAGTAGTAGTAGTAGTAGTAGTAGTTGTTGTTGTTGTAGTTGTAGTTGTAGTTGTAGTTGTAGTAGTAGTTGTTGTTAGGGGCTGAGGTGGCTCAGTGGTTAAGAAGCTCACCTTGTTAGCTGGAAGGCTATCAAGTTGGCAGTTTGACACCCAGGTAGTGTATGACGGATTGAGCGCCCATCTCTGTCCCAGCTCTTTGGGACATGAAAGAAGCCTCATTTGGGCATTCCCTGAGTGCAGTTTCTTCCGCAAAAATCCTTTCAACCCAGAATAATTTTTGACATGAAATTATTATTATTATTATTATTATTATTATTATTATTATTATTATTATTATTATTATTATTATTATTATTATTATTATTATTAAGTTAAGAAGAGAATTTGTTGCCACACGTCTTTATAGTAAAGTATTGGCTAGAATGGTATGACATTTCCAACCCACAAAGTACTCTAATTTCCGCAAAGGTCCTTTGTTTTGTGTGTGTGCATGGTTTGGACAAGAAGATTGAATTTATTTGTTATTTTATGAAGCATTTTTAAGTGTAGAGAAAAGTGCTACTTGTTTGCACATGCTGGTTTTGTGGCATTTTTAAATGATTTCATGCTTTGCTGATGGAAAATTAGACCCTTGTGTATTATAAAAGAAGGGAAGATGGCTATAGAAATCAGGATGCTATTGCCTCAGGACATTCTGTTGACAGCTAGAAATATATACAGACAAAGCAATGTCACAGGATGCTAATGCGAACCATACAAGTTGATGAGTTCTGCAAATCCCTGTAAAAAGCAAAACCAAAAACCTTTTGTTTTGTTGGGTGTTCCACTCCTCAACTTTTAAAATTACCAACTATTAACAGTTATCTGTGAAGATTTGTTAAAGAACCATTATTAATGTTTTTATATGTCCTCCTTGCTCATGTACTGCTTTTTATGCTAGCATCTCTATATAAAAACAATAAGCGACAGAATCCTCTTCAAAAGTCAAATCTTCATAGCTTATTTCAGGCCAAATTCTTACTTGCCTAACAGAATTTATGGAAAGTAATAGGAATCATAACAGTGAGAATTGTAGTGTGCTCTGTATTAATAATTGTAAAGTGTAGGAACAGCAAAACAAGAGAGAGGTGTTAAGTCTGAGAAGTATTATAGAAAATACATGATCCAAAACATAGATTCATCATCTCATAAGGACTTTATACACTTTTGGGATAGTAAGTCTTACTTGAACTCAGTGTTACTGAGCAGCCAAATATCACTGACTATTTTTAACATTAGTGATAGATAATACCCGTTTGAGGACCTTCAATATTATTTCATAGTTCCTTCCCCATCAGTGAAATATAGAGGTAAGAAACATTTCATATTTTGGTCAAAGGCTTGGGCCACAACTTTATTTAAATTTTTAAACCTTAAGCAATGGTGGTGGGGGCGGGGCTAGTAGTGCTTTATCTGGTACCTGAGCAGGGTAAGCTATTCTGTCCCTCTCCGGGTAGGACGGATGAATCCTTCTTCTTGTGATAATCCTTATCAGCTACTGCCCAGGCAGGTTACTAGTCAGGGAGACAACTATGAGACCATTTCCAACTCTGTTCACATGAATGAATGTTGGACATCTCCCAAAGTTGTCTCGTGGTGTGTCCTGCATTAATTTAATTTAATTTAATTTTTGGATTTATGTGCCGCCCACTCAGGCAAGCCCAACTCAGGGCAGCATTACAACAATATAAAAAACACAAGCATGAAAATATAAAAACAATTAAAATCAAATAGAGACCACCCACATAAAAAGAAACCCAACCACCCACCCCATTTCTAAAAAAGGGGAGGGAGATGGGGATCTTGCTTAATGGACAAGCCAGCAGGCAGGGTCCATGCTACCATCAGGTCCCCATACCTGCCCTGCCAGCCAGGTTTTAAGACCCTTCCTAAAGGGCAGCAGCTCCATCTCCAGTCCCAGCTCTGCTGGCAGGAGGTTCCAAAGGGCTGGTGCGGACACGGAGAAGGCCCTCCTCCTTGTGCTAGAGAGACGGGCCCCTCTTGCTGATGGTACCATTAGAGAGCCCCTGTGGTCTGCTCTAGTTGGACGGACAGACACTCTTAGGGCACTAATCATCTGGCACATTAAATGTGCCAGGTGATTAGTGCCACCGATACTTTCAATCATAAGATTCTGCTCCATAAAATAAATAAGTTTAACAAAGATAACAAGCTTGCTAGGGTCATTTGCAGCTTCCTTTAGAACCGGAGATTCTATGTGAGAATGAATGGAAAAAATAGCAGATAGAGGTTTCAGAAAATTGGACTGCCCAAAGGAAGTGAAAGAAGCATTGACTGAACACCAAAGCAAAAGTTAGTACAAGGAACAATATCATCAGGAAACTCACAAACTATAATTGGGGAACTCAACCATCTATGCTGCGTTCATCACCTTGGCCCTGAACATCTCCACAGCAGAGTATGCTGCTCCAGTATGGAGTACATCCACACATGCAAAAGAAGTTGACATCACTGTTAATGAAGCCATGCATATAGTGACTGAATGCCTCAAACCTACACATGTTGAGAAAATATACCCTCTTGTTTGTATCACTCCACCTAAGATCAGGAGAAAAGTAGCTGCAGATGCTGAGAGAACTAAACAAGAAAATGACTCTCAACATCCTCTGAAGAGATATGAGCCTCCAGTCTGCCGGCTGAGATCCTGGAAGAGCTTTTTGGCAAGAACAAACATTCTTGAAGGGTATACAAGAACAAAACCAAATTAGATGATGGAAGAAGAAGCTCACTGGAAATGGAACAACACTAAAGGAGGCTATAGCTGAGGAACTCAACCTCCTCAACCTCCTCCACGACCCTGAATAAACTGAGTGTTGGAGTCTTTAAATGCAAGACTAACATGCTCAAGTATGGGCTGTTGGCAGACAGCAACAAGTTGTGTGAATGTGGAGAAATTCAGAATCCAGCTCATTTACTAGTCTGCCAATTACTGCCAGAAACATGCATAGATGAGGACTTAGGTTTGGCCAATGACAAAGCCATGAAAGTGGCTTCATTTTGGCAGTCCAGGGTTTGATTGGGACACAAAAGAAGAAGAAGAAGAAGTACAGTACCACCATTAACCCCATCCACATGGCCCTACCAGATTCATCATGTAATCAAGACTTTATGCATTATTTGGAAAATAAGTCTTACTTGAACTTTGTGTTACCGAGCAGCCAAATATAGGATATTCACTAGTTCTGACTATTTTTAACATTAGTGATTGATAATAGCATTTTGAAGACCTTCAATATAATTTCATAGTTAATTAATTCATTTATTTAGAATATTTATACACTTTTTAAAAGAGGTCAGCTGCACAGGAGTTTATCCTGCTCTGTGGCCCCTTGCTGGAACCTCTGGGATAATTGTAAAAAAAGTCAGCTATGCAATATTCTTGTTAGAGCTCTCCAACTTATCACTAACGAGAACCATCCCAGATTGATCTAGGTTTGGAGCCTACTGTTTATCTAAAACAATTAAGAATTGTTTGAACTAAAACAAACACTAGTGTCAATTTGTTACTGTTGGGAGTGGCTTAATAACTGAGCCATTTCCAGATATGGACAAATTAATCACTTCCCCTTCTCAGTGGAGGACAGGGGAAGTGAAAATTGTTTTCCTGTTATGACTATCACTGGGCTAGTATATTAGTTATTAAAATTATATATATATTTACATGAACATTAGTAAATGAACATTAGTAAAGGTAAAGGTAAAGATTTCCCTTGCTCGAAAGCTAGTCATATCCGACTCTAGGGTTCAGTGCTCATCTCTGTTTCAAAGCCAAAAAGCCAGCGTTGTCTGCTTCTGCAGACGTTTCTGTGGTCATGTGGCAGGCATGACTAGACACCGGAGAGCACGGAACGCTGTTACCTTCCCACCGAAGTGATCCCTATTTATCTAATTGCAATTTGTTGCTTTCGAACTGCTAGGTTGGCAGGAGCTGGGACAGACGCTGGGAGCTCATTCTGTCCTGCAGCAGTCGGGAATTGAACTGCTGACCTTCCGCCTCCCAGTCAGCATCTTAGCCACTTGAGCCATTAATATAATTTTAAAAACCAGTTGAAAACATTTAAAAATAATACCACACACCATTAATTGACTCTCCTACCTCACTGTCCTTGCCTATGTCAGAAAGAAATAAGAAGGCACCCAGTGTAGCACTCCTCATATGGGATTTTCATATCGTAAGAGCTCCACTGCTCCATAAACTAATTGTTGCTTTGATTTGAAACCTGAACCAATATATTTTAATTAGATAATATAATAAACCTTTACTGAAAATAATCCCCCCCCCCAATATAATCTGAAATACTGTACATGTATTTCAGATTATTCTAAAGAAATCTATTTTCTTTGAGCTGGGAATTTGGACTGCCATTCAGGCCTTTTCTAATTTTCCTTTTCTTAGATGTACTGGTTTAACTGAATTTAAATTGGAATTAGATGACTTGGGTTTTCCCCTCTTTCCTTGATATACTGATTCAGTGAGATGTACTTGATAGTGGGGTTTCTCATACTTTTCTAAAAGATACACCATCTGAGCACATGCTGAATAATGGAAACCTTCTTGGATTGATAAATTCTGGTTGGCTTTGGCAGATGTACATTGAAATGAAGTAGATTAATACATATAAACCACCAATCTTAGCTGAAACTCCTGTTCAACATTGTAAACTGCCAACTTTATCATCTTTAAGGGACAAAATATACAGTTTTCCTTCCCAACAAAGACTTTTATAAAAGCAATAAGTTAACTGTGTGAAGTGTGCCTATCATGGTATAATCACCCCCCAGGGGGAATAAGAGGTACTCGACTGCACCTCTTGCTTTGTAATGACCCTGGGGTGTGATTATCTTATGATAACCGCACTCCTTGTCATGCCTTATGGCTTATATATTCCACATGTCATAATGAATCCTGAAGCACTTTCTAGGACTCACAGCAAATACAAGTGTCTTTGAAGTCTAGGAAGTAGCCAGATTTTCTAGGTATGTATAGATTAATATTGTACACAGTAGGGAGAATTGTGAATGATTGCATATTCACTGTTTGCCCAGGGCAAAGTTTTTTACTTCTTTGGCTCTGTGAACTTTTGAATCAGGAGTTATTGCTTCTTCCACCATTTCGGCTAAACTTCATGCAATGAAAAACATTTGATGGGCATGGACATTACATTGTGATTGGTACACATTAAATATATTGGTTGATACAATGAGATGATCAGAAATTTTCACTTCTGAAAACTCTACACTCAATGAACCTTAATTTTGGCTAACTGGAAGAAACAATGTCTTGTTTCAGTTAACCATAACCACATAATGGCTGAAGTCCAATAGTAAGTTGCAACTAAAGTAAGCCCATTGATCAGTGGAGATTTAGTAAATCAACACTTCATAAGTTTCACTGATTCAGTGGGCTTATTCTAGCTGTGACTTACTAGCAAGAAAAATAACAATTACACTTATATACATACATACCCCACAACACTTACGTGCCGTGATTTCATTTTACCAACCACATGGGATGGAAGATTAGAAGGCTGAGTCAACCTTGAGACATCAGGATCAAACTTAAGTCATGAGCAGAATTTTGGTTGCAGTACCTCAGTTTAACCACTGTACCAGAGGGCTCTTTACTACAGGATTTCAGTCACTGACTGTCTAGGTCAGAACAGTAATAAGAACATGCAGACCTAATTCTTGTTGCAGCTCATTCTCATAATACAAAATTTAGTTCTGGAAAAGAAGTCTTATTCAGAAAGAAAGCTTTTGTACTAAATCAATGGTGAATGAGGAGCAGAACTGTCAAAGTTGTAACTAGCAATATGGGTACCTGGTGAAAATAGTGCCACAAATAAAATCATTTTTATGGGGGAAAGCTGACTTCCATTTGTGTAGGTGTGCTTATGCCCATCATAGACTTGGCTATATATTACAGACAAAAGAGAACAAAGAACTGAATACTTCCTTGAAGAAGTGACGTAAGTAAATGGTTATTTACAGAAAGTCAATGGAGGTCAAGATGTCCAATCCTACATGACCATCTATCTCTCTGTTGTTCCTCCATCCCAGTCAAATACAATTCTGTTGCATTTATTCAATAATGGCATCACTAAGAGGCATGGCCATTGAAAAGCATATAGAAGCCTTGGCAGGAAGAAATATCCAATAGTAAACAGTGATTTTTTTCCTTGAGCCAATTTGGGAATGTATTTCATTTGCATTTTACTTCCTTTCCTCTAGCCTTTCATCTCAAGTTTAAGTACTGACAATTGTTATTTGAAAAGCCAAGGGCCAAGAAAGATGTCAACCATGCAAAGCAAATGTGAAACTTTCATTCTTTTCTTAGCCAATTCATATCCACAGATTGTTCAATTCAAAATAGTTGTCTGCGGCACCATCGATAAAACATATAGCAAAAGTGAGAAATTCCACACTTAATTTCAACTTCACCAAATACTTCTCCACAGGCCATTAACTCCACTTACCATAGCTTCACTGAAGTCTTCATAAGTCTTTGAACATTGTTGTTGAATCCAAAAATGGCAAGGCAAGTTTCAGTCCAGCTATGTGAAACCGAATCAAATCCATTATTATATTCGATCCAAACTATAAACAAATTTGTTCTCTTTCTCTTTGAATTCTTCAAAACCAATTTGTCCATCAATAGCTATTCTTTGGTTCCTCTTGTAATTTTTTCAGCACCCTTTCTGCTCTACAGGCAAAAAAAAATACAGTCAACCCTCACATAACAACATGTTTGGATAGCATCATTTTCGCTTAACAATGCGTTGTTATGCACCACGTGTTCCCCTGCATAACAATGTTTTTAGTGTCGTTGTCCGGACAACAACGCTAAAATAACCGTCATTATCCGGACAAGGACACTAAAAGTGTCGTTATGCGGGAAACTCCATAGAAACCCGCATAACAACAAAAATCAATTAGCAATGCTACTTGGGGAACCAAATAACGTCGTTATGTGTGGGTCTACTGTACTTGTTTTTAAAAAACCCATATGTCTGGTTTGCAATTATGCCACTGAGTATGTTGTTGGCAGACAAGTTTTGGTATGTAGTTTCCAGGCACACTTCTCTTTTCTTTATCCTTCTAAATTAGGACTGTCATTCCAGTTGTTAACCATTATTAACCATCTGGTGTTTCCAAAACCTGATTCATCTGGTTTGACAACCTTGCATGTAAGTTAGAAATTTTAGCCAGAATCCATGGAGTTCATGTAAACCAAGAACACTCCAGTTCTTTATCTACATTGCCTGTTCTTGCACCCTTTCCTGAGTATATTCCATTTTATGTGCTTTTACTGGATTTCCAAACTGCTTGATCCATTTTACATTTTCATTATGCTCCTTATTGTTTTCCCACAAGTTTTTCTACAATTTCAGAGTATTTTTTCTGTTAGGCTTTTTACACGTGGTGGTTCCATACCTGTTTTCAAGGGTCTTGTAAAAATAACATTGGTTAACTTGAAACTGTGAATTTTGCTGAAACTGCTTTATTCAAATATCATTGTTTGGCCTTTTCTGCAATGCCCATAACTTTTTGTTTCAACTTTTCAAGTAGAACTACCATTTCCTTGTTGCTCAAGTCATGCCTTGTTATCAGGCTGCTTTTGGACTTCGTGTTTTTTAGATTTCCTTGTCTCAAATTCTTCAGATTACTCAAGTCCAATTGTATTCTTTTAACTTCAACTCCAAGCAAATTTTCTATTTTGGTGTTCCTTTTTTAGTCCTTTCATTTCTTATTTAGACTTAATTATTTCAGACTTTCACTATATTACTTCACTAGTAACATAAACTGTTGCATGCATACACTAACTGATTTGTTTGAGCTAATGTTTCTTTTGGAATAATCTGGGCAGCTTCATTCATTTTCTTCAATATTTTAACCAAATCTTCCTTACTAACTTGGTTCAGTTTTTGCTGTTGAATTCTTTCTATAATTTTTGCTTGAACTTTAAGAGCATAAGAACATAAGAACAGCCTTGCTGGAACAGGCCACAACCCATCCAGTCCAGCATTCTGTCTCACACAGTGGCTCACCATTTCCTTCAGGGTATTCCCAAGCAGATGCCTTCGTCTTCTTAGGATTCCCTGATAATGGCACTGAGAGATATCTTGCCTCTCTCTCCAACCCCGAGGTTGTCCTTAGGTATCCATAATTACAGCCATTGATACCCTTGTCCTCCATGAACTTGTCTAATCCTTTCTTAAAGCTGTCAAGACTTACAGCTGTCACCACTTCTTCTGGCAGGGAATTTCATAGACCAGTGATCCTCTGGGTGAAAAAGTACTTTCTCTTATTTGTTTGAGAACTAGTACCCAAAGGTTTCATGGAGTGCCCCCTAGTTCTAGTGTTGTGTGATAGGGAAAACAGTTTTTCCTTATCTACTTTGTCCACACCATGCATGATTTTATAAACTTCAATCAGGTCACCTCTTAGATGCCGTCATTCAAGAGTGAAGAGGACCAACCGTTACAGCCTCAGATAGTAAAGAAGGTGTTCCAGTCTGGTTGCCCTCCTCTGCACATTTTCCAGCTCCATAATATCCTTCTGGAGGTATGGTGACCAGAACTGTACACAGTATTCCAGATGGGGCCTCACCCTAGATTTATAAAGAGGCAAAATGACACTTGCTGACTTATTTTCTATGCCCTTCCTAATGATCCCTAGCATGGAGTTTGCTTTTTTTCACTGCTGAGGCACACTGAGTTGACACCTACATTGAGCTATCCACCAGGACACCAAGGCCCCTTTCCTGGTTTGTCCCAGAGAGTTCAGACCCCATCAGTTTATAAATGTAATTGGGGTTTTTTGCCCAACATGCATCACTTTGCATTTACTAGTGTTGAAGCTCATTTGCCACTGTTTTGCCCACTCCCCCAATGTCAAGAGATCCCTCTGGAGCTCCTCACAATTTCTTGCATTTTTTACTACCCTGTATAATTTAGTGTTGTCAGCAAAGACAACAAGACCTGTCCCTTTATTCCATGACTGGTAAGTTTATTCAAGAGCCTCTGGTGTGGAACCTTGTCAAAAGCCTCTTGAAAGTCCAGATAAACAATCTCAACTGGATCCCCCTTATCCACATGCTTGTTGACACTCTCAAAAAATTCCAACAGATTAGTGAGGCATGATTTGCCCTTGCAAAAGCCATGTTGGCTCTCCTTTAGCAGTGCCTTCTCTTCTATGTGCCTATTAATTCTATCTTTTAGGATGGTTTCCATCACTTTACCTGGGACACATGTCAAACTGACCGGTCCGTAATTTCCTGGATCACCCCTGGATCGTTTTTTTGAAAATTGATGTTACATTCGCTACCTTCCAGTCATCAGGCACAAAGCCTGATTTGAGGGAAAGATTATATATTTTGGCTAGGAGATCAGAATTTTCATCTTTAAGTTCCCTGAGAACTCATGGATGGATGCCATCTGGTCCTGGCGATTTGTTAGTGTTTAGTTTAACAAGACATGCAAGCACCTCCTCCAGGTTATTTCTATCTGGCTTAATTCTTCGGTTTCCTCCCTATGAAGATAGGCTCTGTTTTGGGCATGTAGGTCTCTGTCTTCTTCAGTGAATACTGAAGCAAAGAATTCATTGAGTCCCTCTGCAATCTCTGTTTCCTCTTTAATAACCCCTTGCCTTCCATTGTCATCTAATGGTTCAATGGCCTTCCTAGTTGGGTTCTTACTTCTAATGTACTTAAAGAAGTCTTTGTTATTTCTCTGAGTATTTTTAGCTATACGCTCCTCAAAGTCTTGTTTTGCTTTCCTGATTATTGCCTTGCAGTTGTTCTGCAGAATTTATGTTTCTGCCTGCTATCCTCATTCAGCAAGCCTTCCATCTTCTAAATGAGCTTTTCTTGTTTTTGATCATTTCCCGAACAGCTCCTGTAAGCCACATCGGAGTCCTCTTGGACATGGCAGTGCCCTTTTTTCTTTTGGGTATGCATTCCAATTGGGCCTCTGTTATTGTTTTTGTAAACAGCCTGCATGCCTCTTGGAGTGTTTGGATTCTCTCAATTTTCCCTTTCAGCTTCTTTTTCACTAGTTTCCTCATCTTTGGGAAATTTCCTTTTTGAAAATTTAAGGTCTCTGTATTAGATTTTATCAATGACTTGCGGTCTATGATCAAGTTAAACAACAATTGAGTTGTGGTCACTGTTTCCTACTGGATCAGTCACAGTAACATCTTGCACCAGATCCTGAGTATTACTCAGGATCAAGTCATCTCATCTAATTTGTCACTGACCTTTGGTTCATCAAATTCATTTTCAGCTGTCACTTCTTGTTTTCCTCTCTTTCCTCCACTACTTGCTGTTCGGTTTGTAAATTAGTTGTAATCCTTGTGGTTTTTGTTTTTACTTTTGCTTTGCTTTGTTTCTTGTCTGAAAAGCCTGCATAGTCTAACACAGCTCCCACTTTGAAAACAAGAATGAGCTTGTTCAATATTTACTTGCATGAGGAGCACCAACTGTAGAGCTTATATTCACAAAGAACTAGGTGCAAACCAGTACTTTATTTGATCACTGTGACTGCTTTCATGATTAGGCTCTTACGGCTGCCAAGCCTGAGGAGAAAACCTGCTAATGTAGGTAGGAATGCTTATGAATTTTGTGGGGTCTTCATTTAAGAATGGACTACTACAGTTTGTACTGTCGGAAGTACTATGCAGATCTGGATTTAGTTAACCTTCAGATTAAGCACTTTCTGAATGTTCTGATGCAAGTTTTGATTGCAAATAATGTACTAAACTTCATATAAAATGTATATTATATGATAATCTGCTGCGTATGACATCTCCCCCCCCAGCCTTGTTTACAGGAGGGCTCAAAAGGTTGCTCGCAACCATGGGCTGAAGGACTTTGCTGCCTCTCCCCGGAGTCCGTCACCGGTCGGGGATGCGAGGCAGCTGCCGCTGCATACGACATCTCTTTCCCTCCCAGCCTTGTTAACGGGAGGGTTCAAAAGGACACCCACAACCATGGGCTGAAGGACTTCTTCCATGTTTTCGGACTCAGTGAGTGGGTTTAGGTTGTGTTGCTTTATAATGACGTGATTTTTGTATTTGTAAGTTGAACAATTAATTGTATTATTGACTTGACTTGATTTTTTGTAAAGTTTATTGTGACTTGTATTATTTATGGCATTTTGCACTGTTATTTCTGTATGTTGTTGTATTTCCCCTCCCCCCTCCTCCCCTTCCCCCGTACTTATGTTTTGCTTTGTATTTATTTGATTGTTTTGTAAACCGCTTTGAGTGGTCAATAGACTAGTAAAGCGGTATATAAGCATACTAAACAACAACAACAATAATAATAATCTACAAATGAAAATGTCTACTTTGCTATATATATATTAGAATGCATGGTTTGTGATAAAATATGTATACAATGAATATATATAAACAAAATGATTTTTGTTTTGATATTTAAATGCACATTAATGTACAAATAAATTGGAACAGATTGATAAATGAATACATGCAAACTGGTGCAGGTGTAAAACTGATCTATTGACCCTTAAAAGTACACAAAATGCATTGAAGAAGTTAAAAATCATTTTAAAAATAACACAATACATATGAACATTATTATTATCATCATACACAACTTATTTATCTTGGACAAATGATGCCAAGTTAGCATTTCTTTACACACACACACACACACACACACACACACACACACACACACACACACACACACACACACACACACACACACACACATACACACCAACATCATCCTATTTTGCTTCGCAGCTTAAGTTTTCATTTGACTACAAACACAAATTTAGTTTATATGTTTATTTACAAATTTGTAGGCAAGTCAAATAACACAAATTTAACAATTGAAAGTGTAAGGCAGGGACAAAAATATGTGTGATGCCTTTCAGAAACAGTCAGGGAATCTTTCACATGATTGCAGAAATGCCCTACACCTCCCATTTCCTCTCCTTTTAGTAGTCCCAAGACAATGAGCCATTGGTTATTTGGAGACATCTATTTGGCTTTAAAATCCTTCACTTTAATAATAAAAATAGTAATACATCTTATTTAAAATGAATGGGGTTAATGACAGGCCCATAAGGAAAAAGGAGATGGAGATCAATGGACTTCTGAATTTGCAATTAAGGACTGGCATTAAAGACAACAGGATAATAAACCAAGCAATTATCTTTGATATACCTTATGATATAATCACACCACAGGGTGAATTTGCACCACAGGAAGTAGAGTCCTCTGCTAAGTTTGTAACCTTGTTAATCTGATCTATGCAGCAGTCAACATTTAAATACTAGTTCGCTGCGGGGAAATTCTCCTTACTGTTCCTAGGCTGCCACCATAAACTGGATGATAAAGATGATGGCCTATCATTATGACTGCTGATGGGTTGATTCATAGGCTGCGTCAGCTCTGAGATCAGCCAAGTTAACTGCAGGTCATCTTTCAAAACATCTGTATGTCTAAAAGAAAGCTTATTTAGCTAGAGAGCTGCACAAGTTGAATACTCCTGATTATCATAAAGGTCAGACATGCACATTTTAACGGGTGGTAATGAGTAGTTTTAAATATGTTTGAGCCTTTTCTTAATCCTGCCATGTCACAAGGCTTCTATTGTTATGCACCAAAGAATGTGCCTTTAATTGTACCATTTGCCCTATTGTATCTTGATCATAGAGCTGGAAGTGCAATGGTACTTGTGATAACCTCCTACTGCATATCCTTATAATTACTAGCCTTCTGTAAATTGCAGCAGGAAGCAACACAGGCGACTGTTAAAACAAAAGGCCCTTAAAAGTTGCTAGCAACATTTAAAGATTTGGCTGTACTATACCAGGAGTTCTCAACCTTTTAAAGCCGGGGGCCGGGTCACGCTCCCTCAGACAGCTTAGGGGACAGGACGGCCATTTTGCCCTTCCTACATTACACTTCCTGGTGTGGTTGAGGTGGTGGAGGCCACATGAAATGGTGCTATACGCCACATCCAGCCCACAGGCCACAGTTTGGGGATCCCTGTACTATACCAAACCATGCCAAATATGTGTCTCAAACTCATGAATCAACTTGCTTTTTATACACTTCTTTCCAAACTACAACATAAATTGTGGATACATATTGGAGGGAACATTTTGGGGAAATGCTACAATATGATTAAGAACTGGTAGGATCTTTAGACTTTTTTTAACAATAAGGCACCCATACAGACTAAATAGCAGAAATTTACAATCCAAGTATAAAATTAGCATTTGTAGTTGTCTAACTGACAAGAGATATTTAACTGGAGTGTCAAATAAAATATATTTTCACACAAAAATTCACTAAGCAAATACTGGTTTGTAAGGAGTGGGTTATCTTACAAATTCACATTTAACAGATCTCAGCAAT
Organism: Bradypodion ventrale; assembly: GCA_035047345.1. NCBI lineage: Eukaryota > Metazoa > Chordata > Lepidosauria > Squamata > Chamaeleonidae > Bradypodion > Bradypodion ventrale. The sequence continues at coordinate 125,855,828 of JAWDJE010000005.1, forward strand.
TATTTCCTGGAGCATTTTATGAAAGGAATCCAGTATTTAAAAAGACAGGTTCAAACACTTTAAACATTTGCAGAATGGGATGACAGATGTGTAAAATGCTATTCTTAAGGTTACTTAGAGAAATTATACAGAGAAATCTAATTGCTCTCAATGGATATGTTGGTATGTTGGTGCTGATTGTGTTGTCATCTCATTCTTCCAATAAATGCTTAATATGAACTTTAGAGTTCTGCTTTTCATATTCCCAAATCTTTTAGTCTTTACCATTTTCTTTCAGGAGCTGTTTTCACTAAACAAAAAAAGGTGCAGCAGTTTTCATTTTGAGTTATTCAAAGAACTAAGAATAACTACATCGACTCGTAGAGCTAGAGACTTAGAAAGGACATCTCAGGACAAAAGAAGACTTCTGATGATGCATGCATAGATTGGATACACCAATGATGTGCTGTGCAAAAGCATCTAACAAACAGTTAAGTGGCTGGATGGGCACTTCCAGGTTCACTGGGGGAAGGGAGAGAGACATCCATGCAAAAAGAAAAAGAAAAGAAAAAGCCCCAGAAGCAAAAATAGGGCTTACTTAAGCAAAACTCACAATTTTAAAAAGGTTCTCAATTGGCCACGGGAGTCACAAAATCCCCTAGGGATATATGTCAGCATCTTTGCTCTAAATCAGGGGTGACCACACTTTTCAGTCCACGGACCGGTCACATAGTTCCTCCCACTGGAAGCAGAAGTAAAAAGCACCTACGCATTTGCAAAATGCTGCCATAAATGTACTTGCAGCTAACATAAACACATTTATGACAGCCACAGGTGCTTTACAGCAGCGTTTTGGGCATGTGCGGGCATGTGTGGCGTTGTTGCGGTGGGACATTCAAAGCCGCACCGCTAGTGCTGTCGGAGCCACAGTCCACCACGGCTCCCTCCCCCGCCCCGCCAGTGGGGGAGGTGGGAGCACAGCTGACTGGCGTTATTGCGGCGGGACATTCAAAGCTGCACCGCCAGCGCCATCGGAGCCACAGTCCACCATGGCTCCCTCCCCCGCCCCGCCGGTGGGGGAGGTGGGAGCACAGCTGAGCGGTGTTGTTGCAGCGGGACATTCAAAGCTGCACCGCCAGCGCCGTCGGAGCCGCGGTCCACCACGGCTCCCTCCCCCGCCCCACCGGTGGGGGAGGTGGGAGCACAGCTGACCGGCATTGTTACGGCAGGACATTCAAAGCCGCACCGCCAGAGTTGCCGGTCCATTTCCTGGCCTGGGCTGTGTTGGGGCCGGGTTGTCTTCTTCTTTGGCTCCGTTCATGGGATTCCGTTTTGGGGACATTAGTAGCCAAGGGACTGTGTAATTAAATGTCTATTGTATAATTCATTGTGTTATTTACTGTAATGTATTATTATTGTTTTCCTATTGTATTTTCATGCTGTTATATTGTGTCTATATTTGATTTGTTATGATTATATTGTATTTTTAGATTTTTTGTATTATTATACTGTTATAATTGTATGTTTATTAATTGTATGCATATTAATTTTTTGTTGTAATTGTACTTATATTATTATGTTGTAAGCCGCTCTGAGTTGGCCTTTTGGGCTGAGTGGAGCGGGGTATAAATCCAATAAACATAAACATAAACAACAACATAAACATGTTTTACTTCTGCTTCCAGAAGCAGCGAGAGCAGCGCAGGCCAGATTATTAGGCAGCACGGGCCAGATCCAGGCCATGGGTCATAGTTTGGGCACCCCTGTTCTAAATAATACTTTCCTCATGCCACTTCCTGAATATAGCTTCTGAAAATACTGTCTTCCTGCTTAACTGAAAATTATCCCATGCACAACTTGTCTAAGCTCTGCCTTGCCTGCCCATCCAGAACAATCATCAAGATGTTATATATAAAATAACACAATATAATTCTCAGGAAATGAGTTACGTTAGTCCATGTGTCATTGCAATTGCTACTAAGTTTGCCCTCCTGTCCAACAGTTAGGTCTCTCCTTGTTCATGTGTGAGGAAGAGCATCATTTTTATTGTAAGGAGATGTTTTATTTTAATTACATATGCTATAGAAATGCTCTAAAATATGATAAACAAACTTCAACAAAACTCCTAACTCTATGGTAATTAGGCTCAAAGCTAATTAGGATGTAGCATTGCTGTGAGGCTAGTAGCCCAAGGACAGGGAACCTCGTCAGGACTGAACACTCCATAGCTTGCATGTAATCTGTGGCTAGTTGGTTTCCCATCCACATCTTAATAAGTGGACTATAGCATTAATTAAGAATGGCTGCAATCTATTTTAGAACACTGAAATCTAATTGATTTGGGCTTAAATCCTCCATCTGAACAGGACTACAGTTGTGCAGCCTGATCTAAATTACTAAGAAATGTGTCTCCCAGTGTTTTAGCGGGACCTGTACTAAATGAGCAGAGGATTTCAGCTTTAATTAATTGCAAGATAACTCTTCTGCAGTCATCAAAACTGCAAGAGCACAATCCACAGATTTAACATCCTCTGAGTTCAGTGCAACTTCTGAGGAAACCTGCTTACAATTACGTTGTAGCACACATTTGTTCTGTTGTTTGCTTTATTTGCAAATCCATGTTATGCTTGATTACCAATCATGTGAAACCTCAGAAAGACTTGTTTATATGTGGTATGTGGAGAGACTATTGTGTGTATTTTTCAAGAACCGTATATCCCAGGTAGCAAAGGGTAACACTGATGGAATGGACTTCCTGAAAAAGAGCACCAGTATGTAACTGCACAGATAATTATAGGTCTGGAGCATTTGCGGGAATCCTGTCAGTTTAAATTAATAACTGCTTTGCAAGTTCAGGGATACCCTTGGATGACAGAAAAGATACCACATTAGTGGCATTGACAACCTTGTTGTTAAAGGAACCCTCAGCTTTTAACGGAAGCAGAACTAAAGCTGCCCTATTTCACACTTCATTGGTAAAACTGAACATATAAGAACATAAGAACAGCCTTGCTGGAACAGGCCACAGTCCATCCAGTCCAGCATTCTGTCTCACACAGTGGCTCACCATTTCCTTCAGGGTATTCCCAAAGAGATGCCTTCACCTGCTTAGGATTCCCTGGAAATGGCATTGAGAGATATCCTGCCTATCTCTCCAACCCCGAGGTTGTCCTTAAGTATCCATAATTATACCCATTGATACCCTTCTCCTCCATGAACTTGTCTAATCCTTTCTTAAAGCTGTCAAGACTGACAGCTGTCACCACTTCTTCTGGCAGGGAGTTCCATAGACCAGTAATCCTCTGGGTGAAAAAGTACTTTCTCTTATTTGTTTGAGAACTAGTACCCAAAAGTTTCATCGAGTGTCCCCTAGTTCTAGTGTTGTGCGATAGGGAAAACAGTTTTTCCTTATCTACTTTGTCCACACCGTGCATGATTTTATAAACTTCAATCAGGTCACCTCTTAGACGCCATCGTTCAAGAGTGAAAAGGCCCAACCGTTGCAGCCTCAGATGGTAAGGAAGGTGTTCCAGTCCTCTAATCATTCTGGTTGCCCTCCTCTGTACTTTCTCCAACTCCATAATATCCTTCTGGAGGTATGGCGACCAGAACTGTACACAGTATTCCAGATGGGGCCTCACCATAGATTTATAAAGAGGCAAAATGACATGCTGACTTATTTTCTATACCCTTCCTAATGATCCCTAACATTGAGTTTGCTTTTTTCACTGCTGAGGCACACTGGGTTGACATCTTCATTGAGCTGTCCACCAGGACACCAAGGTCCCTTTCCTGGTTTGTTGCAGAGAGTTCAGACCCCATCAGTTTATAAATGTAATTGGGGTTTTTTGCCCCAACATGCATCACTCTGCACTTACTAATGTTGAAGCTCATTTGCCACTGTTTTGCCCATGCCCCCAGTGTCAAGAGATCCCTCTGGAGCTCCTCACAATCTCTCATAGTTTTCACTACCCTGTATAATTTAGTGTCATCAGCAAATTTGGCTACCTTGCTTTTTACTCCTACTTCTAGATCATTTATGAAGAGGTTGAAAAGCAGGGGTCCCAGTACTGAACCTTGGGGGACCCCACTCTTTACTTCCCTCCACTTGGAGAAGTGTCCATTTAGGCTTACCCTCTGTTTCCTGTCCCTTAGCCAGTTGCTGATCCAGGACAAGACCTGTCCCTTTATTCCATGACTGGTAAGTTTATTCAAGAGCCTTTGGTGTGGGACCTTGTCAAAAGCCTTCTGAAAGTCCAGATAAACAATGTAAACTGGATCCCCCTTATCCACATGCTTGTTGACACTCTCAAAAAATTCCAACAGATTAGTGAGGCATGATTTGCCCTTGTAAAAGCCATGTTGGCTCTCCTTTAGCAGCGCCTTCTCTTCTATGTGCCTATTAATTCTATCTTTTAGGATGGTTTCCATCACTTTACCTGGGACACATGTCAAACTGACAGGTTGGTAATTTCCTGGATCACCCCTGGATTCTTCTAATATATATCTGTTGTGTCTAAGAAAGTATGCCTTTAAACAATGTAACACTCGAAGAGTGGACAGAATAACTACCAGCTGTAACTCTGTAACCTCCTGTATCAGGACGCGAGCTAATGTCCACCAGATGGCAATAGCGAGCGTCCAGCTCACATGGTTCCAATTCCCCAAATACCTACAGCGCGGGAAGATTCCCGCCACCACCTCACCTGGACAAGAAGGGCGTGACCAGGAATGATGTCACGCAGACAGTAGCCAATGGGCTATCGAGGAGCCACATTCAAATGTATAGCCTCTATATATATTGAGCTGTTCGTCCACCATTACCACATGTTCCCCCAGATCACCATGCAATAAAGATGAGTTAAGCCAATCCTTCGGCTGTTCCTGTGTCTTGGTTCTCATACACTAAAATATCATACAGCTCTTTGATAAGCTAATTGAATAAAAATATGTAAAGTTTTGGTTGGAATAGTCCCATTGTGGACAAACCACCATGTCCATGTTAAATGTTTTCTCATATTTCTTCAACTTCTGTAGCTGTACCTCAAATATCTAGACACCATAGTGTGTTTTTAACTACAGCCAGGGCTATGGGAATCTTACATTTGAGATCCAGAATCAGAACTTGGAAAGGTTATTTTATTTCTGGAATCTCCCAGTCATTATGACCATTACATAAGTCATTGGCATGAAACATGGCATCACTGCAAACTCATAATTTTCCCAAGGGGGTGTCAATCACCATGCTGGCCATTGGCTACCTTAAAAGTGCTATCCTTTACAAGGCAGAAAGAATGGAGGAGGAACACTAACTTTTGGGCTCCCCTGCCTGCATATGAGGATTTTGCTCAGTTTTACACACTGATTGTAATTTGCTACAGCTTCTCTGCGTTATCTGTGAGAAGCATATTTTTAACAGAATGGGTCAGCTATGATTTTAGCTGAGATGATGTTGAAGCTAGGGGAGGAAAGCAACAGAGGCACTTTTTGAAATCTAGAGCTTCCACCCAAAGCCCCACCAATTTTAATCATATTGTGCCTTCTGAGAACAGTAGCAAAGGGTGGCAAATGGAAATTAAAGGAGGAATGGGCATCAACATTGAGTGATCAAGAAAATTAGCAGGTGATGCAACTTGTATAATTTAGTAACAAATAACCAAAATCCTGTTGTGCAGTTATGCTGGCAGAAAGAAACAGTAGAGTAGCAAATTGCTATTAATCAATGAGTCTTAACTTGGCTCCCTCATTGCACCCCATTGTTCAGTTTCAAACACCAAGGAAGAGCTTGCAAACATTATGCATAATTTTATGGACCTGAGCATGGAGCTGGTTAAATGTTTCCTATGCAGGGCAGGGGAGACAGTCTCTATGCCCTTTACTCAGATACAGATCAGGCTGGGGACCAATTACCAGAAGATCTAGAGTTCATCTACCATTATTCCCTTTCCAAGTACAACACTTCTGTGTCACCCTCACAAAAACCATTTTAGAACTTTTGCATTTGCACCACACACTCCAACAAAATGCTAGTCAGGCTAGTAGTTTCTGCATTCAACTGTTATCCATCAGATATTTTTAAAAAATTCAATTGATGCGCATCTGAGGAAAGTAGCTCTTCATCTCTTCAACATTTGGCCATTTGTTAATAGTTAAATGGTCACATTTTTTCTCCGTGTGGCCCCAAATCATCTCCCTGTTACTGACCTTGATTCTTAGTATTTTATCCATGGCATGCAGTGTGTAGCTTTCTAGTACCTAAGAGTTTTTGTCTGATCACGGAAGGTGTGAATATGAGGCTTGGAGTGGGGTAGGCTGTTGTGTTTATATTGCTCACAGAATAACGCTTTCTCACATTCCCTTGACTATTCCCCAGAAGAGATGGTTCAAACAACGGTGTTGGGAGGGGATGGACCATGTGACAGATTAGACAAGTTAATGTGTTTGATCAAGAACTGTATATGCTGCAACATCGATGTTTTTTCATCATTGTTCAGTTTCAAACACCAATGAAGAGCTTACAAAGACACAAGCTCCCTTATCTTTGCATTTTTCCTCTCATGAAAGAGGTCCAAAACATTGATGTTACCACCACAGGGGTTGTCTGAATTTTTTTGTTCTGATTACTCTCAGCATTTTATTTTCTTTAAAGGTCTGAGTCTTTAGTTTTGGCTTGTGTCTGACAAAATGAACTTTTTCGTTAACTCCTCTCAATCTTTTGTAGCAGAGCCATGCTTTCAAACAACAGACAAAAATTGCATACCTAAGTGGAACAAATCAAACTTTTCCAAGATATTTCACAAGCAGAAAATTCTCTCAGATGTCACAATCTGGGCTCACTTCCCACACCTCCACCTGAAATATAAATGTCCTGAAACCAAGGAAGAAAATAAAGGAAAATTGGTTGACTTGTTTTGTGTTGGATTGTCTTTTTATGCATATCAAAGTCAAATGAATAGCAAGAATTCACTATTGTTAGGAATTCAGTGATACCTATAACTACATAAATGCGTAAACCTGTCCTTATTTATGTGACTTCTAGTAAGATTTACTTCAGGGTATAACCTGTGAAGTGTTAATGATCTTGCACTGCAGTCCTAGCTGTCAAATCAAATTATAACAAGATTGGGTTTATTTTTTCAAGTAGCTCAACATGGATTACATTTATATTGGATCTAGGACTAAGCACCTCATTAAGTAGGTTTAAAATCAATGGTAATCACTCAGCTAAAATAAGTAGCCTGCTATTGATCATCCATTGCTCAGCAATATGAAGTTTGGGCTATTGAGGAATAAGACACTGCTGGTCCCCCCTTCCCCCCTCTCTGTTCAGCACATCTTACCTTTACTTGATTACAGGTATTTCTACTGAATGAAATTGGTGATGGGCATGTAAGATTATTGTACATGACACTTTGTTTTCTGTAGTATTGATGAAGAACAATATAAATATTGATGGGGACCCTCCAGCCCCAGTGTTTTATGGCCATTTTCCTAGTCACTTCACATATCTCTTCCTTAACAGTGGAAGGAGAGAAAGATCTTCACAGCTAGTTCTTTTTCATGATCTCTGTGCAATCACATTGACTAGAAAGATTAGTTATGTCTCTGGAAAGTGTAATATAATTACTGCAAATTCAGTAATCAAAGAGACAATCTTTGTGAAGCTAAAACAGCTCTAGATGGCCCAAGGAGCACCTTATTTTGTTTTAAAACATGGTTTTTGATAAATTTAGATGTCAGGGACATTGGGAGTCAAGATGCTGGTCCTGAGGGTGACCTGTGGCCCACATGCTGGTCTTTGCCCATCACTCATGAAGTATCCCACCCAAAATGGGTATCCTGGCTTGTTACTTCCTTTTAAAACCAACACTGAATGGTTTACAGAGTCTAGCTTCTTTGGGATCCACAAGCCAGCAACTGGCATTTGAATGTGACATTAAAGAAAACCTTCCTGGTTTGCTTTGTGTTTGCTCAAGCACAAAGGGGTAACATAAGAATAGATAAGCTGTTTGAACTAGGATGAAGAGCCTTCAGTGTAAGCCAGGAGAAATGGCGAGTCCTGGCTTATTGTTCTGTGCAAGCATGGGTAAAATGAAAGATGTGCAGTGTCCTCTACCCAAACCATGAGTACATCAAGAGTAATGCAGGGCTGGAAGAAGCACAAGCTGGAATTAAGACTGCGGGGAGAAATATCAACAACCTGAGATATGCAGATGATACTACTCTAATGGCAAAAAGTGACGAAGACACAAAGAACTTCTTGATGAGGGTGAAAGGGGAGAGTGCAAAAGCTGGCCTGAAACTCAGCAGCAGCAGCAGCAGCAGCAGCAACAGCAACAACAACAACAACAACTGGATCATAGCATCTGGCACCATCACTCCCTGGCAAATAGAAGGGGACGAAATGGAACCAGCGACAGACTTTACCTTCTTGGGATCTAAGATCACTTTAGATGGTGACTGCAGCCATAAAATAAAAAGATCCTTACTTCTTGGGAGAAAAGCTATGGCAAACCTAGACAACATAATAAAAAATAGAGACATCACTCTTCCAACAAAAGTCCACATAGTTAAAGCAATGGTCTTCCCAGTAGTAATGTATGGCTGTAATAGCTGGACCACAAGGAAGGCTGAGCGCAGAAGAACAGATGCCTTTGAACTATTGTGCTGGATAAGACTCTTGAGAGTCCCCTGGACTGCAAGGAGATCAAATCAGTCCATCCTAAAGGAAATCAACCCTGACTGCTACTTGGAAGGACAAATACTGAAGCTGAAGCTGAAGTACTTTGGCCACCAAATGAGAAGAGAGGACTCTCTGGAGAAGGTCCTGATGCTGGGAAAGGTCAAAGGAAAAAGGAGGAGGGGTGGCAGAGAATGAGATGGCTAAATGGCATCGTTGATGCAGTGGGAATAGATCTGGATGGGCTATGGATGATGGCAGGTGACAGAGGAGCCTGGTGCGTGGTGGTCCATGGATGTGCGACTGAACAACAACAAACTATATAGAATAAAATCTTGAAACACCCCAGTGAGAGCTATTCACACTTAGTAGCCACAAAATGCTGACTAATTGTTCAAGGGAAGGAATGGGAGAGGAAATTAGAGATGGGGTGGGTGGGAAATACAAATGAGTTTTCAGATAGAGGGCAGGGGTTGGCTAGCTTGGAACCTTAATGGGAACATTTCAGATTGCAACAAGTATCCCCACCCCCACCCCAGGTGTCCCATTTGTTCTAAAGCTAAGTCCTTTTGCTGCAAGCTTACTATATTCCTGGATTTGCAAACTGAGAAGAGATGTTGTAGAATTCCTAGTCAGCAGAATTCAAGAGTGAAAAGTGAGCGATAATGGGTGAATGTGTAGACATGCATGCAAGAAAGAAAGAGAACAAGTGAAGGCATGAGAGAGACTGAAAAAGCAGACATGCGAGAAAGAGTGCAGGTGGCACATATACATGCAAATGAAAGTGTAAGTGCAGGCACAAGAAAGATCAAGATAGCGGGTGGGTGCATTTGGGTGCAAGAAAGCAAAAGATCAAGTAGGCACACATACAAGAGACACAACTTTCTGGAAAAAGGCAGGCAAGCAAGCAAGCAAGCACTTGCATATGTATAAGACAGCAAGTACTGTATATGTGAACATGTATGTACACAGGAGAGGGTGAAGGAGAAGGAGAAGGCAGCCATGCAAGACGGGAAGCGGATCTGTGCTTGTGTGTGTGTGTGTGTGTGTGTGTGTGTGTGTGTGTGTGTGTGTGTGTGTGTGTGTGTGTGTTTGGTTTCTTACATAAAAGGCTAAGATGGAGGTCATTGGCAGGATTAAATTTTAGGAATACAATTAAACAACAAAAGCTATAAAACCATATTCCATATCAATCTCTCTAGAGCAGGGGTGCCCAAACTATGGTCCAGGGGCTAGACCTGGCCCCAATGCCAATTCATCCGGCCCAGGAAGTGACGAGGGTGTTGCGGGCTGCATGAATTGGCATCGTGGGCCAGATCTGGCCCCTGGGCCATAGTTTGGGCACCCTTGAACCACATGACGAGCCCGCGGCCCAAAAAGTTTGGGAACCCTTGCTCTAGAGCCTATGTCTGGCTAACAGACTAACAGTAGCTTTGTAATATAATACATTAGAAGGAGCCATAAGCAAGATTCATATGCCATCACTGAATATGGAAGCTTCATTAAGAATGACTTCCAGTAACCCTTCCAGCCAACCAGGCACCCAAGACAACTTGGATGTAATCTTTTATTCCTGATGCTCTTTTCATTGGATATACTTTGGTAGGTGCCAGATGGATGAAATTCAATAATCAGACATTTTGTTGTGATACTTTAATATTGAGTGAATTTCTTTACTATATTAATACGCCAAACAAATCCCTGTCTACATAATTAGAACCAAACTGGCAGTTTCTCTGTGTAGTTGAATATAAATCCGATCCCATCTCCAATTGAGGAAGGATTGCAATACAAGATATTTGGGAAGAAAATGCCAAAGCTTTGCTTTGTCATAGTACTGTTTATCACAGTGATTTTCAACATGCAATAAACAGAATAAAACACTTCAGGGACCTGGTAAGCATTTTCATGTATTTCCAAAGGCTGCACTGGTAAGAGAAACACATTATTAACAAGCAAGGGAATAAGTTCCATTTTGCTGATTATTTAACTCTAATGGTAACATCTTCTTCTGAGCCATTGCAGTAAGTAATGGTTTGAGCTTCTTTTCAGAAGTAGCAGAAGTTTATAATGCAATATAAGAACAGGACACATATGTCTCCCTCTGTAGAAGATGCTGAGGGTATTTTTGTGAATTGAATTTTTTCAGATCCTCAGTTAAATATGCTCATCTTTAAGTGAAATTAAGCGGTTTTTTTCTGCCATGGTGTGTTAGAAGCTAACTCTTTCCTGCCTCTGATATTAACATGGTTTTTGAGAATATGATTTTTAGTCTGTATCTGAATATTAAAAGTTGCTTTTTAAAGTATTTTCCTCACTGTTTATTACAGTTTAACATAAGTTCTCCTTGTTTTTGAAATAACACTATTGCAGCATTGCAATTTTTATACTCAAGATTATCTTGTAATGAGGCTGCAATACAAATGAACAACTCAGGTTGACCAGACTCTCAGAGTCTGCCTCAGAGATGCCTCCAAGTCCCTCCACCATCTGTCTTCCCTGAGAGTCACCTTGTTATGGAATACTGAACTAGACAAAATCGCATTCCACATGCTAAGACAGATTTAGGAGTTTTATTTGTTAATATTTGGCCAAACAGATTCAGGAACGCTTTATCAAGCTAATTAATCCCTGAATGAATATGCATTTTCAGAGCCATCTTTTTATAGCATAAATTTTGGAAACTTCTACACATTACATCACTATGGGATAAGCCAAAATTATTAATTAACCTTCTGATATTTCACTAAGTTCAGGTTAGAACATTCAGTAACTGTTATTTAGATCATGTCATATAAGGAACATGTCTCATGTCACATCATGTCATGTCACACAAATATTATTCAGCATTACTGTTTTCTGAGTCTAAGAGAAATTCCTGTCAGCTGTACAAAGTGTGCGGAGCTTGTGGACACAAGGCCTCCTTTTACTTTAGCCTCGTCATCAGTTCTATTTGATAGGTCAACCTGATCTGTTTAACTTTACAGAGTACTGAGAAAATAATTTTTGCTTTTAAAACAGAATTAATATTATCTTAATATCTTAATTCTTTCACCCCTATTTCATTCCCTCCTGATTTCTTGAAAATTATTAAAGTGTAATAACCTTTTCACATTCTATTTGCAATAAATAAACATTTCTATCATGTTGATTGCTGATTCCTCAAGCTTCGGCTGGGCGTTGAAAAAGACCGCCTCCAGTTTGGGTCTTTAGCCAAGCTGCTGTCTTCTCTCTTGCGTTGATTATTTAAGCAAAATCTATGCATTCCAATCTTTCCAGGATCTTAAACTGCAAGAAAAAGAATACTACCAACAGTATATAGTTCTTTTGGTTTTGCAATTATCCATCTTATCAATGTTTAACTATAACCGATCTCCTGGCTTAAAGCCATGTGTTGCCGTGGAGATGGGGAGGGCAAGCCTCCTGCACTGATTCACGTATTGATTTCTACTGCAGTGACTGAGTTAATAATTTCCTTCTAGCGGGCCAGATCTGGCCATCTCTATGTGTTTAGAACAGAAATTCAAATGAGGAAATAGGATACTTTGTACAGAAGGGAGTTCTCATATCACGCGTTGTTATTGGCTAAAACCTGGACTTATTGATTTACTTTCATACAATTCCGCAATGCTTTCAACAATCCCACTTGCTTTCTCAACCTCTTCCTATCTGTGGATTAAATGAACAAGGATGATTCCACTAAGCATCCCTGCTTTAAGTAAGTATTCCCTTACTGGCTTTTTATTTTATTTTCGTGTACTTCAGATGTTTTATACTTTCAAGTCCTCAAATTCTTTAATCAAATACAACTCCTGTGTTTGTTTTGGCTTTTTTAAACATAGCTGTTTTTCGCTTTGCTTCTTCTGCTCCCTTTTGCCAACTGTGCCTTCTGTTTTCTGATTAATTGCAAGGGATCTAGGCATTCTCGGCAGCTTTGATCAGTCTTTGATTACTAACCCATAAATGTCCCTTATTTTCCAAATCATCTAGAGGGCATGGCCAGTATGTATTTGTACGTCTGCAGAAAAAATAAACTTCCTTCTTGTGCAGGCCTTCAAGTTCCTCTGGAGTTAGGCAACTGACCTGTGACATTTACACTTTTATTTCTGCGTACTTTCACATACTGCCTGAAAAAGTTGGGACAAACCTAGTAGCCTTAAAGCTTGGGGCCGACTAGGGATTCATAATCTTGGGTTTAGCTATCAAGTGCTCAGCTGTTTGTTTGTTGTTGTTTTTCCTTTTTCTGGGATTTTCCAAATTCCTCTGGTTTCTTCAATCATCTCATTCCTCTCTTGGGGCAATTCCTCTGCCAATGGCCCTCTTGCACACTGATTGTTGCCTCTTCACAAAGCAAGGGCGATTATCTCAGCTCTTTTATATTCTCTCATATTCTCCTTCTTCTCTTCCTCCTCCTCCCTATTAAAGTAGACCTTCCTCGCAATTTGCACCAGTTCACTTGTGTTCTTTCCCAATGCTCCTTCCAGCTTTTATAACTTTTTCTTTATATCCAGTGCACTTTGTGTAATGAATCTTTCATTTAACATCTGGCGGTTTTCAGGATCTTCCATATTAATCCCTGTGTTCACTTTATAAGCCTCAATTAACCTGGCTAAGAAACTTTCAGGGGATTCTTCTTTCTCTTGAATTATATTAGCAGGTTTGCTAAAATTGACAGGACCTTTTGCTGCTTCTCTTAAGCTTTCCAAAATCAAATATCTGTACTGTTGAAGACTTGTCCTGTGTATTCGATCATTAGGATCCCAATTTGGGTTTTGTTCAGCAGCTGCCTCAAAGCGCGCTGCCACCTGGTCAGCGTTTGGGAAATTTCTACAAAGGATCCTGTCTTTTGCCAGTTTTAATTTTTGCTTATCTTCCATATTAAGGAGCGTATTTATTATTTGCTGCATATCACTCCATGTGGGGTTATGTGTCTGGACTATGGTTCCAATTAGTTCAATCACCTCATTCGGCTCGGTACTAAAAGGTCCATAATGTTGTTTCCAGTTTAATAGGTCTGTTGTGGTAAATGGTACATATTGGAAGATTGATTGATTTACTAGTCCATCATCTTCCCTCATATGGCTGGTTATCATCTCCCTCAGTGGGGCCATTATCTCCTTTCTTTTTTTCATCGTTGGCATGGCGTGTGCCATTGGGGTGTTTGGAGGTGGCTCCCTACCAGCTTCATTGTTATAGGGAGAAGATTGGCTGTACCTTTTGAATTTTTCTTCTCCCTGTTCAATTACATCTTTCAAGATTTCAGTTACTTTTCTTAGTTTTTCTGTGGTTGGGGAAGTCTCACTTCTGTCTGGGGTCTGAAATCTTCCTGCAGAGTGACTGCTTCCTGCATTTGCTAATGCAAGGTCTGGATAAATTTGTGGAACTTGGCCATCTTGTGGCACTGATTTTGACATAACATAAGATGGAGGTCTTTGAAACAGAATTTCATCTTTTTCATTTCTGCTTAAAATTTTCAATCTTTCTTCTGTCTGCCATTCTATTTCTGAGGTATTAGGTGTTCTGACCACTTTCCTACCTAATTTAGATTTCTTATCTTTGGATTTCTTTTCCTTCATTAAATATGCTTTTGCACATTCAGCCTGGCATTCCGTAGCCAAGGGAGGGGGGTCACGGCTTTCTCTGCAACTGTTGCCTGCCATAAGGATACTGATCCCAATGTTTATTCTGCATTATTCTTCGAAACACTCTATTTATAAGACCCAAATCTAAGGAGCCTTCTGGAGGCCACCCTACTTGGAAACTGAGCCATTCATATTCACAAAACTTTCTTAACTTAAATTTTGTTAAAGGGGGTTCATGTGTCTCTGGTGTAAATATCTCAAAGTTCTCAAGGAAACACCATAGTGGCGTTCTTGGAACGCTACTACCACTACCCATTCTAAACTAAACACTACCACCGGCCTGGGGCACCTGAAAAATTCAAGGGCTACCGTCAGGGAACACGATGGTTTAACCACCCACACAATATAAATTTTACATACATAAAAATCAGGTTCACCACCCTGATTTTTTCAGGAACACTGCGTTACCGCCCGTGGTTCATTAAGGACTTAGGAATCGCCGTCCCGTCCCCTTGAAGGTGATCAGGCTCCACTTCCACTCCTCAAATGAGTGGGCATACATAAGTATACTTCATACAGTTTCATACAGTTTCATACAATTTTATACTTGCCTGCAGGCTTTTTTGAAACTCCACCTCCAGCTTTTGGAGAGTTCTCCGTCTACCTTAGCCTTCCGGATCCTTGACTGGTCTGTTTCTTCTGACAGTTACTCGCCACCTCTTCACTGATTTCCTAAAGTAGATCAAAGGTCTACTATGCCGGCATTTTAGGTTATCCCTGGAGAGGCGTCGTTTTATCCCATCAGAAACAGCCATCTAGAGTGACAATGGCACCTGCTATTTGTCAAGTCAGTCCCGGCGGAGTCACCAAAAATGTTATGGAATACTGAATTAGACAAAATCACATTCCACACGCTAAGACAGATTTAGGAGTTTTATTTGTTAATATTTGGCCAAACAGATTCAGGAATGCTTTATCAAGCTAATTAATCCCTGAATGAAAATACATTTTTAGAGCCATCTTTTTATAGCATAAAATTTGGAAACTTCTACACATTACATCACTATGGGATAAGCCAAAATTATTAATTAACCTTCTGACATTTCACTAAGTTCAGGTTAGAACATTCAATAACTGTTATTTAGATCATGTCATATAAGGAACATGTCTCATGTCACATCATGTCATGTCACACAAATATTATTCAGCATTACGGTTTTCTGAGTTTAAGAGAAATTCCTGTCAGCTGTACAAAGTGTGCAGAGCTTGTGGACACAAGGCCTCCTGTTTACTTTAGCCTCGTCATCAGTTCTATTTGATAGGTCAACCTGATCTGTTTAACTTTACAGAGTACTGAGAAAATAATTTTTACTTTTAAAACAGAATTAATATTATCTTAATATCTTAATTCTTTCACCCCTATTTCAACCTCACAGCCACCTGTGGCCACAGCGCCAGCTATCCTGGTGAAGCCACCACTTTGGGAATGGGAGTGGGCACCCACAGTCTCCATCGAGAGGAAAACCCAGGGGGCAGAGGTAGCTCAAATCATTCAGCAGTTCCATTCCAGGAACTGCTGCACATGTCATTCCTGCTGCATGGGGTGCCACTGAACTCCTATTAGAGCCCTAGAGCACATCCAGCCTCAGTGGTGTCCCTGTCTCGCTCAGCATGAGTGTGCATGCCCAGCAAGAGCAGCTGGGAAGCCAGCTCGCCATTGGCACCTCACCATTGCCAGTGACCACAAGAGGAGGAGCACCAGGCAGCTTTTTTTAATCCAAGCCTAGGGCGCCATTCGAACTGGAGGCCTGGGGCGCACTGGGAATTAGCCCTCTAGCCCGCTGGCCCAGCATGGGCCTGGTCCATTGCCTGAGAGGTGGGAAAAGGTGGTCTTTATGGTTTCAGAGGTATATTAAGTAAAGGTAAAGTTCTTCCTTGCTTGAAAGCCAGTTGTATCTGACTCTAGGGGATAGTGCTGTTTACAGCAAAAGAGCCAGTGATATCTGTCTCTGCAGATGTTTCCATGGCCATGTGACTAGATGGCAAAGCACATGGAATCCGGTTACCTTTCCCAGTGAAGTGGTACCTATTTATCGCCTTGCAATTTCTTGCTTTCAAGCTGCAAGGTTGGCAGAAGCTAGGGCAGACGACAGAGCTCAGTCCATCATGCAGCACTCAGGTCATGAACTGCTGATATGCTAACCTTCTTGCCGCATATGAAATTGAGCCATTGGCCTCCATTGGATTAGAGTGGAAGATTTTAGTGTTAGAAAGATGTCATCCAGGAAGATTTTTGGTCCTTTAGAAGTCAGACTGCAAAGGATTTCTGGACTTAACTCCTGGGAAGCAATCACATGATATACAAGCAAATTATTGTTGTTTGTTCATTTAATTATTTGTGGGAAACATCCAAGGTGGGCGGTATAAAAATGGAATAAATAAATTTAAAAGTTATTATGAGCCTCTCAATGCCCACTGCAAGTTTTCCATGTTTGTTCTTTGTGGTTTTCCCCTCATGGAAACCACCCTCCCAAATCTACCCATAACTCTAGACTGTATAACTGGTTGCCTATGTTTTTCAGAGCTTAATAAGATTTAAATCTAGACTGTCATTTTTATTTTACTGGTGCTTCAGGCATTTCCAGCAAACAAAGAGATTTACACATACATCAACAAGATGTACTGTGTCTGTGGAGATATCATTTAGAATAAAGAGAACATCATTTTTAATACACAACAATAAACACAGGTTTTGCTGTGAATTAACAGAATTAATATTTAATAAAACTTTGTCTTCTATTTTGTTTGCAAAGCTTTTGTTTTATTCTGCCCAATCCTCAGCTCTGCTGACAGCCTTTATAACTGTGATGCTTTCTTAGAAATCATCAGATCAAAGAACATCTTTAAAAAAACCTTTGCCTTTCAAAACCTATAAATATTATTTTTGAAGTTTCTTAGTTAAATCAAAGGGTGCATTCTAAGTCACTTGTCAGTAAAATTATTTCTCCTTTCTTCACTTTGGTGCCATAATACAAAATGATACAGATTTGTAAATCAGCAATAAAGGCGCTATTCAGAACAACTGAAGGATGTGCTGCTTATTCCAGTATGTCTTGCATACAACAAAAGGCACCTTTTGTTCTTTAGTTAATTAGCTCATTATATGGTAGGTAGGTACATAATTCTTTCAAAAGAAGCAACTGCATCTCAAGTGGGATCACAGAAGTAGTTATTGGTGATAAATGCAGTTGACATTTTCAGAAAGGTTAAAAGATGTTGACTTTTGGTGAAAAATGTGTTTAGGGGGTCAGAGGGAATTCTAAGCTGATGGGGCCAATGCTTGTATAATGTTTTCAGCTGGTGGACTTGAAGCAGCCACCTATTGTTTGTAAACAAAAAGGAAATATTTCATTGTGGCACTTCAATCAGTTACCTTAACAATAAGGGAAGTCATGCAGTTAATCACAGTACTGGGGGAGATTGTGTTGTTGTTCAGAGAATAGGATTTTTAGCTTGAAGCTCAGCTCCCATATTTCCATGTTGCTCTCAAACATCTGCCCACCAAGAACAACACATACTGGCTGTGAGCTGTGCATTTTAATTCCATTATGGACTCGTCTGAAGCTTCCTACCAAGTGCCGAGAGCTGCTGCTAGTGATGGCTGCTTTCCAAGGAAATGCACAACCATTTCATACTAAATGTTCTGGGGGTGAACACTTGACACTCTGTTTGCTTGCAACATGCTAAGTATGTTGCGCTATATAATCTTCCATGTATTTCGTTTAGGCCTCTGATGGGGAAAGGGAAAAATACCTTCAAGCTAGCTTGACAGCTTAGAAGTCTAATCCTTTTTAGCAATAGTGACTTTTTTGGGGGGGAGGGCTGTGATTCAAATCAAGATTGGTCTCAAGGCGAGGACTCTAGGAATGCTCCGGAACGAACAGTGCAGTATGCTGGAAGGCAAATTCTGAGTTAAGTTGCTCAGTAGAAATGTGAGCTTTCTTTTCCATGATTAAATTGTATACTCTGTGGAGTCTTTTTGTTATGGGGTCAAGTTGCATCCAACATACAGTGACTCCAACAGGGTTTTCAGGCTAAGTGAGATATTAAAGGAGTGTTTTTGCCTGTGCCACACAGACCCTTGAGTTTCCATATTTGAGCACGAAATTGAACTCTGGTCTCCTGAGTCCTAGCCTTCACTCTGTATGTTACACCACACTGGATATCAAGGAATCTTTAGGTTAGGATAGTTACCTATGCATCTCACCACAGCCTGACAAGTTGGTTATTTTGGAAGCTTAATAAGTAGGCCTTTCCAGCTGGGTTTTTATCACTATATAGCCTAGATGAGGATGAAGAAAAGTCAGTTAAGTGGTTCTCTTCCTTATGAAGACCATTTAAGGAAGTCTGAAAAAGCAATTAAAAATGTAGTTTAAATCACCTCAGTGATGCTGTCTCTTAAATTTTAAAGTGTAGTTATTGCTGCAAAAGAATTGACATTGGTGAAAGCAACATGGAATTAGTAAGAGGTGGAGAGCCACTCCCCCCCCCACCCCCACCCCCCCCCACACACACACACACACATACACAAAGGACATAAAATTTTGGATTGCAAACCTCTGACTGGACCACTGTGGTAGGATCATGCTTCCATCCTATAATTATGCAGGAATATAATTAAATACGAAATTACAGAACTGGGATTTTGTGATACTTATGCTTCCCAAGTAGATGTCAGACTATTAGTAAAGAGGCACAAGCAGTTTTTCTGGTTTAATAATTTCGTGTCAGAAATTATTCTGGGTTGAAAGAATTTTTGCTGGAGGAACTCCACTCAGGGAATGCCCGAATGAGGCTCATTTCATGTCCCCAAGATTTTCCCCACTAACATGGTCCTTATTTATCTACTTGCAATTTCTTGCTTTCAATCTGCTAGGTTGGCAGGAGCTAGGACAGAGACGGGCGCTCAATCCATCATGCAGTACCTGGGTCTTGAACTCCTGACTTGCCAGCCTTCCAGTTAGCAAGGCAAGCTTCTTAACCACTGAGCCACTGCAGCCCCACAGTTTTTGTGGTACTGACTCTGCTGTTTTTCTGCTGTTTTTTTTTACCTATCATGGTAAATACTTCCTAAAATTAATCTCACCCTCTTAGAGACTGTTTTTGAGTATTACTTTTGACTGTTTTTCATTTGTTAAAGTATCTCTGCTGCTCTTGTTTTCTCTTATGTTGTTTCATGCAATTGTTTGTTTCAATGGTCTTGCATTTTTTATTTTATTTTTTATATAAGCCACACTAGGAGGTAACTGCTCAAAAGGGTACAGATCTTGTCAGTAAATTCAGAAATAGTGAATACCAATTATTGGATTTTCATTTTATTTTAGGGAAAGCACATCTTGAAGTTTAGAAATATACTCTCTTTGATTGAATGATTGCTCATTCAGCATAAAATATGACAAAAAGATAAAGGTAAGAAACAATTTGGTAAGAAATTCTGTGATTTATACTGTCATTTTAAGCAAACTTCTAGTTACATCCCATTGATATTTCCATTCTTTTTTTATGGTTGGTTTAATCATATTATTTGGCAGTTGGGAGGATCCCATCTTTCATATGTCTACAGCAAGTCACAGAACAAGACAAGAGTTTGTCCTTGGCTTCTTTCTGTCATTTGTTGGTACAGTTCAAGAGTACAACAAGAGAAGGGAAGCTGTCAGATAACACAATAAACAATTCAAATTGAAAGCAGGAATACTCTAGCAATCTAAAGTAAGCAAGAAAGGTCAGCCAAGTTTTCCACTGCTCTCTGGCCCACTATGTCAAATGAATCACACCAAAGAATTAAAAACCTGGCTCAGAAAAGCTGGCCACACAAGGAAGCTCAGTGTATGAAAGCTAGGAACTGAAATGATTTCACTGCATCTTTGTGGACTCCAGAGATGGTTTAGGAAGATTTCTTACATAGCTGATGGAAGGATTGTGGTTCAGATGATCAACAACTGAAGGAAGTGGTGGAATACCAAACTGAGGATTGATTTTAAGTGTATTAAATAATGATAAAATTTGAATTGCAAACTATAGTAAACCATAGGAAGAATCAGGAAAATAAAAATACACTTTCCAAAGAGTGTAAAGCACTGGAAATATGCTCAGATGTACCCTTGGCAATGGCATCTGCAGCAGGCTGATCTTTCCTGCTCAAAAGTGTTGCACTGTAAACTTGCTAACATGCAGAATGACCCAATGATTATTTTTAGGACTACTAATGCCAATAATTTCTATTAATATAGAAGGCATCTTTTCATCCAAAGAGAACCTTGGTCATAAACAAATGTGATGTCATTTGTGTCCAATAAACTCATATAGGAACTGATCAGCATTCGCCAAAGGTTGCCGAGATGTATCTACTGAATGTCTTGAAGTGGTAGCCATGTCAGTCTGTGCAAGCATTTCAGAGAGTAAACTAAACAAAACAAAAAATAAGAAAAAAATGCTGTGGCATCTTAAGGACTAAATCCTGTATTTTAATGTTAGCTTTCATGGATCAAGTCCACTTTGTGAGATGTAAGAGTGGCTATCATTGTATACATTTATACATATCTGGAATAGAGGCCCAGAGTAGCTGGGAAGAGTTGGCTGATTCAAGAAATAGATATGCAAATCAATGAGTTATTTACAACCAGTAATAACATGCAATCAGTTTGCCTATTTACAGCGATAAATCTCTAATGGCAGTCAGTTTGATGTGTTAGGTTCTGTTTTTGCAAAATAAACATTCTGACATTACATATCTGCTAATGGGTTAATTGAGGAAGCTTTATGGGAGAGGCCCTTCAAACAATGTGGAAATGCCATTTGTGTAAGACAAGGTATTAGTGTCCTCTCAACAGACTATACTGAAGAGGACAACATAAAATCATGATGGTTGAACTGACCACTGTATAGTAACATTGGTTTATAAATCACCTTATATACCATGCAGCTTTCAGAAGCTGTCTATTACTCACTTTCTAGTTGGAGATTTCAGCAGCCATAGCAACATTTGGGACAATGAACAGGATGGTGAAAAGCATAGCTGTTATAAAATGCTTTATACATAACAAATTTTGGACTACAGTATATGGAAGCCATTTTTGAAGTATACGTTGATTGAGGGTAAAGGTGGCAGGCCAGCACCAGGTCAACTGAGTTTTTGGAAGTAGTAAGAACTGGTGATGAAGAACCGCAACCTCCAGGGTATTGTAAATATCATGGGTGATTTATTTTTGTTTTTTGTTTATATGTTGCTATTGGGGTATAATAATGTGAGCGTTTTTATATTGTTAGAATGTTAGAAATAATAAAACCAACATTTATATATATATTCTTGTTTTCTATTATTTTAAAATTAATAATATATATATATATTAAAAATGCTTTATACATGATCCTAAATTATGCAGTGCATTTAGCAGTGGGAGGTGGCAGAGAGGCTACAATTCAGATCTATTTTTTTTTGGTGAGCCTATAGCTCAAATACTCAAATGTATGCCCATTCTATCTCAGATCAACTCATTCATCCAGCCTCAATCTATACTCCTGGTGGCTAACCTTGGCATTCCAGTTGTTCTTGGACTTCAATTACCAGAAGCCAAAGTCAGCACTCCTGCTGATCAGGGCTTCTGAGAATTGAAGTTTCAAAACAACTAGAGTGCCAAGGTTAGCCATTACTGGTCTATACCATTCCGTAGGATGTATACTTTCATAAAAGACAAATGGGAAAAGTTTACAACAATGCTAAATGCAGCAGTGCTTCAGATAACCTCTCAAATAGACAATTATGATAAGTTTGTAATTTCCATTATATCCCAGGTTCCACTACAAAAATACAGATTATACAGGTATTTCACACTTCGAAGAAAATCCTTTTTAGGGGGCGTGGCTAAGATGGCCGACGAGTAACATCTTGATCTGTGCGCTCGTGCTTATCAAAGTGGTAATCAATGAGAATGAGTTAAATGGGACAATTTTAAAGAGATATTTTGTGGTGATAAGACTCCTGCTTGCCTGCTTGGAAAGTTTGCAGTTGGGCGGTCGAAGTTCGGGAGGTATCCCCGGCGGGAGAGGCGCACGACGGAAGCCGCGGCTTCCCCTGCCGAGGAGCCGAGAACGGGACCAGCGAGACGGCGGAGATCCGAGGAAGTAGCAAAATCGGCAAGAATGAAAGCGCGGCGCCAAAATGGCCGCCGTGCTCTTTGCAGGCCCCCCCACCCGGACTCAGACATCCGGGTGAGTTAGGGGGCGTGGCCACCACTCTATAAAAGGGGTGGCCATGAGGCAGCCGAGCTGCCATTTTAAAATAGCGACGGAGAGGAGAAGTTTTCT
The DNA here is from genome assembly GCA_035047345.1 of Bradypodion ventrale. Lineage (NCBI taxonomy): Eukaryota > Metazoa > Chordata > Lepidosauria > Squamata > Chamaeleonidae > Bradypodion > Bradypodion ventrale. The sequence continues at coordinate 125,878,433 of JAWDJE010000005.1, forward strand.
CCGTCGCTGTTCCTTCGACTCTTCGGCTCTTTAGCCCTTGGTCTTTCCCGGCTGGGAAGGAAGGATTCGCACAGAGCCTTTGGCTGCTCTGTGTTTTTTGGCGATCCCTGGAAAGGGATCCTGCTCTTTCTAATAGTTATGCCTCCTAAACGGAAGGCCCCGGCGGTGAAACCGCGGCCAAATGGGAGGACTTTTGCGGGCCCTGCGCAGGGAGGGGGCAGCCCTCCAGTTGGAGGACCAGGGCTGCGCCCCCCGGCAGGGCACTACCCCAGCTTCACCCACCGTGGGGCGATGCAGGCTCGTGCTTGGCCCTCGGCTGGTCAGCCTCCAGCCGGCCCTTCAGGGGCTTCGGCCCTCAGCCCGCAGTTGCCAGCCATGGGTCAGGACAGCGGGGGAGGGCCTGGTGCGGGTGCACAGCACGTTCCACCTCCGGCCCCTCATGGTCCGGAGTTTTGGGCATGGCCCTATTCGGGCCCAGGCTCCCACTTTGGGGTTCCTGGTCAAACGCCTAGTGGGCCGTCCGGCCCACCCGGCCCACTTTATACTGGGGGATCTGTGGCAGTGGACGCGTTGCTAACGCGTTTAGCTGTGCTTGAGGCATCCTTGGGGATTGCACACAACCCCATGGGAGGGGGCCTTCTCTCTCTGCTGGGGGTCCTTCGTGTCCACTGGCTACCTCGACGGCTGCCACACTGCAACAGGCGGCCAGCCGGGTTGAGCTGCTTGAGACGCTCCGGCCTGCGCCTGCCGGTGTCTCGCAGCTCCCTGTTCGTCCAGAGCTACAGCCGGGGAGTGGTCAGGTGTGGCCCCAGAGCTCGATTCCGGTCGCGAGCTCCGACGCCCGCCGTGGGCCGGAACCCCAGTGGGGGCGGCTCACGGGGGTGCAACTAGTGAGTATCAGGTTCAAGTTAATGCACCCACATCACAGTCAACTTCCAGTGGTGGGGTTCAGTGGCCATGGCCTCGTCAAGTTGAGGCGAGTGGGCATCAGTTGCCAGCCTACCCCAGTGCCCCTTGGTTCCATACTGGCACAACATTGGGGGTGGGGGTTTCCGCTCCCGGGGCAGTGCCGGGCATCGCAGGGGCTGTCCAGGTTCCGCTGCGTATGCCCCATGTACCTAATGTGCCGGTGTCGGCTTTGCCGACGGTTGGTTATTCATTGCCCCTTGGTGATCATTTGTCCCAGGTCACGAGGGAAAAGATTTTGCGGGGGGAGTACGTGTATATATTCTCCCTATTGAACCGTGAGCCCACTAAGGAGGGGAGAGAGGGACAGGACGACAGAGACAAAGAACTGTCCCGCCGTCGTAAGCCACCGCGCACCTGGGCCAACTGGTTGCCCGCATATCTTATTTATATGGCGGTGTACCTTAGGGCCCAGCCTGACCTGGCCATTCCTATGGTCCAATATTTGGACAATATTTACAGGGCGATGGTGGATTTTCCTGGCCCATCGTGGTTGGCTTACGATGAGGAATTTAGAATGAGGGTGCCCTTGCACCCGGAGATGAGATGGGATGAGCCCTATCAGAAATTGTGGCTTTTGTACATGACCCCCCACGCGTCCGGCGCCTGGGGATAGGTACCATTGTGGCCATGCCGTGCAGCGAGCTGCTCCAACACAGGCTCCCCGCCAGCCGGCGGGGCAGGGGGTTCCAGCCCGCTTGCTGTGTTGGAGCTTCTCGGCTAATGGCGTGTGCAATAAGCGGCAGTGCCGATACAAACACGAGTGTCCCTCTTGCGCTGGCCCCCACGCCGCCGCCGCGTGCCCGCAGGCCGGTGGGTCACGGGGCAGAGGTAGAGGTGGACAGGGAGTGGGCAGAGCGTCTGCTGATGGAGCTAGCCAGACAAAAGGCCCCCTCCCCAGTTAATGTGTATATGTTAGAGCGATGTCTCTCAACTTATCCAAGGATAGAGGATGCGAGGTACCTCCTGGAGGGTTTTCAGTGGGGCTTCCGTATCCCATTCACAGGAGTGCGGGGACCCCAAGATGCACCCAATTTACTGTCCCTGAAGGGTAGAGAGGAGGTGGCTGCCCTGAGTATTGCCAAAGAGGTAGAGGCCAAGAGGGTAGCAGGCCCCTTTTCTGTACCACCCTTTCCCAATCTGAAGGTCTCCCCTCTGGGGTCGGTACCCAAAAAGGCCCCGGAGGAATTTTGTTTAATCCACCATTTATCATACCCGGCGGGTTATTCTGTCAATGATGCTATTCCTGATGACCTTTGTTCGGTCAGGTATACATCTTTTGACCAAGCCCTGCGAATGGTTCGCTCTTGTGGTCCTGGTGCCCTCCTGGCAAAATGTGACATTAAATCGGCATTCCGATTGTTGCCAGTGCACCCGGGGGACTTTGAGCTATTGGGTTTTAGATTCCAAGGGAAGTTTTACGTAGATAAGGCCATGCCTTTTGGCTGCTCTATATCCTGTTCAGCATTTGAACGTTTTAGTACTTTCCTTCCGGTTACCCATCGATAAGGTCACCCGGATCTCCGCGATGGTTTTGGCCTTGCTGGCCAAATGCAAAGTGTCACTTCGTGAGCTTCAGGTTCTACATGGCCATCTTAACTTTGCCTGCAGGGTGGTCACGCCTGGCAGAGCATTTGCTCGGCGTGACGCCATGTCTGGCGTGTCAAGGCGCCATCATAGGGTCCGACTGACCAGGGGCATGAGGGCTGACCTTTTGGTTTGGCTCACATTCCTGCGGGACTTCAACGGGGTCTCCTTTTGGAGATCCGACCTTTTAGTTTCCCCTAGGTTTCAAGTACAGTCGGATGCCTCCGGCTCCCTGGGATATGGGATTTACTTTGAGGGGAGGTGGGCTTATGGCCAATGGCCTCCAGCATGGCGGGGCACGGATCGCCTCCGCGATCTTACATTCCTTGAGTTCTTTCCAATCCTGGGAGCTTTGATGCTATGGGGCGAGGAGTGGGCCGACTCAGTGGTCCACTTTTGGTGTGACAATGCTGCGGTAGTGCACATTGTTAATGCTCAGACGTCTAAATCACCCAGGGTGATGGCTTTAGTTCGCCAGTTTGTGTTACGTAGCCTATGCCTGAATGTGCTTTTTAGGGCCAGACATGTACCAGGCATTAATAATGATATTGCCGATGCTTTATCCCGCCTGCAGATCCCCTGGTTCCGCGCCTTGGCTCCGGACGCAGAGGAATTCCCCTCGCCACTCCCGGCCGAGATTTGGACATTTGGCAAGGAGAGGTGAACCGGGCGATCGGCATGTCTTTGGCGCCCCACACGCGTAAGGCGTATCAACATGCTTTCGTTCAATTTATAAATTTTTGCGTGCAACTTCAGTTGCCCGAAGTGTGGCCCATTCCAGTAGAAAAGTTTTACAATTTATGGTTTATCTACACAGTCAGGGCCTTGCTCCCCGCACTATAGCATCCAGGCTGTCAGCACTGGCATTTATTGCCAAGGTGGGGGTTTTTGCTGACAGCATGAATGATTTTCGCATACGGCATGTTTTGGAGGGGTGGACACGGGAACGTGGCCGCCGCCCGGACACTCAGCACCCAATTTCCCCAGGGGTGCTCACACACCTTGCACAAGGCTGGCCTAACCTATGTTTTGACAGGTATGAGGCAGCTCTTTTTCATGCGGCTACCACGGTGGCCTTCTTTGGAGCACTCCGCATCAGTGAGTTGGTACTACTGTCTAAGGCGGATGCGACTCGTAGGGCACTGGAACTCGACGATGTCTATGTTTCTAACGAGTGGGCTCAGTTGAGGATACGGTCCTCAAAGGTTGATCAGCACGGCATAGGCAGTAGTGTCAGACTGCTACGATGTTCCATTGCAGACATCTGTCCGGTTGGTGCCCTACAGGAGTTCTTGGCAGTGTGTGGCAAGCACCCTGGCCCGTTTTTCTGCCACCAAGATGGGTCTCCCCTTACTAAATTTCAATTTTGGAAGGTGACCGGTATGGCACTATCCAGTGTTGGCCTCCCTGGGGCTCGTTACGGCACCTATTCGTTTAGGATAGGTGCTGCTTCAACTGCGGCTGCATTTGGGTACTCTGAGGCTGATATACGCCATATGGGAAGATGGGGATCTATGCGTTTTGCATTATATGTTCGCCCTCTTCAGGTATGAGTACCAGTTAATTCACTGTTCTCTTTTTTCTCTTACAGACCCTGTGTGTCCCCGCACACCGGTAGCAGTATGGCTGGTGGGCCACAGTTACGTGCACTGGGCAGCGCAGTATGCTGCGGCGACAGAGTGGGGACCCCAGCTTGGACTGTGTGCATCCGCATGCATACGTTGGTACGGTAAGCGTGGAATGAGATGGCGGGAACTGTTGCCATTCCTTTTTTCCATTAGGGATGCTGAACCGCCCGATGTCCTTGTACTGCACCTCGGGGGCAATGACCTCGCCCAGGTCACTGGCCTTTCTTTAAAATTCACGATTTGCAGTGACCTAGCTTATTTGCATTATGTGTGGCCGTCCACAAGGCTGCTATGGTCGGACATCATACCACGTCACGCTTACAGGGGAGGTATTGACCTCCGTGCCCTTGACCGCGCTCGCCGCTTGGTGAACAGGGCAGTTGCCCAGTTCTTGGCAGACAAGGGTTTGGGGATGGTCATCCGACACCCCACCATTAGTTTACAAAATTATGATCTTTATGCAGGGGATGGGGTCCACCTGTAGGCTTGAGGTATGAACCTCTTTTTGGAAAATTTGCAAGCAGGCCTGTTGACTGAGCTGACGGTCTGGGGGGGGCGGCGAGTCTTCATTGAAGCCTCCCCGTGTGGCGGGTAGCACTGGTAAGGTAAATATTTATGACCCATAGGTATCCGGCAGGTTCGCAATTGACTGGCCAACACTTAGACAGGTACAGGTGTAATAACGTTGACCGGTCAACGACGAACCAGGCAAGGGGTGATGGCAGGAGCTTTTCAGCATGCATCACCCCGTGATTTGACGGATACACGTCAGAGGGTGGGGTCAGTAGATAGTTTATTGACTACGGTCAACAATTTGTTTGTGTCAACAAACAAATTGATACAAATGGATATATTGTAGCCAATTGCCATTGGCAATTTTGGGAGGAACCTTGCCAGTGTTACTGCGGCCTGTTTGCCTTAAGAATTATAATTGGATGAGTACCAATTAAAAGTTAGAATTCGGACTAGGGCATTATTCAATAAAAGTGGCCCAATGCCTTTATCCATATACTGGTGTCTGAGTCTTTCTTTGGGGGGTGCGCCTGCAAAGTGAGTTAATGAAAGTTTATGTTGACGGGAGTTAAAGGCAATTGGGGATTTTGCTTTGAAGAGCCTGGACTTGGCAGTGTGTGCAGAAGCAGATAAAAGGGTGGTAGTTGAAACGATAATGGCGGCGGTCCTGGAAAACGAAAGTGGTGGCTTTTTGGACAATGGCTTTATTGCGTCCCAGGAGAGCCGCAGCATGGTTTGGAGGCAGTGAGAAGCGGAAAAAGAAGAAACTGACTGGGCATAAGTTTTTGGTTACCCCAGTGCTTTTCGAGGTTAAAATAAGGGAGAGCGGTCCTTAAAAAGGGGGGGAGTTTGCTGATTTGGAGAGGAAGAAGGGGAGGGTTTCCCCCTGAAGCCACCACAGCTGCTGGGAAAAGGGTGCTTTGTTTCGTTCGTTCTAAGAGAAGGATCATCAACTTTTTTTACTCCTTCGCTGTGTGGATTACAACTTTCAATTTTTTATATATATATACACTTCTCCTCTTCTCCTTTTTATTATATTATTACAAGTTGGAGTTTGGGATTTTTGGCTTTCCTTCCCTGCGGTCCTTACACAAGTGGATATATTTGGGCATCTGTCTCCTTGGAATTCCTGTTTTTCCGTTTGGGAGTGTTGATACCTGGGCTGACTATTTCTGGGGACGGGCTTCCTGTGGATTACAATATTTTTTGTTTGGGTTATTTTTGGTTCCTGCTCCTTTATGGATTACAATAATTAAATTCTTTGCTGGACCTCCTCTTTTCTTCAAGCTTTAACAGAATTAATGGGACTGTTGTCAGTTTTGGCTGCATCGGAACAGGTTTAAGTGGAGTGTGTAACGAACTTATAATACGCTGCAGCATTTTTTAGGGGTCGCTACCATGGATAATGGCACAAGAGGAAAATCAAAGGAGGAGGAGCCAGTGGTGAAATCTAAGAGGAAAGAAAAAGCACCAACGGAAGAGGTCCCTCCATCATCATCACCACCACCCGAACCCTATGATCATACTCAAATTATGGTGGAAATTGGTAAATTGTTTCAGAAGATGGAGAAAAATGAGGATTCAAGGGTGAAAGATAGAAATGAAATGATGAAAAAACAGAATAAGGTGGTAACATCTGTTATGGACTTTACAAAAAAAGTGGAATTAAGTTTGCAAAAAATAGAAGGAAATGTGAAATTGGTTTAAAATGAGGTGAATGCCATGAAAAAGGAAATAAAAGGGACTCAGGAGGCGGTGAGAGAGATTAAGCTGAAAATGGATGAACATGAGAAAAGGATTGATGCTGTGGAAGATATGATGAGAAAGCAGAACATTGTGATTCATCAGGTGGTTGAAAGGATGCCAGACCAGCTAAGAGAAAGAGTGGTTCAGTGGTTAAATAATTTGAGCATGGGAAAGGAATTTGTACAGGAGGACATTGTAAGTGCATATAAGGTGGGTCCAAGAAGAGGGAAGGCGGCTCAAAGAAATGTTTTGGTAAAATTTGCAAATTGGGGAGACAAACTTAGAGTAATTGCTTTCTTGAAACAAGCTGGTTCTGATGCCCTGAAAATTGATGGTTCTGATGTGGAAGTATATAATGATATTTCAATGAAGGAAAGAATTTGGAGATATAAGATGAGACCGGTAACTAAACTGTTGATGAGTAAAGGCGTAAGGTACAATTGGAGATTCCCACAGCAATTGCGTTTCTTTTATGAGAAAAGAATGCAGGTTATTGATGAGGGGACCGACCCACTGGAATATATGAGTCTGCTGGAGCTTGTTAAAGCGGGTTCGGAAGGGTGGTTAACTCTTAGGAAAGATTTGTTGGAATCGGGGGCTATAAAAAGGGATTATGAGGGGGCAGATGCCGGTGGTGCTACAGGTGGAACCCCGCAGGGAAGAGAAGAAGAGGAGTTGTCATTAATCATGGTGGAGGAGGAGGCAAGTAAGGAGCACTGAGCAATAGATTAAGATGAAAAAATTCTTTATATTACTCAAGAACTGTATAAAGGTGGGTGGCGCGATGCACTAATCTGTACGTACATCTTCCATGTCCCCCCTCTCCCCTCTTTGGTCATCGAAGGCGTCTTTTTTCGGAGAAAGTGGGGAGAGAGATATTGTGTGTTTTGTGTACAATTTTGTGTTTTAGTGGTAAGGGGTTTGTGGTGGCACACCCAATGGAGAGCTTAGAAGTTAGAAAGGATGGAACCATAATAGATTATGGGAAATATTAAAGTATTAACCTGGAATGTAAAGGGTACAGGCTCTGTTCTTAAGAGGAGGAGGTTGGAATTGGCTTTGAAGAAAGATAGACCTGATATAGTGTTTTTACAGGAAACGCATCAAAAATCAAAAGACACAAACAAATTTTTTTTAGGATGGATACAACATTATGAGATGGCGTTTGGTACCTCAAAAGCAAGAGGAGTGGCAATTATGATTTCTAAAAGATTAGGATTTGAGATAATAAAAAGTGTTGCCGATCAGGAAGGTAGATACTTGATTGTAAGAGGAAAAATAGATGATGAGGAAATAATGTTGGTGAATATTTATGCTCAAAACGAACACCAAGCGGAATTTTTAGAAAAAGTTCGAAAAGTTGTGGAGCTAGAAAAAGTGGAAAAAATGATTGTGGCCGGAGATTTTAATTTGATAAGGTCAAATTTAGACTGTACGAATTTAGCAAGGTGTGGAACTGGATTGAAAGGGAAGGTTTTAGATAAATGGATGGTTGCGATGGGATTGAAGGATTCTTGGAGAGAGATCAAGGGTTCGGAAAGGGCATACTCTTATTTTTCACATGTTCATGGGTCCTATTCTAGAATAGATTATGTTTTGTTAACATAAAATATGATTAAAATATTGAGGGAATGGAAATAGGGATTTTCAAGGAATCAGACGATGCTAAAGTACTTTTGGAATTGAGATTACAAAAGGATAATCGGAGAGGAAGAAGTTGGAGGTATGATCCCAATTTATTCAAAGACCAAAAATGTAAAGAACAAATTATGGAAAGTTGGATGGAAAGCTGTCAGTGGAACAATAACGAAGAGGTAAACTTTAATGTGGTTTGGGATGCCATGAAATCGGTTTTTAGAGGGGAAAGTATAAAGTTGGCGAGTATAAAGTACAGAAGATATAAGGCAGATCAGGTGGAAAAAGAAAAAGAAATAAAACAATTACAGGAAGATCACTCAAAAAGGAAGGATAAAAATTTTTTCGCTAAATTACAAATACTTAAGGCAGAATTAATGGGTAAGGATAAAGTTAAAAGAGATTTGATATATCTAAATAGAGAGTATTTTGAATTTAGCAATAAAAATTCAAGCTAAAAAGGAAAAAAGGGAAATTGGGGTGTTGGTTAACAAACAAGGGATAAGGTGTAATAAGATTAGCGACAAATGTAAAATTGTGAAGGAATTCTATCAAGCATTATACGCAAAAAAGAGATAGACGTTGGGAAGCTTAAAGGGATATTGGAGAGGCAATTAGGGAATGGAATAAAACAGGAACACAGGGAAAAAATGGAGGAACGGGTTACTGATAAAGAGGTAAAAGAGGTAATTAGTGGTCTGAAGTTGGGGAAAGCCCCGGGAGATGACGGATTATCTACAGAGTTTTATAAGGAATTTAAAGACGTTGTGGTTCCAAAGTTAGTGAGGTTATATAACTATATTTTAGACGGTGGACAAATTCCAACTTCATGGTATAGGACTATAATCGTTCTGCTGCCAAAATCGGGAAAGAATTTTGGAAAAGGTGGAATCATATAGACCAATTTCTCTTATAAATCAGGATGCCAAGATCTTCACAGCAATACTGGCTAACCAGTTAAATAGATTTATGGGGGAATATATAAATGTTGATCAAGTTGGTTTTTTAAAAGGAAGGCATATGGCTGATTTGACTAGGAGGGTGTTAGACTTAATTGATAATGTTAATCAGACGAAGGAAAAGGTGGGTTTATTATCTTTAGATATTTTTAAGGCATTTGATTCGTTACAATGGTCTTCGATCAAGGAAATAGTTAGAAATTATGGATTTGGGGATAGATTTAGAAGGGTAATTGACCTATTATATCAAAAAGGGAGCGCTAGGATTAGAGTGAATGAAGAGGTTACGGATGAGGTAAAGCTTGAGGCAGGCACTAGGCAGGGTTGTCCACTATCTCCTATTTTGTTTATTATGGCAATGGAAATTTTAGCTAAAAATATAAGGGAGGATTCAAGTATAGAAGGGATATTGGGTAATAAAGTGAGTATGTATGCAGATGATACGTTGCTAATGGTGAAACACCCAGAGGCGGTAATGGATAGGATTAAAGAACAAATAGAGGAATTTGAGGCTATAACTGGATTGATGATAAATTGGGATAAATCAGAAATGATGTTGTGCAATATGGGGGAAGAGGAGAGGGAAAAGATGGCGGGGTTATCTAATATACAAATTAAAGAAAAGTTGAAATATTTGGGGATAATTATTTCAAACAGATTGGAAGAACTTAAAAGACTGAACTATGACAACTTGAAAGCAGAATTTAAGAATAAAATACAAAGTTTTCAGAAGTTGAAGTTGTCATGGTTTGGGAGGATTGCAATTTGCAAAATGATGTTGTTGCTGAGGATTAATTTTCTTTTTGATGCACTTGCAATCCAATTGAAGGAAAAGGAGATTAATGAGTTCCAAAAGATGTTCAATAACTTTTGTAATGGAGGTAAAAAATCTAGACTTTCAAAGAAACTATGGTATCTGCCTCAGAAAGAAGGGGGCTTGGGAATGCCAAATTTGTTAGCGTATTATCGAGCATTTCAAATTAAGAATGTTGTGAAGATCTTGGCAAGAGAAAAAGTAATTTGGGAGGAAATGGAGATGAAAGATTATAAGAATATTGGTAAAATGATTTTTTTGGGAACTAAGGTTAAAATGATAAATACAAGTAATACTATGATGAGGGGACTCATGAGGGTGTGGAAAAGATTAAAGAAAGATTTGATCCCAGATCTCTCTCCAATTTTGGAATTGGCAGATATGGCGTGTTTTCCGATAAAAATAGACAAAAAAAGGAAATATTGGATAAAAATGAAGTTTTCCTGGTGAAGGAATGGCTAAGGGTTTGCGAAGATGAAATTAAGAAGAAAAAATTATTTGAACAGTTAAAATTGGATTGGTTTCAGATATTGAAGGTTGATAATTGGAATAAAAAATATAAAAGAGAACTAGGTATAGACAGAGAAAAGACCGAATTTGAAGAATTGGTTTTAAAGATTAGAAAAGGTGAGAAAAGTATCAAGGGTCTAGTAAGTAAACTTTATATTTTAATAAACAAGGGTAGTGATCCACAGGAAGATTTGAAATTGAGGTGGGAACAGGACTTGAATATAAAGCTAGGAAATGATGAATGGAGAAATAAGTGGAAAAAGAGGATAATGAGAACAATGTCAGTAAGAATTAAGGAACATAACTATAAAATGTTGTGGCAATGGTACTTGACACCACTGAGGTTGCATCAGATTGATAATAAAAGGGATAATTTATGTTGGAGATGTAAAGAAACTGTTGGAACTTATGAGCATATGTGGTGGAGTTGTAAAATGATAAGTGAATTTTGGAGAAGAATAGAGGGAGAGATAGGGGAAATAATGGGTAAGATAATTAAGCTGGCGTCAGGTGCCATTTTGCTAACAGATGTGGAAGGTATGTATTTGAATAAGGCGGAAAAAGAGCTATTAGAAATAATGTTAACTACTGGTAGACAATGTATCACTAGAAATTGGAAAAATAATGTAACTATACAGACGGGAGAGTGGTACAAAGAAATGTGGAATTTAGCATTGAATGACAAATTGACATGGGAGATAAAAGTAAAAAGGGATAAATTGAAGGAAAATAGATAGCTTTTATGAAGGTTATGGTTACAGTACTAACCTACAATGTGGACGTCTAATTGTGTGTGTACCATGACAAATAATCAGTTCAACTATCATGTATGTGCTATTTTTTATGAGTTTTATGTATTATTGTCATGATGTATTGCTTTTTGTATGTTTGTTTTTTCTTTTGAAAATAAATAAAAAATTTATTAAAAAAAGAAAATCCTTTTCATAAACATACAATAAAAACTGGGAGAAATTTAATCTCGATCCTTGCAAAAACCAAAAGCACTTGCTATATAGATAGTGTAATAGAGCTTAACGTGGAAGGAACCAACCAGCAAGTTTGGACACTACTGAAAAGACTGGACAATGATTCAAACAAAAGGATACTGTAAGCAAACATAACCCCAAACTAAATAGCACACCAACTGCACCTGGCAGGAAAAACCAATCAAATCATAATTTAAAAAATCAAAAGGATATTCAGAGCAAACCCTACAAACCTAATACTGACTTCATATTGGCAGTTATACAAGAAACTAGAAGAAGATGTAGGAATGGTGGAGCAGTGGAACACAATGATATCCAGATTGAGCAAATTAAAAAATTTGGGCAAAACATAAAGGAATGTTTCCTTCAAACTCTTTAATAACCGTTGGACAAACAAATGAATTCTTTAAAAAAAATAGGAGAAAGTGACAGTAATTGCTATTCTGAAGCCAGACAGAGAACCAGCAGATACCAAAAGCTACACATCAATCTCCCTACTATGCTATGTATACAAAGAGCTTGAACGAATGATAATAAATCATCTAGCCCATAAAATTGGACCTCTTCTAATTCCAGAACAGGCAGGATTTAGACCTGGCAAGAACTGTACAGTTCAAATCTTAAATCTATGGCAGCATATAAAAGATGGTTTTGAACACATAAAATAACTGGAACAGAACTTGTCGACCTTACAGCAGCATTTGACACTGTCCGCCATCAATTGCTACTCAAAAAGCTCTACTTCCTTACTACTGATCATAGATTAACGGAAATGGTTGCAGTCCTACTTTAAACTCAGAGATTCTTTGTTGAATTTCAAGGGAGGCACAATTGCTGGAGAAATCAAAGGAATGGTCTCCCACAGTCCTGCTGCCATTACTTTTTAAACATTTATGCAAATGATCAACCAATGTTCCCATACATCAGGAATTTCATCTTTTCTGATGGTTTTGCCTTTGTAATCATTTAAGTCCATTGAGCAATAGTTAACCTCTGCTTTAGAAGATCTTTCCTTATATCATAAAAACAACCAGCTGAAACCAAACCCTTTAAAAACACAGCTTTGTGCCTTCCACTTAAAGAACAGAGAAGAAGTTAGCTGGGACGACAAGCTTTTGGAACATTGCTCTAACCCAAAGCATGTGGGCATCATTCTGGATCAAATCCTGACCAAACAAAATGTTGCTGCCAGAAATAACATACTTAGCAGACTAGCTGGTTCAGACTAGAGTGCAAATCCACTAATAACAAGAAAAACGGTGTTGTCCCTGTGCTACTCCACAGCACAATATGCTGGTGCTATATAGCAGTAGTGGCGAACCTATGGCATGCTGAAAGAAAGGGCACTCACAGGCCTCTCTATGGGCACACATGCCATTGCCCCAGCACAAACTCTACTACACAGAGTAGGCCCAACTGGGCAAACCCCCTCTGGGCCAACAGTGCCAATGGCAGCGCCACTTCCCCACCCTTCCCCCTCCACCAATGGGGAGACAAGAGGGGAGGCTTGCCACATGCCCCATAGACTGAAATCCCTCCCAGGAGTTGGCAGCAGGGGTGGGGACAAGAGAAGGTCAGGGCTGTAGCCAGGATTCTAGATTGGGGGTGGGCGATTTTTCAGGAGGGGGCAAAAAATTTCAGGGGGCAACAATGTCATAAACACATATATAACATTGGCATCTAGGGAGGGGGAGGCTGTTAACTCAGGAGGGTTTTTTCCACCCCTGGCCCCCCTCTGGCTACGGCCCTGGAGAAGGTGTGTGTGTTTGGACACTCGGTCTCTAAAAGGTTCACCATCACTGCTATATAGCATAAATCAGCACATGCCAAACCAGTAGATGTAGTTCTTAATGAATCATGCAAGATTATTATTGGTTGCCTGAAACTTATTCTCACTGAAAAAATATTTAGCTGGCATTTCCTCTATAGAAGTACATCAAAGGGGGCTAGCAAGAAATGAATAAAATAACGTAATACAGCACCAAACCCATCCACTTCACGGACACGAACCCCTAAATTCAAAGAAATGTTTTCCTCACACTTCTCAGCTCTAAATATTATACCAGAAGATGGTATGCTTAACCTAATTAGAACAAAAACAACATAGTTTGCCAAATAGATGAATTCAAAAGAATGTCTTTCACCAGTACAAGATTTCAACTGGACCGGTTGAAAATCACTAAATAGACTTTGATGCCTATAAGATAAGTAGGAAAATCAAAGAATAATCAAGCATAATCAATTAAAATAGAGGACACATTTTCTGTACATATGGAAAAATGCAATTAATGCAGCATTTATATGTGTGCAATTTAAGCTCTACTGCACATATAGGGACTGCAGTGGCTCAAGTAGCTAAGACGCTGACTGGGAAGCGGAAGGTCAGCAGTTCGATTCCCAAGTACTGCAGGACGGAATGAGCTCCTGTCTTTGTCCCAGCTCCTGCCAACCTAGCAGTTCAAAAGCAAGAAATTGCAAGTAGATAAATAGGGACCACTTTGGTTGGAAGGTAACAGCGTTCCATGTGCTCTGGTGTCTAGTCATGCCTGCCACATGACCACAGAAATGTCTGCAGAAGCAGACAGCGCTGGCTCTTCGGCTTGGAAACAGAGATGAGCACTGCAGCCTAGAGTCAGATACGACTGGCTTTCGAGCAAGGGAAACCTTTACCTTTACACATATAAAAGTAAGCACCTAAAATAACACTATGGAAGTAGCCTGCTTCTGGTCAAAAATAAGTTTAATCATTTTAACATTTTAATTTGTTTGTATTTTATCTATATTTCATATACGCCATAATTTTAAATTGTGAAATGCTCTGATATGAATAATAATCAAAAAGAAAATAGGGAGAGTAGGTGATGAATCTTCAACTCTGACCTTTGTGTCTAGGAATCACAACAAATTATACCGATGGCCTTATTGGGTTATATAGAAACGGCTGATTGGAAAGCTGTATTTAGGTCATGTTGGCCTGCCACTTTCATGTCACCAGCTCTTTCTGAGTCATTTTGAAGTAATGCATATGCATGACATCTGGAGAATATTAAAAAGGCAGATCTAGGGTGACTTTTTGAATACATATTACTCACTGTGCTGGTTCTGGAGATGCCTGTTGTTACCTCTTGAACAGACAAGCTATTGTGGCAATTCTAATAAAATTATCACGCCTTGTTTTTTTCTGTCCTTCCCCCCCTTCACAAGCCATATTAGGCAGTGTAATCAAAGCAGTGGAGATGTATTGTCTCCTTCTATTTGAAAAATATAAACTTAACTACCAAGACACACACACACGCCAGAGAGAGACTACACACACACACACACACACACTCTCACCACAGAGAGAGAGACTACACACTCTTTTATATTTAACAGTGCACTAGGGAGTCAGTAATGATAAAAGTCATCATAGACTTACACTGAAGTGACTAACTATGCTCCTCCACCATTTAGTCATCTATCCTCCTGCAGTAGGTGGGAGGGGGATGGTCAGGGAAAGAGTCACAGAGGAACATTTCCCTTAGCAAGTGCAGCTGTTGTGAGAAAAGTCTGCTGATGGTTAGTGTTGCCTGAGGCAGTATCAATTCAAGGTTCATATTCTGTAGCTCCCTCATGCAGAGCCACAATACAACAAGGGAATTGTCGAGAAGAACCGTGTGTTCTTGAGCTACTGTGATATCTATGAGATCATGTTATTCCGCCAGTAAAGAAGGGGAGAAATAAATGGTGATTTCATGCCAAGTGCTTCAGTTTGGGTCAGATTGGCACACAGCCTGGAGCTTGGCAACAGAGCCAAGTGAGCGTGTTTAGCTTGCTTCCAATTGATGGAGCTGTCCTCTTGCCCACTCTCACCATATGGTTGCTGTGTTGATTTTGTTCAGCTGGGCTGGAGAAGTGGGAGGAAGGGGGTGCCCTATGATCGTGTCATGCTTTGAGTCAATGCGGCTGATTTGAAGAATTACAGATAACATGCATCTGTACAGTTTCTGAGGGATTGGCAGCATGAATCATCTTGACTCCTACTGGAGGCTTGCATTTGGAATATGAACAGTAGAAGTTTGAGAAAAATTATTCATAGAATTAGGAAAATCTGAGTCCACAGGAAGTGCTGAATAATTCTATCCTGCTTCAGATGATCTCTTCCATATTTATATTGTGAAAATGCATATTTCTCCCTAAAGCCACTTGAAGGATAAGAGAAAAGGTGCAAAATAAAAACAGCTTGGAAAAGATACTTTTTTGGACTGTGCATCTGAGCACCCTTACCCAATATGACCATTCTGGAAGCTACAGTTCACAGTGCAACTTTTCTGAGTTTCAGAAAAAAACAAAATGATTTTTTTTAAAAAAAATTGTAAACTCGTATAATGTTATCTGTGGGAAAATATGCATGCATTGGTATTTATAACCTAAAAACTATACTGAAACCCAAGAATAGGTTATTTCAGATTTCTAAGTCTTAAAGACAATATTGTGCGACTAAATAACCAGGTTTCAGATAACAAAGACAGGCAGGTCTAGTTAAGGAACAGCTGAACTGATTATTGGTTTTGCTGATGCTAATGTCATCTCAATGGCAAACCTGGATGAAGATCTCTCTTCTGAGCTAGATGCCCCCCATGTTTATGTTTTTTTTCTCCTTGGTGGTCAAATTAATGAAAAAAATGAATTTGAAATGAATAAAAAGGTAAACAAATGTAATCAGAACTTAGCTTTCAGTGTTATGAACTTGTGGGAATTAAATGAGTGTATTGCAGGCACACACCCCAAAAAAGGACTCAGACACCAGTATAAGTGGATAACGGCATTGGACCACATTTATTGATTCATGCCCTAGTCCGAATTATAAATTTCGATTGGTACTCAACCAATTATAATTCTTAAGGCAAGCAGGCCGCAGTAACACTGATAAGGTTCCTCCCAAAATTGCCAACGGCAATTGGCTACAATGTATCCATTTGTATCAATTTGTTTGTTTACAACAAACAAATTGTTGACCGTAGTCAATAAACTAACTACTGACCCCACCCTCTGACGCGTATCCGTAAAATAACGGGGTGATGCATGCTGCCTAGCTCGTGCCATCACCCCATTGCCTGGTTCGTCATTGACCGGACAACGTTAACCAACTTGTGCCTATCTAGTGTTGGCCAGTCAATTGTGAACCTGCCGAATACCTGTGGGTCATAAATATTTACCTTACCAGTGCTACCC
Organism: Bradypodion ventrale; assembly: GCA_035047345.1. Classification (NCBI taxonomy): domain Eukaryota; kingdom Metazoa; phylum Chordata; class Lepidosauria; order Squamata; family Chamaeleonidae; genus Bradypodion; species Bradypodion ventrale. Next base: position 125,894,991 of record JAWDJE010000005.1, read on the forward strand.
GCCCATGTGACCAAAGTCAACAGTAAATAAACCCCTGTATCAAACCTTAGCAACAGTGTGGGATGGGCAAAAAAGCCAGAACCCGAGAGCCAATTGTAGGTTCCAGCCAAAAATTCCCACCCGGCCCTGAAGCGACCAAAATATCACACTGTTTACTAGGGAGGGGGTGTAGGGAAAAACTTCTCCGCTCCGTCGCTTTCGCAAAATGGCAGCTCGGCTGCCTCGTGGCCACCCCTTTTAAAGAGGGCTGGCCACGCCCCCTAACTACCCAGATGTCCAAGTCCGGTGGGGGGTGCCCGCAAAGAGCGCGGTGGCCATTTTGGCGCCCCGCTTGCAATCTTGTTCCAAATTGTTCTGGTTCCTATGACTAGGACAAAGAGGAAGCATCTTCATCATCTCTGCAAGTGAGAAGCAAAGGGAATTTGAGAAATTACACAGTGTTGTTGTTATGATAATAGTTCACCTGGTTTTACCTGGGGCTGCTGGGGCTCAGTGGTTAAGAAGCTCACCTTGTTAGCTGGCAGGCTGGCAAGTTGGCAGTTTGAGACCCGGGTACTGTATGACAGATTGAGCGCCTGTCTCTGTCCCAGCTATTGGGGACATGAAAGGAGCCTCATTTGTGTGTTCCCAGAGCTGAGTTTCTTCCACAAAAATCCTTTCAACCCAGAATAATTTCTGACATGAAATTAGTATACCTGGTTTTACCGACTACAAGGGAAAACTGTGACTTTAATCCTACGTACACTTCTCTGGGGGTGATCCATATCAGGGAGCACACTAGGATAATAAATGTTTGATTATAAACTCAAACTGCAGTGGTTCAAGTGGCTAAGATGCTGACTGGAAGGCGGGAGGTCAGCAGTTGAATTTCCGAGTACTGCAGGACAGAATGAGCTCCCATCTTTGTCCCAGCTCCTGCCAACCTAGCAGTTTGAAAGCAAGAAATTGCAAGTAGATAAATAGGAACCACTCCAGTGGGAAGGTAAACAGTGTTCCGTGCTCTCTGGTGTCTAGTCATGCCTGCCACATGACCATGGAAACGTCTACAGAAGCAGGCAGCACTGGCTCTTCAGCTTTGAAACAGAGATGAGCACTGGACCCTAGAGTCAGATACGACTGCCTTTTGAACAAGGGTAACATTTACCTTTACCTATAAGCCAACTACCCTTATTTGCAATGTTTTGATGATCCAATAAACATATGATGTGACCCAGAATTTGGTTTGATATATGGATCACATAGCTATTTTTTCCTATTTACTTTTGGCTAGACAGGAAGGAAGGTATGCCCAGTATGGTGTAGTGCATAGAGTGATGGAGACCTTGGTTCAAGTCTCAGCATGGTCATGGAAGCTCATTAAGGTGTAGAACTAGTAAAACCACTTGTTAAATATCTCGCTGACCTTGAAAACCATACTGAGATTGTCATAAGTCAGTTCCAACTTGACAAGGATACATGTTGGAGATGTACCGGTAATAAAGAGAAAGGGACTTATATACACATGTGGTGGTCATGTGAGCAAGTAAGCAAATTTTGGAAAAGTATAGAAGAAGATTTGAATAAAATGCTTAAATCAACAATGGTACTAACCCCAAAGTTAATAATACTGGGTGAAATTGATGATCTGGATATGGAGGATAATAAAAAGGAGTTAGTGTTATCATTGGTAATGGTAGCAAGACAGTTAATAGCCAAGGAATGGAAAGGTGGAGGTAACATCAATAAGGTCAGATGGTACACTGATGCTTGGCAATTGACTCTTAACAAAAAACTAACTATGCAAATACACCAGAGAAAAGGACTAATTCCAAAAATCTCGTTTTGTGAAATCTGGAATTTTTTTGTTGATTATCGTTATCTGAAAGATATGGCATTAATCCAGGCCCTGATATGATCCTTTTTTGGAAAGAGTAGTGAAGATATCTGGTTTCATGGTCCCCGCTGACATCCCCAAAAGGTACACAGGTGTTATCTGTCACCACTATACTTTATAGTGGAAAAGGGATTTAGTTATTATTAGCAATTTTATCAGTTATTTTTGTGTTTTGCATGTTTCAATTGTTATTTTTATCTTTTGGATATTTTATTTAAAAAATATTTAGTTGTATATTTATTATGTTTATAATGACTGGGTGAAGTTTTGTTTTGTTTTGTTTTGTCTGAATTCTTAATAAAAAAATTTAAAAAAAGAAATATGTTTTATAAAGAACAGGGATGGGAAAAATTACTTGCACGAATTGCAGATCTAACTGCCCATCTGGGCTGCTGTAGTCCAGAAGAAGTAACTTTTCATTTCTGCAGCCCAACATGCAAAATATTTGTGAAGAAAAGTAAGGCATGTCTTCTTGAATAAGTCTGTAATGGTACCAAGGAGGACTTAGTGGTCTGCCTACTGAGGTAGTCAAGCATTGCTCTTTCAGTAAGCTAAGTACTTCTGCCAACTCATCAGAGCCTTGTATTTTTGTTGTTCTGTGAAATTAGCTTAGTAATGGGAGAGTCTCAGAAAAAGGATGAGAGAAGAGCACCAAAGGCCCAGTACACTCTTCAGAATAAGACCTAGAATGTGTGAATGAATAGCTTACCCTCAACTGGAGTGAAATAAGCCTATGTGCCATTTATGTAACTACTAGTAAGTGAGGAGGATCTGTATCTTAAATAGTGCTTTGAAAATGCCTCTCGACAGAGCCTGAGCTTTTTCAGAATAATGAAGAAATGTCAGTGGAAGTTGATGTTGCATGTATGCATGGGTAAACATTTGGGGGGGGAGGAAGTGTGTGGCACAACGTGCACATTTTATCTTTTGAATGCCTCATAGAAATAATTTACAGTCAACCCTCACATAACAACGCGTTCGTATAGCATCATTTTCGCTTAACAACGCGTCATTATGCCCCACGTGTTCCCCCGCATAACAACGTTTTTAGTGTCATTGTCCAGACAACAACGCTAAAATAATCGGACAACAACACTAAAAACGTTGTTATGCGGGAAACTCCATAGAAACCCGCATAACAACAAAATTAGCTTAGCAATGCTACTTGGGGAACCAAGTAATGTCGTTGTGCGAGGGTCTACTGTACAGATTTACACGTATGGTCAAAAGTTTTCCTGTGCTATTAAAGAAAGGGCCCACTTAGGATTTTTGTCTTGCATAAAAACAAACAAACAAATCTTCAGTTATGATTCTTGGACCTTGGTCTAATGCAAAAGAAGATATGGGTATCTGTTATGTACAGGAAAACCCAACTTACAAATGCCTCGAGTTACACAAAATTCAACTTACATAATGATTTTATGCTAAAACCATGTCCCGATTTACATGATTTCCTATGGGTTTGCTTCGAGTTACATAAAGATTCTTTTTCCTATGGGTTTGCTTCGAGTTACGTAAAAATTCATTTCCCTATGGGTTTGATTCGATTTACATAAAAATTCATCTTTCCTATGGGTTTGCTTCAAGTTACGTAAAAAAATTTTTTCCCTATGGGTTTGTTTTGAGTTACAAAAAATATTAAATTTAAGCAAAAGCCTATGGAATGGACTTTTTCGTAAACAAGGGTTTTACTGTATATCCATATCAGGTGATATAATAGAATAAAGCCCTTTCTGTCATTTGTCTTCTGTACTAACCTCACAATCAAGGACATGTTGCAGACATTGCGTGGAGCACTTAAATGGCACACTGTAATTTTTATTGCTTATTTTACCATTAGGCAAGAGTTCAAGCTATCTAGTGTCACAGTACTGATTCAAAGGCTGTTCAGGTCAATGGAAACACTTGGAATGATTGCCTTTTTGGATTTAGTCACAGATACCTCAGCAAAGTTTAAGAAGTCAGTTTCTGTAACATCCTCCCCTCCAAACTCCTTTAGCATTGTTCTTGATGCTTCTGGAAAACTGGGGTATGTTGTGAAACTACCACAATCAATTTCTGTTTCGCAACAACATTTGAAAGTATCCTAATTATTGTAACACTCATAACAGCTAAGATTGACGGCTGCTGCATTTTTTAATGGTCCCACTGAAATCAGCATGACTGCTCTGGGTTAAGTGGTTTATGGGTTGCAGCATGTCTCATTCAAGTGCAGCTAAGTACTTACATATTATCTTCCTTGCCTAAGACTAGGAAGGAAGAGCCAGTTTCAGAAATGGGCTTACAATACTCCAATAACTGGCTCATGGCCATGTGCTTTTATTTGCTAATATTGTGATAGTTAAGTGGTTATAGTTATTGGAATACATTTCTGAAAATGGTAAGAAGCTGACTTCTTATACCATATTATACTTCTTATACTTACACTTAATTACATCCTCTGTGCTCATCCATAAATGGAAATCTAACCCACAGAGCTGAGGAGGTTAAAGGTGACCATAGATGGTATGGATCTAACTACTTCAAGTACTACTGTCCGCAGAACAAACTGTACTTTGCCATCCTAGTTAGGTGTCACAGAAACAGATAGGTTTTGACCAGATTATATTCCACCATACTGTATGCAACAGATCTTAAAACCAGATGCTTTGGCTTTCAGCAAAGGAAGTTTGGCAAACTTTTATAGGAACCAGATCTCTCTACTTCATGGTTCCTAACCTTAGGTTCCCAGATGTTCTTGGACTACAGCTCCCAGCACAGCCAAGCTGGGAGTGTGCTTGTAATTCTGGCTTATTATAGCCCTTTTAAAACAACAAAGGGGGGGCACCTGGGTTGCTTTGTAGAGTGATAGGATAGCATCCCCCCCCTTAGAGTTTACAAGGCCAAAACTGAAAGTAGAAGTTGGTCCTTCCCACGTCAGAAGAGAAAGCAGTGAAGCTCATGTTAGCATCCTTATCAGTGGTAGAAGCCTTCTGCATAAGCATATATGTGAAGGCTTGCTTGTCTGCTTTTGTCTGTACTTGTCTCACTGTGGGTATCCATCACATATGCATCTGTGTGCAGTGGTGAGCTCCAAAACCTTGTACTACCACACTATGGGTGTGGCATGGTGGGCGTGGCCAGGGGAAAGCCCTGTGTTGCACCCGAATTAGGACTACAGTGATACCTCATATAACGTCCAAACTTGGTTCCACAAGTTTGGACTTTATACGGATTTGGACTTTGTATGAGGCATGCAAAATCCTAGCCGCGATGCCTCATACAACGTCCAAATCCTTGCCGCGATGCCTCATACAACGTCATTTCCATAGAGCTACATTGTACTGTAACAACAGACTTCAGGGCAAAGTCAAGGAAACAGACAGGAAACTGACAGAACTTTAAGAAATCATTGTCTAAAGGCTAAAAACATTACAAAAACATGTCAAACAACCATGATTGTACAAGAACCTAAAGAATGCTGCAAAAATCCCAGGAATGCTTCTAAAAATTCTGACGAAAAAATTCAAAAAAATCCAAAACCATGTTCAAAACCACTCCTAAACACTCTTCACCTCATGCAAAACCCACAAGAGCAATGCACGCATGTGTCCTGCCTTTTATACTGGCCAGGCACAATGCAACCTGGGAAAACCCCAATGCCTCATACAAAGTCGCACGACTTTGTATGAGGCAACTTTTTTCAAGGAATTAGGCGATGTTTGTATGAGGTATTACTGTACTGTACTTTATTTCAAAACTTGGATGGGCGGGGCCATTCAGAATTTCTGCTACATGTTCTGGCGAACTGGTGCAAACCTGCTGATGCCCACCCACTGTGTGTGTGTCTATGAATGTCCACTTTGGTTCCTGGCTGTACCCACCTATGGATGCTGCACTTTCTACCTCACCAACTACAGTGGTAGCACCAGCTACTATGAGTAGATGGGTTTTGCAATGATTGCGAAGTAAAGTGAATGAATTTGAATGTGCATAAATATGTGGGAGACAGCCAATGTAGATTACTTGCACTAACAAATATTATGTGAGCACAGCAGACCTTTGGGCTTACTTAGCTGACTCTAGCACCAGCTGGAACTGGGAACGAAAGAGGAATTCAGGAATAAAAGCCACCATACGTAGTTAGATTCAACTTTCTCCTACCCAATGAGTGGTTACTCTATGATTTGTCTTTCTGCCTGGAGAGGGCTGAATCTACAGTTCCGGGGGGGGGGGGGGGAGCTTGAATATGTAGTGACTCCTTGTCATAGCACATAATACGAAGAGTATCCAGCTAGTAATGTAATAGTTAAATGGTTAAGCTGGTTCAAAATGGCATCCAATCTAGTTTTTTCTTTACTCCAGTTTGTACAGATACACCACAGGTTCAGGGAGTACCAATTCATGGACTTACTGCCCATTTTCTGCTCACCCCTTCCCACCTCACCTCTTTGCTTTTCCCTTGGTTGCTGTTGCGTCTTCAGAGTTTTTTCTCTCCATTGTGTCATCTACCCATGTAGATGACCAATTCCTTTTTAAAACTAGTATTTTAAATTGCACATCTGAAGATAAACGTAAATATCTTTTTTTAACAAATAAAATGGGGTTGGAGATTGGGGCGGGGCATGATAATCCTATTATGTGGTGTTGTGCCCAGCTCAACATGCTCCCTGCAACAGTGTGTACATTTGTCCACACTTCAGATACTGTATTAAACCTTACCAAAAAAAGGACACTGCAGTCTGTCCATGTGTTACCAGTGGACTTGCACCAGTTTGTAGTGAAAATGCCATAAATATGAGTTTCTCTGGTTTACTGCAATGATAGCAATAGCAATTAGATTTATATACGACCCCGTGGTGTTTAGCACACTCCCTAGGTGGTTCACAATATAATTAGCATTTTGCCCCCAACATACTGGGGACTCATTTTACGAACCTCCGAAGGATGGAAGGCTGAGTCTACCTTGAGCCCTGTTAGGATCTAACATTAGCAGTTTGGGTTGCTGACTAGAAGGTCGGAGTTTGATTCCCAGTTACTGCATGACACAGTGAGTTCCTGTCTCTGTTCCAGCCCCTGCCAACATAGCAGTTGGAAAGCAAGAAATTGCAAGTAGATATATAGGGACAACTTCGGTGGGAAGGTAAACAGCATTCCATGCACTCCGGTGGTGAGGCATGCCTGCCACATGTCCACGGAAGTGTCTGCAGACACAGACAGCACTGGCTCTTTGCCTATAAACAGAGATGAGCACTGAACCCTAGAGTTAGATACGACTGGCTTTCAAGTAAAGGTGACCTTTACCTTACAACAGTTTAACCACTGTACCATAAGAGCTCTAAAAGACTCAAACCATTATTTATTTCAGACAGCGTCTGGCCAACTTTGTCATCCCCGTGGTTCACGGATGAACTGCGGGAACTCAAATGGGCAAAGAGACGCCTAGAGCGCCGCTGGGTGAAGACCCAGGATGACTCCGATTGGACACTAGCTAGAGCTTCTATTAGGGCCTACCTAGTGGCGATGGGGGTGGTGAGGCAGCAATACTTCACCACCCTTATTGCCTCAGCTGATAATCGCCCAGCCGCCCTGTTCCGGGTAACCAGGTCCCTCCTCGGTAGGGGGAGATCGGTGCCCGGTTGGCAGGGTTCGGCTGAGGACTTTGCTGACCATCTGGTGGAGAAAATCGATCGGATTCGTTCAGGGCTGAATTCCGGTGTGGATGGGGAGGGTCGGGGGGGCACCGGAGCACAGTCTTGCTGTACGATCTGGGATCGGTTTGATCCTGTTGTCCCTGATGAAGTGGACAGGCTCCTTGCAGCTGTGCATGCCACTACATGTCCTTTGGACCCCTGTCCCACCTGGTTGGTGAAAGCCTCCAAGGTGGTGACAGGTGGCTGGGTCGGGGCGATAATAAATGCATCATTACGGGAGGGGGTATTTCCTGCACTGCTAAAACATGCTTTGGTGCGCCCCCTCCTGAAGAAAATATCCCTTGACCCAGCTGTCCTTAACAACTACAGGCCGGTTTCCAACCTGCCCTTTCTGGGTAAGGTTTTGGAGAAGGCAGTGGCGCGCCAGCTGCAGAGTGTCCTGGAGGATTCAGCCCCGGGTATGGTACGGAGACGGCATTGGTCGCACTGATGGATGATCTCTGGCGGGAGCGGGACGGGGTTATCCATCCGTCCTTGCTCTTCTTGACCTCTCAGCGGCCTTCGATACTGTCGACCACGGTATCCTTCTGGAACGGCTCAAAAGACTGGGGATCCAGGGCACCGTGTTGTCCTGGTTTTCCTCTTTTCTGGAGGGCCGTACCCAGTCGGTGTGGTTAGAGAGTGAGAGGTCCAGCCCTAGGCTTCTCAAGTATGGGGTGCCTCAGGGTTTGGTGCTCTCTCCTCTCCTATTTAACATCTACATGAAGCCACTGGGTAAGATCATTCGTTCCCACGGGGTGCAGTACCATCAGTTCGCGGATGACACTCAGTTGTACATCTCGGCCCATGGGGACCCCAGTGATGCTGTTGAAATCCTATCCGGATGCCTAGAGGCCATTGGGGTCTGGATGGGGGCCAATGGGCTTCGGCTGAATCCCAGCAAGACAGAGTGGCTGTGGATAAGGGGCCCCGTGTTATCCAGGGAGCTACCATCTTTGGTACTGGATGGGGCTGTTTTGCCCCAGACAGACCCAGTGCGCAACTTGGGGGTCCTTCTGGACTCGCGGCTGCTGCTAGAAGAACAGGTAGCGGCTGTGGCCAGGAGGGCTTTTGCCCAACTTCGGGTGATTCACCAGTTTCGCACGCTCCTGGACCGGGGCTCCTTGCTTATGGTCACCCATGCTCTGGTCACTTCCCGACTAGATTATTGTAATGCGCTCTACATGGGGCTGCCCTTGACGACCATTCGGAGGCTGCAGCTGGTCCAGAATGCGGCAGCCCGGGTGGTGATGGGATGTGGGCGATATGCCCATGCCTCACCGCTACTTCAGGAGCTGCACTGTTTACCAGTTTGTCTCCGGGTGCAATTCAAGGTGCTGGTTTTGACCTTTAAAGCCCTATATGGCAGTGGGCCAGGATACCTTAGAGACCACATCGTCCCAAGAGTGTCTGCCCGTCCAACCAGAGTGGACTGGAGGGACTCTCTAATAGTGCCATCAGCTAAGGGTGCACATCTATCCAGCACCCGAAGGAGGGCCTTCTCCGTGTCCGCACCAACTCTCTGGAACCTCCTGCCAACAGATCTAAGACTTCAAAGAGAATTGCTGCCCTTCAGGAAAGGACTGAAGACCTGGCTGGCAGGGCAGGTGTGGGGCCCGAATGGGAACACGGTCCCCGCCTGCTGGCTTATATAAACAATTAAGAACTCTCTCTTCTTCTTCTTTTTATAGTGGGTGGGATCGGTGGGTGGGATATGGGTCTTTTAAAGTGGGTGGGATGTGAGTCTTTTAAAGTGTTTTTATGTGTTTTTAGAACTTGTTGTAATGTCGCCCTGAGTCGGGTTCTGCCTGAGTGGGCGGCATATATAAATATGACTATTAAATTAAATTTAAATTAAATTACTTCTTTCACAGGATCAGAGGATTGCTAGCAATGGGATGATGAAATTGAGAGCTTTAAGAGGGAGAAAGCAGGGTAGGAAGGAATGAACCAAAGCAACAGTGTTTTTCTTTTTTTCTTTTTTTAAAAAAATAGCTCAACAAAGACATTCCTATTTCCATTTTATTTAAGGAAACTGTCCTCCAAGGGAAGAACCAAAAAAAGAAAGGAAAAGAAAAGAACAAAAGGGGAGGGGAAGAGGGAATGGAGAGGATACATTACATAGTAGGTTTCACAAACATCTTCTGTATCTGACTCCCAGCAGATGTTTAATGGAAGCCACAATTTAGCATCTGGTAGTAAGCCACAGGGCACATTAGCAGATGCTGAGCATTGTGCAGAACAAAATGAACAAGGCAGACTCCCTTTGGAAAATAATTAAAATAATCATTTTGGTGTTGTTGTTTTTTCAGATTTCCCCTCTTCCCTCCAGTAAATTTGGGCTATCACAAGTGCTTTCTAAAAAGCAGAAAATTTAGAACTATCTATTATAAATAGGTAGGTATAGGTAGGAGGTATATGAGGCTTTGTGGCTCAGTGGCGAGCCTGCAGTCACCAAACCTCTGCTCATGAGTTGCTTTCAATCCTGATAGGATCAAAGTTGACTCATCCTTCCAAGGGCAATAAAATGAGTACCCATTGTAATTAGCAAACTGCTAATTACCTTGTGAACTGCTATGACATATAAATGTGATTGCTTTTGCTATATTAGTCTAGAAACATAAACCCTATTTTACCCATACCAGACTGATGGGACCATGTAGTTTGTAGTGATTATTTCACATCACACAACTGCCAAACTATCTCCAAAGGGTTGGCAAAACTATGTTGAAACAAAATAAGGATAGTGGGTTAGATGAACACACACCATTCCAGACTCCTTTTCCAGTTATGAGCTGCTTTTTCTAATTCAAGGGCAGAAGAAATTTGACAGGGTGAGAACTATCTCTGAGAAACATTGGAAAGAGATCACAGTACAGTATAAAGAATCAAGCTTAAGAATTTCCATCTCCTACTTCTTGTGTCCTTGTGTACTGGGCAATTAATTGCTTCCAATGATTTTGATTTGCTGCTACATTTGCTACTTTCCCCTGGAGACATGGATATTATTTAAATCTTCTCTAAAAGTAACTCTCTGTTGTTGTTTTTGGTCTACCTTATGGCACCCAGTCCATCGTTATTTTTGGGAGCTAGTGCTCTGGCAATTTCATGATATGCCCTGCAAACTTCATTCTTGGTTTTGCTATAATGTGTCCCACTTCTATGTAGAACTTTTTCATTTGTAGTCTGATCAAAGTATGTGATGCCAACAACATTTCTCAAGTATCTCTGTTTGAAAATGTTTAGCTTCTGGACTATCTTCGTTGTAATTTTCCATGTTCCACTTGCATATATCACAGTTGATGGGACAACAGTGTTAAACAAGAGAAGTTTAATAGTGGCGTTTCTTGCCCTAGATGACCAAATTCATTGCAGGCGCACCCCCCAAAGAAAGACTCAGACACCGGTATATGGATAAAGGCATTGGGCCACATTTATTGAATAATGCCCTAGTCCGAATTATAACTTTCAATTGGTACTCAGCCAATTATAATTCTTAAGGCAAGCAGGCCGAAGTAACACTGGTAAGGTTCCTCCCAAAATTGCCAATGGCAATTGGCTACAATGTATCCATTTGTATCAATTTGTTTGTTGAGACAAACAAATTGTTGACCGTAGTCAATAAACTATCTACTGACCCCACCCTCTGACGTGTATCTGTCAAATCACGGGGTGATGCATGCTGAAGAGCTCCTGCCATCACCCCCTTGCCTTCACCCCCTTCGTCGTTGACCGGTCAACGTTATTACACTTGTACCTGTCTAAGTGTTGGCCAGTCAATTGCGAACCTGCCGGATACCTGTGGGTCATAAATATTTACCTTACCAGTGCTACCCGCCACACGGGGAGGCATCCATGATGACTCACCGCCCCCCCCAAGACCGTCAGCTCGGTCGCCAGGCCTGCTTGTATCACACCTGGAATTAGGTACATACCTCTAGCTAACAGGTGGACCCCTTCTCCTGCTTATCAGCAAAATTTTTGTGTAAGCCTATCATCCGGTATCCAATGGCCGTCTAACAGCCATGCTCAGAACGGGACGGAGCCACAGCCCCGTCCACTGACTGCCGTAACAGTCCAAACTAGGGAGATCCGCATCTCCCCTAAATCGGTGTCTCGGCATGATGTTAGACCATAGCGACCGCATGTAAGCCATACGCAATATAAAATGCCAGGTCACAGCCCTCGACGGTGTAATAACAGCAATGATCCGTATAAGATCAAAGCTGCCGAGGTGCCTGTAAACATTGGGCGGTCCAGCATCCCTGACAGACAGCAGGAATGGCCACAGTTCCCGCCCCCATGTGCCGCACATACCATACCATAGCATACGTGCGGACGCACACAGCCCAGCCGGGGTCCACTCTCTGTCGCTGCAGCACAAACTGCTGCCCAGTGTACATAGCTGTAGCCCACCAGCCCCCTGCCACCGGTGTGTCGAGACCCCTGGGATCTGTAAAAGAGAAGAAAAAAGGTGAAGGACATAACTAGGTACTCATACAGTGAGGGGACGTACATACCTGAATTTGCGCGGAGACACATACCCACCTCCGAGTACCCCAAACATCGCCGCGATCAACGCGACGCCTATCTTTAGTAAATGGCGCCAAAACGGGCACCATACCACGAAACGCGGCACCGGTCACCCTCAGGGACTTTACTATGGTAAGGGTAGACCCATCCCGGTGGCAGAAAACAGGCTGGGGCGCGCAGCAGGCACTGTCGAAAAATCATGTAGGGCACCAACCGGACAGATGTCTCCAAAACTTAGTAGCAGTATACACCACTGCCTACACTGTGCTGAACAACCCGTGAGGACCGTATCCCCACTCGAGCCCACTCATGTGTGACATAGACATCTTCGAGTTCCAGTGCCCTACGAGACACCTCTGCCTTACACAGGTGGCACCAACTCTGGCACCATCTCATTGATGCGGAGCGCTCCAAAAAGGCTACCGTGGTAGCTGCGTGGCCAAGAGCCACCTCACACCTATCCATATATAAGTAATGCCAGCCTCGTGCAAGGTGGGTCAGAAACTCTGGGAAAAGGAGTGACGCGTGTACGGGCGGCGGACACGTTCCCGTGTCCACCCCTCCCAAACACGACGCATGAACGCATAGTGATACGCCTTACGCGTGCGAGGTGCCAATGACATGTCCGGTTCCCTTCTCCTTGCCTAACGTCCAGCAATTGGCCAAAAGTGGCGAGTGGAATTCCTCTGCTTCCGGAGTAAGGCACGGAACTGGGTGATCTGCAGGTGGGGGAAAGCAGCAGTAACGTCGTTATTAATACCTAGAACATGTCTGGCCTGGGACAGCACATTTAGGCGTAGGCTTCTCAAAAGAATAGACAAACTAATGTCATGACCCTGAGGGGTTTGCATGTCTGGGTGTTGACAATGTGCACCATTGCCGCATTGTCACGCCGAAATTGGACCACTGAGTAGGCCCACTCATTGCACCATAGAAACAGTGCTCTCCAAAATGGGAGGAAAGGCAAAAAAGGAAAGATCGCGGAGACGATCCGTGCACCCACCCTCAGAGTAAACCCCATAAGCCAGAGAGCCGGAGGTATCCGACCGTACTAGATAACTAGGGCAGACCACGAGGTCTGATCTCCAGTAAGAGACCCTGCTAAACCCAGGAGTAATTTGAGCCAGACCAAACGAATTAAGGGGGGCCATGAAGTAACTACAGCTCACGAGGGCACACCTTATGTTTGGCAATCAATGCCAAAATTGCCACGGATATCCAAGCCACCGTATTAACGGTTAACCCGGATGCCCGTGCGACAGCGTCAATGCAGAAATGTGAGGTTAGTAGATGGGACCTCGGTCTATTCAGGCGCCAAGGGGACACCCAGTTCCCACCTGAGTGTCTGAATTGTGATGAGGAGACGCGTGCACGTGTCCAAGCCCCGTTCAACCCCGAACCAAAAGTCGTCGAGGTAATGGGCTGGAGACCGAGACCCCAACCTGTGAGCAAATGCCCACTGAATGAAAGTCCCACATCGGTCGGGTGCCGAACATAAATTAACGCAGTCAGAAGGGGGTGGGCCTTATCGAAGTAAAATTCCCCTCGGAACCTAAAAAACCTGATAGGTCTAAATCATAGGGTGCACTGGCAATAATCTGAAAGCCGAGTGTTTATCACACTGTGCCAAAACAGCACCAGAACTGCGTGAGCGCGCCACCCATAGTAGCCGAACCAACTACGAGTACCTGACTGAACAAGGTCATCAGGAAGGGCATCCCTGAATGGAGAACCCACAGGGTAAGCTGAATGGAGGATTAAATGACATTCACCCTAGTTCTAGCTCAGTATGAGCTTCATGGGGGAGACATTCGACTTAGGAAAGGTGGTTCCAAGAAGGGCCCCCGCTACTCTCATAGCCCCCAACTTCCTTAACTGTGGACAGTGGAGCCCCCTCTTCGTCACCCTGCTAGGGAACCAGATTAGTAGCATCCTGGGGGCCCCAACACCCCCGAATGGATACAAAAGCCCCATTGAAAAACCCTCCAGCAGGTATCCCGCCCCATCCCTTCTTGGATGAACTGAGTGACATCTCTCCAGGCTGACTATAATTGGGGCGGGGAGGGGGGGCTTATGACAAGGTTAGTTGCTTCAGACGGAGCTCTGATCTCCCCTGTGAACCCCTACCTCTGCCCCATAACCCACCAACCCGCGGGCACGCGGAGGCAGCGTGAGGGCCAGCGCAAAAAGGGGACACTAAGTCGGTAACAACCGTGGTGCTTAGTACACGCATCGTCAGCTGAGCAGGCCGAACACAGTAGGCGGGCCGGAACCCCCCCCGCCCGACCGGTTTGCGTGGAGCCTGTGAATGAGCAGCCCGCTGCTCAGCATGACCACCATGGTACCTATCACCAAGCACCAGTCACGTGGGAATGATGTAGACGAGCACACTTGCTGACAGGACTCATCCCACCTCCCCTCAGGGTATAGAGCCACCCTCATCCACATTCCTCACCCATGAGCCAACTGCCATGGGCCCATCCGATCAACATCAGGATGGCCCAAGCAGGTCAAGCCCTGCGGCATACCACCATACGTACGAGGTATGCCGACAACCAGTTGGCCCAAGGTGCGCGGTGGCTAACGACGATGGGACATCTCTTTGTCACAGTCGCCCTGTCCTTCTCTCTCCTCCTAGTGGGCTCGCAGTCCAATAGGGAGAATATCAACATGTCCTCCTCCAGCCCTTACCCCTCATGGCCTGAGGCCAAGAATCAATCAGGGGCAAGTAATAGCCGGCCGTCGGCAAAGCCCTTGACGGCACGTTCTGTACAAAGGGCATACGCAGCAGGACCCAGTCAGCCCCTGTGATGCTCAGCACTGTCCCGGGGGCAGACACCCCAGTGCGTGGTGGCTTATTACGGCAGGACCACACAATGTCTCTGTCCTCCTGTCCGTACCTCCTATCCTTATTGGGATCTCAGTTCATAGGGAGAATATATCCACGTACTCCCCCCCCCACCAAATCTTTTCCCTCATGATCTGGGTCAGATGATAACCAGGGGGCAATGAATAACCAGCCGTCGGCAAGGCCGTTGCCAGTACATGCTGTACACAGGGCATACGCAGCAGGACCTGGACGGCCCCTGCGATGCCACATACTGCCCCGGGGGCGGAAACCCCCACCCCCAACGTCGTGCCAGAATGCAACCAAGGGGAACTGGGATAGGCTGGCAAGTGATGCCCACTAGCCTCAAATTGGCGAGGCCATGAGCACTGAACCCCACCGCTGGAAGTGGACTGTGATGTGGGTGCATTCAACTTGAACCTAATACTCACTAGTTGCACCCCCGTGAGCCGCCCCCACTGGGCGTTCCGGCCCACGGCGGGCGTCGGAGCTCGCAACCGAAATCGAGCTCTGGGGCGACCTCCAACCGCACTCCAGTCGCAGGTCTGGACAAACAGGGAGCTGCGAGACAGCGGCAGGCACAGGCCGGAGTGTCTCAAGAAGCTCGACCCGGCTGGCCGCCTGTTGCAGAGTGGCAGCAGCCAAGGTAGCCGGCAGACACAAAGGGGCCCGGTAGATAGGGAAGGGGCCCCCACCCACTGGATTGCTAAGGATGCCTCCAGCACAGCCAAACGTGCTAACCAGGCATCCCCTGCCACAGAAACCCCTAGTAGGTAGGCCAGGTGGGCTGGACGGCCCGCTCGGGATTGGGCCAGAGGCCCTAATTTGAGAGCCTGGGCCAGAATAGGGCCATGCCAAAAAAATCCGGCCCCTAATGGGATAAAACGTGCTGTGAGCCAGCACCAGGCCCTCCCCCCAATCGTTCTGGCCCATGGCCGGCAACTGCGGGCCGGGGGCCGCATCCTTGGAAGGGCCGGCCTGAGGCAGAGAGCCAAGGGCCATATCCCAATAAACCCAAGCCCGCCGGTAACGGTGGGTAAAGATGTCGAGCTCCATTACAGGGGCGCAGCCAGGGAGGCAAATTCTCCCTTTCTGGCTGTAGCCTAGTCGCCGAAGCCCTCAGCTGGGAAAAAAGGTTGGCAGGCAGGAGCTGGAGCAAAGACGGGAGCTCATGCCGCCCTGCTGCAGTACTCGGGAATCGAACTGCGGAACTTCCGCCTCCCAATACTCAGTGTCTTAACCACTTGAGCCACCGCGATCCCCCAACTAAAAAGGAAGGATCCCTGTACGGGGAGCGTGATCGCGCCAAGCACCCAGAGCCAGCGGTAGCTAGGCTCTGTAGATTGGACGCGAACAGCGACGAGTAGAAAAACAAACAGCGACAGAAAAAACTTCTCTTCTCCGTCGCTGTTTTTAAAATGGCAGCTCGGCTGCCTCATGGCCACCCCTTTTATAGAGGGGTGGCCACGCCCCCTAACTCACCCGGATGTCTGAGTCCGGGTGGGGGGGCCCGCAAAGAGCGCGGCGGCCATTTTGGCGCCGCGCTTTCATTTGTTGAAAAAAAAGCTGCTGCCTTTCCAGTCCTGCATGTTACTTCTTCTTCAGTGTTCATGATGCTACTGAGGTACTGTAGGTAAATTTGAAGATCTCTTCAATTGCTTGGCTATCTGTAGTGATGTTTGGCCGCTAGGGCGGTGCTAGGTCCCGGAGGAGACTGATCAATGACAACACGAGGCAACAGGAGCGAGATCAGATCAGTGGTTTATTGGGAAAATACATACACCTTTTATAGATCAGAAGGCAGGTAGAAAAAAACATCACCCGAAAGTCAATCACATCACCTATTTACTCAGGTTAATTGGGAAACTCTTTTGGGGAAGTTAATTAGTGCGGGCAAACATTGACAGAGGAAGCCCCATTGTTTTGGGCTCAGAGGCTGGGTAAATATGGCCACTATTTGCGCCAGGGATTTACGCTAAACCAAGGAGATGAGTGTTTGCCTAATTATGTCCAGGCGTCAGCGATCTGCTTACCTGGCAGAGCTGTGGGTCAGGTCAATGAATTGGGTGAATCAAACCCTTTAATTTATCCACCCCCCTTATAATTTGGCTGCTCGCAGAGCCCACGGGCCAGGGAGCCTTTCTCCCGAAAGTGGCCTCTGCTGGGCCGATCCATGCCCAAGGGGGCACGGGGAAACCATATCTCCCCTTTTAATTTTTCTTAAGAACCTGACCGGCAACTCTGCGTAGGAGCGGGACCAGCTGCTGATCGGGAGTGACGTCACGGGGTTTCCTTCTGAGGCGGCACCTCGAGATCAGCGAGGGAATACATTGAGCAAAGCAGCAGACTGCAATGCCTAGTATAACTACCCCCACCACCACCTTGATTACCGCTTGAAGCCACCCCCATGGAATCCACGACTACATCCATTTCCATAGTGAGCTCCACCAAGCCCCCCATGCAGAGCCTTCTGTGATGCCAGCCACTATGGCGTGAAGATCCGTGAGCTGGCTTTGAATCTTACGAGAGTTGTCCGTAAGATTGAAGCAGCACATACCGTGAAAAGACTCGCAGCCCAAGTGGTGCAACAATAGGAGGTAGTCGATAGCCGCTCGATTATCGAGAATGGCATGGCAGAGTTCCGCCTGCTCCTGATTGAGGAGCGCTATCGCTGAGGAGGTATGGTTGATGGCCTTTGCTAGACCGCAAGCCAAGCGACCAATCCTTTTTGCGTTGCCGACGGCTAAGCCTGGCACGCCAAAGATGCTGACTGCCAAGGAAAGATACTCGGCAGGTCTCATTACCCTAAAGCTGCTTTCACATGAGCTGTCTAACAGAGTGGTGCGAGTGTGCCGTATGAGTGAGGGAACATTAGAGACATTGGAAACATTGGGAACATTAGTGCTTGGGGCAATCATATCCTTAGTGGGGAGCAGCAGTGTCAAACGACTGATACAACATATAGAGTCTGTAATATTTGCGGGAATGTAGTTGAATGTATACTGGTTACAAGTAAAAAACCATCCAGATGGTAGGGTGATATGTGCATACATCGAGCCAAGTGGCACTGGGTTATTGCAAGTCCAATTGCCGCTGCCTACATCGAGGCAGCGGCGCCGGGCTCGGCCGGGTCCGGAGCAACCGTGTATTCGGCTGCAGGTAGTGTTTGGGCTGACCGCCACTCGAGGAGTGTGGAGAGTGGCCGCATCAGCCGGTAAAGTCATGGTTAGCCGCATCTCCCAACGAGCATATTCCGAGGAAGCTGATGGGATGTATGGGCTGAAAAGTCGCCTCACCAACGAGTCCCCGTCCCGGGGGTGCGCGCCTGGAGAATGGCACACCGGGACAAGGCAGGTGCTGAGGATCGAAGCAGAGCCGACGTCCTGCCTGAGGCAAAAATCGGACTGGTTGACAAGGCTTGCCAACCTTTCCCAAATGTTGTACTGCATGCGGGCAGAGAGGTCTCCGCCGGGCAGTAGATCGCTGGCCTCCAACGAGGCAGCCTGAGCGCCTCCCCCCAAAAGCAGGGAAAGGGTCAGGTTGAGGGCAAGTGCCAGGGTGTTGGCGTGAATCTGGGCGAAGACTGCAGCTGTGAGGTTCTCCGGCGTTGGTTCCTTCTCCTCGCGCCGGACGGTATCCTCGGCATCACGGCAAAGGATCTTGACCATCCCCCAGGTGATCCTTGGTACTGCCATCGGTGGCCGTCTCCTCCGACGGGTCTTCAGAGTGAGGTCCTCCATCTCCGGGATCGGACTCTGGTCGGTCTGGGTCCACGCCATGTGGCTCCAAGTGAGGCTTGACACACCGAGCTGGAATCCAAACGACACCTGTAGGAGACATAACTGCAGCATACCCTCTTCCCCAGGTTATGAGCGGCACCGGGCCCCTCCAAGAAGGGTCTGGTGGCACCCGGTACCGGACCATAGGTCGCGGGAGAGCTTCCGAACGGCGGAAATGCCTCTCCTGTGGCGTGCAATCCGAAAAAACATTAAGGTGATTGTATGTGAACAATACCTTATTCAGACAAAACTGTGCCTGTCCCTGTGATTTGGGGAGGGCTGGTGGCTCCCCCCTTTCTGTTTGTTTGTCAATGTAGGACTTTA
Organism: Bradypodion ventrale; assembly: GCA_035047345.1. NCBI lineage: Eukaryota > Metazoa > Chordata > Lepidosauria > Squamata > Chamaeleonidae > Bradypodion > Bradypodion ventrale. Next base: position 125,914,020 of record JAWDJE010000005.1, read on the forward strand.
GCGTCCGATTGACTCATTCTACAATCGCTTGCCCTTGCGGATTGTAGGGAATTCCAAAGGTATGCTTGATGTCCCAAGTAGCCATGAAGGCGGCCAACTGCCTAGAGCAGTAGGATGGGGCGTTATCCGTTTTCATGTGCCGCGGCTTGCCCATCGCCGCGATGCAGGAAAGGAGGTGCTGCTCCACGTGGGAGACAGTTTCCCCTTTCTGCACCGTGGCCCAAACGAACTGGGAAAAAGTGTCAATGCATACATGCATGTACTGCCATCTACCAAACTGCGGCACATGCGTGACATCCATCTGCCACACCTGATTAGCTTCTGTCCCCCGTGGGTTAACCCCCCATGAGGGCCCCCCCGGTGCCCCTGCACAATGCTGGCAAGAGCGGACTATGCCTTGGGCTTGAGAGAGTGGCAGATTGAACTGTCTGGCGAGTGCCTTGGCGTTTTGGTGGGAAAAGGCATGACTTTGAATTGGAGTAGTAAAAACTCCCAAAACTGAACGTTGCTGAATTTCCTTTGCCGCCGCATCCGCTCTGCTATTGCCCGCGGAAATCGGACCTGGTAGGTCTTGATGACTTCGAATGTGGGCAATATAGAGCGGCTCCGTGCGGTTTCGCAAATGAAATTGAGCAGTGAGAAACAGACTGAGCAAGTTTTTGTCTATCGCGGGAGTGATGTAAGCTCCCGGCAGACTGTGAAGTAAATTTCTAACATACAGGCTGTCAGTTATGATATTTAAACGTTCCTGGGCGAAGGTGCGCAAGGCAAGGTTCACGGCTGCCAACTCTGCCCGCTGCGCGGACTTCTGTGGAAGAGTTAACAGCGTGCGCCAAGCTTCGCCCTCCTGCCAGGTCAGAACACCATACGTGCGACATCCATCAGTAAAAACTGTCTTGGCCCCCTGAAGTGGGACCAGCGAAAGCAATTCGAACAAGCTGACTGTTCCTGTTTGAAGCGAGACAAGTCTGGGGTCCTTGGGCAAGTGGTATGCTAAACTTCCAGTGAAACCTTCCAAAGCTATCGGAAGCGAGTCGCCTAGCTGCATCAACTGATGAATTTGTTCCTTGGTGAACGGGACTATAATTTTGGCCAGATCATTCCCTGAAATGTCCCTAGCTCTCAGCCTGCAGCGGTAAACCACCGCGGAGACTAGCTCCTGGGGCGGAACGATGTTCCGTGAAGAAGTGTTAGGCAAGTACACCCACTCCACAATTTTCGCTCCCTTCTCTGAGTCTACTCCTAGCGCCCCAGTGAACATGGATCCCGACCGTACGATGTACAAATTCAGGATCGGGGCATATGGCCCCTGGGCGATCCTATCCACCCACCTCTGGCTGAGAACTTGGTTCACTTTCTCGAGCGCCAAGCGCGCGTCTCGAGAAATTTTTATCCGGTCTGCCGGCTGCTTACCTAAGGTTAGCAGCGAGAAGAGCGGTTTTAGAAGATCCGTATCCAATCGGTCTGGCCCAATTGATATTCCCTAAAACCTGCTGTAATTCTACCAAGGTGACTGAATCTTGTAAATTTATCTGAGGCAAAACCGGTGCTGCAAAGGAACGGAGAAGCTGATGACCCAAGTATGAGAAGGGCTCGGTTCTCTGCACCTTTTCCGGGGCAATGAGTAAGCCCTTGTCCCCCAGGCTGGCCTGGAGGTCTGAAAACATTTCGCTGCCAAGTTGCGGCAACGCTACTAAGATATCATCCATAAAGTGACAAACAATAGCTTTAGGGTAAAGGCTTCGGAACTTTGTCAGTGCGTTGTGAACATAAATTTGGCACAGGGTGGGCAAATTGAGCATGCCCTGTGGCAAATATGTCCACGCGTAACGCTGCGTGGGCTCACTGTGGTTCACAACCGGCACTGTAAAGGCGAACCTTTCCCGGTCCCTGGGGTCTAAGGGGATTGTATAAAAGCAATCCTTGAGATCTACGACTAGAATCTCCCACCCCTTGGGAATCATGTTAGGATTTGGGATGCCGCATTGAAGCGGACCCATTGGCTGAATGCATTTATTGATCTCTCTGAGATCGTGGAGGAGTCGCCACTTCCCCGACTTCTTCTTAATAACAAAAATTGGCGAATTCCAAGGACTCGTGGACTGTTCTATATGTCCTGCGTCTAGCTGTTCCTTAACTAGCTGCTTGAGGGCAACTAACTTCTCTCCCACTACTGGCCATTGTTCTACCCAGACCAGAGTATCGGTGAGCCATTTAAGTGGCAACGCCATTACCCAAAGGTAAGGGTGGCACCGTACTGCTGTAGAATGTCTTGCCCCCAAAGATTGACGTGCACGTCAAGAATGTGCGGCCGAATTACCGCCGTGCCGTCAGCCCTTGGGATTGTGACTTCTACCCACTCTTGGCTTCTAAACGCTTCCTGAACTCCGCCTACCCCCCACACATCGGAGACCGGCTCAATGGCCCACTCCCTCGGCCACTGGCTTCTGCTTATCACGGTCACATCCGCTCCGGTATCGAGTAACCCTGAGAACGCTCTTTTGTTCAAAAATACCTCGATAACGGGGCGCTGCTTCCACTCAATGTTGGTCTCCACTGTCGCCAAGACCTGGTATCCCTGCACTGCCTCACTCGCGCTCGAGCGGTCTGCTGAACCGGACTCTGAGCTGTCACTGAGCCTTCTCTGGCTGCCTGCTGGCGAGTGACAAGGAACCATGATCAGTTGCGCTAGGGTGTCTCCCTTGTGGATTGTTTGGGGCAGGTGTGTCCAAAGCTGGACCTGGAGAACGCCTGAAAAATTCGAGTCAATGACTCCTGGAATTATAAAAATTCCACGTGCTCCAGCTACACTACGGGGCAAAACTAAACCTATAAAGCCTTTGGGTAGGGGTCCCATATACTGAGAATCAACTAGATAGACTGTGCCCGGCAGATCGCATGTAACGTCCGCCTGGCAAGCCAATTCTAGCCCTGTGCTACCCTTGGGGCTGGCCTGCGCCCTCACAGTGCCTGGAATGTGCCTGGAGCCTAGTCTAGTTCTGGGGAGTTCTGGATCTGGGTGAAGGAAGCCTCTGTTTGGACTGGGGCCAGAGACGTGCCCGGATTCCAGTTTCCCGAACTCAGACAATACCTGGCCCAATGATAGCCTTTCTTGCACTTCGGGCAGGGGGTGTTCGGAGCCTTGGGGCGGCCGGACTTTTGTCCGCCTCCCTTGGATCGGCACTCCCTAGCGAAGTGTCCGACCTTGCCACAAGTGTGGCATGCCCCCTTGATCTTGCCATTGCCCTGAGGTCTTCTCCCCCCCTGCACCGCTGCCGCTAGCAGACCCATCTTGTAGGAGTCTGTGCCAACGTCGGAGCATGCTCGGATCATGTCCGTTAAGGTCAAGTCAGGGCGATTGCCCAGGGACTGCAAGATTTTACGGCAGTCCAGGTTGGCATTGTCCTTTGCTAGCTTAATCATGAGCTCTTGTTGGGCCTGCTCATTATCAATCTGGCTGCTAATTGCTTCCTCCAGGCGATTGATGAAGTCCATGTAGGGCTCCTGGGCTCCCTGCTTAATAGCGGTGTAATTTTTGGCCGTTTTGCCAGACGCTGGGACCTTGAAGTATGCCCTATAGGCAGCTTCGGCTGACATTTCTAGAGTGGCTAGAGGCAAGTTGATTTGATGGGCTCAAAGGCACCTGAACCATACAGCTGGTCAGGAATTACCGCGCCTCCCATCCTGGCAGCTCGGGTCTGAGCTTCGAGCCGAAACTCGCTGTCCCAGATCATGTACTGGCTAGGGGTTAACATCATCCTCATGACGGCTTTCCAGTCATGAGGAATCCACATGGTGGTTTCGCACACTTGCTGAAGCGTGCCCCTAGTAAAACGACTCTGGAGCCCTGTCTCTGAGATTGCTTTCCGTAAAGCCATGAGAAGCTTGTACGGGACTGGGGAGTGTACTATCTGCTGTGCACCCGTGAGCACGTCCATCTCCATGCGGATCGGACAAATCTGTCTAAGTTCAGCTAGTTGTTCAACTGACAATTCCCCCTTCTTGAGTTCTATCTCAGCTGTGCGCTGAAGGGCACTCTTCATGACTAGGGAACCCGGAGCTGTCAGAGAAGCGCCTGCGCTTCTCATTCCTTGCGTTCCTTTGGTGACGTCTGCAGCTGTCACTGCGGGAAGGCTCCCTACGCTACTCTGCTGATAGCTAATTGACGGATAGAGTGCCGTGGGCGCAGTCGGTTCGACTGGCTTGCCTGATGGCTCGACTAACGGGGGTTCTTTGGCCTCTACCCGGACTGGCTCGATCTCCGCTAAGAGCTTCCTACACTTTCTCCAAGTACGAACTATCCCTCCTGGAGCTTTCGGGGGTTGCTGAATGCAGTCTCCTATCTGATCCCAGAGCTGCAGGGTTAACGTACCTACTTCTGGGAAAAGTAGGCAGTGTTCCCTGAGATATGCCAAAAGTCTCGCTAATTCCCTGCTGTGAAAGCGTAACTTAAATACCCTGGCCAGGATTTTGAACTCTTCCTCACGAGTTCTTTGGCTAGCGGATGGACTTGGTCTATGAGAACAAGTCCCCATATTACCTGCGATTGGGTCCTCGGAAGATTCCTCCTCGGGACGAGTCGACGCGTCTTTGCAGGCAACAGGTTCGGGCATCGGGTGTCTGGGGTAGACCTCGGAGCGTGGACCTTCTGCCACGGGCCCTTCGACGGCCTCTGCGATGTCAGGGGCTCACAGCTGCCCTGAGCGGAACGCGTTTCCCTCTGTGGCAAACCTCCTCGAAAGCGGGGAGCAAGCTGTAGGAATGTCTCTTCTGGAATGCCTTGCTGCAGGCCACTTCTCCGATCGGCTGGCTGCTGGCTGGAGCGCCGCGCTGTCCTCCGGGATGACGGGTCGCGGTTCAAGCGCAGAACCGGACCGCGTGGATCGCTACTCACGAGTAGACCTCTCCGGGGTCTCTTACTCACAAGTAGAATCACGTCGGGGTCACCAGATGTAGCGATGTTTGGCCGCTAGGGCGGCGCTAGGTCCCGGAGGAGACTGATCAATGACAACACAAGGCAACAGGAGCGAGATCAGATCAGTGGTTTATTGGGAAAATACATACACCTTTTATAGATCAGAAGGCAGGTAGAAAAAAACATCACCCGAAAGTCAATCACATCACCTATTTACTCAGGTTAATTGGGAAACTCTTTTGGGGAAGTTAATTAGTGCGGGCAAACATTGACAGAGGAAGCCCCATTGTTTTGGGCTCAGAGGCTGGGTAAATATGGCCACTATTTGCGCCAGGGATTTACGCTAAACCAAGGAGATGAGTGTTTGCCTAATTATGTCCAGGCGTCAGCGATCTGCTTACCTGGCAGAGCTGTGGGTCAGGTCAATGAATTGGGTGAATCAAACCCTATAATTTATCCACCCCCCTTATAATTTGGCTGCTCGCAGAGCCCACGGGCCAGGGAGCCTTTCTCCCGAAAGTGGCCTCTGCTGCGCCGATCCATGCCCAAGGGGGCACGGGGAAACCATAGCTATCAATTGTAATTCTGGCCTTGGTTTGATGATTGATACTCATTATTTTTGATTTTTCACTATTGATTCTCAACCTATTCTCAACCTATTTTTCACTATTGATTTTTCACTATTGATTCTCAGATTACAGGATTTAGTCATCTCACCTGTGCCATGGTCTGATCACTATCTGGTGACTCTTGACTTCCTGGGGGCGACACTTCATCGTAGGGAGGCTGGGCCGATTAAAATGGCCCGCCCTCGGCGACTAATGGATCCAGATGGATTCCAGAGGGAACTGGGGGATGTTCCTCTGGATCGGCTACACGATTCACCCGAGGCACTCGTCGACCTGTGGAATAGGTCGACAACAGTAGCCTTGGATGAAATCGCGCCACTGCGGCCTCTCCACGCCCGGGGGACTAGGTCATCTCCGTGGTTCACAGATGAACTGCGTGAACTCAAACGGGCAAAGAGACGCCTAGAGCGCTGCTGGGTGAAGACCCAGGATGACTCCGATTGGACACTAGCTAGAGCTGCTATTAGGGCCTATCTAGTGGCGATAGGGGTGGTGAGGCGGCAATACTTCACCACCCTTATTGCCTCCGCTGATAATCGCCCAGCCGCCCTGTTCCGGGTAACCAGGTCCCTCCTTGGTAGAGGGGGATCGGTGCCTGGTTGGCAGGGTTCGGCTGAGGACTTTGCTGACCATCTGGTGGAGAAAATCGATCGGATTCGTTCAGGATTGAATCCTGGCGTGGATGGGGAGGGTCGGGGAGGTGCCGGAGCATTGTCTTGCTGTACGATCTGGGATCAGTTCGATCCTGTTGTCCCTGATGAAGTGGACAGGCTCCTTGCAGCTGTTCGTGCCACTACATGTCCTTTGGATCCCTGTCCTACTTGGTTGGTGAAAGCCTCCAAGGAGGTAACAGGTGGCTGGATAGGGGGGATAATAAATGCCTCTTTACGGGAGGGGGTATTTCCTGCACAGCTAAAACATGCTTTGGTGCGCCCCCTCCTGAAGAAAATGTCCCTCGACCCAGCTGTCCTTAACAACTACAGGCCAGTTTCCAACCTGCCCTTTTTGGGTAAGGTTTTGGAAAAGGCGGTGGCGCGTCAGCTGCAGAGTGTCCTGGAGGAAGCGGATTATCTAGACCCCTTTCAATCAGGGTTCAGGCCCGGATATGGAACGGAGACGGCATTGGTCGCACTGATGGATGATCTCTGGTGGGAGCGGGACGGGGGTTGTCCATCCGTCCTTGCTCTTCTTGACCTCTCAGCGGCTTTTGATACCGTCGACCACGGTATCCTTCTGGAACGGCTCGAAGGACTGGGGATCCAGGGCACTGTGTTGTCCTGGTTTTCCTCATTTCTGAAGGGCCGTACCCAGTCGGTATGGTTAGAGAGTGAGAGGTCCAGCCCTAGGCCCCTCAAATATGGGGTGCCTCAGGGCTCTGTGCTCTCTCCTCTCTTATTTAACATCTACATGAAGCCGCTGGGTGAGATCATTCGTTCCCACGGGGTGCGGTACCATCAGTACGCGGATGATACACAGTTGTACATCTCGGCCCGTGGGGACCCCAGTGATGCTGTTGAAATCCTATCCGGATGCCTAGAGGCCATTGGGGTCTGGATGGGGGCCAATGGGCTTCGGCTGAATCCCAGCAAGACAGAGTGGCTGTGGATAAGGGGCCCCGCGTTATCCAGGGAGTTACCATCTTTGGTACTGGATGGGGCCGTTCTGCCCCAGACAGACCCAGTGCGCAACTTGGGGGTTCTTCTGGACTCGCGGCTGCTGCTGGAAGAACAAGTGGCGGCTGTGGCCAGGAGGGCTTTTGCCCAACTTCGGGTGATTCGCCAATTGCGCACACTCCTGGACCGGGGCTCCTTGCTTATGGTCACCCATGCTCTGGTTACTTCCCGACTAGACTATTGTAATGCGCTCTACATGGGGCTGCCCTTGACGACCATTCGGAGGCTGCAGCTGGTCCAGAATGCGGCGGCCCGGGTGGTGATGGAGTGTGGGCGATATGCCCATGCCTCTCCCCTACTTCGGGAGCTGCACTGGTTACCAGTTTGTCTCCGGGTGCAATTTAAGGTGCTGGTTTTGACCTTTAAAGCCCTATATGGCAGGGGGCCGGGATACCTTAGAGACCGCATCGTCCCAAGAGTGTCTGCCCGTCCAACCAGAGCGGACAGGAGGGGTTCTCTAGTGGTGCCACCGGCTAGGGATGCACATTTGTCTAGCACCCGAAGGAGGGCCTTCTCCGTGTCCGCACCAACTCTCTGGAACCTCCTGCCAATAGACCTAAGACTCCAAAGTGAACTGCTGCCCTTCAGGAAAGGAGTGAAGACCTGGCTGGCAGGGCAGGTGTGGGGCCCGAATGGGACTATGGTGCCCGCCTGCTGGCTTGTATAAGAACTTTCTCTTCCTCCTTTGTATAGTGGATGGGATGGGTGGGTGGGACATAGGGGTTTTTAAAGGGGGTGGGTTGAGGGGTTTTTTTATAATTATTTTTTATAATTGTTTTTATGTCTTTTGTGAATTGTTGTGATGCCGCCCTGAGTCGGGTTCTGCCTGAGCGGGCGGCATATACAAATTTGACTATAAATAAATAAATAAAAAATAAATAAAAAACCTGATTTTTGCTACTTTGGTTTCCTAGCTGGTAGTCATATCTTGTAGCATTGATTTAATCTTTGCCAGTAAAGCTATGTCAATGGCAGAGTCAAGATCAAGCTTCTTATTTTTCCATGCAATTCCTCATTGCAGGTTGTACTGTATGTCAAAATTCTAATGGCATAGTCTAGACACAGTGAAAACAAAAAGGGTGAAAGAATACACCCTTGTTTACACACCAGATTCAATGCTGAAGAAATCAGTAGTACCACATGCAGTTTTAACACAGAAGTTTGACTCTTGGTAAAGATTTCTAAAGATGTTTATAAAATGCTTCATGGTGCCATAATTTTTTGTGATGTTCCATAATGTTTCACGATGGACACTGTCAAAAGTCTTCTTGAAATTGATGGAGTTAATTAATACTGGCTTTAGGAATTCTATACTTTGTTCAATGATGTTTCGGAGTATGAAAATCTGATTTCTACATGAATATCCTTAAGGGAAGCCTGCTTGTTCTTCCCACAGGAATTTGTCCACTGTTTTTCATAGGCACCTAAGCAAGATGATACTAAAAGCTTTTCCAGTGAGCTTACAACAGTGAGTTATAACTGCAAATTTTAATACTTGCATGTATCTATCTCTATAGGTAGGTAAGTCCTATTTGGTCTTTAAGGAATCCTAGGGAAGCCACCTGTGTTGAATGGAATGTGCCTGCACCGCCTTCATGTCCTTGGTGTTGGATACATAAATAAAACTACCTGAAGATTGCTCTAACAGGTATCCTCTTCATGTAAACCACATTTTGGGGGGAAGGGTTAGTGCATGTATCAAGACTACTTGGGCATTAAAGTCTCATCCCCTTCAGACAGCCCTGTTTCTTATTTCAGCACCACAATGGAGGAGGAAAAATTGGGCTTCCTTAATGACTGAAAAGCGCTATAAAGATAGACAGATGCAGATACTTTATATACACCATAAATTATCACCAAGCTGAAGTGTTCAAAAACCAGCAAGTTAATTCTAATCCATGCCAAAAATCTATTAACATACTAAACCATTTGCATATTTCCATTATTTCTATGAAAATATGCATTTAAATAATATCAATAATGACTGCAAGAATCAGTCTACATCTTGTCATGATACTGATACTGATATTGATACTGATGTCTGGATCTTAACGTCAACCTATCACCAATGTATTCCATATAAAAATCTAATATTGTGACTCCTCCCTATGTTGAACCACCCTCCCTTTTAAAAAAATCCAAACAATTACCTCCATGAAACCAAAAGAGCTGGCTCTTATAACATATACAGTATTAGAACTTTGCTCACATTTCCTAGTAACCCAAGGAACAGAGTAAACAAGGAATAGGTGCACACAAAATAATATCCCAGCACCTGGAACTATTCAGTGTGCTGAACAACAGAGCAAAATTTAATCCTGTCAAATAGCCAGCAGCTGGGGCTAAATCTTGAAGAGCTTAATATACACTGAAAAACTGATCTTCTTGGAAGCAGACTACGTGGGTATACTTGTCACATGCTGAACTCACTTACTGTTTTGAATATAAAGTAGGACTTGTCATCATGTAAGAAAACACTCTCTAGCACTGCTGAGACACCAGAAAGACTATGTGCATAACTGGATATCCAAAAACATCATTTTTAAAATGGCCTTTAGAAATTTGGGGGCGGGAGAGAGAGGTCTGATGGAGAATGAAATACCTTCCTATTAGTTTTTAAGATTTTTGAATATGGAGATAATGTACTGTATGCTGTCTGGAAGTGATAATTGGGGAGGTGTTGGTAAGTATGAGTCATGGGGCACGATAACAAAAGGAGTGCATGAGTCAGCCCACCAAGTTTCCAGAGCTGTACAACAAAACATGAGGTTTCTGTTTATACGTGGACAAATCAGCCACTTCCTGTTCCCAGTAACTGTAGTTCTTTTATTTCTCTCCAAAGGTTATCCTGAAAATAATGTTCAGCCTTTAAGTCTTGTATAAAGCACCAAGGATGAGCTAAAGATGTATGAAATTGAAACCTCTGTCTTAAGACAGCCAGTGGAACACATGTATATTTTAGAATATAAAATAGGGAGAAGGTCTAGAGATTTTCAAGAGGATATCTGTGCAATAAAACTTTGAGATACAAAAGCTCTCCCCGTCAAAGGGATCTGTAAAAAGTAATTATTAAGTGCAACATGAAATGTTAGGTTTTTCTATTAGGTTTCTTCAATATCCTGCTTTCGTTCTCTTCCCTCAGTATATATAGTTTTCTATTGTTGCAGGTTTCACCAGGGAAATACCAGCTTCAAATTTATCCCTGAGCTAAAACCTATAAGATGATTGACAAAATATTAAGAAAACTGAAAACTGGGTTAAATATAAACTCTCTCGCTATTAGGGATATAGTCTCTACTCAGCATGCACAGGCAACTCCCATTCACAAAGAATAATTCTCCAAAGGGCTTTTTTAAAAGCTAAAAATGTTTCATATCTTTAAGGAACATGCATAGAAATGCCTTTCTGTGCATAGACAGATATTTGCTGCAACATCTTGTCTGGGTCTTGGGAGTCTTCTCCAGCTGTACCCAATTTTCCATGTGGTCTCCCTGGTGCTGTTTTAATTGATGATATATGCTCCGACTGAATTAAGCAATACAGGTGGGAAATACAAATGCAGGGTTAGAAACTTTTATTTTTCATAAATGATGCCCACTTTATTAATAACAAAAGTTTGCTCTCATGGAAACAAATTTGTCTCTGGCTGTGGATTTGCTTCTGCCCATGAATCCTTGGCATTCATCACTAGGAAATGAGCCCGGAGGCATTAAAAATGTTGTTTGAGCTCTTAAAGATTGATAACATCATACTGTCTGGGAACATAGATGTAGGAAGTAGACCATTCCCCTTCCTGTCAACTCAGCCATGTCAAATTACAGGGCCCAAGAAAATATTTCCAGTTGCAACACCCTACCCTCTCTGTTGCAGAATCTCACTGCCTTCCAGACATTGAAGGCAGACCGTGTGAAGCAAAGAGTAGATGCTCTGACCAAGAGAAAATTCTGTGTGGCAGAGTTCTAAAAAGTGTAGGGAGCCAACCCACAGAAAGCAACCTCCATTATTCAAATATGCAGAAGGTAATTGGAATAGGAGACTGAGAAAAGACCAAGAAAATGAAATTTATTGGCTCTGTAAACCTCTACATCGATTGAAAGTGAGTATAATTTTAAAACTGTTATGACTTTACAATGAGCCTAGTGACATAAACTATGGTCACATATTTCGCATTGTATTGCAGTGGTTGGAAACCTCTGGCCCTCCAGATGCAGTTCTTACAATTCCTTACCATTGGTTATGCTGGCTGGAGCTTCTAGATACTGATATTAGTATCAATGATTCCCTGTTAGTACTGTTTCCAGTCAGAATTTGCACTCTTAAAGTTATCAGTAATTATGCAGAAAATGTTTCGGGAGAAAGTGGTCTGATATCTTGATAATGTAGCCAACCCACTGAAGTTGTTGCTGTTTCAAGATTGTAAATCTTTATTGGCTACAAGAGACTTTATCAACATATTTGATATTGAGAATTCTCCAAAGATAGGTAAGATGAAAATGGGCCTTCTTGCACATTCTTGATAGTACAAGTCTCTTCTATAAAGTAGGGAGAACAGCTCTACAACTTTAGAGATGGGATTTTTTAGATTTTCTGGCCCACACATATCATATTTCTCTATTCCAGGAATCCTAAATACCTTGCAGGCATCTGACCAACACCTTAAGATGATACTCTTTGGAGCACTGCCTAAATTAGATGTCTTTGAGGCTTAACTAGACTGAGATCTGCCCAAGTGTCCTGCTCAGAAAGAAAACTTCCAGCTAGTACTGGAGCAGGAACAGGATACTTGGGATGAGCTTGTATTATCTAAGTTTCAAAGTCTTCTAATTTAGGCCATTATCCCAGGTGAATCCCATTGAGGTGTTTGCTAGATGGCTACAAGGTAGGTAGAATAGCAGAGATAGAGATAGATGGTTATTTGTGGCCCAGAAAATCCAAATATCCAATTTATAAACAGTTTTGTACATCTTTATCTTAACAGAAAGATGGGACGCACGGCGGCCAAATCAGGCTGTCGCGCGCTTTGCCTGCCCCGCCCGCCCCCTTAGAGACGGGCATGGGGCCAATGGAGGGGCGGAGCTGAACTCCCCTTTAAGGGGGGAGACTCGGCACACCCCGTCGGCACTCCTAGATCGGCTGGGCCAGGACACGTTTGCCAGCCGATTTTCCCTATGGAGCTCAAGCGACATTTCGGCTGGGCTTGATTGCCCCTTTGCTGCTCGATTTTTGACTGGGGCTGCGGCGCTTGGCCGCAGCTTGATGGCCTTCGAGGGGCAGCTTCGCTTGCTCCCATAGGCCTTCGACTGGCAGCGGCCTTTCTTATAGCTGCAATCGTGGCTGCGGCCCTTGGCCGCGAATTCGGGTAATTTATTTATTTAATTGGGGGGGCTGGTGCCTGGGCACCCCACCCCACGGCCTTGTTTGGAGGCTGGTTGGGGTGACTCTTGGCCACTCTCCCCCTTTGATTTTGGCCCAACAGGGCTGGTATTGGGCTCCATTATGGTGGCCAAGAAGAGGGCCTGCCTCCGGCTTTCCGGAGCCGGGAGTTGGCGGGCACCATAATGGCGCCAGACAAGAGGAGCAGGCCATCTGGAGAGCGCCTCACAGGGCCTCTGGGCCCATGGCACCATGCAGCTCGGGCCTCCCCTGGGCCCGGTTAGGCCTGGAGCCTTGCTTGGCTGGCAGGGCTCGTGAGGAGCGCGGCCCCTGCCGGGCATGGGGTGGCTGCCCCCCCCCCCACGCTAGGAGGATCCAGGGCAAGGGGGGTTGGCCCAACGAGCCACCCTTTCGGGACTGCAGTGGCTCAGGCAGCCACGACACTGGCTCGGCAGGACACAGTTAGCTCCTGCCTTTGTCCCAGCTCCTGCCAACCTAGGGGTTCGACAGCAGGACATTGCATGTAGATAAACGGGGCCGAGTAGTGGGGAGGGTAGCAGTGTTCATGCACTATGGTGGCTAGTTGGGCCAGCCACATTACCACGTAAACGCCTGCAGCAGCCGACGGCGCTGGCTCTTTGGCTTTGAATCGGAGGAGCACTGCATTCCAGAGTCGGATACGACTAGCTTTAGAGCAATTGAATTTTTTTAATTTTTTTTTTAAAAGAGGGCTTAGGGCTGGGGCAGCCTTCTAACATTCTTAACAAAACAAGAAAAGAAAGAAAGAAAGGGGGCACCGCCGGCCTGCAGCCGGCCCGACAAGCCCCCCCTTTTTTCTCCTGTCACCCATTGATCAACTGACTCCCTCATTCGGGGTACAACGATTTGGAGCTGCACAGTCGTCTTCACTATGGGCCGCGTTGGCCAGCATGTATGCCTCTCTCCGGGAGTTCCCTCTGACCTAGATATGCCGTTGCCATCTTTCTCCAGTCCGACGGGCTCTAATCCAGTCGTGAGCCACCGACGCTTGGTGGCAGCTGGAACCCCCGGTGGGGGCAGTCGCTGCAAGTGCATCTGGTAAGTATGGTAGTCAAATAAGCTCATAACACACAGCTTGCTGGCCTATGGCCACCACGGCCTCATGGCTCTGTGTGCCTGACGGCTCCCAGACCCATGTTTTTCGTCCTAGCATTAACTTCACGGTGGGTGCCTTATCCTTCCGTTCTACCTGGTGCTGCCTCCCAGTGCCCAATGTTCCCACAGTGCTCCCCCCCCCCCCCTTAGGGGAGCACTGCAATTTGGATTTACTCAAGATTAATTTAAATTTATCCGGGAATTTTGATACCTGGGAGAGTGGCCAGTAAACTGACTGTCTCTTTCATCTCCATCATATGTACATGTATGGGTGGGGTGAGTCTCGGGGTGTATATTGTTTCTCACGGATGACGAAGGTGTAGATTTTGGCAAGGGCTTTACTTAGAGGCGGTCTTGAATTATTTTTAATGGAGCTTCCCTTATCTGCATGATAGTGCACCTGAGTTATCTTGCCATGGTAGGGGTGTGGATAACAATATATGCCTATACAGTTGTAATTTAAGCACGATGGCTCTGCTTCCTACATCCTTCTGCATGTTTCCTCATATAATAAAGCTCTGTACTACAGGCATGGATTTGTCCTTACCTCACTGGTGTGCACGTAAGGGGGGCTTCATTCATAATTTCTTGCAGCCACGTACATATGTATAGCGTGTTTATAAATTATAAGCGAATGGTTAGCACCGCTGGAGACCCTATGGAAATTGGGAAAGGGATTTCCATCTTAGGAAGGCTACTGAGTCCTCTTACCTACCAGATGCTCCAGACCAGGTTTGCTTTTATGTCTTCCCCTGGTTACTAGGGGATAAAAAGGTATTACCGCCTATACTTTAAAATGATTGAATATTAGACTTTGTATGGCCGCAATTCCATTTTGGAGGCCGGTATCCAGTTGGTTGTGCCATGCCTTTTGGCTGTCTGTATCCTGTACAGCCTTTGGATGCTTTAGTTCTTTCTACGTTGAACATTGGTTCGCAGGTCTGGGGTACACAAGAGCTTATGGCCGAGCTGGGGGGGCCGTCGGCTCCCGATTGGGCTTAGGACCCTTCTACCACGCTAGTGACTTTGGGGACAAAAATTGCTACCATAGCACTGCTGTTCCGGCCCCCCATGGACAGGGTTGTCCGATCCCGATGCGATCTTGCTCCAAGTTGCTCGAGCACAGGGTTTCGCTCCACGACCTCTGGGTGCTCTATAGATATCTTAACTTTGCTTGCAGGGTGGTCCCACCTGGTTTATCTCGGCTTACGGGTGGTATGCGAGCTGGCCTCTGGGTCTGGCTCCCATTTCTGGCTGACTTTAATGGGGTCCTTTGGCCACTGCACTTCTCATCGCACCTAAATTCCTGATGCGGTTTGATGCTTTGGGGGCATCGGGTTACGGCATTTATTCTGATGGCTGATGATGCTGAGGGTATTGGCCTGAAGCATGGCGGGGCACTGAATTGCTCAGGGACTTGATTTAGAATTCTTTCCCATTCTGGGTGCCCTGTTGCTGTGGGGAACATCTCGGGGAATTTAGTGGCGCAATTTTTGGTGCGATAGATTCAGTGGTGTACATTGTAAACACCCATACATCTCGCCCTGGGTTACGTCCCTTGTTCGCCAGTTGGCCTTGTGCTCCTTCCACCATAGTATTCTTTTCAAGGCTAGGATGTCCCAGGCATTGATAACCGTATTGCTGATGCTTTATCCCGCGTACAGATTACCCGGTTTGGGGCACTGGTGCCATGGGCTGAGGAGCTTCCCTCTCCACTTCCGACCGAGATGGGGGCATTTGGAAAGGTGAAGGGAGCTGGGCCATGGGCATGTCCTTTGCCAGCCATAACCTTGGGCCTATTAGTGGGCTTACCAGGCTTACCTTACCTTCCAACAGAATGTGCCACCCCCTGACTCACGGTCTGTGCTGGTTGACCATGTTCATGATACATGGTACACTTGCACAGTAGTGGATTACTGTGGGTGCCTGTCTGCTCTAGCTTTTGCTGCCAAGGTTCGGGGTTACCAGGACAATATAAGTGATTTGCCTGACGCTCGCTTGGACCCCCCCTTTTGGCTATCCAGGGCACCACCTGGGGCCCCCTATTTTGACACCAGGATGGGTTACCTTTGACAAAATATCAGTTTTGAGGCTTCCTGGTGCCCCCCCTTTACAATTTAGGTCTTCCAGGGTCTCGGTATGGTACCCATTCATTTCGTATAGGTGCTGTTATGACAGCTGCAGTTTGTGGATATTCGGCTGATTACATCCGCAGGATGGGCCGGTTGGGAATGGCTTGTTTCCGTTCGTATGTTTGCCCCATGTTGCAAGGAGCACCCCGCTGGCACTTGTTCTTTCTGTTCTTTATTTCAGCTCCTGAGCCCCTGGACGCTCCGGCATGGGTGTGGCTCGTTGGCCACAGCTACATTTTGGGCTGCCTGACACGCTGCTTCATCACTGTGGGGCACGCACCTGGGGCTTCAGGCTGATGTGGCGCAGATTACGTGGAAGGAGATAGTATGTTTACCCCCCTTTTTGTTCTATCTAATAGCAATTCCAGTCCACCTAAAATTTTGGTGATCCATCTCAGTGCTTGTGACCACGGCCAGGTCACTGGCGTGGATTGGGCCAACGCTGGTCCAAACTTTGGAGGGGGCCAGGTCACTGGTGTGGTTTTGGCCGACTTGGCCCCCAGGTCCGAACTATGGATGGGGCCAGGTAGTTGGCATGGTTTTAGCCAACGCTGGCCCTGATTTTTGAACTATTGGAGGTGGCCGGGTCACTGGTGTGGTAGCTGACACTGGCCTTCAGGTATGACCTATGGATGGGGCCAGGTCACTGGCATGGTTTTAGCCAATGCTGGCCCCGGGTCTGAACTATGGAGGAGGCCAGGGCACAGGCATGGTTTTAGCCAGCGCTGGCCCCAGTTTTGAACTATTGGAGGGGGCCAGGTCACAGACGTGGAGGTAGCCTATGCTGGCCCCCAGGTATGACCTATGGATGAGGCCAAGTCACTGGTGTGGCCCCAGGTCCAAATTCTTGTTGACCGTGGTGGAGCTCCACATGATCCGTTTTGAGGATGCCGGTTATACCGCAGCCCTGGAGTGCTCTTTTCACACGGGGCATGGTGCTGATTTTGGCTTTATGGAAAGCAGGCCTGGTGACCAAGCGGTCGGTCAGGGTGGTGGTGGTGGTGAGTCATCAAAGACTCCTCCCCGTGTGGTGGCTAGCACTGGTAAGGAGAAACTAGAGGACCCCTACGAATCCGGCAGGTACACAGTGGGTTGGCCATCAGAAGGACAAGGTAGAGGGAAAGTTGGATGGCCAATCAAATGTAGACCAGGAACAAGGCGATGCTATGCTAGACATATCTTGCAAAACCTTATAGTTCACCGGATGTACGTCAGAAGCAGAGGTTTGACAATTTGCGCTTCGGTTGGGGTCAACAACAATTTGTTTAATTAAGTAAACAAATTGATACATTGTATCTAATTAAGATCGGAAATAATAAGTAGTCCTTACCAGTGCTATTTCGGCCCATTTGCCTTAACAACATTTAAGTAAAGTTATAAGTTAAATAAAGTGGCCCAATTTTAAATCCAACACAGGTGTCCGTCTCTTATTGGGGGATGGGTCAGCAATGATTCCATGTTGATTCCACACAGAGGATCAGTCTTCCAAAGGCAGGATTGGCTTTAGAGCTCTATGAGATCCCTTTGTCAACAATGAAAATACAGCAGGAGACAATACTTCCATTATTAACTGTAGAAAGAGACAAGATGTGTACGTCACTAAAGCTATGTGTGGAACAGAATGTTGGATCAACCATCATCTAATTGTTTCTAAAATGAAGATATAGATAAAATTGCCATGAAGCCCACAAGGAAAACAAGAAGCAAAGAAGCAAAGTCTCCAAGCTTAGTCACAAGGGATCTAGAAAAGGAAATGCAAATATAGACTAAATTACAACCAATGGCAGAAGCATTGACAAATCATATATGCCACTCCCATGCAAGCTCTTGGGCTTCAGAACTTTCCATCAATGTCCATCAGGATTGTTCTCATGAAAATTGTGAGGAAAATGCAGAATTTCTTAAACAGAAACATCAAGTATATTATCTCAACAAATTACTTGCCAGTAAAATTGCTTTTAATTCATTATGAGTTACAGCAAGGAGGCCAAGGTAATTCAGGAGTTTGTTGATTGTGGAGAAAACTAAGGCTTTTTTTAAAAAAAGCAGTCAAAACTATCTATAGCCTCCACTCTGTGGGTATGTTGCCTCTCCTTATTTCCTATGTTCCATATTCCAATTGTATGTTTCATTTAACATTAGATTTCCTTTCACTTCTGCATGTGTTGTCTACTAAATATAATTTCAGCTTTAATCTACCTGCCTCACTAGTGACAGTGCTCTCTGTATTTGTCCTTTCCTCTTCCCCAGGAGTTGGTTGTGTGCCCACCAGCTAGGGGCTCTCATCTTCCAGCAATATCTCTCATTTCACTTTTGGATTGTTTCATCTTAGGGTTTTCAAGGTATCAAAAAATCAGAATTGGTTTACCATTGCTTTTTGCTACGCACCACTAACAAGAGATCGCTTGAGTTCCATTGTCACTGTTTGTGAAAGATGCACTTTCATTGTTACCTTCCACTACAGATGTTGTCCAATAGCTGGCCTCCAGGACTTCCCCCACAACCATCACCACTGGAAATATCATGATCTTCTGCTGATGTGAGCGTTAATCTTTAAGTTGGAGGATGCGTGTTAACCTAGTGCAAACTGTTGGCGGAATCTAGCCTTCTTGATGGCATTGCTCCCCATGTTAATTTGTGTGATCTAATTCTTATTCAGTGGAGCCCCTTTACAGTTCTTCAGCTGGGGAAAAAGTAAAGAGAAATGTTAAGGGGCTGAATGTTATGCAAACCACAAGTGGGGCATCTCCTCCTTAATTTCTGAAGGGAGGCTCTGAATTTACAAGCACATGTTTTCTTACAAGTATGATAATCTTATGTGCAGATCAAGTGGTCATGCACATTGCATAGCATGAATCAGAATGCACATCAGTTTATCTAATCAACACCATACAGACAAGACAAGTAAACATCTCACCTGCTGTACAGTGCAAATTGTAGTCTACCTCCTTTGACAACTAGCCACTCTTAATACTTTGTTACCCACAACACAGAAGGTGAACCTCTGGTTGTTGTTTTATTATGACATGAAAGGGAAAGGGAAGTGGAGCAAGTGGAAATGGAGGAGGGAAAAGGTACATCTCTTAATAAGCTTGTGTCCCTGTTGTCTGCAGATCCTGGGATAGTGCCTCAACCTCACTTCACACAGTTCTTCCTTTGTCTTATAAGGTAGAAAGGCTCATTTTGATTCTTGACCGTGGTGCTGTAATTTATCTCAGCCTGTATGGGTCAGCCTGTACATTTCGTTCCTTGCCAACCTCATCCCTGATTAATACAAGCTGCCTTTGCAGGCGCACCCCCCAAAAAAGGACTCAGACACCGGTATAAGTGGATAACGGCATTGGGCCACATTTATTGATTCATGCCCTAGTCCGAATTATAAATTTCAATTGGTACTCAGCCAATTATAATTCTTAAGGCAAGCAGGCCGCAGTAACACTGGTAAGGTTCCTCCCAAAATTGCCAGCGGCAATTGGCTACAATGTATCCATTTGTATCAATTTGTTTGTTGACAACAAACAAATTGTTGACCGTAGTCAATAAACTATCTACTGACCCCATCCTCTGACGTGTATCCGAAAATTCACGGGGTGATGCATGCTGAATAGCTCGTGCCATCACCCCCTTGCCTGGTTCGTCGTTGACCGGTCAACGTTAACCAACTTGTACCTATCTAGTGTTGGCCAGTCAATTGCGAACCTGCCGGATACCTGTGGGTCATAAATATTTACCTTACCAGTGCTACCCACCACACGGGGAGGCATCCATGATGACTCACCGCCCCCCCCCCCCCAGACCATCATCTCGGTCACCAGGCCTGCTTGCATCACACCAAGAACGAGGTACATACCTCTAGCCGACAGGTGGACCCCTTCACCCGCTTACCTGTAAAAATTTGTCTAATCCTATCAGCCAGTATCCAGTGGCCGTCTTACAGCCAGGGACCGGACGGGATGGAGCCACAGCCCCCTCCGCTGACAGTCCGAACTAGGGAGATCCGCATCTCCCCTAATTGGTGTCTCGGCATGATGTTAGACCATAGCGACCGTATGTAAGCCATACGTGATATAAAAAGCCAGGTCACAGCCCCCCCGACGGTTTAGTAACAGCAGTGATCCGTATAATATCGCTGCCACCGGGGTGCCTGTAAAACATAGGGCGGTTGAGCATCCCTGTCAGACAGCAGGAATGGCCTCAGTTCACGCCCCCATGTGCCGCGCATACCATACCATAGCCTTCGTGCGGATGCACACAGCCCGGCCGGGGTCCACTCTCTGTCGCTGCAGCCTATAATGCTGCCCAGTGAACATAGCTGCGGCCCACCAGCCCCCCACCACCGGTGTGTTGAGACCCATAGGATCTGTAAAAAAGGAGAAAAAAGGTGAAGGGCATAAACAGGTACTCACACAATGAGGGGACGTACATATCTGAAATTGCGCGTACACGCATATCCACCTCGTAGTACCCCAAGCTTAGCCGCGATCAGCGCAACGCCGACCTTAAGTAAATGGTGCCAAAACTGGCCCCACACCGCGAAACGCGGCACCGGTCACCCTCAGGGACTGTACTATGGTAAGGGTAGACCCATCCCGGTGGCAGAAAACAGGCTGGGGCGCACAGCAGGCACTGTCGAAAATTATGTAGGGCACCAACCAGACAGATGTCTCAAAAACTTAGTAGCAGTATACACCACTGCCTACCGTGCTGAATAACCCGTGAGGACCGTATCCCCACCTGAGCCCACTCATGTGACAGAGACATCTTTGAGTTCCAGTGCCCTACGAGACACCCCCGCCTTACACAGGTGGTACCAACTCTGGCACCCTCTCACTGATGCGGAGCGCTCCAAAAGGCTACCGTGGTAGCTGCATGGCTAAGAGCCACCTCCCACCTATCAGTACATAAGTATTGCCACCTCGTGCAAGGTGTGTCAAAATTCTGGGGAAAAGAGTGATGCGTGCAGGGGCAGTGGGCAGGTTCTCGTGTCCACCCTTCCCTGACACGACACATGAACTCATAGTGATACGCCTTACGCGTGCGAGGTGCCAATGACATGTCCAGTTCCCTTCAGCTCGCCTAACGTCCAACTACCGGCCAAACGTGGCAAGTGGAATTCCTCCGCTTCGGGAGTAAAGGACGGAAACGGGCGATCCGCTGGTGGGGAAAAGGAGCAGTAAAGTCATTATTCATACCTAGAACATGTCTGGCCTGAACAGCACATTTTGGCGTAGGCTTCACAGAAGAATAGACAAACTAATGTCAGGACCCGAGGGATTTGCCTTTCTGCCTGTTGACAATGTGCACCACTGCCGCATTGTCACGCCAAAATCGGACCACTGGTAGGCCCACTCATTGCACCATAGCCTCAGTGCTCTCTAAACAGGAGAAACCATGATTACGTTGATTGCGGGGACAACCCGTGCACCCACCCTCAGAGCAAACCCCATAAGTCAGAGAGCCGGCGGCATCTGACCGTACCAGATATCTAGGGCAGACCACTAGGTCTGATCTCCAATAAGAAACCCCCCTAAACCCAGGAGTAATTTGAGCCAGAGCAAACAAATTGAGGGGGCAATGAATTAACTACAATTCCCAAGGGCACACTCGATGTTTGGCAATCAATACCAAAATCGCCATGGACATCCAAGCCACCGTATCAATGGTTAACCTGGATGCCTGCGCGACAGCATCGAGTCAGAAATGTGATGTTGGAAGATGGGACCTCGGTCTATTCAGGCGCCAAGGGGACACCCAGTTCCCACCTGAGTGTCTGAATCGTGATGAGGAGACGCGTGCACATGTCCAAGCCCCGTTTATCCCCGGACCCAAAAGTCGTTGAGGTAATGGGCTGGAGACTGAGACCCCAACCCGTGAGCAAATGCCCACTGAATGAAAGTCCCACATCGGTCGGGTGCTGAACCTGAATTGACGCAGTCAGAAAGGGATTGGCCTTATCTAATTAAAATTCCCCTAAAAACCCGTTAGGTCTAAATCATGGGGTGCACTGGCAAAAAGCTGGAAGCCGAGTGCATATCACACTGTGCCAAAACAGCACCAGAATTGTGTGAGCACGCCACCCATAGTAGCCGAGGCAACTACGAGTACCTGACTGAACAAGGTCATCAGGAAGGGCATCCCTGAACGGAGCACCCACAGGGTAAGCTGAAAGGAGGATTATATGACATTCACCCTTTGTTCTAGCTCAGTATGAGCTTCATGGGGGATACATTCGACTAAGGAAAGGTGGTTCCAAGAAGGGCCCCCGCTACTCTCATAGCCTCCAACTTCCTTAGCTGTGGACAGTGGAGCCCCCTCTCCGTTACCCTGGAAGGGAACCAGATTAGTAGCATCCTGGGGGCCCCAACACCCCCGAATGGATACAAAAGCCCCATTGAAAACCCTCCAGCAGGTCTCCCGCCCCATCCCTTCTTGGATGAACTGAGTGACATCCCTCCAGGCTGACTATAATTGGGGCGGGTGGGGGGGCTTAGGACAAGGTTAGTTGCTTCATACGGAGCTCTGATCGCCCCTGTGCACCCCCACCTCTGCCCCGTAACCCACCAACCCGCGGGCACGCGGAGGCGGCGTGAGGGCCAGCGCAAAAAGGGGGCACTAAGTCGGTAACGACCTTGGTGCTTAGTACACCCATCGTCAGCTGAGCAGGCCAGACACAGTAGGTGGGCCGGAAACCCCCCGCCCGACCAGTTTGCGTGGAGCCAGTGTCTGAACAGCCCGCTGCTCAGCATGACCACCCTGGTACCCATCACCAGGCACCAGTCCCGTGGGAATGATTTACACGAGCACCCTTGCTGACAGGACTCATCACACCTCCCCTCGGGATATATATAGCCACCCTCGTCCACATTCCTCACCATGAGCCAACTGTCATGGGCCCATCCGATCGACATCAGGATGGCCCAAACAGGTCAAGCCCTGCGGCATACCACAATAAATATAAGGTACGCCGACAACCATTTGGCCCCAAGGTGCGCGGTGGCTAACGACGATGTGACATCTCTTTGTCTCAGCCGTCCTGTCCTTCTCTATCCTCCCAGTGGGCTCGCAGTTCAATAGGGAGAATATCCACATGTCCCCCTCCAGCCCTTGCCCCTCATGGCCTGCGGCCAACAATCAACTGGGGCCAGTAATAGCCTTCCATCGGCAAAGCCCTTGACGGCACGTTCTGTATAAAGGGGCCTATGCAGCAGGATCCAGACAGCCCCTGCGATGCTCAACACTGTTCCAGGGGCGGACACCCCAGTGCGTGGTGGCTTACTACGGCGGGACCACACAATGTCTCTGTCCTCCTGTCCATACCTCCTATCCTTATTTGGGTCTCAGTTCATAGGGAGAATATATCCACGTACTCCCCCCCACCAATCCTTTCCCCCATGATCTGGGGCAGATGATCACTGTGGGGGGGCATGAATAACCAGTCGTCGGCAATGCCAGTGCCGGTACATGATGTACGCCGGACATACACAGCGGGGCCTGGACAGCCCCTGCGATGCCACGTACCGCCCCGGGAGCGTAAACCCCCACCCCCAACGTCGTGCCAGAATGCAACCAAGGGGCACTGGGATAGGATGGCGAGTGATGCCCACTAGCCTCAAATTGGCGATGCAAAGAGCACTGACCCCCACTGCTGGAAATGGGCTGTGATGTGTGTGCATTCAACTGGAACAAGTTGCACCCCCGTAAGCCGCCCCCACTGGGGGTTCCGGCCCACAGTGGGATTCGGAGCTCGCAACCGAAATCGAGCTCTGGGGTGACCTCCAACGCACTCCAGCCGCAGTTCCAGACAAACGGGGAGCTGCGAGACAGCGGCGGGCACAGGCCGGCGTGTCACGAGAAGCTTGACCCAGCTGGCCGCCTGTTGCATAGTGGCAGCAGTCGAAGTAGCCGGCAGACACAAAGGGGCTCCGTAGTTAGGGAAGGGGCCCCCACCAACTGGTTAGCTAAGGATGCCCCCAGCACAGCCAAACGTGCTAACCAGGCATCCCCTGCCACGAAAACCCCTAGTAGGTGGGCCAGGTGGGCCGGACGGCCCGCTAGGTATTGGGCCAGAGGCCCTAATTTGAGAGCCTGGGCTAGAATAGGGCCATGCCCAATACTCTGGCCCCTAATGGGGTAAAACGTGCTGTGAGCCCTCCCCCCAATCGTTCCGGCCCGTGGCCGGCAGCCATGGGCCAAGGGCCGGATCCTCTGAAGGGCCTGCCTGGGGCTGAAAAAGGGAGCTCATTCTGTCCTGCAGTACACAGGAAGTGAAACCACTGACCTTCCACTTCCCAGTGAGCGGCTCAGGCACTTAACACTCCGTGTCTTAGCCACTTGAGCCACCGCGATCCCCCTACGAGCAAGAAAACACCATGGGGAATCGAACTCCCAGCCTCTGACTTTGCAGCCAGATTCCTAAACCACTGAGCTATCCAGCAGTTCTGCTCAGTTACAGGCAAAAAGGAAACAAATAGGAGCGAAATCAAGCCTCTTGCAAAGAGGCAAGCCAAGGTAAACAGAAGCCTCGAACAGAGGCTGACAGAGGGGGAAGCGATGGAGCAAATTTCTCCACCCCGTCGCTTCTAAAAGACTCGAGCCTCTAGCACAGAGGCGAGAAGAAAACGAAGCCTCAAACAGAGGCTAGCAAAATCAAGCCTCTTAAAACGAAGAACAGAGGAAAGAGGCCAAAAGGGGGAGGGAGCGACGGAGAAAACTTCTCCTCTCCGTCGCTTTTACAAAATGGCAGCTCGGCTGCCTCGTGGCCACCCCTTTTATTTGGCGCCGCGCTTTCATTAGTTGTTTCTTCACAGATGCCATCAGCCACAACATAAGAAACAGTGACAGAATGAGATTCAGAATAGCATTATTGTGCATAATATGTAGCCCTTAAATGATGATGCTGAAATATCATGTCATCTGCCATTGATTTTAAAGCAGATCTCCCATTGAAATCAATTCAAGGATTTGCCTAAAAATGGAGATGGTATATGAAAAAGAAGATAATTGTCCATACTGCACTTTATAATATTTTTCAGTTTCTGCAGAAAACTATTGTCTATAGCCAAAGCCTCTCTTTCTTTAAATGTTGAAGGTCAAGGAGTAAAGTCTTCATTTTCTCCTTTCTGTTTTAACTTGTTCAGAGTATTAAAGATAAATACCTTTGTGGCAGTGTCTGAAAGAAGAATGCTCTCAATATTTTCTTCCTTTTTCCTTACCTCTACACTTATTGCACATTCAGAGTTGCATGACACTTCCCTCTGCCCTAATGAGACCCACAGTTGGACTTGAGACATTATTAGAGAAAGATCTCCTTCACTCTCTCTGAACTGGTCAAACAGCATATTATTATAACCAAGAAATAGACCACCAAAGAGAAGATCTGGCGGGGGGAGTATGTGGACATCTTCTCCCTCCTTAACAGAGAGCCCACCAAGGAGGAGAGAGAGGGGCAAGATGAGAAGGATAAGGAGCAGGCGCGTCGTCGCAAGCCACCACGTACTTGGGCCAACTGGTTGCCGGCCTACCTCATATACATGGCGGTCTACCTCAGGGCCCGGCCGGATTTGGCAATTCCGATGGTCCAGTATTTGGACAACATTTACCGGGCGATGGTTGACTTCCCGGGCCCGTCGTGGTTGGCTTATGACGAGGAATTCCGTATGCGGATTCCCCTGCACCCCGAGATGAGGTGGGATGAGCCCTGCCAGAGGCTGTGGCTTCTGTACATGACTCCCACGTGCCCTGCGCCCGGGGAGAGATACCATTGTGGACATGCGGTCCAGCGAGCGGCCCCAGCACAGGCTCCCCGCCAGGCAGGGGGTTCCAGCCCGCCTGCTGTGCTGGACTTTCTCGTCCAATGGTTCCTGCAACAGGAAGAATTGCAAGTACAGGCATGAGTGTCCCTCCTGCGCTGGCCCCCATGCGGCCTCCGCCTGTCCCAGGCCGGGAGGGATGCGGGGCAGAGGAAGGGGCGGACAGGGGACCGGCAAAACTGCCGCGGAGGGAGCTGGTTCACCGAAAGGCCCCCTCCCCAATTAATGTGGACATGTTGGAGCGTTGGCTCGCATTGTACCCGAGGGAGGAGGATGCGGTTTACCTACTTCAGGGTTTTAGACAGGGGTTCCGTATTCCTTTCGTGGGTGATAGGTCCCCCCAGGATGCCCCCAACCTTTTGTCCCTTAGGGGGAGGGAGGAGGTCGCTGCTGCCAGCATTACTAAGGAGGTCGATGCGGGCAGGGTCGCTGGCCCTTTCCTAACACCCCCGTTCCCCAATCTTAAGGTATCACCCTTGGGCTTAGTGCCCAAAAAGTCACCGGGCGAGTTTCGCCTGATTCATCACTTGTCCTACCCAGCCGGCCGATCGGTCAATGATGCTATCCCTGATGATCTTTGCTCAGTCAGGTATACATCTTTTGACCAAGCCCTGTGCATGGTGCGCTCATGTGGCCCGGGTGCGCTATTGGCTAAGTGCGACATCAAGTCGGCATTTCGCCTCCTGCCTGTGCACCCGGGCGACTTTGAGTTGCTGGGTTTAAAGTTCCGGGGTGAATATTACTTTGATAAGGCCATGCCTTTTGGCTGTTCCATATCATGCTCGGCCTTCGAGCGTTTCAGTACATTCCTACAGTGGGCTTTCGTCCGCAGGTCAGGGTCCCGGTCTGTAGCCCATTACCTGGATGATTTTTTATTCGGGGGTGAACGGGGCTGGGACACGTGCACACGTCTCCTCAACACATTTCAGACGCTAATGGAGGAACTCGGTGTCCCTTTAGCGCCCGAAAAGACCGAAGGCCCATCTACTAAGCTAGTATTCCTGGGGGTGGAGATTGACACGGTAGCGCAGGCTTCTAGGTTACCGGGGGATAAGGTGTCAAGGATAGTGGCCCTTATCTTGGACTTGCTTGATAAACGCAAGGCATCGCTGAGGGAACTGCAGGTGCTGCATGGTCACCTCAATTTTGCTTGCAGGGTCGTCGCACCGGGCAGGGCATTTGCTCGGCGCTTGTGCGACGCCATGACAGGCTTAGCCAGGCCCCACCATAGGGTTAGACTCACTCGGGGTATCAGGGCAGATATGCTTATCTGGCTCCAGTTCCTGAGGGAGTTCAATGGAGTATCATTTTGGAGGTCTGACCTCCTGGCTTCCCCTCGCTTTCAGATACAGTCAGATGCTTCGGGATCCCTGGGTTATGGGATGTACTTCAATGGGAAGTGGGCCTATGGTGGGTGGCCACCAGCCTGGGCAGGCACGGGTCGCCTGCGTGATCTCACGTATCTGGAATTTTTCCCTATCCTGGGGGCTTTGATGGTATGGGGCGAGGAGTGGGCCAACTCGGTTGTCCATTTCTGGTGTGACAATGCGGCCGTTGTGCACATTGTCAACTCACAGACTTCCAAATCGCCCAGGGTTATGGACCTAGTGCGCCAGTTTGTGTTGCGCAGCCTGCGCCTCAATGTCCTTTTCAGGGCCAGGCATGTCCCGGGGGTCAATAATGATATCGCTGACGCCTTGTCCCGCCTGCAGATCTCCCGGTTCCGTCCCTTGGCCCCGGATGCGGAGGAATTTCCCTTGCCACTCCCGGACGAGATATGGACCATTGGCAAGGAGAGGTGAACCGGGCGATTGGCTTGTCCCTAGCGCCACACACGCGTAAGGCGTATCACCACGTATTCAATTCTTTCAGAGATTTCTGTACCCAATTCCGGCTGCCAGAAACCTGGCCGATCCCAGTGACCCATGTACGTTCATGGTTTACCTGCATGCCCAGGGCCTTGCACCTCGCACCATAGCATCTAGGCTGTCAGCATTGGCTTTTATGGCCAAGGTGGGCGGTCATGTGGATAGTACCGCTGACTTCCGTGTGAGACATGTTTTGGAGGGGTGGGTGCGGGAGCGTGGGCGTTGCCCGGACGACCGCCACCCGATTTCCCCAGGGGTTCTTACCCAATTGGCCCGGGGCTGGCCTGGCCTCTGTTTTGATAGATATGAGGCAGCCCTATTTCATGCAGCCACAACGGTGGCATTTTTTGGAGCGCTCCGCATCAGCGAGCTTGTGATGCTGTCTAAGGCGGATGCAAGTCGTAGGGCACTGGAACTCGAAGATGTATATGTTGCCAAAGACTGGGCTCAGTTGAGGATACGCTCCTCTAAGACAGATCAGCATGGCGTAGGCAGTGGTGTAAGACTGCTACGGTGTTCTTTGGCAGACATCTGTCCGGTTGGTGCCCTACAGGAGTTTATTGCACTGCGTGGCACGCACCATGGCCCGTTTTTCTGTCACCAAGATGGGTCTCCCCTTACTAAATTTCAATTTTGGAAGGTGACCGGCAAAGCGCTGGCCAGTGTGGGCCTCCCAGGGGCCCGTTACGGCACCCATTCCTTCAGGATAGGGGCGGCTTCCACGGCAGCTGCTTTTGGGTACTCCGGGGCTGACATATGCAGCATGGGAAGGTGGGGTTCGCAATGTTTTCAGTTTTATGTTCGCCCTCTTCCACCGTGAGTACCAGTTTTGTCACCGCACCTTTCTCTTCCTCGTTTTTCCCTTACAGACCCTGGGTGTCGTATTACACCAGTGACAGTATGGCTGGTGGGCCACAGCTACGTGCACAGGGCAGCGCGTTACGCTGC